>OU015587.1:2500000-3750000 GCA_907165245.1 Habrosyne pyritoides | reverse complement strand
TCAATATTTTTGTATCGTTTATTTGCGGAACGGGTAAAATGCAGTTTGCCTAACGGTTTTTTTACTTGATCAGTTTTCAAGTTATCGTAGAGAATTCTTAGACTTAAACCTTGTGGATATTTCTAGTAACTTAGTAACACAATCTACTATCATAGAAAACATCAGAATTATCCTAGAAATATTTTGTATGAAATTTTACTAGGCAGTATCTATTGCAAAACCTTTTAGAATAAATAGAATTTGGATTAACACATAAAATAATTTTTATCACGAGAAATTAATAATAATAATTCGATTACTCAGGACTACGAGTGTAACCGCGAAACACTAGTTGTTAAATAATTCTAAACGGCTTATTCAAAGCATAGAGACCTTACCATTGATTACAAGAAACACGGACCGTAATAGATGGGGCGTGAACACAAAGGGCAAATGTGACGTATCTGGGTTAGCGGCCCGCGGGCACACGCCACGCGTATACGCAGAGGTTGAACGTAATTTTCCGGCCAGTCTAGTGATGCTTATAAGCTAGTTATTTTACTTTAACTGCAGAAATAAATAAAAGATCCTGACTTTTAATATTATAGCGGTCACAAACAATGTTTTTGCAAAAAAAGTTGAAAAAGCCTAAATATGAATTTTCAGATCCCTAACTTGAGGACTAATGGATTGCCCATACAACCCTTAACCCCTATTTCAACCCGTTCAATATTATTTTTAGAGTCAAGACCATAGCCTATGTCCTTTTCCAGGATATAATCTTTCTCCTACCCAAATTTCATTAATATCCGATGGGCAATCTTGAAAAGGTAAGAAACATACAAACAAGCAGAGTTACTCTCGTATTAATAATATTAGAATGGATAAAACACCAACCATTTCTTTATTTACTCCACGAATAAATACTCTAAATAGACGAGTGAACTTACACCTTCGTTATTTCTAGTTAAACCTATAAAGTTTTCTAATTAAACGTTAAACCTTTGAGATGTAAATAATGAAATTTCTTAACAAAAAATTATAGTTCTCGAGTATTTTATTACAAAAGAGTAGGAAATACAGTCGCATCACTAGGTCACCGAGCCCGTTCTATTCAACATTTGTGGACAGTCGGAGCGTTAATTGCTGGGTAATAAGCGGAACCGAGCTCGCTGCTTGCTGTAAAGGATTTTAGCTTACTGGAGAGCTATTATGCTGTCATACATCTTACGACCGACAAAATAGTATTTTTTATTAGAATTTATGACGCATAGTTCATTAATTAAAATGCAATTAAAAACAGTCATCATGAAATGACAAAAGAGACGTGATTAGTATTAAATTGAACATTTCTGTGTTATTAAGGTCTAAGAGAGAAGAACTTTAAATATAAATTTACAACCTAAAATGTAACATGTTAGCACAGATACTGAAAAGCATTCACGATAATTTGAAATACAGGCCTCAAAAGACGTCCTTGAGTAAAATATTTTCAGACATCCAACTTATCATGCTCTACTTTTATGTCTGGAAATCAATCGACGTTCTCAGAAATCGCAGACGTGTGAAATCAACTAATTCTAACAACTGTTGAATATTGAAAACGTCTATCATATTATGAATATGAAAAATATAGCTAGAGGCAAAAGTTTTTACCATGAATACCTACATGGTTATTTGAAACCCTAAGAGGGGAAATCCAGTTATTGCATATGAATATTCAGAATGATTTAGCACACGAACAGTCGGCTCGTACAAAAAGTCAAATGGTCATCATATGAACATATAACTATACTCGTATGGATCTATAACTACGCAAAGGGTTGATTCAAATTACAAAAAGCATGCAAGCTAGTATTTAAAAAATTATACGCATAATTTGTAACTTTACTATTTGCAGATGTAGATAAATTGGATACAAATATCAAAATTCTAATAGTTATATTCGAATGAAAAACGATTGTTAAACGGATGTTCGCAAACACAAACATAACAAAGTCAAAGTACCAAATCAATAAAATATCACAGATATGCTACATGCTTGCAGTTAACATACAGCCACAACAAAATACTAGACGAACACACTTTCATGTCGGTACAAATTGACGTGTCGCCGACACGTGACGTTGGCTGTGGCTACACGAAAATGCACTTGCGTAAACTGTCGCCACACGCGACATTGCAAATGAAACGCGATAAAACTACCATAAAATAGAATTTAAATTGTGTAGGGAATCGACGTAATACATTATACTATGTCTGATGCGATTCCATAGCAGAGACATGCTAATTATAGTAAACTTTTATAATTTCAGAAGCATTTTTAAGCTACTGCGTTGAATAATGCACATTGCGATGTTTTAACTGCGCATTTCTAACAGATAGGGACATCGATGCAATTTCCTTCAATAATTTATAATTAACGATGTCACATGCAGTATTTCCCATGTTTCCATCAACTACTTATATCTACCTGCGTTTTACGATACCTGTTCATAACGGTTCACGCTAGTATAACAATATCTAACCTGAATAGGAAAGACTAGGGTATTTAATCCTCTGTCAGAAAAGCCTAAAAAACTATATTAATAAATAAAAGTATTAGTAAAGCGACATCGTTGAACAAAGCCCGGCTGATATTTGACATCAAAATAATTGCTCTTCTTGTTTCCACGTGAGAGATCACAGAAGCAAGATAAGCTTCGAGTTTTTGTCGTTTCATTTTAACCGATGTTTTCACAGATCTTTTATTATTGGAAATAATATTTTCTGCAGAAAATTTTCCGTTTGACAAAATCTAATACCCAATACTGATAAACGAAGAGAAGCAAGAAATTATTGATTAAATTATAAAGCAAGATTTGCTTTCCGAAGTGTTTTTGTGAAGACCCAATTAAACAACCAAAATTTAATCAAGAGGGTTACTTCTGAAATGTTTTAGTAATAAATAAGTTAAAATAGGTATAATATATCTAATAGAACATTACGTAGCCCTAGCAATTCTGCGGCAGGCAGCCGAAATGCAATTTAAAAGGAAAACGATGTCATTAACTCTGAAACACCCGATTCAGACCGCGACCTAATTTATAAACTGACAAATAGGGAATTTGAGATCTTGCTATCTGATATACATTTACTTTATTTTCAGAATCCTCTTTTGCAGTACCTATCTAAATTTAATTGAACGAATATATGCTGACTTTTATGCGAAGATCTCATGAAAATCAATAGACGAACATCAAAATTGATAGCGTAGCTTCCATAAAAATTGTCTATTGATCCAGACGAAGGAAGAGTGACATTGACGAATCCAGTATCCAAACGGCTGGTAACAGCTTTTAGACCCATTAATTATTTCCAGTTCGTCGCCTGTGTTCTAGTCCCAGTGCCATCAAACTCCACAGAACTCGAATGCATTAACGATTCAAAATCAATTTCCTCGCCAGCTCTCGGCTCGCCAGGAAATTAGCTGGAAAAACTCTGACGTTTTCAATTGGAAATTTATTTTAATTCACCTTTATCCAGTGCAGAATGGAATTCATATTTTCACGCTTAAATGTACGCTAAATGATAACCAAAACCTCCACAAGGATGGTATATCGTAAATTACTCTCATATTGTACACAAATAAAGAGCTGATTTTGTAAATATATTTTGATCAAAATTGGGCTACACAGACAGCTTTACCATAGATTCTGGTATAACAAACATTAGGTTATAACGTTTTCTATACTACGCACAAAGCATATGTATGGTAGGTTTGTACCTCATCACTAGCTGATTACTTGTTTTATCATAAAATCACATCCATAGTTGTCCTTCGTTCCCACAATGTTAAATAGAGCTGATAAGCTTTAATGAGAAATTTGATACGAAATGGCTTCGCACGTTCTTTACAGTATAACTTATTAGTCTTCCTTTACGCACCTGTATGCAAACAATTATTTAATTTAATTACGCGATAAATTAAAGAGCCGAGGGAGGTTCATTAGAGATGAGCACACGTTTTCGATTTAGTAGAAGACGCGACGTTGAGACCATACTTTCACGCTCCATACTCACAAGCCTTAATAGCTTATTGATGGTGTGGTTGAAAATAATGCGAAACTATCTGAGGATTTTTCTAATGTTGTTTTCTAATAAAGAGTGCGTGTTACTTCTAAAAAGAACTACGTGTTCTTTTTATAAAAAATGCTGATAAAGTCAAGTCACAACCTTTGGCTTTCAGACACTTACAGCAAATGATATGCTCGATAGAACAGAAATTAACGACGCTTCCTTCATTAAGAAAGAGCGGGAGAAAAAATAGCAAATTACGTAAAACCCCATAAATTAGTCACGGCTTGGTTTCAGGAGCACATCCTGAATTCATGATTCGGGTCAAACCCAATGAAGCGTCAAGTTAGTTCAGAGTTCCGGAGCAACTATTCCTGCTATGCCAAATGTAGCTGAATAGTGTGAACAAGATTAATTTGGAGGCCTTTAGGACGTTGGATCGCTGTTTTATTGTTAGGGCACTACATAAATCCACTCTAAGTTATAGATTGAACTATGCGTGAGAATTAGTGAATGCCTTCTTGTGAATACGACATGTGTTCGCGATTACATTGAATACGGCTTTATTGGAACACACACATCCGTAAAGACAATCAGTCATGACAAAGACGGTACTAATTGGTTATTACATTAAATTTGCATTCAAGACATCTTTTAATATGCTATATATAATATATTTAAAAACATGAAAGTTCTCCCGTTAATTCTAAAATGATGACCTACTTAAATAGGTACTGTTATAATAATACAAATAAAGTACATAATTAGTTTCAATTTGCGTAAGCTACTCATTCATAATTATAATGTTTTTAATACCGTAAAAAATAAAACAAGTAAATACAGTTGCTCATAAAGTACCGTTCATTCAAATTTTAAGGTCAGTAATATAAAAAGATATAAATAAAACCCAGAATAGTAAACACTTATATACCATCTATTTACATCGTAAAAACTGAAAATAGGGTACGATTTGGGTAATGGAAAATTTATGAAAACATAAATCTAGAAAAACCAGTTTAAAGTATGGATTTATTGGACCACGAGCGTTCGAGATTCAATATCTACTAACGATCATTCAAAAAGCTCTGACGATCGTTATTTAAATCCTTTAATATATGATAATATAGGAGAACTAAGGTAATGAAATAACAGATAGAATCAGTAAACAAATATGGCCATATTTGTGAAACCGTTGTCATTAATCTACAAAAAAAATACACTTCCTTACAAATTGCCATTTTAACAGCAGCTCAAATATGTATTAAGATAATATTGAATACATATATACAAATATACAAAAATTCTACTCCATTATTTCTGTTCCTTCCCACTTCATACGTTTTAATATCCTCCTGCATACATTACCACCCCTGTTTACATGATACATTAGACGCAAATTGCACATATTTTTTTACAATGTTCTTTTTCCAGGCATTTGGTTAGTATTCGTTTATTCTGCAAAAAAAACGCGGAAGAGCATAAAGTCGAGTGTGGAATCCCTCTGCGTAAGGGAAAAAAGTTAATAGGTACCCGGCACCAGTCGTTATTCCGAATGAGTGACTTCACGACCGAATGAATGATGAATGGATGAATGACTCCGAGCAAATGAATGAATGAACAAAGTAGCTGAACATTGTCAGTTTTATGAACGTAGACTAACGGAACTGTAGACTTTTGAAATGAACTTCCCTGATCAGAATGGAGATATACGTTGAAATATAGACTGTAACTTTGACGAAGGTCTATTGGATTCCTGACGGGTGACGTCTGAGGTTCTGTTTCAGATAATACCGTGAAATGAGGCACGAATGATTGATGATAGGGATTGTGAAAGGAACCTTAAGCTCACACATTGTACGTAGGATATCGTTCTGGTAAGCTGTAGCTTACGTTATTTTTTTTTTTCAAAACAAATATTTACACATTGTTCCTTGTCATCCGAAACTCGGTGACACGAATAAAAAAACACATTAACACCAATAATGGGATGAAAGTAATAAAAAAAACGAAAACTTTTTGATAGTAGTGAGTAGCGCCAACTGAGACTTGTTTACAACAGTTATTTGTTTACTGTACTCCAGTATTGCTTACTAGTACAAAAATAGACCAGATAAATATTTACTCGTATTATTATAGATAAATTTAACATATATTATGGATAGTATAAACAACATATGAATACGTTATTCCCTAGGTATTACTGCGTGGGTTCTATGCAATTATCAAAATAGGAGTTGATGTTTTTAAAATACAGTTTACAATATCCCTGGTTCTGCTAATGTCTATGTGCACAGATAGAGATGAATTAAAACCCTTATTCCGTTTGGCTTTAACGTCGCTTAATTTAAGTATTCAAACTTTAAACACACTTGGCATGATTTAAATTCACATTTCAGCCGCCGGGGAAATGTTTAAAGTCTACGTTTCATCGTATACCTTTGAAGTTTTCGCTCTCGTAATGATTCTTTTAGTAAGGAGACCTCACATATGAAATGCTCAAGAACGCCTTAGATTTATACATTAGCGTTATATACACATTGTGCTAAATTGTAGGTACTTGCTTAATAATTTCCTTCAGAAATCTCCGACAAAACCTGGTTACAATTTAGGTCAAAAACTTTCATTTTGCTCTAGAAATGTCAATTGAAATATGAAACATTTCTGAGGTTGAACGAGATTCCATTACGGTCACAAATCATTGGTATAAAAGAACTTTATTAAAGTATGGTATATTTTGGACTAAGTAAGGAATAAAGCTATTTTTTTCGTCCACTCCAATAAGCGCTGAGATAGCCGCCAATAAACAATAATTTCATTGGAACATTGCCCTCAATCCCGGTCAGTGGACGGAAGCCGATATCGTATGAAAGGAGGCTCCGGTACAAAGTGCATTGTAGAGCTTCTTTTAAATTCAAATACTTTTAGCTGTGTATGTTGAAAAGGCTTGGCAACATACGCCAAATTAAAATAACCCTGGTTCATTTTGGAACCACTGCCTGAACAGAATCACCTTTGGTACCGACGTAACTTTTTTTTTGCCGAACGAGCCAACTTCCGTCACTTTTGAAATGTATGCCAAACTTTTCAGGGAATATCAGGACTTTTCTAATGAAATACCAACATATTTTCGTACGTAGAGGTGCACAGGTGCGATCCAACCTTTATGAGCAAACGGCACGCGTCAACTGGGGCGTATAATTAAGTTGGCTCAGTAATTAAGCCTTCTCGATTCTCGTTTAAGCCTGGGTCTTGCACTACAGTGTACATAAATAATTGCCAAACAGGAATTGTAAGCATCGCTGTAAAATAACGCTTTAACAGGTCTTAACGTTAAAGGTTAATAACCCTTTAGGCTTAAGAAGCTTATTTGCATGCAAAGCCTTTCATTTAATCAAAAGAGAGAAAGTAAAACCATTTATTAGGTAAATAATGAAAGAAGTAAGAAGGCACATCCAAACATTATCGCACAGACACTTGAATTGTTATAGCCGTCCAATAAACATAAATTTAATGTCTACTTTGAATATTCTCAAGAAAAATACAGCTTATTTTAGTCCACGGCAGCGTAATTTCTATTTTAGGACAAGGAAAGCCTTGAAAGAAAATAATACCGATAAATATTTAGCGAATAGGTGTTAAAAATACCGAGCATGATATTAAAAGCAAAAATAATACTCAAGGGATAACTTCTCTCATATGAACTTCAAACAAGCTGTAATTCATAGCTGCAAAACGTGAAGGATTAAGGTCTTTCATACGAGCTCGGTCGAGTGTGCACGTAGGCGCAAATGTTTGTATATCATTAAACTTTAGCACGAGAGGTCTCGTGCTGAAGAACGTAATGTTAAACGTAACTACAGATTTTCAACACTGTGAAAACTGGGATAAATAGCGTTGTTATTTAACATAATAATTGGATCTGAAAAATGTACTTTTTTTTCTAAATGGTTTTATTAATCGGTTTGAAAATTATTTGGATAATTTCAAAAAAATTGCGATAGTTTTTTAAATGGTAGAACTCAACCACAAGATAAAGGGTCCGCTTTAAATATAGATACATAAGACTAACAACTTCACGTCTCAGGTCGAAAACGTATTGGCGATGCTCACGGTGTTGCAAATTATCGTAGCCGACGGTAAGACAAAAAAGCAAAAAATATATATTACTAATAAGGAATTATTTTAAGAGACATGAAATGGCGCTATCAGTAAACACAACACAATTTTTATTCCTAACTGAAGATCATGCAAATCAAATAGCATGTTCGCATAATGTATTCCTTTTTAACCCTAGAAGAGCGGGCACGCACGTGGCTCCTTTACAATACCCTTCGGAGATGTGTGCGTGAGTGCAGAATTTTTTATTCGCACACGGATTATATTAAACTGTTTCGTAGAAACAGATAAATGCCATCATTTTTTTTTCAATCGTGCCGATCTGTCAATATTAATATCTATACTACTATATAACTCTTTAGGATCCTATATGTATGTTATTTTATAACTCTAGGTAACGAGTTGACCGATCTCGATGAAAATTAGTATATATTAACATGTGATTGACCAAATGATAGGCTATATAAAATATCGATAAATATAAATATCGACAAACCTTATAGCTATAAATATAAATAAAAATAACTAGATGGACCAGAAATAATAATACAGTTTCCAAAGCTATAAAAAAATATTTTAAATAATTATTTTTCTATTCCTTTAGTAGCCATGTTCATTTGTTTCATGCCATGTGTGTTTGTCTGAGTATTATTATTTTCACGCTTTTCAATGATTGATAGGTAATTATCTAAATAAATGTTAAAATATTTTCATGAATTATTGGGGATGAAGTGGTTTACACATATTTTAATAGAATTATTAATCAAGACAATACTTCAATTGACCCAGTTGACTTACCCGCTTACAGTATGTGAACATACTGTAATTTTCATTCAACATTTTCTGCACACAAAATTACGCTCTAACTCGGCGTTCCGATAATGGTGCTTTGCTATCTTGTTCCCCCTAAATTGTGCAATGAAACTCGACTCAAAGTAACTGCTTTGCATAGGAAAATTGTGCTTTTCAGGCGAATCTGTGTTCATATCGCGAATACAACCGATCTCTAACAATTTCCCATTCCAGTTCAAGCACACATTGCTTCGAGTTAACCATAAATAATTCTCAGGGGCTAACCCTAAAGGCTGCTGGTATCGACCTAAGATCTAACTATTATTCTCACGGCCAACTGTATGTAGAGCCTGCTCGCGGGTCAATAATGCTGACAATCAATTAATATTAGTTTAAGCAAAAAAAATAACCGTTAATGTAGTAAATGAAGATATTCTTAAATAATATACGTATGTGTTTCATTAGGATCAATTACAATCAAATGATTTTCTTTACCAGTAATGGAATTTGGACTGATTTACAGTCCAAATAAACAAATTTGACCTAAAAAAAAAATAGAATTGTCAAATAAAACTGACTTTCACGCGGTCTAAGTCGCGGGTACCAGCTAATCATACTATATGAAACGAATCAACCTAACTAGCTCCTTAAAACCAAATTTATGTAACTCCATGGCTAAATCCGACAAAATCTTTTGATGAATAAATAGTTAATTCTAAATTGGAAGACATTTATTAAATTAAGACCGAGAAGAGGTTCATCAAAGGAAAAGTTACAAAAAAAACAAATGTTACCACTACATACATTTGATAACATTGTTCGCTAGAATCACGAAATTATTTCATACTTAGTGAGGAATAAAATATATTTTTCCCAGTCCTGAGGCGATAAACAAGATTAAAATTACACGACGCAAAGTGGGCGAGGCTCGGGCATAAATCTCAGCGGAGAGCTGCCTAGCTGAAAGGCTAGTTTATAGTTCAAACAAACAGTCTACGAAACTCTGGAAACAAGGCCGTTATATACCTTATGAATAACTAATCGAGTGACAAATAAGAAATGATACCGCATAAAGTATTTCATGAAAATCACGGGCAAAAGTAAAGGTCAAGGACGCAAGCGCGGGACTAAAGAAAGATTACACGCCTTGCATTCGGTCGTAAAAGTTTAATCTCTATCAGAGTGTCGTAAATAAAGGAAACGATCGGGTTTTATTCAAGAACTGAGAAGAAATTTTCTATTCATAGCAAAAACTAAATCTTAACTGATATACAGTTTTTAAGATGGCGTTTGAATGATTACCGGCACTTTCAATTACTATATATGTACGAGAAACTTTAAAAATACTACGAAGGCTACGATCCTTTCTCAGATTCACCTCTAGCACGATGAACCAGACACGATTACTGAAACTTTCACCATTCGTTTTCAAAGTCTAAACTACATTTTCTCCAACGTACAACTGAGATTTGAATTTAAACTATACAAAGTTTAAGTAGAATGTGTTTCTAAAACGGAATTCATCTTTTAATTTTTTTTTTATGCGAAGTAGGCAAACAGACCAAACGGCCAGACGGTCCACCTGATGGTAAGTGATCACCGCCACCTATAGACATTTGCAACACAAGGGGCATTGCCAATGCATTGTGGACCCTGAGACGTAGTTATTAAGTATCATGTGTCGGTAATTTAGCTTAAAACATCACTGTATGGTATAACCTACGAAAATGTTAAATGCTCACAATGTTAACGAAGCTAGGTGTTAAGGAAGTTAAGCTTGAGATATTCAAGAACTTGATTGAATAAAGCAATTCGTAGCAATGCCCCTGTTAAAATCTAAATTGGTTCTTACTCCGCTGTCGAGTCTAGCTGAGAAAAGAAATAGTCTAGATTTCTTGTAGTACATCATGTTAAAGAGTTTATTGGTTTTATTCTATCATTATTCATTAATCCTACTATAATATTAATAATGCGAAAGTTTCTGAGGGTGGACAAAAACTAATAAACGTATTTGCATGAAACTTCGACACAGATGGTTTATAATCTGGATTAACAGTTTTATTCCCGGGAAAGTGCAACATCCCTTGCATGTGGGTGAAGCCGTGAAAGACAGCTAGTTTTTTTTTATAAAAACGATGAAAAAGTTATAATAGAAAACGTACCACGTATTCTTTTGAATACAGTTAGAGAAGGTATTTGAAATTTTGTTATTCGTTTTTTGGAAGATCAAATACAATCTACTTATATCATACCTATTCATATAATATTACTTCGATATATTGCATACAAATAGCATATTATATTGTTCTTTCATGTATTTTAAGTGTTAATGTGACAATCAGAATTTAGGATGCTTTTATTTCGAATCTCATGAATACGATTATTGACAAAAATAGACAAGACCGCTTTTTAAAACGAGCAGCTGAATAAAATAATAAAAAAGAACTCCAACAACTTATAAATGTAGATCCTTGCAAAGTGTCGCATCAAAGACGCTGTATCTAAAAACGTATAAGACCTATACATTCGCACTTTCTATAGAGATTCTATAGTCGTTATTCCCGGAAAGATTGAGCAAAATTTCCGGAAATCTCATAAAAACCCATAAATAAGTAGCGGTGGAGTCGCGTGGGGCGGGAATATGTTTACGACTCATAGAATATCCAATTGATATGTATTCCACTAAGCTTTGTCCATCCATAGTCAGTCGACTCAACTCAATATTATGTTTCATATTTTCTATTGCTTTATCGTTAGGCCTCTCAATTTCCATCTTGTTATTCGAGATGGTTGTGAGAACTAAGTTACAATCGACCTTTAGGGAAACCTCTTTTTCCAAATTTTATTTTTCTATAAATTGAAATTTTGCCAGACAACGGAATAAGTTGGCGTGGTGGTTATAGACCTTGACTGACACCTCACAGATCGTTGATTCGATTCTTACTCAGGGCAAACATTTTGTACATGAATATGTCTGTTTGTTTTGAGTCTGGGTGTAAATGTCTACATAAATTAACATTTTTGAAAAAAGTTGTATATTATAATCTATCTGATTTCTAGAATAGAATAGGTTTGGGATCAGATAAGATGGTCGGGTATATATAATATATGAAAATTAAAAAAGGTTGACAGTCTAGCTAGACGTTTTAACGAAGGATATAAATTATTGATTAACTCACCTGTCTGTCCATATGCAAATATGCACGCGTTGTATCCTTCGAAGGCATTGTCTAATATATCCCTGCCGAGACATTCGAATACTGTCTTCTGTGAGGCAAACTGTGGCAGGGTTGGCTCCAGTGAGAAGAAGCAGTGATCGAACGCGAATGTCTTTGGTTGTTTTCTGGAACAAAATAGTCAAATTAAGTTAACAATTCATTCAAATCTAACGATAATCAAACTTGCAATCGGAAGTTGCAAAAGGGTGTGGTAGAAAACTGTGTAAGTATATAAGCAGTAAAAATAACAGTCTTAAAATTTTAATTATAATTGTTAAACATATATTTTTTATTCCACATGGACCGAAAAATAAGCAGACGTTCCACCTCATGGTATGTGGTCACCGCCGCCTATGGACATTTGCAACATTGAGGGCATGAAAGCAAACCATAATAACCATCTAAACCAAATCAAATTTCATAAATGAATTCAGCCTAAATTCAAATAGGTACATAGGTAAGATACGTAGGTGATCGTCCAGTACCCAGGACACGTTTTATACCAGTTTAATTAAACTACGTTAATGGACGTAACTTTTTAATTAATCGAGAGACGAGACGAGGCGAACCCGCATTCCATTTCCCGCTATCGTCCAAACATGAAGGGATATTGAATTTTTCAGTCATTCTTTGACTGACTTTGTTATTTAGACGAGAAATTCTTATAATTAAGCGTGACGATTAAACAGACCCCTGGAGAATGAGGAACTGGAACCAGCTGCTGGTTTTCATACTTCACAAAAGCAATCAAACCAGAAATCACAAGAGGATTCCCTGTTGATTCGTTTTTGTTCTCCATCTTTTCCATCTATCAACATTTTATATTGAAATCAAAGATATGTATACATTTGCAACACGAGGGGCATCATGTGCCTGTAATTTCACCGGCCGCCTTACCTTTCTAACCGAAACACAGTAATAAAAGTGTACTACTGCTTCACGACATAAATGTGTAAGGTAGTACTTCCCCGGACGAACTCTGCACGAAGAGCTCTACTACTCGGTTATTGTTCTGCTATGCCTGTTTGGTTTATTTAAATTACGAATGCGGTTTTGATATTAACCATTAGAAATTCAATAACCACACAATCTATTATCGATAAACCGTAATTAAAGTTAATTGAATTCCGGCAACGACTTTGTAATTTGTGGAATATTAGTATAGTTATGAAATAAATTATAATAATTATAATTCATTACAATCATGCCTTTATACTTTTGGAATGGATTACCGCTCATTATCACCAACAATATTGATTCAATTAATTAATGTATATTAGTTATTTGTTGTTAAATCACGAGTAATAACAAAGAAACATTATTCACTCACATATCACTCACATATTGGAGAAAACGGGTAACTATTAGAAATCTTAGAACTTTGTTCACTAAATTTATGTTAGACTTTAAATATATGAACATGCCTCTCAGAAACACAACAAGGTAAGAAAGAGACAGCATTGGGTTTTAAATCAAAACGTATTACAGTTTCGATGGCAAGTCTGGATGGCGTGCCAAAAGATAACGTTATTGCATCGATTTATTGAACTAATTGCTCCTTTGTCTGTCAGAATGGTTAATTCATTTTTCGTATAGAAACTTATTGTTCTTGTCAATATTTTGTATTATATTATAATTATAATTGTCTTTGACAATAATAGTTTTTATTGCTATTCGAATTAGGATTTATTTTGATAGAACCTTATTTTAATACTGATGTTTCATGTAGTCAAGCAGACCGTAAATTTACTTAACAATGCCGTACCATAATCGGTAATGTACCATAATGTACGGAGTTATCGTCTATGAAAATGTACCACTATCACATTATACATCACGTGTTTTTTTTTTAATAATATTAAAAATTGTTGAGAATAGAACTTTCTTAACTATGATCATAAAAAGTGGAAAAGGCAATCTATTGAAGGAGGTTATCAAGTACTAAAGTCTGAATACTACGTGGGAGTAAAGCCAAATCATAAAACTTGGAAGTTTATTCACCCCTTTATTTTGCCTTCGTGGTAGCAGGTACCTGGCTTCAATACCTAGTAAATGGTACCACTCTATTTACTTTACTACTTACATTATGTAGTAGATTAGCCTTTATGTTCCTGCATGTATTGGACAATATGGATTTGAATACAGGTTTTCATGAAAATGTGATCCGGGCTTTTATAGTCAAAACTCGCGAAGTCTGAATCAAGCATGACGTTCCGAGTATGGAATAGCGAGATGGATGCAGATATCATTGATTCTCGTAACTGTTTAATTACGAATAGTAATAGAAATCACAATAGTGATAGGGTCGTAATCTTCTTGCTCGAAGTAAAACACTACAAAGCTCATCTTCAAAATTTAAGAGCTGGGCTCTTGCCGTTAGCTTCCTCCAAACCGTGCTGTTTTATCGGCTTCCTGCACCTTTATATTACGTATGCTCACATATAAAATATGAGGATTACATGCATTTTGTTTGTTTTAGATTAATTAATTCATATATATATGTATTATATATGCTTAAATGCGAAGGTGTAGTTAAGATGATCATGTCATCCAGACCTTGCAGCTTTGGAATACCTTTGACCACCTCCAGGAAATCCAAATTGTGGCTCTTCTTTGAGTTTATTGCCGGCTCTTCTCAGTAAAAAACAACTTTCCGAACCGGTATCAGAGTCAGACTATTCATAAGTGCTTGTAAATGCCTATTTGAATAACAATATATTCATTTTCATTTTAATTTGTCGAACATAAAAAACAAATATCATTTAAAAATGCTTTCAACAGTATAATATAAAGATATCTCTTTTAGTATATGTGCCTCCTACTTTACATACACCTGGCTTTGACGGAATTCAATTTACTGAAGCGTCGCCTGCTTGCTTGCTCCAACTTACATAAGTGTAAGTAATCAACGCTCCGACTTAGGAAACACTTTGAGAGCTAATCGCATGCGTAAATTGCAATTTTGTTTGAGTGAATAATTTATACTGAAAGTAGGTAAACAAATAGAATTATGTGATCAGCTTGAGACGTTAACTAAAATTTAAAATTATTTACAATCCATATATAATTTAATATCATATGAGAATGGAAGTAGCGTTTTGTATTCTGACAAAAACGTATTTCAGCGCGTTCAAGCGAAAAATTATTTAAATAGGCAGTTCATACAAACAACGCACATAGAAAACATACAACGCTAACCAACTTAACGAACTTAACTTTTCCTACATGCGATAGTGGCGTATCGATCAAATATCAATTCAATGTACAGCAAAAGTTATATTCGCTCCGGAACTTCCGATACGTCCAATGGTTTAATAAAAGCTGGGAGAGCGGAAATAAAATGCACCGGTACAATATATCAAAAGGGTGACCAGACTCATGTTAACATTCAGGAAAAATAAACCCGAACCTACTTACTCGTATAGTTCGTATTTAAGATATGGTTATGGAATTGAACGGAAAGAAATTCAGCATTTATGTCGAATGTATATAATTTTAATTAAAATAGGTATGGGGATTTAGTCATTTCATTCATAGTTTGGTAGAATACGCTTACAAAATACCTATATTAAAACACTGATTATTTAATATTTATGTTGCCAACAATAGTAAGTTTGAAAAAAAAAGATCTATATATGGGAAAATAAATATAAGCGTTCCCCAGGGATCAATGGTGTTACCAGCATAAAAATGTATATAATTCTATGTGATAATCTAAAATACAATATACATGTATGTGTGCCAAGTTTCATCTACATCTAACCTTTAAAATATACACATTTATAATAATAGTAGGATTAGCAGTATAGCAGACCGATAAACAGTAATAACGCTGCGCTCTACGTCGCGTTTTGTAGCACCCTTACCACAAAATGTACAAACAATCATCCAGTGTATTGTTTCAAATCTGTTTGAACGTGCACTGTAAACACAAAACTTTAACATTTTGGCAACAATATCTTGTTCTATATTGCTTATAATGTTATTGTGAGTCGAATTTAGTGATTTGGTTGACTGTGTTGTATTTTTAGTTATTATTGAGTTGCATAAAACCTGATGATGACATCGTTAGAAGAAACGACGAATGGAGCAGTCAAATCCTCATTTTCTTGTCCTGTTACCGACAAGGCCGGTGCGATGTGTATAAATGGTCCTTTCTATCGCCAAGAAGGTATTCTTTGGGTAGGAATGATTTTGTGAACCGCTTGGTGCTAAGTGAAGTGCACTTGGTCATTGGTATGCCCTTTAGTCGCCTATTACGACATACATGAGTCGTCGCTACCTTGAAAAATTTAAGGAATACCTGTCTATTTCTGATCAAACTTGTCTGCATCAAAAAGGAAATATCACTTAATACAAACTGTTATACTTAATTACTGTTCCTATGTTACTTTTCTTTGTTTTAATATTAACCTAGGAAAGCCTATAATTGGCTTTTGATAAGTTGTATTTTTAATTGTTAATATGTTCTGTAAACGGCTGTTGGTTTTCTAAGTAAAATAAAAAAACAAATGAAAGAAGACTTGAAGAAGAGGTTCTCAATTAGACAATTTATTTGTACGTAATTACTTCACATTTTCATCATCTGATCCTATTAAGAATTATTTTTAATTGATTGAACTCTCAAATCTAATTTATACACTTAGTACTTATACAAAGTGTTACAAAATACCCCGTAAAAATATAATTAATTTCAAAGCCAACAAGCCTAGTATGCTGTCATGTCAGGAAACCAGATTATTTAACAGAAAGGCCTACCTAATAATTGTCTACTTTAATAGTTTTTCTATTTTTCATTCATAAAAACCAGTTTTGTTTTATTTTTTTGGGGTATGTTATACAGCGTTACTACGGTTCTTAAATATTCGAATGGAATCGTTATAAGGTCCCAGTTATCCTCCTTTCGGCTTAACGGGTAGTTTTGTAACACTCTGTATATTGGAGCTAGATTTATGTATTAATTCCTGCTATGTACTGGTATACAATTACAAGCACGAATAATGTCGCCATCATCGTTTCAACAACAGGCGCATTAAA
Source organism: Habrosyne pyritoides (assembly GCA_907165245.1). NCBI lineage: Eukaryota > Metazoa > Arthropoda > Insecta > Lepidoptera > Drepanidae > Habrosyne > Habrosyne pyritoides. The sequence goes on along the minus strand of OU015587.1, from coordinate 3,732,802 downwards.
CCAACAACGACACCTCTCCGAAGGTAGGATGCTCGTGACAAATTCCCATTAGGCACGACGATCCATTATGTCACGGTGGCCACTTACGTAGCAAGGTGAGCTAGGAAAGCTTAGAGCATGGTCTTACCGTCCTCGTTAATGTCACCGCCTGGATATAAATAGTACTCAAGGTGACAGGAGTTTGATAAGGTATTTTATTGCAAACCGCTGAAAATGTAATTATGAAACTCGTGCTAAAATTACAGCGTTATGAAGAGAAATGTCAAATAAATGAATATAACTTTAGAGGTAATTTAAAAAAGTACAATTTAAAGTATCTTTCAGGGTACCGAAGTGAAATGGCAAGAAAAGGAATCCTTATAATTTCGTTAGGCGATTTTTTTACCAACCGCAACACTACTGTATCTTGTAGGGTAAGGAGGGGGAATGGCGTTCACTTAAGGAAAACATGTAATATTTTTAAAATTATTTGTTATAAATCAAAATTAAGAAAAATAACAAAGTCGTTAATTATCGAGTAATCAATAATTTAACAACAAAATCATATATCTTTGACCTACTAGTAGTAGGAATAGTTTAAAAAAAAACATGTTTGAGCGGCATTGCCCCTGACTATGGGTAATGCCGCTCAGGGTACGGGGTAATATCGCTCAAATATGTTTTTTGGAATAAAGTAAGTAACATACATTTTTTATTAAAAAATATGAATGAGATCAATCTTATACAATAAAAGTCAAGTCTACAATAACAAATTAGCATCATTTATCCCCATTTGTACGTAAGATTATTCTACTAGTCTTCGATGTCAAATCAACTTCAATTATTATAATATAATATAAAATAATTTTTATTATTGGAGGTAAGCCAAATTAGAAATAGTAATATTTTATTTGTGGACACATAAATCACATATGTATCCATCTGGCGAATCCCATCCTGAACATATAGCATGGGCCCACAGTCCGCAGATGGTGCAGCGATACCACAACTCGTTATTTTTTCCAAATTCTTCGCAAATAATAATATTTGTTTTTATTTTTATCATCTACATTCATTTCGTCATCACTGTCATCGTCGCAAAGGTGCTCCTTATTTTCACTCTATGAAGAACTTTCTTGTAAAAAATATCTCTTGTAAAATTGTTGTTTCATATGTTCGTTCTTCTTTCCTTTGACAACTTTTTTAGGTCTTGTTTCTTTTCCAGTCTTATTGAGTCTCAGAGAGACTCAGCATATTTATAAACAAGCTTACGCAAATCTGCGGTATTGAGTCCATAGTATAGCGAAGCCAGCAACTTAACTTGTTCAACTATTTCAGTTTCTTACTGTCGGGTGAAAACGGGCTTGCGACCTAGTCTTGGGTTGCTCATGTTTTCATTTTTTTGTCGATCTCTCAAAGTTGTAAATGGTATGTTATATTGTTTTGCGGCTTTTCTTTTGGGCTCTCCTTCAATCGCAGTTTTAGCAGATTGAAGGACTTCTTTGGTCCAAGCCGCTTTAACGGTAGTCCTTTGACGATTTCTTGGCATATCTACAACAATAATAAAATAAGTTACTAAGGGGTAATGGCGCTCAGATGAGCGGTATAACCCCAAACGGTCGTTTTGTAATTAATTTGAAATAAAAAAAAAATCATACACAATTGTTGAAAATTTATTGCATTATCACAAAATAGAATAGTTTTAGTGTCAGAAAAGTAAAATTAATAATTAAATAAGCATTAAAATTTTGTACTTACCGACAAAAAACACCTAACCAAAAATTAGAGCAGCGCGGCCGCAAACGAAGAAACGCACTTCACGGTCACATGATGCGAGCTAATTGACCGTTTGCATTGCTGTCTGTTAGAGGCCCCCTCCCCTCATGCTTCACGCGACGTGGCGTGTTGCTACGTTCCATTTTGACAGAATTACAGAGGTGAGCGCCATTACCCAGTGAGCGCTATTACCCCTGCCTACCCTACTAATATTTCGAGAAAAAATTGGGATGTGACTTCGTACAAGTAACTAAGAGAACGCAGTGAACATTGCGTTGATATGCTATTGATCGTTTATCGTAAAAATATTACAATAATAAATATAACAGCAATTCAGTAAAATGAGTAATAAAATATGAATCAACTTCCTTTTAACTTTAGCCACATTAATAACAAAACAAAATAGATAACTAATGGAATATGCATTATCTATACGAATCCATATTAATGTTATAAATTCGATAAAGTTTTTTTTTTCTATTTATTTGTTTGACTGTTTTGCTGAAATTCGGGACACACGAATGATTTACAAATATATTTGACATAACGGACAGGTACATAGGGTACTTTCTTTCAGTTATAACAAAGGTAAAACCGCGGGGCTGAAGCAAATTAGTCAAAAATTATTACTTATTTAGATTTTACTTTTGCAAAACTCAATAGCCACACTATAATATATGCAACAAACAAAAATGTTAAGAATCAACACACAACTTTACTGAAATATACGAACATAAAGGAAAAATAAAAAATGAGCATCCGTAATATTGTAACAAAAAAAGTCTTCGACTTAGTTTTACCCTCAAGAACTGATTTTCAGTGAAACCCTTTCGGACATCACGAAAACCCGGACAGCAAATATAAAATAAAAAGTTCGGCAAAAAAACAAATTCCACTAATTTTCCATGAAAATCAATACTTTTGCAACAAACCAAAAACAATAAAAATATTGGCCTATGATTAATCGAAATGGTGAAACACACCGTAGATGAACCAATCAAATGACAACCATGTGTAAAGCGCTTCCACAAAACAACCTTTCGAAAGTAGTCTCTGGCAGGGCTGCCATTCTAACTAAATTGCTTTTGCCATGCCTACCTCATTTTAAATCACCAAATAATAAACCACAAAGAAAAATGAAACATTGATGTTATACACAAGTGTTGCCGTGTTGCCTGCCTAAGCAAGCATAGCATAATAATATGGCATTTGTAATCCAACTAGAGGGAAATTATTATGTACTGACAAAAAAACATACGCTAAAGTCACTCCTTTTTTTTAAGAGGGCAATTGCATTACGCATAGCCCCACGCCAGGGCAGGCGCGGTGGTTATGTGGGACTCTCTCCCCGACCCCTTCTTCTGTGGAAAAGGACCGGCGAGCCTATCCGCTAAAACCCCTCAAGTTCTTTTTCCGCCGTTGACGGGGCTGTGGGACCAGACGAGACCTACGACCGCCTGAACGCTAAAGTCACTCCTAGTGGAAATCACGCAATATGTATATAACCTATAAATCATCCAATATAATTGCATGAACTATACTGAATCCGAACCCTAACGGGTTAATTAAACGGAGGTTGGGATTAGTATGAATATGATATGAGATTCGGGGGTATTAAGATAATCAAAAATTTGCATCACGTTGAGTATCGTGCGGGGGGCGAATTAGACTTATACTCTTTCAAATGAACCTTTTAAACGGAACTTTCCAAAGTAGGTAATCTAATGTATTACCATACACCGTTATCGTCTAGAAATTATAGCCAATTAAAGTAAGTTGTCGTAGTCATCAATTGGTTGATAATCGCCCACCGCTAAACGCTTAACTGTATTTCCAAAAGAAAGGAATTTTACCGTTTAACTCATCGTCCATTTGCATCCTTCTGACCATAACATGAACCCGGTTTTTTTTTAATTATATGAAACTAAGTTCATCAAATTCTAAATAAATACTTGACACAGTATTATTATTATTGGATAACCTCCAGGGATATGTTTTCTAAAATCCCTTAGCCATAATGTTTTCAGAGTAGAACGTATAAATAGACTAAGGCAAAAACAGATGGGTATCCCACCTAACGGGATGAAGATAGTGTGGTGAAACGCCTTAAGCCCCCATTATTCATAGAAGAAATGCTAAACTGAGTCGTCTACATTAAATTGCCTGTCGGCTGTTACCCTTTGCGATTCCATATCATAGTTATTGGATTATGAATGCTATTAAGCCGAAGGTCGCAGCCCTACCTTCTGTGCCTGCGCCAATCCCCCAAAGTGCTATCCACGGTACAACCCACACGGAATGGTAATTCAATTCCATTTAATGTTACAACAATTTTGTATACAAATACTAGAACGAGGTATGTTTCTATCTTGATAAGAGATCTGGATAACGAACATCCACTAAATGGTATTGTTAAACTTGAAAACGATTGTTATGGAATTAAATAAACTCATCAAACATATAACTTGTAGCTTTTGTTTTAGACTTTTGTATACAAACACCATCTTCCATAGCACATGGCAAAGATCAGCTAGTTGCTGGTTGGATGGCACCAATGGTGAATTCTGTCTAGGTACAAATATTACTCATTAATCTTAGTTTGTCTTCAATTGTTGCTATATTTTCTAGAAAATTAAAAACCTTTGTATTGTTACAGTTATTACTTAATTACTAAAATTAAGCTAATACAATAGTATCGGAATACTAATAAAGAAGACCTTGACATGAAAGTTAAGACGAAAAAAAAGTATATAAAAATATTGGCTCTCACTCAAATGAAACATGAATTCAACTAGCCACAATAACAGAGGAGATATGTGTATGTCATCTTGCGGCACCAGGACGTCGGAAAACTGCAATGTTTGCTATAAAACAACGACCTGGCGACAAGCCAGACAGTTATTCACGACGTGAATATCACAAGGAACTCGTCAAAGAGTCTGACAACACAAATATTTTGACTCCTAGAAAATGATTGAAGGTTTTACGATACAATCCTTGCAATTTTGAGGCAAGTCATAAACTTGACTTCGAAACTTCAAGGACTTTTTACGTTCATTGTAGATTGGAAGGAGTAAAACGAGAATGTGAAGTAATGAAACGGTTTGACGACTTCAACTGGTCGTTAAACGGTTGACATGTCCTTTAAAAGTCTCAATGAATAGAAATGAAGAGATACCAACTTCTAAAAACACGTAATGCGAATAATTTCGAGAAAGCATCATTATGGGATACTCTTTGCATTTTCAGCACGTATTTAAAGAAATAACTTCGTACACTCCTCTTTGCTCCCCATACTCGGTATGTATTAACTATACCGCGAAAACATCGGTTTCAGCACGAAACGAGTGTATAACGACCTCCACGAACCGACAAAGTACTTTATCCTACAAACTGCGGACTCATTAAGATATATGATAATGGTAAAATCGGGGTGAACTACACTACAGCTGTAACTTTATTTGGAGGGAAAAGTGAAATTTATAAGACTACCTCGGGAGGCATTAACCTCTCAATGAATTTAGTTTTTTTTATAGAGAATATTCTCTTGGAAAATATTCTATCTCAAATGCCATCATGTCAACGAACTCTGTGAAAGGCATATAAACAATATAAGTGACTTATCAACTTCAAATGAACACCTTGGTTATAACAACCTATTACGACAGCCCGGTATAATGGTAACGGTAAATAATACTTGGCTCCTGAACCTCTCGGGTAATTAACGGGAAGGTCGGCGTGATTTATTCAACAGAATATTCCCGTGTTAATGTTATAAGTGATTTAAGCGACAATTAATGCAACAAAGGGCAAAGCAACAGCTGTTTGAAAAAACCTAGTGCACAAATGGCTACTGAAAATTAAATCTACCTTGTTGTGGCTTTTATAGGGACGGGAGGTAAGCCTTCTGTTAACGAGATTGAAAGCAACCAACAGTTCTTTCATTAGAAAAGGCTTACTACCCATTGTTGACGTTAAAAGATAAAGAAGATATGCACAAAGAAGCACGATCGTGGGCTTGAAAGGTTTAGTCCTCAAACATCACCAGAGGGTTCCAACAGCTGCGCTTGAATATCTGTTTTCTTCAAAGTTTGTGTTAAGTTCACTTATAATCTATTTTGGTAATTACACTTTTGAATACATTTATCACTCACATTTTAAAGCAGATTAATAAACATGAGACCCGATACATTATTTCTTAGTAAGAACCAATATTATTTTTTGTGTATGTTTGGTAACATTTCTCAAATCTCAAACTCAGACAGTATAGCTGTATATAATCAACTTGGTTAATTTAAACCGTAATTATATCCCACTAACAGCAATAAGCAGTAAATTGTCTAGTTAAATACTCCAGCGAGCAGAACACGATAGTAGAAGACGCCTTGTACTAACGTGAAACGTCGCGTGTTCCAACAACTAATTCAAACTTATTGTACCCACATTTCTTGGTGAAAAAGTAATTTTACGTGTCTCATATTTGTTGCTGTCAGAGTAATCCGCCCAAATTCCCTGGTGCGGTAGCTTTAACATTATTCTTACGTTACTAAATTGAAATTAGACCTTTATTCGGGATGCAGTGCCTTATTTCGGAAATAAACGAAAACAACGGTAATAAAATTGGAGATTCTCCCGATGCGAAATGGGTTGTTCGTAACGAGTTCCATAATATTTATCGAGACTTATCTTAAAGCTGTAATGTTGGTGGATTAGTTTTAACGCCGATAAGACAAACATGTTACGTCCCATATAATAATGTATAACATATTTTTTGTTTTATTTTTAATCGTGAAAATAACGTTCTAAACATGTTAACAGGTAGACAAGTGGCGGTAACGAATTTTTGACAGTAGTTTCCAGGTGAAAATTCTCTGAATTTTGATCCTTTTAAAATACTCAATAGAACAGATATAGAAATTTGTAATTTAATTGCCATAGATGTAAATACACATAAGATAACGTTTTCTTTACCCACTGTACAATAATTCGATACCGTAAAAGACTCCCAATAAATTAAAAAAAAATGTCTACTTAGTGTTTGTCTGATTTTTTTGCAAAAACATCGAAGCGAGTCTGCAAGACACGGACACGTTATGAAGGTGATTGATAAATGAATGATCATTATTATCTATTACTGGCTAAATAATATTGTCTTTGGCTAAACGGCAGTTTATTTTGTTATTTGATAAAATTTATTAGAGTTCATCAACATTAATATACTAGCTGTCTCTCGCGGTTTCACCCGCGTTATATCATATATAGCCTAAAATCCATAAAATTTTGCATCGAATGGTAGCAATGGTCGCCCGATATGTTCAGTGGTTTTGAGGTGATGGTGCGTCAAAGGAACCCTATTTTCCTTATATATGTATACATAAAACGGCTTTGTTTATGTAATAAATAGGTAGGTAGGTACATATAAAAACTGGAAATCCATAATGATAAAGGATGACAGATAACGACGTAAAATTAGATTTATTGTTGCCAGCCGTGAAATCCCCGGACCATAAATTCAAAACAAAGGGAATGCGAAAGTTTATGATAATTCATGTTAGGTACCTAATACCTAAACTTGTGTAATTTAATTACGATACAATACAAAAGAAGAGTCCTATTTCTTTTCCTAAATATTGTTTACTTTTTTTCTAATTAACGAAATCTCTTGGCAAGAAAAATATACGTCAAATAATGTTGTTCGATAGATTCTTAGATGTTTCTAATTAATTAGGGATACATGCAAAAATATGTTATAATGTCAAATTAATCCTCGAACCAAATACTCAAAAAGGAACTTACATCGTGATTATACAACAAACCACAAATAGACGGATTATGAACCTTTTTAACCAACAGCAAGATGTAAAAAGAAGAAATTTCTTTTGATGCTTCAGTCCGTTAAAAATAATTTCCAATATCCTTGAAAAAAACCAATAACAACAGGTAAAACCTCTCCGATATTGGCAGAAAGTAATATGCAGTCCACCCTACCAGTTCCTTGCCAGTGTAAACCTGAAATGGCGGAGTTATTCCATAGTATTATCCCGCTTTATTACACGCCCTTAAGGATTACCATACCGTCTGGCAGCTGAATGATTCCAGGCCTTTTTTTGATTTCATAGACTTTTTTACATAATACCTATACCTATGTAAGTATCTATCTATGTATATAAAAATCGATGTGTGTATCCATTTGACGTGTGACGATTATGACGGGACTTTCGTTGAAAAAAAATGCCTAAGTTATTCCTTATATCTTAGGCATACATGCAGGCTATCCATATAAGGAATAACTTAGGCATTTTTCTGTTCATTTCCTGTGAGAATGTTACATCCCTTGGGAACACGGGTGAAACCGGGGAGGACTTCTACCTATATTAATTGATCTTAACCATGTAAGAACTTGATCATTAAAGAAATATTGCATTTTTATGAGGGATAAACAATTAAAAACATCGACAGGAGATTATTCTTCTGATAGTTTTTGATGACTTAGGTATGTACAACAAGGCGAAGAATTGGTTTAATTGAACACCCTAAAATTACCTATATACTATATTATGACACATAAAGTTAAATACCTATTCAGCTCCAAATAAAAAGAGGCTTAACTTAAAAACGCAATAAAACCACAAAAGGTAACTTTCTAACGATCATGACCCATAAGTTAAGCAGTTTGCGTAACGTCAACCACCGTGACGACAAAAAGTGTAATGTCGTATCTGGCATCATCTTTGGGACACGACCGTATTGAGTAACATTCACCGATTTCACTAGGCTCCAAAATTATTTGACGGGATTGTGAATTTGGGACATCTGGTTGCTAATCGATCTCCACAGTTATGAAGTCCAGATGTTAACTTTCGACGGTTTAACGTTTAGGTCGAGGATAGAAAAAAAATCTGCCCTTCTGAATTTGAAGGCCAATATAAATTCTGGAACTATTGCATCTCAACCAATTAAGTTTTAATCAATATTTGTAAGTTCATGCAGTTGCTAAAAATATAAATATTCCTTGAATTCTTTGAAGAAAATACAACTCCACGTCATCCGACATCCTTACTTTGAAATCAATTTTCAAGTCCAGAAACTTTTCCAGTTTCTAATGATCGAACCGCAGACCGCTGTCGGTTTCTATCGAAATACTTTCGCTCGGTATAATTTTGCCAAGGCATGTCCTACTTGGAAGAAACTAGTCTTCTGACACTGTTATTGTATTGATATGATAACAGACAACAATACCGCTTGAGCAAATATTTACCAACACTATAAAAACAATCTGTTCAAATTCTACCATAAATTCTACAAACAAAATGATTATAGTCACAGAGCTGTTTGTATAGGCGTTGTTATTACGTGGAAGGCAAATTAAATTATGGTAATGAATAATACGTTCTTATCTTATGATGAATGTGTTAAATTATCATTAGATCTTGTTTGAAAGCTAATCATGATTAATGAAACCATAGAGATAAACTACCAGCATAGAATGTTAAGTAATTTAGTTGGCAATCAAGACATTGAGTTCGAACATTCAAATAAAGTTTAATACTAAAAAGGGTTATATTAAATTCTATAAGATATCGAAATAGTGACAGTTCAGATAGAGCTGAATTGGTTACGATAATGACTTTAACAAAAGTGCGAGAACTAGTAATGGGATAACTTTTCAGTGACTCGTCGCATACAAATGATAGAAAAGCAAGAGTATAATTTAACGTTTGGACGAGCCTCTAGGGCCAAACTACTTAAGCATTTTACAATATATCTAAATTACAGTGTATTCAGTGTATTCATGTATACAGTGTACAAATTTTTAAATAGCTTGAAAACAGTTGTTATTGTATTTATCTTGTATCTTAAACTACATTCAAAGTAAAGACTGTAGGCGAGGCATCGCAAAAACTATCAGACTTAAAGATAATCTTCCTCTTCCTCGACTTCCCAAATATGGGATTTATATTCGTCAAGCCAACCCACGCCATCGTTTCACTGGACATTTGTCTTGCCAAAAGGAAAATATACTCGAGTAACTTATGATGAAGTGAACGAGCGAAAAACAATTGAATGTCGGTAGGCGCCAAATATTAGCAGTTCCCGGCTCCGGAGCAGGTCTGGGCGAAGTAAACATGACACAGGGGTCGTGTTTACCCTTAGTTTAGGGACAAGCAGATGACAGGCGAGGCGATGGCGTCACGGGGCGGCGCCGGGCTGGCTCGAGGCGCTCCATCTGAGCTCGAACTGTAGCGCTCCCGAATCGACGGTAAGCATGCTATGAACACAGACGATTCCATCATGCACCCATGCGTAGATTAGTTAAGATTTCATGTACGCATGTTAAGAAAGCTTCATTTTCATTTTATGCCAAAAATATATATTTTATAAAGTTTTGTGTAAAACTTCCAAACTGTTTAATCTTTATGAGTACCTACTACAATTTTAAAGCTCTTAGGTAATTTTTGTTTGTGACTTAATGGTATTGAATATCCTAATCTACCCTGTTGCTAAACATGCACGTCATGTCACGACAATATGACATCAGTTTTAATTAGTTGTACCCTTAGTCTTGGTGATATAACGTCGTCTGAAGTGTGTAAAACAATTTGCGCGAAACGTTTTCGGGTACATTGGATAATAACCTTGTTACTTAACAGGCTTGTTTATGTCTAATATGAATGTGTTTGGTACATAAAACGTGTACAACAACTAGTTTACTGAGTGATTGTAGAGAATAAAGTAACTCTAACGTTCTCAACGCTGTTAATATGATCTTTTAGTTCAATTTATTGCGAGGAATTAGCACAAAAGTAGAACAACTTCATATTCTGTGACTATTATTGTGATATTCAACTAGTTTCCTCGTTCTTTTGAAGTTCTTTTCCAAGGTTTTAATTATCAACAGAAATTATCAAGTCAAACGAAAATAAAACTTTCGCTTTAAAAATAAGTAGGAATAAGATAAAATACTGTAAAGTCACACAGCGACTTCGAACTCTATTTCAAGAGCAGCGAGTATTAATTTCCAAAATATTACCACCTCCAAGCATTCGAATGACTATAAATAAAATATTTTCAAACTTCAAAAGCAAATGACGCCGTTGCGATGAGTGACGGAAAAATACACATAAGGTCGCTAATTACTGGCCGATATTGCAGCAATCTATCACGGGCTTGTAATAACGCTGAACAATATACCACTTCGCAAATTAAAGGATAAACAGCTTGCGATGGAGAATTTACATCAATTTTCCAAGCCGTCGAGGATGACACATGCGCAATGTGACGATATGGCTTTTAGAAAATCATAATAACCAATCATTGGATGTTACAATATCATATTATAGTTCAAATGATTACTTTATAAACCCGGAAACACAGAAGAAAGGTGGACTACTATGTTCTTCATCTCCAAAGACAAGAAACAACCACGATTCTTTATAATAATTGCCCGTCCCACGTAATATTCGAGCATATTTAATAGCAATATATATGTGTATATTCAGTTAGCACCAGTAAACGAACCATACTATACATTTAAAAATAGAATATACAAGTGCCACCCACATTTTTGCATCAACAATTTCGATCCAGCCTGTCGTGTACGAAGTATTTACACTATTATTTTACAACAGGGGCAAAAGTACGCCTAAGACCAGTTAAGTAACTAAACACTGTTTAAGGGGATTATGTTCGGCTGTTGTGTTTGCGATAGCAAAGTTTCAAAATTACTTCTCCAACTGTTTTGCGATTCAGAAGCATCTTAATAGAAGCAGACGAAGCTATCGAATTCTCGTTAAGTTCAGTTACAAACTTTTGATTTAGCGCTTCGTGGTTATATTAAAAAGTTTTTTTAGACTGTGTTTCGCCATTTATTTTGTTACATATTTTTTTACAGAGTAGGTACTCTGTAGTAAGTAGGTACTTACTCCCACCAAAAAAGCCTACCCACATAATCATTACACCCTTGCATTGACGTCGACTGACGACTCTCACAAGAAAAGTTCCTGGAACCATAATATCTTGAGTCTTGAGGTTCCGTAATGGCCAACCTAGCATAAAAGCCAGCGCGTAGAAAGCCGAGCAATATCACGTCGCGAGATACTTATCGTATTGAAATATCGCCGTATGTGCCAAAATGAGAGGGCCAAGATAAAGTAGAACGGTGTATTATGCGACAAATGTATTTGCGAATGTTTTTCCCTTTCTTATATACTTCTTCAGTTACACAAAATGTTTAACATGCCCTGCATTATTTAATACAATCCTTGTCACTAAGCCGCAACGAGGATTCGGAGAGCTGACCTCTCACGTGATTGATTACATCGTAGTTAACGAGAGAGATAGAGCAGCTCTGATTTATGGTCAAGCTAGTGTCACTTACCATACGGAATCACAACCCAGAAATCAAATAAATGAAATCACGACAGACACACGTAACACAAATAAAACTCCAAGATTTTCAAAGAAATATCACAAAGTAATAAGATCAAAAATCCAACAAATTCCCTATACGACAAACAAAATCTATAGAAACAGAATCCATTAAAAAGTTTTATTTTAACACATTAAAGAACAAAAGTTTAATGGCAAGAACAAATTAAAACAATGCCAGTGGAATGCCACAAACAGGTATTCGTTGACGATGCCCGGCGTTTCTGGGCGACGGGTTTCTGAGCTTTAGTGGGGTATTCTCCACAGTACAGAATGTATGAGAGAGAAAATGCTAATGGAAATGGAATAGCATTCCCGGTTTCAATTAAGCCACCTTTGCGTTTCGTGTTTTTATTGCACACTTTCGGCAGCACGATTTCCGTCACTGCCTGAAATTCAAATAAAACTGAAATAAAAATTGTGCCTAAATATTTAGGGAATGCGCTTAGTATCTGTACCATATTATGTTACATGGTTGGATAGAACAGCAAATAACAAGCAATGCAGATGGATTTTTTTTTACTTTTTCCAGATTTCACTACGTTATTTGGTGTATTAGGTGAAATTCAGTCACAGAATATTCAAGTGACATTACTCTGCTATGCATTAAGATAGTTGCCTATGCACAGATTGGCTCGTTTCAAAAATGTGCAAGAATTTCTAAAGGAACCTCCGTAAACGGCGTTCATGAAATTTTATTATTTACTTGCATTCCACTTTCAAAACAAAATTACCTCTCAAACCTGTGGTTAATGCTCTTGCAATTCAGTTTATAAAAATAAATAAAGCGCTCAAGTTTTTCAATTCTATTTCACCCAGAGCCGTCTAAAATTGCTTTTATAAATAATGTTAAGCTCCTATTTACAGAGGAAAAGCGCTAACGATGATATAAATTTACAAGCGCAATAAATCCCTTATTCATTTAAATTTAGCTCTTCATTTTAATGGAATTGATTTTATTTTAGCAAATTACTTAACTTACTTGCTTTATAGATGATTTGACTCTTTAATATTTATAATAAAATAAAATATCACGACGAAAAACGTCATTCAAAGAACATCTTTAAATTGAACGACCAATCGAAGCAACCTTGGTAAATATAACTGACAGATATTCCGTCCCAATAACCGAAAAACATAAAAGTATTTCAAGACAAATACCCAGGAAACTAATACCGTTATGTTGATTCAGTAATAATACGCTCGGTATTTTCAGAGCATTCAAGGATACAGCCGAAGAGGTATTTGCAATTCAATGTACCTAGTCTTAAAATAATACCGTTATATGGCTTCACGATATACCTGGGGGCCTAATTCTACCACATTCACACTTTCATGCTTCATATCTGAAATTGAATCAGCATTTTTAGCTATTAATGCAAATGATATTACCACTGTATAATATAATAATCTAGTTGTCCCCCGCGGTTTTTCCCGCGTTCCCGTGGGATGTCACATGTATTATACATAAAAACCTGCCTCTTCAATCACTCTATCTATTAAAAAAACCGCATCAAAATCCGTTGCGTAGTTTTAAAGATTTAAGCATACTTAGGGATATAGGGACAGAGAAAGCGACTTTGTTTTATACTATGTAGTGATAAAGATATGAAGCCTTAATCAGCTATGGGATTTCGATCATGCAGTAAAATAAACATAATAGCAAAAAGATTTGCTTGGATGTGTCAACTATTAAAAAGTCTATTATACGCATATAATAAATTATCCTACCCCACTAATATTATAAATGCAATCAATCTCTCGGGAACTCGGGTGAATCCGTGGGGGACAGCTAGTATTCAGATAGTTTGAAATACAATACAAAAAGTAGCAGCTTCTACCTTCCGCATTTATCTTTCACATAAACCACAAAGTATGACCGACAGACATGTTACATCCAATGGTACCTGTGTCGACGTCGCTTGTAAGATAAATCCTGATTTTTATATCCCCGATCTCGTCACCCCGCTCCTCGTTTGATACGAAGTCAGAATACTAATTTTCTATCGTCGACTTTCGAGAAAATAATCGTAAAACATCTCAGAAACGTGCTTTACCGAACAGTAACTAAGGTTAATGTTCAGTAATAGATTGATTATGACACCGAATTAAATATTTTTCATCGTTTATTTCCACGGTTTTATAGTCCTACTAACGTTATAAATGTAGATGTTTTTAAAATTGTGGCTCAAACGCATAAACAGCTGAATGAATTCAGATGTAAATTGGTACGCGAATAGAATATGTTTTAGATTAATATATGTATATGATACATTTTAACCCGAGAAAACATAAGACCCCTTTATAACGTGAGTTTTTATTCGCGTGTGAATTCCCACAGGTTCAAACAAATGCAATGCTACTAATTTAGATATTTTAGGTCCTGCACGGACACTGCTCTAATATTACCACCGGTTCGGAAGTCAGCCAAAAGAAATCGAAGCTAGTTCTTAAATTATTCGCTATGATTTTAACAACAGTACATCTCTTAATTTGTTACGTATGTTTCCCTATAATATATATACAATCTATATATAAATATATAAAATTAGGATCTCAGAAAAGTCTCCAACGATTTTTATTTAATTTAGTATGCAGGGGGTTTAGGGGGCGTTAAATCGATCTAGCTAGGATTCATTTTCAGAAAATGTATTTATATCCGTGTTTTTAGGCAATGAAAACTGCTACAATGTCATTAGAAGGTAAGGTATTCAAATTACATCTTTTGTGAGAAATACTGTTATTGGGAGCCCTTTATTATCGTATCTAGGTATATATGACAGTGCTTTAAAAAAAAGAATACGGTAAAAGTCACATTCTTAAACCTACCTATATAATTTACCTTTTAGTACTCAAAGGACTGAATTGCTAAATATCAAGAGTGAAGTAAAAGATCAATCGAATAACTTATCAAGTAAAAGACTAGATTACTCTTATTAGATGAAGGTAACAGAAATAGTTTGTACTTCCGCATTGTCGGCATACCACATTATATAAACAAACATCGTATACATGACGATTTCATAATTTAGGCCTCAGATGTATTCGTTTGAAACACACGAAATTATAAACATTTGCGAATGGTGAGTCTGTTAGTGGGTATTCTTGGTATGGATTGGTAAAGTGATTGCGTTATAATTTTTAATCAAAAAACAAAGAGGTGCTATGTCCGTCTGTATGTTCTTTTTTAACCTATTTTATTAAATCTGTAAATTTTCATAGGATGCATGGTAGTAGTGTACTAGTTCCAAATTAGATGCGGCCTTCTGTACCGGAAACATACTACAGAACTGCCGAAGTGTGGACGTACAATATACTCATTAACGTAACACCACTTCCTGAACAATTTCCCTCCAAGTGGGAACATGGTCATAAAATTGTAGAAGTAACATTTGAGTACATAAGGATACGTACCGATTTGTAGAGATAGTAGAATTAAATTTGTAAAAAAATCCAAACAGAAATAACAACATTAATGCCGATAACAGACCGAGTGGAAGAAAGAACATCTTATTATAACGTTATGTATGCTTAACTTGGACACCAGACCTTCACAGTAAAACACTTAACAGGACACCATACCTGAAACAATAATACACAATCATTAGATAATGCATAAGAAACGTTTCAAAAATCTGTATATACTGAAGCAGTAAATATTCCTGAAGTAAGACTTAGTTCAGCAAGCTCACGAGTAAATCAAAAGTTTCTAAACTTCCAAGAATCTCAATTCACCCAGAAAGCTGGCAGTTTGAACGTGAAACATCGGCTAACTAGTCCGTATTCTTCGATAGAAGCTACTAGTGTTAAACATTCCTTTCAGCTCCTCTCAATTCATTGCAACCATTGAATCGAGAACAAAAGGGCGGCTTAGCGAGAACATACAACTTATCCCACACAATGCTTCTTGTGAAGCGTTGGTGGTAAGTCTCTTGCTATGCACATACAAGCGTAAACAATTCACTGCACAGAAACTATATATTTGTATTAAATATAATACGGTGTTATAACTGGGTATGATAGAGTGACGTAAATTACTTAATTTTTGTTGATTCTCTTTTAAATCATCATCATCATCAGCCTATCTCCGTCCACTGCTGGACATAGGCCTCACCCATGGCACGCCACTGTGCTCGATCTTCAGCTCTTTGTTTCCAACCGCTGCCAACCAGTGCCCTTAGCATGAACATCTAACGTGATCGTAGCGTCATCGTAGCGAGTACTCGCACACGTTACGCTTGCGATACCATTTTGACAGCACGAACGCTCACATTCTAGTTAACGTCAACTCGCTAGTAAAACTCCGTTTACGTTTCACTATCGTGAAAAGAATGAATGACATTGCATTGCAAGGAATGAACAATTCGTTTAGAAATTTATTAAAATATTTATATCACCATTAAAATATGTTTTACAAGGAGTAACAAGAAAAGATAAATATGAAAACATGTTATTATGCTTAGATAAATGGTTTTACAATCAAATTCATAAGTAATTCTTTTATTATTAAAAATTAGATTTAATGATCTTGTCAATAAATTGTTTAAACAATGTTGAACGAAAAAAGGGCGCCATGGCTGTCAGTTGATAAGTTGAAATTTTTATAGAGATATTTTAAAGACGAGCTAAATTTTATGAATTCAAGGATGATAGCGATTTTAGTGGGAGGGAAATCTTATATGAATAAAAGGTTTATTTTAGTTTCGGATATAATATTAAAATATTAGAATAGCTAGGTAGAATAAATTGATTTTTTATTATAAATTGCTTCTTTAATGAGGATTAAAATTAATAACAACATTTTGACATATACTTAGATATACATAGACTTAGATATTTGTCCCGCATTGCTCTGCCCCTAGAGAGCTTGTCTGTCCGAGTGTTCGACTCTCACCATCTCTGCTCGGGTTTTTCAGAACCCCAAATGTATTCTTTATTATAACCCTGGTGGGAACATGCATTTTTCTGTATTTATCTTGCGGGAATTCCTTTCTGGGTTGTGATACGGTGACATTAGCCAGGACCGTTTATGGTAACTGGAATCACCTGCAATGAAAACTTTATGTTATAGGTATTCCCAATGCTCAACAAGCAGAATACTATGTGACTAGGTATCCCAGTCATTAGCATTGATTTCGCGCGACTTGTTTATTTGTAATAGATAATAAAGAAGCTTAAAATTAGCACGAATAAGAATAAAAATTGACTAATTTATTTTCAACTAACCTGCAATTCCAAGCTGACTCTTTTAGATATTTTCAAGTTGGTGTTATGGCGCAATTTGTCAACGATATAGTAAACTGCTTCTTTTGTTAATCTATACTGCCTGTAGAACTATATATTGTTGATTTTACTTGGGTCGAAACAATTCCTGAGCCGCGGCGTTGATCAATATCACTATAAGTATTAAGTAAAAAAATGATTATTTGCCAATTAGGAGTATATTTTTTAAATATCTAAGTAGGCACCTACCTAATTATACAATAATTAAGATTTTAACAGCAAAAAGCTTACCGATTAACTTCTTCCTCATGTTGATAACTATCAAAAATTTCTGAATATAAATAGGTGCTTCTCAGTCTCCACATTTATAAGCAAGTAAATAAATGAAGTAATAAAATTAACAAAACAATTATATAAACTCTTAAGTATATATAAAATAAAATAACACCTAAAATATCTTACAAGGTTTCAAATAAAATATCGATTAAAACTAACTTCATGAAGCTCTCACTTCAAAATTGGCGGTGAAAAGATCGACGATAGCTGACTTTCGTCCGTGGCGATACCTTACGTCAAAAAACGCTTCGTGCTGCCAAATAGTACAATCTTACATACAAATTCCCGTTAACGTAACGTGAACGTCACGCAAGTAAAACGTGGCAAGTGTCAAAACTGCCCATGCTACCAATTCTATGTTCCGTTTGCGTACGGTATGCGTAATGTTCGATTCTTCATACAAATTAGCTTTTTGGCGCACACGATACGATGACGCTACGATCACGTTAGATGTTCGTGCTAAGGGCACAGCTTACGTATATCATAATAAATGTGTTAAATTAACGAATACAATACAATAGTAAAAACTATGTTGGTTTCTTAGGATTGTCCAAGGTACACATATGTGTCGATGCAATTAGCTTCTAAATGCATTCCTGAAAGTAAATCTACCGACCGGCGATCCACGTTCCCGAGGGAAGATACATTTTCCCGGGATAAAAAGTAACCTTTGCTACTCCTTAGAACATCAGCTATCTGCCAGAGAAAGTATCGTCCAAATCGGTCCAGCCGATTGAAGCCTAAGGGTACACACATACAGACATCCGACTTTTATTTATAGCTATATCGCAGTCTTGTTCATTTCAGTATTAGACCAAACAAAAGAGGATGTCTTTTGACGATTTGGTAAAATTGTTTAAGATGGCCTTGTCTTCATCAGTATTAGCATAACAAAACAAGCCTAATAAGATTATTCCAAAAACAAAATAAAAAGTAGAATCAAATTCTCATCACGTCTCACGCGAGATCCAACTTCGAACACGAAATATTTCGTATTCTCTTACCGTCTGAGAATGTTGAAAATCGATAAAAACTCGACTAGTGCATAGTAGAATCGGTCGCCGTAGAGACGAAACGTAAACACTAGTGACGTATCACGGGTTGTTCAATTATATCGATTCGGGCGCACCGACCTCGGCAGGCACGTCATAATGTTGACATCTAAGCAAGTGTAGATTTGTCACAGATTCTTTATTTATATCGCATTTGTTATCTTATCTTACTGTTTTCACAGTATCCGTCAGACTGATGATAACGAATCAAGGTTGTAGATATATAAGAATTCTTATATGAAACTGTTGTATGAGTATTTTTGGCAAGTTCGATGATTGCATGACTACTGTACAGTTAGTGGCCGTAATATAAATGAAAAAATATATATTTTGTGCTGGATAAGCCCTGATGAAAGAAATTTATATTTAAAAACAAGCATTAATTAATTTGACCTAAATATTCAATTCGCTACTGGTCAACGAAGGTCCACTGTTATTACGTGAATGAAATAGGCAATTCCATTGGTTGAGGTCATTCGCGTCTGTATAGTCTGTTTAACATAAATAGTCCTTTTTAACGTAGATACCTATTTGTAACAGAAAAAATACTTTATGGCTCTTGAAATAATGCAATTTTTTTTTTTATTTCGGACCAGATTGCGATTGACCTCAATCACACCTGATGGTAAGTGAAGATGAGGCGATGATGGAGCCCGCTTTCCCGTTAGTAGCCTATTCACTCTTTTCTTAAAGAGCCCCAAGTTGTAAGTTTCTGGGAACACAGACGAACCTTTTTATAAAGCCATAAAGCACATTTTTCAATGATATATTGGAGCGTCCAACAAAACTTGTCATATGGTTGGGCTATAGACGGATTAACTTGTTCCCTAATCATTTCATACGGTAGCAAGCTTATTGTCGGTGGCTATTGTGCCCAGTTCCATTCGCTTATTATATTACTATTGGTCCATTCAATGACACTGCCTAGAGATGATATTTTTTTGTAACAAGATGTAAAAAGATATGGCTTTCTAGTACCTACTACAAAACGAGATGGGGATTTTGCTATGTTAGTATGTAGTAATAAATAAATACACATTTTTCTTGTACTATAATTAATATTCGAATCCGAATTAACGTTCTGGATTTATTAGTTCTATTTATTTATATAATTAAAAAAAATCAACAATCAAACTAGTATTTGGTGCAAGTAAATAAATTAATAGTATTTTAGGAGTAAGTATCATTTTGTAATCCAATGAGTTATTCGTATAAAAGCCTATTACTATAAAAAGGTCACGTGGGAAGTCTTGGAAGACAAATAAAAACCCAATAGGTACCATTGCATTCCCCACGGGCTCTGTACGTGCCCCAAGCCCGTAGTTGGGGACACTAAACTAATTCCAAGCCTATTCCTATTGCGAATCGATCGAACCAATATGGTGGAAGGAATTAATACAAGTAGTAAAGTAACCTAGTATAAACTCGCAAAACAATGTTCTGTTGTTGTATTACACGCTAATTCGTAGACTGTAAACATTTTTCAAGCGTAGGTACTGGAAATTTCCAGTATAATTTCTCATTAGCCGTACTTTAACATTTTTTCATCGAGATCTTAATCCGATTTGGTCACTTGGGATTAAAATAAAACTGTAACGACTGCTTCCCCTTGCTTGAAGAAATCACAATATAATATTTTTTAATTGCATCTATCACGTAATTTATAATTTCAGTAAATTTAAGACTACACCGCCGACGTACCAACCTACCATAACATCACATTTTAGTCACAGCAAAATCGAGCTTACGGAACATCACACAAAAAAGTCACTGCTCCCTATTTTCGTTCCATAACTCGCCCCCAAATGAATGACTAGTGGAATTGGACATATAATTTTATAACCACCCCTAAAAGGGGGGCGCGATAGGGCGTGTCCCAGCCAAACGCTACCTGACTCCACGGTACTATAGCGTGGCACTGCAATTTTGTTATACAGCCCATACGAGAAAGTTAGGAAAAAAGTTAGGTCTTTTTAACATTGTCTGAATATAGCACTTGGGAACTTTGAACACGCACGGAAAAGTTTTTTCCTTTATATTTATTCGCCTATATGGAGGGTATAACTTCCGTATTGCAGATCTTAGAAACTTGCATGTAAAATATAAGTTAAAACAATATATTATATAGCTGTCAGCTTCCTTCTTCCATTTCACAACAATTGTGACAGTTTTGCTTTGATTTTCAAACTTTTCAAATTTCAACTTTCTAAATGCCCCTATATACAACGATGGCACATGAAAACATATAACTATCCATGAGAAATACTCAATTGATACAATAAGAATGAAGGCGCTGTAATCGCCATACACAAAAAGCTTCCCGTATACGCCGATATAATAGATAGTAAATAAACACGATACTATATGACAGGAGTATATTTGCTGGGTGTGGAACCAGCCTAATGAAAGCTAAACACGCAAGCCTCCGCCCAGAGCGAGTAGAATGCACGTTGACGAATATTATATACAACATTTTTAATAAATTGGTAAGTCGTAGTTGTGACCTTATAACTTTCCTTAAAGAGCACTGGTTCAAATACTACTGGAATCAAACACATTGACACGTTTGGAAGGTTACGGTTGTGTTGTGGCTATTCAGAGACAGTAGCAGTCAAATACTGAATCATTCGGTTGGTGAGAGGATGGTCCTTTAGGCAAGCATCCACTTGAATTTTGATTTATATCTTTGTGTCTTTGGTTCTATTCTCCGTATCGAAGAAGCTATGGATAGTGTAAGAACGTGCCTTTTTAGAAATTTATTTTGAACAGTATTATATAGTAAGTCGGCTATAGACATTAGCAATACCAAGAGGATCGCCAATGTGTTGACCTATACAATGGGTTGAATTCAACTGACTCTCAAGTGCGGTAGATGGTTTCTCGTATTTTCGTGCTTTATTATTTAGTTATAATTTAGGTACCTAAGTAGTTCTATGACAACTACGTATTTAGGAGTCGAGATTGGATGGAATTGACAGGCCCTTCATCTATTTAGTGAATATCATTCTAGTCACACATAAATTGCCTAAATATTTTATTGTTTTCACAATAAATAGATTAAGTTATAATATAATTTTTATTTGCATTGTTTTTCTGATGAAATGACCAAATGAGACACTAATGAGCATTAGTCACAAAGTCTAGGGAAAAGTGGATTTACGATCGATTCATGGCTGTCTATAACGCCAACATTTTTAACGTCGTTCGTTTAATCTCTCTTCACCTCTCTCACCGAAACGCATTAGCTTGCAAGTCGCTCGAGAGCTACCGGCTTATCATGAATATAAAAACCTAGAATTTTGCAAACTAGGTCGTAACTTCAATCTCAGTGGAAAAACATGAGAATGAAAATAATCCTGATGGTATTCCTACACATGAGAAGCGATCTAATATTCTATTGAAGTTCCTCGATATGAAACGACAATTACGAATAGGAAAAAACATGTTTGACATTTTTAATTTCCCTCAGTGTGGCTTAAGGGAAATTGTAGACCTAAAAATATTTAAAAACACTCGCAACCCCAGCGCTGTTACGGCAGTTAGTTGTTTTTTATTATCCATCTCATTGCAAATGGGAGAGACAGCCAGACGCGTTGTGTGGGCCGAGTTAAATAAATAAGTAGCAAGCATTCTGTACCGGCGCACAGGGAACGACCTTCGCCATCTGTGGCCGCTCTAAAAATAAACCCCCGCCGATGCCGGCCGCGTACCACCTCAAACATCCCTATACAATTCCAGAATAATTAAAGGGATTCCGTTATTGTTCATGACCATTGGCGATAATTATAATGTGAAGCTGAGAAAGTCTGAGAAGGTTCACCGCCTTTTTACAGGATGTGACCTGCTGTAAACTTTGTGGCCGAAGTTGGCGTTATAATAAGTTTCTAAAAACTATTATAGAATAATTATATTCGATGAAGAGATTCAAATTCGTGTAATATTCAGACGATTTTTTTTCATTTCTGGAGAATACTTCACTTTTAGTTAAGTTATTCAGCCAGCTTTGATTAATGGTTTGTGTAAAGTATGAGTAGATAAGGGATGACATTCAAAATGACATAAAATTGTGATTACATAAAAAAATACTTCAGTTTAAATATTAGTTTAAATACATTTAAATAACATACATTTGGCGGCAACCCACAACCCCAAACTTTGGGGAACAGTGCAATGCAGAAGATGATGATTTGTAAAGATATAGGTGACTAACAAAAAAGAGGTAAAACTATGCAGAAAGGGAAAACAATTCCAATTCATAGCGTTCTCCCGGTTAAGAAACCTTTGCGGGAATGAAATGTGGAAAATGTGCAAATAGCGATGGGCATTCACGACCCACGAGCCAGCTGAGTGTTCCCCGGAGACTTCGCGCCAGTCAGCCTTACACTCTTAGCACTTGGAAATTTCATTTGGGAACTGTACGTGATACCGCGTCGAAATGCGCCCCTTTCCAAAGGGTCTGCGATTTAGATGGAAACTCTTTGAAACTTATTCAGACGAACGCCTGCTACGACACAATAGCCGAGCTCGTTGCTACGGAATTGAAATTAGGTCCGTAACTATCACGCTACACTGGGTAAACAGAAAAGTTCCAATACAGGATTCAATCTCGCAAACAACATCAATTCGACCCACGGCTGTCTGAGTTCATGACCTCGACCTTGGAAATGAATTAGGAGCTCGAATATCTCAATCGCGGTATTTACTCGCGAGGCCCTCGACAGAGGGACGATTGTTCTCGTTTATCTGACACGAGCTTATTGTGCGTAGAACAAAAGGTAGCCTGTTGTCAAAGAAGGTTGGTATCATATCGGAGACGACAATGACATAACCTTGAGGGAAAGAAAATCTCAGTGACAGACGTCGTCGCTCCATGGTTCCCCGGGAGAACAATGAGTTTGTCGTCTTTGTTATGGCACGTACCGTGTAAATTGGCGAGCACGTGTGCGTCATCAAGTAGTACTACATAGAACACTGCACTGTTTACGCACAGCGAGGTCAACAACAACAAAACAGATTACATTAGATAAATTTACAATAAGCGACTCATGATATCACATGAATTTGCAAAATTAAGAAACCGTTACCCCGTAAAAAGAAAATTATTATTATGGTTCAATTAATGAGTATAACATATTATTTTAAAGTTCTAGTAACATAATTGTATCACTTCGTCAAGTTGGGAAAAGCCCAGAATAAGGTATAGGTTTTAAATGAAAATTATTTAAATCACATAATCTACTTAGGTAGAAACGCACGGTGTCGCAATGAAAGTGTCAGCACAATCTTGGAAGGGGATCGTTGACTCAGCCACATTCGCGTAGGTAGACTTGTTAGTATTACTACAGCAGAGGTATAAATGCGTGGCAACGAACCAACACTGCAGAAAACATTCTTATTATGGTCTGTTAACGTTACGGTTGCAATGTTTAACCGCTACGAGCGAAATGCTTGAAATGCAAATTGCAATTTAGAAGGCGGTGTTCTAGCGCATTTGTGCACACCGACTTACTATAAATAAGGGCTAAACTCACTTCAAGACAAGATTAACATGGTGAATATCTGGCAAAATCATATTTATTCTTTTCCGTGTCACAAACACATGTGATCAGATATGTTTTTCCTTTCCAACTCTGTTCAACAATAATTAATTGACATTACAATGATTATGTTTGACCTTCGGTCAAGCATAAAACGTTACAATGACATTGCTGCATATCGTATTACGAGCATAAAGCATACTTAAACTCGATTACTGACACGAGTGACCGTGCTAATCCAATATAACGTGAATGGGTGCCCGTTGATTGTCAAGCGTAACGAGACGAGATATGCAAAGGCGGTGGCAGGCGGCGAAATCGAGACGCGAATGAATTCTCATTCGAGATATTCTCGTATCTTTAACGTGGGTGATGCAAAAACGATGTAAATCTACTTAATTCGCGCACCGCAGATTGGTTGCTACCAATTTAGGAAACGAGCACGATCATCTTGTTATCGTGACTGTGTGTCTATAAATGGTTATGGGAAAGTATTAGTTTAACTGTTATACTCATAGCGCATTGGCGTTCACAAAACCAAAATATTTCGCTGTAATCCTACCTAGTCACTGTTAGAAATTGGTCGAAACAACCGCAGGCAATGCGTCACGTGTCAAATTCCGGGGGTGGTTTAGACATGGGCACAGCAAGCCCGCTGTTGAGTACTTGCGCAAAGCCTCACGAGGCCACCCACGTGGCCGGAGACAAACCTGTGATTCACGAGCCACCGGAGACAGTACGCTGCATTGTAATTTGTATGTGACACGTTTGCAGATTCACCCTTCAAATCAAAATATCGAGTGTGTAAAACAATACGTTATGATATTTACAATAAGGTTTGTATTTTATTGTGCATACGATTTTAGGGGGTGACGAACAATTCCAAATTTAAAATCTCAGAAAAAAGGAGACAGCAACGACAGTTAAAAAAAATTGTACAGTGACAAGACTGCACAAGCAACTAACCATATCGCAACAACGCTGTTTTTACAAATGAAAGATTGGGACCACCTATTTTACTAATGGTTGGTAGCACATTGTATTTGTGTATAAAAAGGACAAAAATAAACAGCTTCGGGTGTTTATTGTGTACAATATTGATTACGAAAATAAGGAGCTATATTTATGAGAATGAAATACTAAAGTGGCAGGTAGTACCAATGTAGGCTAATATTAGCGAGAAATGGTGACCAAATATATTGGTCTACAGTAATATTCTACATTATTATAATAAAATTAAATATTTTGAAACTGGAACTGGAAAATGAACTACGCTTATTTCTTTGATGTCTTGCATACAGACGTGAAATGAGCAAGACAGAAGCATTCCAAGCATTCGCAAAGAAACTTGCTTCCCCGTAGCGGTACGACCTTTCCAAGGCGAAAGTTTTTGCGACTCATCCATTGCTTTTCAAATTAATTTGTTACCTTGGACGGGAACTGGGAGATATGGACGTAAATATCCCCGCTTGTTTGGTATGAACACGTACGGTTAACTGTTATACATGATTTGTTAGATTACAGTGCTTAATGAATTATTCAAGTTGGTGCTATTCGTTAAGTGTGGGGTACTTACCTACTACAGTCGGCTCTCGATAATAATTTGACGCTCGATTTGAATATCTCGATAGTTTGACTTTTTTCCCAATCCCTTGAAAAATACTTCATTAATTGTATAAAAATAATATTAATTGGTCCTCTCAGTAATTTGAATTGACGATGATTGTAAGAAAGTTTGAAATAATAAATCTCGAACCTTGAGCAAACTCTTTTTATTTTGAACTCTTGGTAATTTTAAATTTTTCTCTGGTCCTTTAGATTTTCAACTTATAGATAATCGACTGTACAATTTAATGCGAAAATGCAATATTTTGTTTGTGAACCAGCGCTAAAAGCTAATTCAAAAACAAAATATTGCATTTCTGATGAAAAGAATTCTATTTTCTTTCAGATAGTCACTCATACGAGGGGCGTTTCGATGCCGGGATCACAATTTCGGCAGCTGAATGAAAATCTATGGAACCATATTGAAAACGTCAATCACAACTGTCGTTTGCTCTCGTAGCGTCATCCTTTTGTATATTGCGCGGATGCTAGAGATTTTTTCGGTACTGTATTTGTTGCCTGTTCTGCTTATGGCAAGAGCATTTTAACTGTTATTGAAGTAGCTCTATCTCATCACAATTGATGATAAAAACAGAGAAAGATAGAGATGGGAACAAAAACAGTATTTTGGAAACTACCTTAATAAAACTTGCTTGGCTAAGAAAATCTAAGCAATTGTCAAGCATTAATAAAATAGTAGTGACTACTGAAGACCAAGATCTTCTATATACTGTTCTGTTCTGTATATCTGTTCTATGTACTGTGATTATATAATATTCTGTATATATGAATCAGACAATAAAAACTCAATCCCTCTGCATGTACATCAACATAATTAAATTAATCAATTAAATTAAATTAGCCTTTATTGCTGTTTATATTTACAAAACATATTCAATTAAGTAACTATCTAAATTTATGTTATTTAACTTCGTATATCGGCGTTCGGTACAAGAACAGCTAGTCTTTCGACATAGGCCTCCTCCAAAGATTTCATCAACATAAACCTTTGCTAAAATGATCTCAATACTATCAATATTATATCCAACCGAGCATGTAAATAAAAATTATATGAAAATATATTATTTCAACGCTATAGATGACATGTTTTCGCAAGGTGATAGAATAACATAAAGGTTATATTCAAAGATCAGTCGCAATTCGTGCATTTACCACCGCTCGTGAGTCACCAACACGACATGTAAACATTTATGACGATTACGTTACCCCGTCACAAGGTTGTTATATTTTGCAATGGCCGTGATTGACTGAAGAATTTTTCAATACTGTATTATAGAATACTCTAAGATAGTCGCAATAAGGTAGAAATTAGATCGATTCCATAAAAAGATAAGTCAATTGCATTTAAGTACCATCATTAAAGTACAAGAATATTTCATGTAGATAAAATAACGAACTGTAATTTATACTATCGATTTGCTTAAAAAAATCTTATTTACTACCCGCGTAAGCGACGGTCGTTACATCGGCAATAAAAAGTAGGTTATCATATAAAGGCACTAAAGGGTCTAACATTTATCCGGGATAGTGTCCAATGTGTTAATAAAGGTTATAAATATCTATGAGCCAAGGTTCATTAAAATCCGTTTAGTAGATTTCACGTGAAACAGTAACTAACAACCACATTCGCAAATTTAATAATTATTACTACAATTGGATGTGCGACACGCATACTCAATTACTCATGGGCGTTTCCTCTATTGTAGATACGTTTATCATTGTAAAACGTAATAGTTTTCGATTTCAAGGCTAGCTAAAACTACAACGCTACATTTCCATAATCTGAAAATCCTTATCCATAGATATTCTATTGGCTGAGTCGATAGTGTTGCCAGTCAAACTTGACAAAAAAAAGACAAATAGAGCAAAGGCCGTGTCTATATTGTACCTTATTCGTTATAGGGCATGTAAACCGACAACATTGCATTGTTTCGTCCATATGGCTTTAACGAGACGAAACAAATGAATCGACTGATTCGCATTGAAAAGAATATTGTTACTGTGTAGTTTAAAAATCACGTGCATCTTCATTATCAAGCAAACTCCATATTTAACAATATTAAATTGGTGTTCTACCGTTATATCACATAGTATAAAACAAAATCGCTTTCTCAGTGCCTATATCCGTATGCTTAAATCTTGTATGCTTAAATCTTTAAAACTACGCAACGGATTTTGATGCGGTTTTTTTAATAGATAGAGTGATTGAAGATGAAGGTTTTTATGTATAATACATGTAACATCCCACGGGAACGCGGGTAAAACCGCGGGAGACAGCTAGTTTAAAATAAAACATTATTGTATTTCTTTTCATGTTGACGATATTACTAGAACAGTGTAGCAGAAGCACTTCCTGTAGTTGGTAAAGTGATTCTCTAAGTTAGCTACAAAGTGAGATCTGTTGCTACAATAATAGAATAAGGTAAACATTCCATTTGCGACTACCAAGGCTGCAGCAGACGCGGGGTTCCGCTCTGATAACGGACGGGGTCGCAATGATAAATAAATACATTTAAGTAATTCTGACAGAGCTCATTATCACGAACAAAAGGGGGAGGCGGAATCTGTTGAATTTAACATCCTTTTGATTGCGTAAACAGGACTTATAGAGACATTACTCAACTGTTCCACATAGGTGTTTTTTATTATATCAAATATTAATAACATCCAACGTAAGGAAAATCTCTATGAAACGTATATTTCTTTTCCCCACTGACGATATGATTACCACACTAACTACTGGGACATTCTTCACACGTGGTTACCGGGTCCCAATTCAAACAAAGTGTACTGCTTGTACTATGGCTACCAGGTCACTAATATAATACATGGGTATACTAGTGTTTTAAATACATACTTATATCGACGAGTAAAAGGCGACTTGACTCAACCGGCATTTTTGACGAAAGTAACATTTTTCTCAATGAATTATACTACTGTGATGATGACCCACGCACAAATTCGTTGAAGCTTGCATTTAGTTTTAATATTCAACAGCTTCGATATGGAATTTAGTTAAGAAGTTTAGATGCAGTATCTGTTTTTGGGTTTTTAAATTTTCAAATAGCTCTCTTGTAAAGTTTTCAAAATGGCGCTTGAATCAAGTTGCCTTTTAACCGTCGATATAGTTATTAACACCAAGACACAGAAAAAACAGACATGTTCATGCAAACAAATGTTTGTCCTGGGTGGGAATCGAAACCACGACCTGCGGCTTGGCAGTCAGTGTCTAACCACTAATCCAACTGGCCCGTCAAAAAAGACACAAAACTTAAAAATAAACAAATTTCTCATTATTAGTCTCAGACAATAGGAACTGTATAGCATGAGAATAATTTAACGGTAAAAGATAATAATAAAAACCAGTTTGGCACCAAGTCACCTCACCAGTCAGGGTTGAGGTCATATGCATAAATACACAAGGCAAGGATAATGTTATTCCATCTGATCCAAACTTGCATAAGGTTGAAAGCGCCGAACATCTAAAGACGTATAAAAACACACTTGAATATCATTCAACTTAGAATTTTACTTTATTGAAATGTATTAAGAAAAATAAGACGTCTAATCAAAAGAAATAGAAAGACTAGAAAATATATTCTCCAAAACAATATAAGAGCATGAAATCTAATTAGCCGGGTGAGAGGAGATAAGAGAACGAGAACAAAAAGCTTTTTCTTATAAACATAAAATGATACAATGTTACACAAAATTACTTTATCGAGTGAATACTGAAAGATTTTTGGCAACTTAAGTAGCCTTTTTTATTTTGTAGTACCTATGTAACTTTTCTATTTATGTTTAGAATATTGAAAAGTTACCGTAGTTCTGAAAATGTATGTTATGTAATGAAATATACTTATGGTAAAAATAAACCTTATAAAAAGATTTATATGTGTTTGCTAATTAACCAGTCATGTTTTAGGCTATTTCACCTTAGCATTTAAGACTGGCATGCATAAATTGCCATTTGTGGTTTTATTATGTCATAGCTGTTTCTTCGTTGTACTCATTTATTAAAGTTGTAGAGATCTAAAAGGTTCTTTTTTACAGCTAATAATGTTATAGAAATATAATTTTTATCATTATAACCGTATCATACCACCATAGGGATGTTTTTTCGATAACACAAGATGTGAAATAATAATTACTTCAAAATTATTATATTAAGGATTTAGTTCCTTTTTTAAGAGACTAAAGTAAATTGAAAAGTGGGTTGCTCTGATAAAATGTCACCTAGAGACATTCTTAGTTCGGCAAAGAGAACAACAAAATAATCAAATTCGATTGACATTTGACATCGTCGAGGCCGACACTGGAGCTAGATTGAACATTAGTTTGACGTAGACATCCAGACAATATCATGTCTTTAACTCTTTATATCAAAAATAACAATATTGTAATACATTTATTTTTACGTTATATACGCGACGGCCTTTTGAATTTAACATTACTTTCTAACCCAAACCCTTGAAATATCAACTATGCAACAGTAGGCAGCCGAGCATCAATCTTCTTCACAGAAGCATTAAATCAGAGAGGCGTATGTGATGCAGTCCCATAGGAACGGAGGCACGTGCGCCAGAATTTATCTACTGCACTCAGCCTGATCCGGGCTCATTGATAGTTGATCGAGTTGATTGTGCGGGACATTGAAAAATGGTTGCAGTCAACCGCCACTTTTTCATGCTCTTATGTTCAAAATAAACAATATTGAAAGAAGAGAACATAGTAGGGATCCATTTAAATAACTATGTAGTTTTTAATTAATTACGTTTGAGCTATGTATAATAGTGAAATGACTCCATTTGGAATTTCATTAGAACCTGATCCGGGTCATGCCTTTCATCTATTCGTTGAAATATTTTTCGTACATACGTATATTGATTTATCTGCCATTTCGCATTTTTACCCGCGTTCCCGGAACAATAATCCAGCATTATTTCAAAGAATCCAAGGTAATTATAATAAATTATAATTAAAATAGACCAGATCGATTGGTACTATGAACAACAGATGAATCACATTGCCTATTGTAAAACTATTGACTAAGATTTATTAATAAACAGTTCACATACGCTCGTCTTATCTTGACCACAAATGGTATGGAATTTCAATGTATGTAGGTACGACATTATTGTAAAACAGCTATCACTTCCTTTAAACATGATATAACCACTGATAATAGAATAAATACAGATATTGATGTTCATCGTTGCTTGATAAATTAATTTATTGAACCTAAAATCTCTACTTTAAAAGTCAGTCTGGTGCATTAATATAATAAAAATCCCAAATGACTGTGAAAGTGTAAGAACAAGATGTTTCTTTGTTCAAAATATTACGATATTATCTAATCGCTCAGCAATTTACATGTTGACCAATCTACCTAAACGATCTTCGAGATATTTTTGAGCATCACTTAATACTCGATCGAACATCGTGGTTTCCAAACGTCAATAACTCAATCAATTTTAATTACAAATAGGCGGTTACTTAATTTCTTTAAATACACTAATATAAATCGATGACCTGTGACGTCAAATCGTGGGTAGGGAGGGTTTCTCAAAATAACAAGGAAGAGGACGGAGCGCGACATCAACAAATTTGGCGTGACGTTATTTATGATATCTCCGAAAACGGTTCAGGTTTAGATGAATTTATTGTTCTTATTTATAAAATGATACATTTTATATTAAAGGCAAAAGAAATGTAACATCGTAACTGGCAGTGGACTATAATAACACTGCAGAACAGCCTTTTCTACTCTCGTTGTCTCGAGAGAAAGTATTTTCAGTATCAATTCAATTATGAAATGCTCAGGCTTATCTTCTTAGCATCATATAATGCTCTTCATTACGGTTAAGCATGACAATTCCCGGGAAAAAGCCAAGGGAGAAATAAATGATAATGAAGTTTGCAATTTTAATGATTGTTTGCTCTCGAGTTTTGAAACTTTTAATTGTTAGTCCCAGGGAATGTATAGCTCAGTTCAGTTTTATTTGGAGAGCCCATACTCATTCATCGTTTGTTATATACTCAGGGACATACAAGGTTAGAAGGCGTAGAAGTAAACTCTTTATAGAATATATCCTACAATATTATGCGCTTGGTATTATTATGGTAGGTGAATTATAATGGTGATAAGAATACAATGCAGTTCGAGAAGTAAAGAATATCTTCAGTGATATTTATGTATAATGAAAGATAATTAAAACTCTGATATTGTTAAACATTAAAAAAAATGTATAGCCAAAGAAGTTTGATTATTATAAATATCTATATCAAAAAATTTACTTTGCTAGGTTTCTTGCCAATACTTCTCAGTTGAAGACTGACTTCGAATATTCTTGGTAACTTCAGAAGAATTAATAATAATAATGTACAACATTTTAACAGGATACTAGACCACGTAATACGTAAATAGGTGTAAATGTTTTCCTTGTGTATAATTAATAGAGCATATATGCCTGAACTAGGAAAACCTGTGGTCATTGACATTTATAAGTGCCCTTTCAGGGGCAAAACTGAATTAATGGCTTTAAATTTCGAATTTGGAAGTATTCAGCACATACAATATTCATTCATGTAGCAAAATCCTTCGAAGTACCATGACAGGTTAATTAAACAAGTAATAGATCTTCTTACCTT
This sequence comes from Habrosyne pyritoides, assembly GCA_907165245.1. NCBI lineage: Eukaryota > Metazoa > Arthropoda > Insecta > Lepidoptera > Drepanidae > Habrosyne > Habrosyne pyritoides. Next base: position 3,700,194 of record OU015587.1, on the reverse strand, counting down.
CAAAACAACCTTAATGTTGAACCTTCGCTAAGAATGGCGTGCATATTTCAGTATAGAAAACCTTGTATCAAATGCAGAACATATTACTCATTGGTAAGAAATTCTGAAGGACATGCAACTTTACCTCCTAGGGCCACTATGGACGCTTATATCTGTATACTAGTTGTCCCCCGCGGTTTCACCCGCGTTTATCGATTTCATATATAGCCTATAATCTATAACCATTTAGGAAAGATTCGGCGTTGAATGGTAGCAGTCCCATCACGATATGTTCAGTAGGTTTGAGGTAATGGTCCGTCAAAGGAACCCCATTTTTCTTAGATATTGTCTGTCTTTTAGTCTAGCCCGGTTAATCTCTGATTAAGAACACACGTGAATATCATTAAATTGTGTGTGTTGACTGAGCGATCCTAAATACTGTTGCGTAAGACGAAGTAACCTCGTACCTTCTATAAAATGAAATATACCTACTAAATAACTAATATTATAAACGCGAAGTTTGAGAGAGAGTAACATACCTCTCATAGCAATAGGTAAATAGAAATATTCGATAGACTAGCCTTGTCTCAACTCGCATTTTCCTATAGAACTTGTATAGTAGACCAAGATGTGAAGACATATCAAAGTAAAGTAATGGCAAAGCAGTCGCTTTTGCTTGCCACACGTGAACTCAAGCCAAAGAAATTCCTAAGCGCAAAAAAAATATAAAAACAAACAAAGTAACTGTGAGTCAAAGGTGAAAATAAATTCATTGCAGGTATTACATGTTACACAATGCATGTAATACATCAATCAAGTGACAGCGCCGCAAATTAGCAATACAGGTACAAGTCAATTAAGAGAGTCATACGCATCAATTAAATATTCAGTAGACGTATCACTAATCGCCGTATTGTTTACTAATGGGCAGGTTAAACGGCTTTAATCCAACACTTTTTGTCGCGGCAGTCCTATTAAAGTGTTAATGAGACTGTAATTAGACTGTGAATACAACAGGGATATAATAGCGTGGAAATTAAACTATGCAAATGGGGACGTAGACAATTCGAAGAAAATTGAATGAGACTAAGATTTCAGTGAAAGTAGTATCTACTGTTATATTTGAAAGCGTACGTTTCTGGAACATAATGTTTGTTACAGAACGCTTTGGACTTCAATTGTACGGGCAAAACTTTCGCTCCGCGCGAAATCTTCTACATCCTGAACTGAAGCAACTTTTAAACATATAAAACGACAAAGGAAATTAAATTGTAATGATCAATCAGGAAACCCTGAATTTCTTAAGATATCATCAGTGTTACTTAATGTTTAGATTACCTAATACCTTTATAAAAGTGAAGAGATTTAGGTACAACGGGAGAATTGTTCCGCCACAAAGGAGCGATAATCCTATGACAAAGCTAGGTCGTTAGCAATGTAGCTTAATTCACCATCTGGCTAACAATATATTACAATCAAGTAGAAATAACTGGAGAAACCGGTTCAGCAGAAGGGCTATGAATGAAATACACTTAGCATTTACTAGGATGAATGAACTGTTGGTACGGCACTAGATCATAGTAGGTAATCATTGTTTATTACTGCGTCTACTTCGATAATGGCAAAATCATAACAAAAGATGAATCATTATTTTTTTACATATACTTTAACCAGGTGAATGTAACACAAAAGTCACGCACCCAAAAATGCTGCAAACACCTCTGCATAATGTCTAGGTACTATCTCTAATTGGTTTTAATAATTATATATATGTATAATTGGTTGGTTTATCAGAAGTGAGAAGACCTGGTGAGGAATGTTTAAAACTGAGTAACGGTCATGTTCTCTACTACCGAGGAAGTGATGACAATGCCCATAACCATGGCGTGGGACTGCTTGTTAACAAACGCATCTGGGACAATGTTAAGTCTATTAATTCCATTTCGGACAGAATAATCTGTTTGCAGTTAAAAATTACACATTCCACTACAATTAAGATCATTCAAGCATACGCTCCGACAAGCGATGCATCCGACGAATCCACAGACATTTTTTACGAAGACCTAGATAAATGCTTAGTTGAAAATAAATCAAAATATACAATTGTTACTGGCGACTTTAATGCAAAAATCGGAGTAAAAATGGAAGAGTCAGAGTCATTCATGGGCAACTTTGGATATGGTAATAGAAATTCTTCAGGCAATAGACTAGTTAACATGTTAGAGCAACACAAGCTTTTCCATATGAGCTCATTTTTTCAAAAACGCCCAGAAAGAAAGTGGACATGGTTGTCTCCGGGTGGACGACACAAGAACGAAATAGACTATGTGTTTAGTAGTCACAAATGCATCATCAAGGACGTTAGCATCCTTAATGCGTTTAATACTGGTAGCGACCATCGGCTTATCAGAGCAAAAGTCCTCATAAATGCAAAAATGTCAAGATATACTTCCATAAGATCCAGGAAAACTAAAATAAATCCATTGAATCTCGTGGTTAAGAGAGATTTGTACCAGAAAAGACTTAGCGATGCCCTAGCGTTTCCCCCACAGTCTTTCAATGTAGACGAACTTGCGGAACACGTACAACATACTCTCTATAATGAAGCAAAGAACATAGTCCCACAAGGCAAAACTACCCGCCACAGACTGAAACAGGAAACTCAAGACCTTTTGGAAAAAAGAAGACAGTTAATTAAGCAAGGACGTGCATCAACGGAAGAGTTCCGAAACCTTTGCAAAAAAGTAAGAAAAAGAGTGGCAAGTGACATTGAGGAATACAGAGAGAAAACTGTGCAATCCATTATAGAAAAGTACAAAGGTCCAAAAGTATTCCGGAAAGCAATATCTCAAGGATCACAACAAATTACAAAACTGTTGGATAAAACTGGGCATTTGGTATCAGATCGGAAATTACTGTTGCATACCGTTGAACAGTATTATAAAGAGCTTTATTCCTCTAAAAGCTCAAAGCCAACAGATATCCGTAACAGACACATCATGAATGTAGGATCTGAAGATATACCAGAAATATCTAATTCAGAAATGGCAATGGCTCTAAAAAGGATGAAGAATGGCAAAACCCCTGGCGAGGATGGAGTGGTAATCGAAATGGTCAAAGAAGGCGGACAACGAGTGATAGACTGCATTAACATATTGTTGAACAAGTGCCTTGAAGAGGGTAAAATACCAAAAGAATGGGAATCGGCCAACGTAATACTCCTCTTCAAGAAGGGAGACAAAGCTGACATCAATAATTATCGCCCAATCAGTCTACTGTCCCATCTGTACAAACTACTTACAAAAATTATCACACTCCGATTGACCAACAAATTTGATTTCTATCAACCTCCCGAACAAGCCGGATTTAGAGTTGGATTTAGCACAATGGACCACATTATTACAATGAGAACAGTCATTGAAAAAGCCACGGAGTATCAAACGTCTCTCTGGTTGGCTTTTATCGATTACAAGAAAGCGTTTGATAGTGTGGAATCCTGGGCAGTTGTTCAATCACTTCAGAATGCTCGCATAGATCACAGATATTCGAGGCTTATCCAAAACATCTACAACAATGCTACCATGAAAGTCACAATAGTGGACCAAACACAAGCTATAGATATCAAAAGAGGCGTAAGACAGGGAGACACTCTTTCTCCAAAATTGTTCACTCTGGTACTAGAAGATGTCTTCAAAAAACTCTCATGGGAGAAGCGTGGTCTTAAGTTGCCAGGAGCAAGACTGAACAACCTAAGGTTTGCTGACGATATCGTCCTTCTGAGTGACAATCCTGAAGATCTTCAAATTATGATCCATGAGTTGAACGAAGCCTCCTTAAATGTCGGTTTGGAAATGAATCTTAGCAAAACTAAGATAATGACCAATGATAATGCACCAACTACGATTAAATTAAACCAAACCGTCATTGAAAAGGTAGAGAAGTACGTATACCTGGGTCAGGAAATGAAGATGGGAAAGGACAACCAGGTAAACGAGATAGACAGACGCATACGTCTCATGTGGGCTGCCTACGCGAAATTAGACTTTGCGTTCAAAATGAATATAACAGCTGAACAGAAAGCCAGGTTGTTTGATCAATGAATTCTACCAGTACTAACCTACGGAGCAGAAACATGGGTCCTGACAAAGGATGGTATTAACAAAATACAAGTCGCCCAGAGGAAACTAGAGAGGAAACTCGTAGGGATTACTCTAAGAGACCATAAGACAAACTCCTGGCTTAGAGAACGAAGTAAGGTCACCGACGCTGTGAAACGAGTGGCAAGTCTCAAATGGCAGTGGGCAGGACACATAGCCCGCAAACAAGGCTCGTGGGGTAAAGCGGTCCTAGAATGGAGACCGTGGGGTGAGAAGAGACCCAGAGGAAGACCACAAATGCGTTGGAAGGATGACCTCATAAGAACTGCAGGGGCGAACTGGACGGAGATAGCACAGGACCGGTTACGATGGCGCAATCTAAAGGAGGCCTACACCAAAATGGTCGAAAACGGCTGAAAAAGAAAAGAAAGAAAGAACTATCTCTAATATACATACCTGCCTCTTTATCACCCGTCGGCAAACCGCGGCTGTTTTGTAAATTTTCGCAGTACAGTAAAAGCTCCGTATTCGCGCTTACTTGATTCGCGTTTTCACTATTCGCGGATTAAAAAATTGCGACCCAATTCCTATATTCGCATATAAAGATTTCTTTATTCGCGGATCTAATCGGTACATACATACAAGTATGTCATGTCAGCGTCGTCAAATGGACTAATAAAAAGGTAAAATATACCTTACTACAACTACGCCTAAAGTATGTTGTTAAATGATATCGCCCCTGTAGGTAGGTATTGGTTCGACTTTTCCTTTGAAATAAGTCGCCTTCGCCGCGGTCGATGTTTTTGAAAATGTAAACAAACAGAATTTAAGCAACCTTATTACTCAAAGCATAAACTATATTTTTAAAGGCGTATAAGATGTTCTGTTCTTCGGTAAAAGTCGCATTGCGTGTTTTATTGTTTCATCTTTCCATTCGTTACAAAAATTGTGATCGAGTAGTAACACGTCTCTACCGCTGTCTTCATAATTTAAAATGTCAACAAAAAAAATGAAAAACGAGTTTCGACACGTAAAAAATCTGTGTTACCGCTTAAAGTGAAAATAGAAATGCTTGATCGTTTACGCCTTCGAGAGTCGTTTGCATCCATATCACGCTCATTCAGTGTCAACGAATCAACTGTACGATCGATAAAAAAATCCGAAGATAAAATAAGGTCGTCTGTAGCTTTACTTTACGTTTACTTCACTGTCAGCGAAAATTGTTCGTGATCTAGCAATAGAAAAAATGGAAGTGGCGTTGTCATTATGGATCGAAGACCGCAACCAAAAAAGGGTGCCCCTGAGTGGTCCAATGGTCCGTGAGAAGGCAAAGCATCTTGATGCACATTTTAAAGAACCTTGTGGTAGTTGTGGTGGTGAATGTATTGAATGATTCAATACATTCAATGATTCAAGCTTCGGAAGGTTGGTTCAATAAATTTAAGGTGAGACAATCATTGCATAGCATTAAAATCGTTGGAGAAGCTGCATTTGCAGACACTGCTGCAGCAAAAAGATATCCAGAAGAATTTGCAAACTTAGTAGCTGATGGAGGATACAAACCTGAACAAGTATTTAATTCAGACGAAACGGTACTGTTTTGGAAGAGAATGTCAAACAAAATATTCATTTCTAAAAGCGAAAAGTCTGCAGCTGGATTTAAGGCAGCAAAGGATAGAGTTACACTGATGCTATGTTCTAATTCATCTGGGGATTGTGTAATTAAACCAATGATGCTTTACAGATCGTTAAATCCTCGTGCTTTAAAAAAATCAAAAACCAGGACGACCTGCCAGTGTTCTGGCGTGCTAATAAGAAAGCGTGGGTTACAAGCACCATTTTTTGTGACCTGGTTCCGAAATTGTTTTGTTTCTGAAGTTTAAATTTATTAAAAAAAAAAGAATTTAGACTTTAAATCGGTTCTAGTTTTGGACAATGCACCAGGTCATTCTCACGAACTTGAAACTATGCATCCAAATATAAAAGTGTCATTTTTACCTCCCAACAAGACGGCTTTGCTTCAACCTATGGACCAAGGAATAATCCAGGCCTTTAAGCTCTATTACATTAGACGAACCTTCAAAATCATTTTGGATAATATGGAATGTGATCCTGATATCAATGTTATGGAATGCTGGATGAAATTTGACATATTTAGCAAAATGCATCGTAAACATAAAAGAATCATTGAAAGAACTGAAGCCATACACATTGAAATCATTGTGGCCTGTTCTGACTGCGGAAAATGACGAAGAATCTGTGCAAATTCAAACTATGACTGCAAACATAGCCGAAATTGCGAATGGAATAGGACGAGATGGGTTCGAACAGATAGAATGAAGTGACATTCAGGAGTTGCTTGAATCGCAAGATGAAGATTTGACTGAAACCGACTTGGAGGAAATGTTAAATTCACAGCCTATTGAAGAAGAGGCTTCAACAAGCACTGGAAATGTGTCATTTGATCTGAAAAATCTTAGTGAAGGTTTAAGAATGGCAAATAAGGTTTGTGATTTCTTTACGAAAATTGATCCGTCTATGGAACGAAGTCTTATTTTTAAGAGGCAAATTGCTAATGCCACTTTTAAAAACTGCCAAGCAAGAAAAAATTACAAATTTCATATTCAAGGTTTCTGTATTCGCGGCATATTAACGGAATAAGGAGCTTTTACTATACTTACTTATACGAACAAACATTAAACTCTAAATTATAGAAAAATAATAATGCTTCTCGTCTTAGAGATGAGATCATAAACATGAAAGCTAACACACAACAAAAATCCACTTAAATACTTCACAGACTTCACACCTTTTTCTTATAAGTACAGTTCTATACTTTAAAAATCTGGTTAAAATCTTCTTGTTCTTGTTCTTCTTGTCTATAATCTATCTTGTTTATAACTTTCCTCATTTGATCTAATTGCCAAAATAAATAAAATAAGGTACCTACCTATTATTAAAGTCTGACTATTGACTTCACTTTGCCACTATTGAGGCCCTTGCCTGCCAAAAGTTTGCCGACTGCTCTATTATATCAATATCATTGAGTTAACGGTCTTCCTATAAATATAACACAACAGAAGACAGGTTGATGATGCGAAAGCCAACATAGGACAAGTAACTACATATGAATGTGACTTTTATGTTTAATAAAAGAACTAAAATGTGGAAATGAGAAATTGGCAGATTTCTACCAAACGATTACAATTTCGTTTCACATGACATAAAATTCAAAAAAATTCAAAATTCAAAACCATTTATTCAGTTTAGGCCTTCGGAGGGCACTTATGAAGGTCAAATTTAAAGTTACTGAAGCTACAACCGGTTCGGAAGTCAGCCTTCAACTGAGAAGAACCGGCAAGAAACTCAGCAAGGTTACATTTTTTTTTATTTGTTATATAAATTTTTATCTATTCTGACTTTTTGGCTATTTTATAATTTCAATTTTACATAATTTTATATTTAACAATTACAAGATACTTATTATAGGTAACATTAATAAAAATAAAACAAAAAAAATATGACAAGACTACAAAATAGAAAATAACAATAATTAGGTACTTACAACTTAAACAAGAGATTTAGAGGTGCACTGTGCAGAGAGCAGCTATTTCCATACATTTTTATCTTCAATATAATGAACTACCTTGTAATACGCTTTTTCTTTCAAAACTTTCCTAATATAATTTTTAAATTTATGATCAGACATTTTGGTTATTGAAGGCGGTATCTTATTATAAAATCGAACACAATTACCAAGAAATGACTTGTTAACTTTAGTTAGTCTAAAGTATGGAACAACTAACTTCTCCCTTTGTCTTGTATTTATACTATGAATATCTAATTTTGCCTCAAACATTCCTATGTTTCTACGTATAAACATTATATTTTCATAAATATATAGTGAAGGTAATGTCATTATATTTATTTCCCTAAATAAATCTCTTAATGATTCACGGGGACCCATACTGTAAATTGCACGAATTGCTCTTTTTTGTATAATAAATATTGATTCTATATCCGCTGCTGCTCCCCAAAACAAAATACCATAGGACAAGAGGCTATGAAAATATGCAAAATAAACTAATTTGGCCGTCTCAACATTCGTCAATTGTTTAATTTTCCTAACAGCAAAAGCAGCCGAACTTAATTTAGCAGCTAGAGTATCAACCTGAGGTCCCCATTGCAATTTATTGTCTAATGTAAGACCCAAAAATACCGTTTTATTTACAAGATCAATATGGCTCCCATCTATTATTATTTGGCTATCTACTTGTGCTACATTTGGTAAAGAAAACCTTAAGCATTTAGTTTTCTTTGAATTTAGTAATAGATTATTTGTAGCAAACCACCCACAGACAATTGACATAGTATGATTAACTTTAGTTAGATCTTTGTCTTTTCTATTAACTTTAAAAATTAATGATGTATCATCAGCAAACAAGACAATATCTGTGAGGTCATTTACAACATATGGCAAATCATTTATATATACTAAAAACAAAAATGGACCTAAAATTGAACCCTGGGGTACCCCCATTTCGACTAAAGAGCCCTTGGATGTTGTGCCGGTAATCCCTACCTTTTGCTGGCGATTTGATAAATAAGATAAAACAAGATCATGAGCAGTTCCACGAATTCCGTAGAAGTCAAGTTTTAGTAGTAGCGTACGGTGGTCAACGCAATCGAATGCCTTGGACAGATCACAAAAAATGCCAATCGCATCCTGTGAATCCTCCCATGCGCCATAAATGTGCCTCAGCAATGTTGCTGCCGCATCGGATGTAGATCTTCCCTTCGTGAAACCGAACTGATGACCATGCAATACCTTATGCTTAGTAAAGTGACTTGACATTTGATTAAGCAGCAATTTTTCAAAGATTTTACTAAGTGCTGGCAGAACGGAAACTGGTCTGTAATCAGATGGATTCTCCCTACAACCGGACTTGAAAATAGGTACTATTTTACTATATTTCATTAAATCAGGAAAACAACCCTGATCAATGCATTCATTAAAAATATTTGACAAAACAGGTGCAATCACTGTTATTATTGATTTTACGATTGTTACTGATAATCCCCATAAATCTTCAGTACTTTTCATATTGAGAGAATTAAAAGTTATTATGATATCGCTAGCATTAATATGGTCAAATTTAAAACTTGGAAATGTATTATGAATATGCTGCTTGAGTAAAGATTCCGCTGCTATAGGACATGATTTAAGGCTTTTAAAATATCGCCAAGTCAATTCTATACTTCAAATCTGAGAGTCCCAAGTTTCGCTTCAGTATTCAAAGCTTAGCAAAGCCGTCTGGAACCTGAAACTTTGTATTTTTCCAATACATTGACCTGATATTCCTTAAACTAGATAAAGGGCGTAAACGGTCGGGTCTCGGTTAAATTTATTCGAATCTTTATCATTATTTGTGCCCAGGTCGCATAAAATAAACGGGACCAAACTTAATTTCTCCTCGTGTCTGTAAATCCTAGATTTCGTAGCAGTCATAAAGAGTAATGGCGTCGTCACACGTTGCCATGTACAGAAGCGGGTATAAGACTCAGGAGCACTCAACTTGATGAGAAGAAATACTTATACCGCATGATGGTAGCCACAATTTAAGATCGGATAGGAATTGATGTCATTCGATTTACTCCTTTCGAGTCCTATTTGCCAAATAGTTGGTATGTCTTAAATTATTGCCAAAGATTTATTAGATAAAAACCCTATAGAGACGGTGGAAGCTTCAGTAACTCTGAGCTTCATAAGTGCCCTCTGCTGGCCTAAACTAAATAAATGGTTTCAATTCCAAAGGTTTTAATTTTGAACTACGGAGAATTACTGACAACAAGAAGTGTTCTTGTGGTATACTAATAATATTATTTCTAAAGTTCTTCAGATGACCGGAAAATCTACTAATTAGGCATACTGTAAAACTTTATACTAGATTCTCCCAAATTCAAGGCGTATTCAACAAGCAAAAGTTATGCTGGTGATAGCATAAAAATAGTCATCAGTGTAGTTATGATAAAGCCTTCCTTCATTCTTTATTCTACTATACAGACCTAAACTGAAATACAACAAGGGCGATTTTGCCGTCTAAAAGAGTTATAGCACTAGCAACCTTACCCCCGACTCCTTATAAATAATTCTACGGGACCACAATCCCGAGGCAGCCGAATGAATAGTTTAAGCACTGCTTTATTTGAAGTACCTATCTAATATGTATTATGTACATCTGTTAGCATGTGTTGTTGAGCTTGATTCAATTATCCTTGGAAAAACATTTTGTATTTTGGCAAGAAATTTGGTAGGTACTTAGGTCCGGAAATCTAGAAACAAAGCATGTTTTATAATTTTGTTATAACTTTCTTAATATGTATCTGAAAAAATGCCTATCTATTTAATGTACTTATCACAAAAGTTCCAGACAGGTATCACGTAAAGTTTTAACAGCTGCCATTAGAACGTAATCTTGCGAAGTTTATATTTACGATCACTCCGGTCAATGCTGTCGTAAACATAAAATGAGTAGTTTATGGAGACCATTGTAAATCACTCTGCAATTTATCGAAAAAGGTAACAAATCAAGTATTTAGTCTGTCGAACAACATAAATTGTCCGGCAGATCCCTAAATCCCAACCACCAACCCTGTACCGCCCTCCTGTAATGCAATTACGTGTATATTTCTACTAAAAGAGACTCAGTACACATACCTAACGGTAGCGTTAACAACACAAACCGAAGAAATAGCCATATCGTAAAAGACTTAAAATAAAACCTAACGATTACGTTCGCTCGGACCTTCTTAAGTCAGCGGAAAAATGTTTCAAGGCTCTAACACAAATCACACTCATCGAAAAGACTAGAAAATTATGGGAAAAAAAACTACACACTGGAATCTAACAGTTGTGCATTTAAAAAAGCAACTTATCGTCAAGACTTTAAGCCACAATATTCGGATTTCGAAACAATTGTATTTATTGTATACAATTCACTATTTGCAGTCGAATCTGTTACGGAAACCGATTTAGGTTTCACAAGCCCCTAATCGATTGAAACGGGTTAGCCATTGTAGTTTGCAGTGGTAAGAGAATTTATTGCTTTTTGCTATTTGACCTAACTATTCTGATACACAATCAATTAGATTGATTCATACTACTAGTACATATACGAGTATACACTACATTCGACACGGTAATCGATCAATCATAATCTATGCATGTATTGTAGTTTGTCTTAGTGTTAGGTGTAAAATATAATAATGAAACCAAATAGTAAAAACGTATTTATTATTCCAATAAACAGTGATATTACTGATGTAACCTTATTCAGAAAATGTTTAGCTTCTGTACTACATGTTTTCCTAATATTTTTGTATTGCATTACAAAAAAATTGGGGTCAAAGTTTAATGCAATTAATGCCAAATTCAACCCTCCACATCTGTGTATATCGAGAAACGGGTCAGAATGCGTAGTTATGTCCATAACGTTCTTAAAACAAGCCAGTATCTATCTCTAATCAAAATTGAAAAGTACAACATTGAAAAACTCATAAATAATCCGAAATTTTCAGGAATATTGGCATAATTAATTAAACATATTAGAAGCGCTTCAACAAGAGTTGCGACTCTTTATTAAAATAATATCGGAAATAAATGTAAATTGTGTGTATCTGTAGGTTTATTGAACCCATTCATATGGAAATGTCATGTCTCCAACAATATTTTTCATTTAAATAACATAGAAAAAGAAACGTTAAAGTTTAATCAAATAAAAAGTAAAATTTGCCCTAGATGGGGCGGTAATCTAATTCTGAGCTCAGTACAGGCTTTGTTAGTTCTGTAAATTATTTGAGCAAGCTACTTCATGTAATGTTATTAGTGTGTCCCCTCTCGTGGAATCCGAATTTGAAAGAACAGTATTTATTTGCCTTACTTTTAGCGAGACGGTGCGATGGTCTCTTAAAAATAAGACCTTACATTTTCATTAATTGGGTGCATTATTCATTGTACCGATCATGAACTTGAATCATCAAGAATATCAAACTGTTTTTTAGGCCGTTAACTGTATGTATGTTTATTTTAACCATTGTTTGAGGGCTTGAATGTATCAGAAACTTGGTGAAGCCGCATGTGTCTCCTTTTCTAGGCACTCAAGACGCGACATTTGCAGACGTTCACCGTCTAAGCTCTAGTCTCCATTAAAAGCAGCCATTCAACACAAAATGAGGTCGTGCACAAAGAGATTGTTAAGGCTCCTCGGGACATCACGAACAGCAAGACATCTAAGCCGCGCTCGAGCTTGGAAAATATGCGTTGTGATATTACTTTGTGGTATACTGATTGCAGCTTCATATTTAAAATTGCTGATGGATAAGGTATTGTAATATGTATACAAGTCCTCTGGAGTAACGACTGGTCTACTGTTCCTTTGGCATCAGATTGAGAGAGCGAAGTTACTCATGCAACTAGATACGAAGTATTTGCTAGCTGTCCCCCGCGGTTTCACCCGCGTTCCCGAGGGATGTAACATCTTTCCGGCATAAAAAGTATCATATGATACTTCTAATACCACCAAGAATATGTGTACAAGTTTCATGATGATCGGTTAAGTAGTTTTCGCGTGAAATAGTAACAAACAAACTTACATTCACATTTATAATATTAGTAGTAAGCAATAGGAGTCGATCAATCGAGAGAAAAACGGTTATCTTACATATCTTAAAAAAATTGGAGAGCGAATTAAGTTGAGAATATCTTCTCCAAAAGAAATAATTGTTCCAGACAATGCTAGGTTTAAAAAGAATAACAATCGTAAGAAACGCGTAATGACTAATAATTTCTAGGTTATCAGCACTAAAATTGCCGTAACCAAAACGCGGAAAATTGTATCTTTGGTGCTCTGAATAAGGAAAAACTTTACCTCTATAAAGTTACCTTCCAGAATTTAACCTCTGTAATGACAATGATCTTTATTGTTGATTCAGGAATACTTTCATGGAACAAGATATCATGGCCCGCGGAACACATAAAAAGGATTAAGCATCTTATATTGGTTCATTTATGAGAACACCTGGAGTAGGAATTATACCTACTACTGAATTTTCACCGCTGAATACATGCCAGGACGTAAGAGGCTTAAAACAGATGGTTTTAAATAATATAATCCCTCAAAGGTTCTCATCCCTCTCATGAATATCAGCATTAATTTTACCTTAAATTATTTCGGTAAAGTTTTGTAAAACAAATGAACCAACAGATATAACAAACTAGCTGTCCCCCGCGGTTTCACCCGCGTTCCCAAGGGATGTAAAATTTTCCCGGGATAAAAACTAATAAAAAGTAGCGTTTATGTTATTCCAATATATGCTCTATCTATGTGCCAAGTTTCATCCAAATCCGTTACAACAATCCGGAACAAACATCATACATCCATACATACAAACTTTCGCGTCTATAATATTAGTAGGATGGAATTATTTATTTCTGCTCAATTTTCCTGACAAACCGCACTTCGAGATAAAATGCACAAAACCACAACGAATGAAAAATGCAAACGTCCAAGCAGCAGTAAATATAACACATTGTTTTTACTGGTACGTGCAAAATTATAGGTACCACGGTAAACTTCGTCAAGGGTGGGTGCTCAGGGCTTTGGAGCTGCGTTGTGTTCGCCCCGCCCTTATAAGGACTCTGGATACCACAAAACTTTCCTGTTTTAAGGGGTTAGGTGGGTATCAAAATTTCAAAAAATCGTTTTTTTTTATTTGCTTATCTTTTAATTCAATATGTTTAGAATATTATCTTAAAGTTTTAAAACCATCTGAGTAATATTCTAAGAGATTTAGCCTTCGGACTCGTGGTGCCCTTGGCAGCGCGTTTCGGCTATGAATTCTCTATCATCATTTCAACACGACTACAACCCGTTACCAAGTGACGTTTCATCAGCCATCAAGCCGATTTATGAAGAACTCAGCAAGGAAGAGCTCTTGGAGCGATGCGTTGGTGGTTTTACGCAAAATAACAACGAAAGCTCAAATCAATTAATTTGGAAAACCACGCCAAAAATTCTTCCTTCTGGATCAAATAGTCGACTTTGCTGCATATGTCGTAGAAATAATGTTGCGATTTCTACATTTTTCGCTACATTTTTTCTGGTCATGTACGGTATGGACTTAAAACTTGGCCGAAATAGCCACGACTATGCACGTAAAGAGGATGAAGGCCGCATACTTGCAGCAGAAAGCTGACACTGAGACTCGAGAAGCAAGAGTTCGTCACAGACAAGAGCAAAAGGATGCCCTAGACATTGTCACTGCAGCAGGCACTTTATTATATGGTGCTGAAATCGATGACTCTATGTAAGTTAAAAAAAAATGTTTTTTCCACATGTTATTTGAATGAAAATCTTTAATTGCGTTTTTCTTGAAACTACGTTTTTTAAATCGGTAGTCACGATTTCTCGAAAACTTATGAACCGATCTCCATATTTTGCACACTTCTTCAAAATAACATTATCTCGTGCTTGAACGAATGATTTTTTTTTTTCTATTTTAAGTGATTTTTCAAGGCCATGAATGTTGCAAATTTTACTGAAAAAAAGGGTTTTTTGTTCTCAACGCCGCCAAAAATGCAATTTTTTTTTATTAATGTTTTTCCTTCGTCCAAGCACGAGCTTTAAACATCTACTAACAGCAAAATTTTTGGTTTTTGCATTTCAGATGAATCTGTCATGAGTTATCCTGACTACGCCGAGATAACTTTTTTTTGAGGGGTCACAGGAGACGCCTTCATTTTCAATATTTTTCAATGAAAATTTCACAAACTACTTATGAAATATATACCTTTTATATGGTTAATTGATGGAATTAAATATTTTGTTGGTTAAATAAAAAAAACTTCGTAAAAATGTACCTGTTTTGAAACCCACCTAACCCCGTAATTCCAGTTCAAGTAGTTACATATATACGAAAGTATTCAATATAGATAATTATTATTATGATTAACAGATAACAAGTCATTGATAAAATATGAATGTGTATTTTGTTTATCAATTAATCAATACAATAAATGGAAGTATGAGTCAACGTAATTCTAAGTATGTACTGCTATAAATGTTCTATAATTTGACGGTGATGAATTTAGTAGTTAAAGCAAATTCTTCCACCAATTTAATTTCACAAATGAATACCCAATTCGTTATGAAGTTTAATTACATCATCACTATTGGAACGCCAGATCAGAAGCAATAAAGCTAATTTTTGAGAGCTCGAAAGCTATTTAAGATGATTAGAATAAGAGTTATTTTTAGTCCCATTCCTTGTGACAATAATTCTAGTCACAATAACACAGTGACACTAAAACCATACCAATTCAGTTTAAATTACAACGTCCATAATATTTAATGTAATACGACATGAAGCAATCATCATAACAAGAATCGCTGATTAACAAAAACCGCCTAACTCGCAGCTTACTAGTACTAAACATATCATACTTATTGGAAATGATCAAATATCAAAGACATGCGATAAAACGTACACACAGGTAAAATACATTTAGGTCAATCGATACAATACGACAAGGGACGAGTCGCATGTCTGATCGCTCAGCACGCACCTCCGTTTTAACTAACCATTATGAAATCGATAGATAAGCCTACAATACAAGGCTGTGACTCAAGCCTATTATTTTACAGGTTACGATCATCGTATCGTAACTAAAAATGCTACAAATTGGTGACATTGTAAATTGTAGATACAGAAATGTACCAGTTGTAAACAAAGGACACTAACTAAATTCTTATCACTTATTAGATTCGTTACAGGTTAAGAGTCCTCCCACCCACAGCATCGTGGTTTGTGGACAACCAGAAAAAAAGCATAAATTACATATACATGTCGATTGTGCAAACATTTTAAAGGTTAACCTTTTTGTTTGCTTGGACAGTACCTAGAAAGAAAAGACAAATACAATTTTTTTTACTGCCATTTCCCCTATGGCATAAACAAAGCGTGGGATGAAACGACAAAAGTTACAATTTAACACAAACACATTTCTAGTACAAAAGATTGTAGCCAAAAGTTTGAATACACAGTTCATTACAAAAATAGATATTCAAATCAATTAATAGAACACATACTAAACACAAGAAATATTGATGACCTACTCAAAGGAGTACAAGGCAAGGGCTTAGTTTACAAATGATAAATGAAACAAGATACTAAACGTGGAATTTAAATCAAAAAATTCAAAGAACTTGATGTTTTTATATCGTGTGGCAAAAAAGTGAGATAAAAAATCAGCTGGCTTCGCAACCTCAAAGCAAATAGATCATCGACCTGAGTGGGGCCGTTCTTCACACAATGTTGTCAGTGTTGTTACTGATATATAAAAATGTAGATAACCCGCTATTAGACTGTAAAGTGCAATGACTACAAATCGTAACAAGTGATATGGCAGATTATTTATAATTTCAAGTATTTGGAATAATAACATTGAGATTGGCATATCATGGTTATGCGTGTTCTAAATACAAATAAAATGCGTAAGTTTATTTTTTTACTTTTGTTAAAAGTATTTTAAAGCACAGCCGTTTAAGTTTTCCAAAAGAGAAACTCATTTTACAGCAAACTCGCAACACAACAGATTTACATAATGCAGACTGCAGTGGACTGTGTTTTATGGCTTTTTCATGCATTATTTAGCGGATAAATTGCTTAGTAAAGTACGTCACATCTTCAATGTTAATACTTATTTTAGGTACCATTTTATTAGCTCTTACTTCAAAATATATACAGAATCGTGGTTCTGACTTAACCGGCAAGCAATTTGTAAATTTCCAGCATTAAATAAATTAAAGTGCTGAAGTGAATAAAACGTAAAACGCTGAAGGAAAGAAAGTAAAAACTGAAACTTGGGCAAGACTTGATAAATGAGTGAGATAGATTATGACTGTCCTCTGTCTCGTGTTCGTTAATATTTCTATCCAGTATGTTTTATAAGAATTAGCAGTTACTATAAACAAATAGTCAGCATTACTTTGTTTCGGTTAGTAAGGTTACACAACTTCACGTCTCAGGGCGACAACGCATTGACAATGCCCTGCAAATGTCCATAGGAGACTGTTACCACCAGGTGAACTGTCTACCTCTTTATCAGCCTACATGACATATATATAGTAGAGAAAAATAAAAAGACTAGATTATTTACAACAACCAGATAAAATACAACATCAACTGATTTAGAATATTCCTTACAAATACTTAAAATAACTTGTCCCTAATTGCTAATTGTGGTATAAGCAAGATAAAAACTAACAGTAAGATAAATTGTAAGAGAATTGAAGATGCTATTCGGTACACTATCCTACAACGCAGATAAAGAGCGAAACGGTGTCTAAAGAATTCAGTACAAAACTATCTCTGGTCTCGACTTGGCGAAATGGAACAGCCCCTATTGTGCAAACTCACAAGGGATGCCTGTTTTCCAGACCAACGCCCAGATCTAGTTTCATTGAAAACTTTCCACGAAATACCAGTTGGAAAACTGGGTAATATGACAAGTTTGGTTAGACGTCAGAACTAAACAGAACTAGATTTTTAACCGACACATACAAGGTTCTCAATTCATCGTGTTTTTAACGGATAGATTCATGTCTAACACCAATTATACTAGAGTGGGTTAAGTGAATCACGTTTTTGTCCGATCGTATAATACATGGAACAATACAATGTTCAGAGTAAATAACTCGAATAGAAGATTTGTTACTAAAAATGGCGGACCTAGTTTCAAAAAGAAACGTAACAAAAGAATGCTGGTCTTGCATTCAACGCCGCTGGGATTTCAGATACTAAATGCGATGTGAGCACTGGGACTATCCTTTTACCCCGGCAAAGGATTTTCCATTAAAGCTTCGGAGCTCTAGAATTCAAGGGCTAATGAAATGCAAATCTGACCTTTCAGCTTCAAATGGAGCCGAGTTGGAACTCAGCTTTTGAAAGAGCCAGTTTTGGTAGCAGAAATCACAATTGATAATGATTGAATGTATAATCAACAGAAAAATTGCATGAGTAAGCAAAGTTGTTAGCGACTGTGAATCATAATTTTTTTTCGTCCTATTTCCGTCTATTTTCTCATTTTATTATAGTTATTAGTAATGGCAACCCGAATGCCTATAAGTCGTTTTTATATCCGAGGAATCGTAATGTATTATTATAAGACTCGATTTTGTTTTCGAATGGGTATATTTATTCTGAAATTATTACAATCCATTCAACATCAGTCTGTCATTTACAAAAGCCTTTCAGACATATAAAAGACCTAACTGTTTTGAAAACCCAGCGACGTCTTTGGAAGCAAACGAAATTCGCGTTAGAAGCGTCAGTAATTAAGGCCGAGGCGTCCTCTTATCGCGATTTACAGACCGCAGACGTTTTGCGCGTTGAATTTTAATTTCACCCAACATTTTTCTTAATTAATTATCCTGTTAGACGGTCTAGTTCTTTAGTTAATTTCAAGCTTTATTAAAAATAATTTATGACAGAATTTTCAGAAGTGCTGCTTGAATGCATTTTAAAACGTAGGAACAGTAAGTAAATAAGAAATTGAACGGAACAACAGTCGCCGTTTTTTCATCTATTTGTTTATTCTAGTTATCTTTGCCATTATTTCTCCAGTAGCTCTGCCAGAATATACCTACGTATACAAATAAGTTGACTCAGACCATTAGTAAATATATCATGTATTGTATATCCATATACCTATATACATATAAGCAACATAGGGTTCCTTTGACGCACCATCACCGCAAAACTACTGAACATATCGGGATGGGACTGCTAACATTCGACGCAGAATTTTTCGTAGATAGTTATAGGCTACATATGATATCGATAAACGCGGGGGACAGCTAATATTTTACATATGTATGTACCTATAATGTTTACCTACCGTTACAGCCGCGTTCACCTTTACTTTCTTGTCGGTAAGCTTTCAGTTATCAGAATACCGAACACACCAATGCTGCGCCAATGTCGAACCGACAAGATCCGCAAGGGCCTTTAGTATGTATGTTAGTGGGTATTTTATTTATATTATTACAAAAATGTATGTATTCGTCAGTCATAGCACTTGTTCAGTCTCGATGCGCAAGCGCCACTTGCGCAACTGGTCGAGGTAACGCGCCAATCAGAGCATCTCAAATAGACGGTCTTTATTAACGTTACCGCAAATTTGGTAACGTCTTTCTATGATGAAACAATACAAAGTGAATATTGTCTCATATTGTTTTTGTTGTTCCGAATTAGTTTTAAGATTGATTAATTTAATTTAGTAATTGTGAAGAAACCGTTCGCAACAAAGTCTTAGTAAAAATTTTAAGTCGTAGGTATTTAAAATTACTTTCGAGACTAATAATTGAATCTTGTAAAATATCATCATAAGGGAACAGGGTTTAATTTTTCTAAGACATTTTTAACCGCTATTAAGGATTTCTTATACGGAACAGACTATGTATGTAGTGGGTATTATTCTCAGTACTGCTCATACAATTGACTTCTGAATGTAGATTCGTTAGTTACAAGGAAGGCTGGTGTTGTAGCATTTAATAACAAAAATAAATAAGCATACACGTAGAAATTCGTACTGAAATTACACCTACCGATCGTTATAAAACACCATGTTTTTTTATTCGGCCTTTTTGAGGAAGTAAATAAATATCCTACATGCCATGACCTAACTTGTTCCTTCCTTAAGTAAACTTCATATACAATTATCATTATGCATATCTAGGACAAGGATGGCTTCTAAGGTCAGAGTAGTCTTATAAGACCGCTTCACAAGTATGAAGCCAGTATTATACGTAGAACTGTATAATATCCTGGCAAGGACGCTGACGGATTAGGATTGTGACAGACGGATTGATCCAGATCAAGGACGAAGATACCTAATTAACTTTTTTTCAGCAAGAGACAAAAATGTCAACAACGGTTCCATTACCGCTAATGAAAGTTGGTTTCTTCATTACGGTTTCGGGTTGCCTAAAAGTTAAGGTATTATTGACAGACATAACGACTCCTTTGTCAGAGGTTGTGGATAGGCATTTTTGAACTCTGGAAATAACTTAATAGAAATATGTTAGTCCGAGGCGCAAAAAAGTTGAAAATTCTTTTTTACGACAGTACCTCATGCTGATTTTCAATTTTCCTATAATAACGTAAAGTTTACAATACACTATGAAGTTAATGAGGCTTAGATAGAAATTGTACCTGTCTTTGTCGTGGGTAGACTGCGGATACTGCAGTATTGTTTGCTGTCCATCCATTTCCACCACACATTGTGTCCCAAGTTCGAGTTCTGTAACAAACAATAATTTTTAGTCATAAACTAGTCTTGGGGAAAAGTTTATTCCAGTTTTAAGATTTCTAGTAAGCTTTCAAGAAAGTCAGGTGCGCAGTAAGTAGAAGAGACCTTTGTACACCAACGAATTAATAAGTTAGAACACTCTCTACAAATTTTGAAGTGCAGTCTTTGTGTAGCGGTTAGCCAGTTACTACGATTTAATTAACGGAAATAAATTTAACCTTGTCCCAAAAAAAGGAGGCACGGAATACGGAAATATTAGTCGAGCCATTCCGCTAGTTGTAAATTTATTTATATACTTTAGACACGGGGTATTTACAGTAAAACGGTGTCGAGATAACTGAATGTAATCGAACTTAGATGCAAGACCTACGCGCCACCTCAGGTGGCTTGAATACTAAGCGTTCTTAATTACTTTGTGTAGGATTAATGTTACCTAAGCCGTCGGCGAATCGCCGAGAAAGTGATTTGTATTTAGCATAGAACCTAAGCGGATAAACTTTTGATCTGCTTTTAATTAGAAAATATTACTTAGAGTAATTCTTAACAGGTAGCAATTTTGAACAAAAAGTTTATTATAATCACGGTAACTGATCTCAGATAACCTCGAATCCTTACGGATATATCACCTGCATCAATATAATTAATGAACACAGAAGTCCAAGTTTACAATTATCCTAACACACTGTGTGTGCATTACACGGATAGCGTGTTAAAGCTATCGTATTTAAAAATTGGCATTAACACTCGCGTGATAGCCGTTCGCATGAACACTCGATCCAATTACTAAGGTATACAGCTATTTAGAAGATTAAAGTACTACAATACTATGTTTGTAAAATGATACAACTTATATATGTATCAATTCACAAATATATGGAAGTACTCAAACGGTGAATCAACTCGAGGCCAGCCGGTGCGTCCGCGGCACTGCTCTTTCAAATCCGGTTCTACTAGACCATTGTATGTACATAGGCTTATGTAAAGTAAACAGAATGAAGTCAGCTAGACAGACTGTTACTAACCATAAATTTATCGACCGATTTAAAATATATGCTTTCGTTTTTTTATTTAGTTTAGGAATGCCAACATAGTAGCGACGTCGAATGCATAATCCCCACGTGGAATCAAGTTCTACAGCGCGATCTTACAATGAAGGATTACTTGGTGAGAAAACCATAGCACGATGGTTGGTAGGCAACGACTTTGTAGTTCCTGTCGGTCTGGGTAAGACCTTCAAATTGAAAATTTTATCTACAAAATGCAGTAGTACCTGAGAGTGCTGCCCTTGCACGTTTTCTGTACGTCATTATAATTAGGGTCATAGGAAACTAATGTGATTGCATATAACGTAAATGTATGTAACATACTCAGCGGCGTCTAGAATCGATTTAATAAATTACGTAAAGACGTTCGGCTGAAAGTGGGGCAACGGCAACCACAACCGAGGATTTCCACGCGTTCATTTAGCTATGAATAAATGACGAATCAAAATAAGCGTGCATTTTTTAAATACCTTATAATGTTTCGAGTTATGAAAGTAGGTATTTTAAACAGTTTATATAATTTAGGAAAAAAAATATTCATTCTCAATGTTATCCAGAGGAGTTTGGTTACCAAATCCATGAATATTTAAGGCAAAGAATTAAAAAAGGAATTTCTGCATGCTATGAATAATGAGTCCAGCACAATATGCCATAAAATAATTTAACTTGTTGCACATCCCAGTACTATGTCTAAATCTTTGAAATTAGCAAGGAACTGAGCCCACTACAAAAAAATATTAAAAATTAAGCTGGAATCAGACACATAATCATAATTGGAGTGTTTGACATAGCAATTCATGAGAAGATTCTATAGCCAGGAAGGTTAACGAAAACTATCTTTTGGTGAGCAGTTAAGAATACTCAACTACCATTTCACTCTAACATAATATTCTCGATTCAATACTTTGTGTACAAATCATTTGAAAATAATGCAGCTCATCCTGGAATCTTCTTTCCTAAGGTTTCCCACATTACATTATGTGGGATTCAGCCTGAACCTACTTTTTTTGTACCATAATAGGGACTTGGGGCCAAGAGTCTATATCTTCCTTTAAAAAATATGCCAGTTGATTAACTTACAATACTGCTTTAAAATAAAACATGACAGCAAATCTTTTACAACAAACAATTTGTATTTTTCATGCAAAGATAGGTAGATATTTGTAACAAAGGTTTTTATCATGCAATTAACATATGACCACCAAATAACTACCTAAATGTAGATGTTGTAATGATTGAATCATGAATGTATGGACAAGGTCTAACCAATTTAGCTCTTTATTAGACACTGACAACCCAAAAGTAATTTCAATTATTTGCAGGCAACTTTTAATAAATATTAAAACAATAATAGATAAGCAATGTTTGTAAAAATATTATTGTTTAAAATGGGAATAATGTGGAAAGTTTAGGTAAGCAAGACATTTTAAACTGTATAACATTATGAAAAATATGTCTTTGGGCAGTGTATTTGGCCTTTGCACTATAAGAATAATAAATCAATATTTGTATATGACTAAATGTAAATAAACAATTTCTAACTTATTTTAAGTATGCTTTTTACAACATACTTGTGATGTATAATATATAAAAATGTTAAGTACAACTTTTTAGTTATATTAATTAAATAGTTGCTACTATAGCTACTACACTTTAGTTACCTACCAAGTGTTGGCAAAAAAGTGCCTAAGAGTAAAAAACAGAGTACATTTGAATCAATAACCTACACAAACACTACTCTTATTCGCAACATTTATCAAGTGCATGCAAGTACACGTAGATAAACGAAAACATACGCAGTCACCTGTAAGATAGCGATTTCTTTACTTCTAATAGACTGAAACTCGCTTACCTCGCCTGTTGAAAGGACGAACCCGAACGGCAACTTTAATCTTATCCGAGGCCATTTTCACACTCAAATTGCACAAATATAATCAAAACACAACACTTTCCACACTATAGTAAGATAAATTATTGCACATATTCACCCATATTCTAAAACAACAAAATTCATTATTTCACGTTACGATCACGACGTTCCTGAATTGACACTGCCCGCCATGTTGTTATTACGTAGCGCAGTACTGGAATGCCAACATGCAGAAAAAAAACCGGTAAATTGTAATTAATAATAAAGCTGTGTTCAAATATCACAGAACCGTCTTTTCACGAAACCGAAACATTGACTGTGGTCACTCAACCAAGGTTGGTTGTATCATTGATCGGTTGCCCGATTTTGGTGACACTATTGTTTTTCACACTTATTGGCGAATTTTTTGGTTGGTTGGAATGGTGATATTTTTTTGATTAATATTTTTAACTTATTTAATAACGATCTAGCTATGGAGTAATCTGCATTTCCTGAGGGATTTAATCTATCAGGCAGAATATCCTACGTAAGATTTCCGTCAAGGAGAAAATTTTTGAAATCGCTAAGAATAATGACGAAAGGATTTTTTGATTAACACTAAGAAATCATACAATCTACACTTATGTTAAAAAGAGGTAAAATGTGTATGTAAGAGGTTTTCTTCAAAACGACTTCCCTAAAGACAAACCGCAACCATTTTCCCCCAGGTTGTAGACCAGTTCAAAATAAAATTTATGTCGTAAGAGCTACCACATTTTTACGTCAAAATTTATGTCGTTGTGACAGGTTATGATGACGCCTAAAACGAACGAAATCTTCTTAATCAACAAATATCCTAGGGATTTCTTTGCTAATGGAAAGGAAAAAATGTCAAGTGAAATACTAACTACATTTTATTATTATTCTGATTATCAAGAATTAGTTTT
This sequence comes from Habrosyne pyritoides, assembly GCA_907165245.1. Lineage (NCBI taxonomy): Eukaryota > Metazoa > Arthropoda > Insecta > Lepidoptera > Drepanidae > Habrosyne > Habrosyne pyritoides. The sequence continues at coordinate 3,675,910 of OU015587.1, read as the reverse complement.
TTGCGAGAGAAAGTATAGGTTAACAGTACAAAAACACTAATATTCTTTATAGAAGGTTTTCACAAGCTCTTACAAAAAATATAAATTGTTAAACTAGACACTTTGCAGACAAAACCATCTTTATTAACGGTTCGTTCGATCAAACAAAGCGCACCACTATAAGACTGTCGTATGTCAATGAATTGTTGACATAACTGACGAACTGTCTATCTGACGGACAAAGCAAAACACTACATGACGAGTCTTTTTTAGAATTTTCATAATTTTTGCTTTAAGTTTGCAGTAAATGTTGAAAGTATTCAAACATTATTAGTAATTTATTACGGAGAAAATACGTAGCCCCAGGGCTACTCTCTGACCGAATCAAAAAGGTTTTGGACTTCTAGCATAAAACACGCAATGGCAGATCCACTTTTTGGTTGGGATTTAACTTTTAAAACTGTGGAGAGAGATGTTAAACGAAAATCAGATGTTATTGTGGCCTTTATTCACTGGAATTTAATGAAGAGAGGATTTAAGAGTATTGGAATTGGTGATGAGGTACAGTAAATAAAATTCGGCATTACGGTATTTTCTGCCTTTGTCAGAAACTTCTTTCTTGGCACTATGGAAAAAAGGATTTATGCAAAGATAAAGAAAAATTCTGATTTATGATTGAGCGTGTTACCATAAAATTACAATGACTTGCAAGATACTTGCCATACTTGTTACAATTTGTAACACAAAAAAAATAAATTCAAAATGTTATAAATCTTATTTCCAGCGAACACTATCAGGAGATGAAGAAAAGACTGAGTTGCTCCCTACAGGGTGGAATGATAAAGATAACTACACCATGAGATATGTACTTGATGATAAACTATACATTCTTCATGGACTGAATACTGATGGCAACCTTATTGTTAATTTGATGGTAAATTGTTTATTTTTCCTGAACTTTAATTAACATGAAATGAATATGAAAATACTTTTATTCAAATAGGCCTTTTATGAGCACTTAAAATAGGCACTCTAATACCGGTTCACGGTTGTGATGGAAACCAGAATCACTAGACAATTAGGACAGTTATTTAAATTGATATTGCAGCATATTAATATGCTTAACAGATTTGCAGATAGTCATACTCCTTACACAGCTATTTATGATGTAGGAATTTTGTAGTTGTCTTAGCAGCTGCTTCCTAATGCATTTTTTTTAAACATGTGCTTGATTTTGTCTTGTGCATTGTATGGTTTTGGTTGGAATGGCTGGAAGGGGTTTGATGTATGGAAATATAGTCCTAACTCTTTCAGTCACAATAATATCAATTTTTTAGTAATGACTTTATGACCATTATACAAAGAAATGTAGTACTCAGTACTTTTTGTCAAAGAAGATGTGTACTATCGTGCAAGTGCAACTAACATCTTCATCAAAAAGCCTTGTTTTTAATTAAAAACATCTGGAAAAGGTGGATAGTGACACTGACCACTAAGACTGTTCACCACTCTTAATACTATTGATCACATACAATTTTACAGTATAGCTTTATTCTTGTGGAAATACAGAAAGTGTCCTTGTCCAAAGAAACTTTGTAATGGTCTAATGCTTGCCAAAATTATATCTAGAGTGCATTCTTTAGTAATCTTATTCTCTTTAAAACTACTAAATACATACTTCAATATTTTGCCAGTTGGCTTGGTGGTTAAAACTCTGACTGCCAAACCTAAGATTGCAGGTTCAATTCCCACCCAGGACAAACATTTGTGTGCATGAACATGTCTGTCTGTTCTGTAAATATCTATATAAGTATGTATTTAGAAAAAAAAGTAGTATATGTAGTATATCAGTTATCTGGTTTCCATAGTACAAGCTCGGCTTAGTTTGAGATCAGATGGCCGTGTGTAAAACAATGTCCCAGGATATTTATTTATTTCACAGAGATCAGATGACCTGGTGGTATCAAACATAGCATTGAATATTGATGATACAGTTAAGGAAATGAGTGGATCAATAGACAAGATGATACCGAACCATAAGGAACTCATGTACAACATCAAGCGAGATCTTGTAGATACCGTCACAGCTAGATCCACAACCACAGTTGAAACACAGACTGCTCGTAGTAAGTCTGTCTGAAATTTTTATTGGTTTAAATAATAATATTACTAGAGAGTAAAAGTATCAGAGAGAAATATTATTAATACTAATAGGGCAGTAGACAATTTAAGTATAAATTTCTTTGACAGTTAGCCATAATCATTTATCACAATCAGGTCTGTAATGATTAATGTATGATTTGTAATTTTACCATGGTTTCCCAACTTAACATAAAAATCTTAACATTAACTTTTTGAATGCTATGCCATAAAGGCATCTCCATGTCCTGTACGCCAAGCCCGAAAATCTATATAAAAAAATACCTGTAGCAGTAAAACACATAAAACTAATGATTTATATGTGTATTTAGTCTTTTTATGTGACCTGCGCACAGGGTACACTTGAATGTTGGGTATAGCTGACATTGGCGTTCAAAAGGTTAAACCTGTAAATTGTAGTCACAGGGTAGATTCGTGAAGTCTCTTATTACTAATATAAATATTAAAGTTTGTGGTTGAATTGATTGATTTTTGTTACTCCCTCATGTAGTAACTACTGAACAGATTGGGATGAAACTTGGCCATCAATGGTTTTAACACAATGTATTTCATCTCCCTTAGCAATCGGGGTGAAACCTTGGCTATATATTTAGCCTGTGGTTATAAATTAGTACACTCTCTTTTAACTGAAATGTAGATTAGTTGTTGTCGTACTTTGTTATTTGGTTTATAAATATCATTTTCCTAAACAAATTTTTCAATCACTAACAAAATTCTACTCTCTCCATCCTTCCATTCTCATGGAATCAGTATGCCAGCTAAAATAAAACCACTTTTTGGACCTTTTCCTTTTCAGGACATTTTTATTTTTATGATAATTGTTTGAGCATTGTATGTATTTTTGTTAACTCACTATCAGTCTGAATTACATTATGTTCCAAAACAGATATGTAGTCCAAAATAATTGTTTCAAGTATTGTTACAAAACACAATTTTACAGCCGATGCAAACAATAGAAGAAGACCGCAGGATGATCCATTGAGAGTTCCACCAAGACCTCTACCAGGAGTTAATCCAGATAGTCCTGATCTATGGTAATTTGGTTTAATTTTATAAATGTTTGAAGTCTTATGTTTCAAAGACATAAGCACTTTTTTTATAATTAATCCAATGACAATACCATGTGGACCAACATACATTGGTATTTTTCACTGCCTAGGAACTCAAAAGCAAACTTATTATTTTGAAAAAACTTTGTATTAATTGATTTTTTATATTATTCCATGTACCCTTCAAAACATTACTTTGGTGCTAACAACTATAAAACACTCCTTTGATTCCTCTATCCATATTGAGCCATTATAAATAATTTTTATTCTATTACAGGAATCTACCACCTGCTCCATTGGGTAATATTGGTCGTTCAGACTTGGATCCATTTGCACCTGGTGGTGGTGGTATGCTCTTCAATCCATTTGGACCTCGCAGGGACCCTGAGAACCCTGGGCTTGGCATTCCTGGAGGCTTACCAAGGTCAAAAAGAAGTTTTAAGTTTTTATTCTATGACTGTTACAATATCCCCATTAAATAGGTACCCATAAAATAAAATAAAATAATCCATAAGCATAATAAACCCATAATGGTTTTATTAAAGTTTTCACTGCCCCATATGTACATTTTCCTCACTAAGTGCATCACCAATGCATTGTCAGTAGAATCTGAAATGTGAAGTTGTTAAGTCTCATGTGCCTGTAACGTCACTGGCCCCCTTACCTGTCTAACCAAACCACAGTTCTACAAATGCATTAACTGCTTAACAGGGGGAAATGGGTATGGTGGTAGTACTTCCCTGGACAAACTCTGTACTAAGAGCTCTACTATTTTTAGAAGGTACTACTCCTAATATGTATGTCATTTATTATATACATTATTTTAATGTATTTACAGAGGTGCTGTACCGCCAGGAGCTCGCTTCGATCCCTTTGCTCCTCCAATGGCTGGCGTGCCTGGCAGACGTCCTCCGCCTCCCGATGCAGACCATCTTCCACCTCCAGGGTTTAATGACAATATGTTCATGTAGCCTTCATAATCAAGATTTATACCAATAATTATGATTGGAAAATATATGATATGGATTAAAGTTGGCCTTTAACAGTTAATTTATGTTTAATTTGTAATGTTAAATAGTAGTACAAAAAATCAGAACATTTACCGCAGGTGAATGTCAATTTATTAGTAGATAAGCAGTAAAAAAAATTAATCGTAATGGTGAACCCCATCCAATTAAAATGTAAACTATATGTGTATAAATATTTTTAGGCGTGTCTGGGAAAAAATACAATTAAACCTAAATGTCCAGGGCTTTTTCAGTTTTTGTCCGGCGTTGGCAAATTAAGTGATGGCAGCCCTAGGTCTATCAATATCGTTGTAGATTTCTTATAGTGAAGTGAAAGGAATGCTATCACATTAAAGTATGCTTTAACTTTACCTAAACTGCTTTAGAAATTGCATAGATTCTTTTTCAATCTTTCGTTACTTTTCCATTTATTCTGACTTTACGCTATGCACGCTTGACTTGGCGGGGCACTGCCATGCCCCCTTTGAAACGAAAACGATCAACTGCACTCACGAGTTGAATCGCACGCCAAAGCGGACTGCCACCGCCGTGAATGGTTCTTAATAACACGACACTGCCAAAGATAAGCCATAATAGAAGGATTTTCTTGAGTTGGACAACCACAAAACACACATTGTAACATTGGGATTAGATTTATTATTTGTTTAGACATCCACCATAATAAACTATAGAAGCTGGGTTTTTTATCTTAAGGTCGAAATCATAAAAAGTATGGAGTGTAGAAGTAAATGAGGACCATCTCAGTGTACTAAAAAGTGGCCGTTGAAAGGGAACAAATTAAGGGTGCGCTACTGTAGCAACTGGATGAATTTTAAATAGAGCGCCACAAATATTAGAGTTGGATACTAAATCAATAGAAAAGGAAAGAAACATTTCCGTTTTGTTACAGCGCATTTTTCTTAATTATTATAATATATAGACAAACATGAGTATGGAATAAAATTATACAGTGTTTTTAGTACCTCAATTAATTGTAAATAGCAAATATAAAATGGTATTACAGAATTACCGGAAACCAACCCAGCATTTCCACTTGCTACACTAACGCTATTTCGGTGAGAATTCGAAACCTAATTTGCTGCTTACAAGTGGAAACTTTTTCGACAAATCACCCATACAAGATGGTCCTCCTTTACTTCTACATATTAGCTATAGCTACTAGGGCGGCAGGACTAAATGAGGCCCCCGCCGCGGTCTGTTTATAATTTGACGAATTTGCAGTGCAACTTTTTACTTGGGGTTCAGACAGAATGCTCTTGTTCATTGATAGATCTAAGTTAAAGTAAAAATTACGCAATTGGAAGAATTTGCTATGTGAATATCCAGTTCTTCATGTAGGTTTCGCTGTTCATAACTGCCGTGGAGCTGAGCGCCATGCCATGTCCTAATAGTGGGTTCCTATATATATATTTGGATATGTAGATGTAGGTGCGCCCAAGCAGAGTTTTATTAAGCTGTGCCCCAACTCATAGCTCATACTAACTTACTGAATAAATTTCGATCTAATTTGGAATTTAACTAAAGAGGACACGAGTTCTCGAAATTTCAAAGCCCCCCTAGGCTAAATATTCCCAAGTCTACTGTTGCTCTAAGGGTAGGGGCAGACATAAATACCTATCGTGTGGTTGCACCAGAGACAGTAATAGATTTACAATGTTACCATGTTGACAAACATTCCCATGTCGGTTGAATAAGGGTGTTAGAACATATTTTGATCGAGCAAAATTAAAATATACCGCAATGTACATCCATTCGGTAGGTTCAAATTATTCTTATCAAATATGTGTGACAGTCCCAGTGGGGCTGATTCTTCAACTGTCTAGCGTCAGAGTTCTAAGTGTGTTTCCAAACATATTGTCGTACGTACATCTATAGAAATGCTCGAGATTTATTACCTTCCATAAAAAACATGCATCGAGTTTATTAGACTAGATTAACATGGCAGAAGCTGGGACCATGAGGTCTAGTGATCATAAAAAATAAGCCTCCTTGGTGATGCGAACGGGACGGTCACACGCTACATATTTTCATTCGATTCTTTTCGATCGAGATATATAGAAAATTTTACTGTTTGCTGGCACAATTACCCATATAATATCACTTGTTTCAAACTAGAACTAATAAAATATATTACATCACTTTGGACTTTGTTTAACTAACTATTGCAACATCGCTATCTAATTATTTTGGTTGGCAATTTTACCGCCAGTTCTCCAATTTTATTTGTGCGGAGCACACGTTCTCGACGTGTGTGGTGAATTTCCTTGGCTGCTCACGGCTGCAACCGTTCAATTTCTATTCAATGTGTATGGCTGTGGAGGTAAGCGAACCTATATGTTAAAAATAAGTCTATAATTTCTAGAAACGCATGGAAGCTATGTGAAGGTCGTGTCCTCCCAGCGCGCATGATGGACGTCACCGAGCGTCATGAACGATTTAAAATTGTAATTCAATTCACATTTTCCTCTTATTCCATCCCGCTGTAGCATCTTGTATTATTCTTTAACAGGCGCAAACGATATCTCAATGAATTGTAGGTCGATATCTTGAATAGCCGATGACTTTCGACCTAGTTTGTAGGCAGGGCATCAGTGTGTGAGCTATAATGATACTTCCAGACCAAAAAAATACTTTCTTCGGTCGATATGAGGCGCCACGATGGGTTGAATGAGTCACTTTATTAAATGTAGATTAGTTATAGCCTTACCAAGTTATGTGGGTAGGCATCTTTAGTAGTACATACAGAAAATGGGAACTGACTGACTGATCAAAGATCATCAGTACTAATCTGCCTTAACCAACTTCTACAGGTTGTTGTTGTCTTCCTTTGTTTATTCACATAAATAAACAATATCAATAATATTATATATTTAGTTGTAGGACTTCTTACAAATAAATTAATTTCTTACGGATTGTTCCAAATATTTTATAAATGAAGACTATAACAATAATAATTTATTCATAACAGACTTGACAGATATGACCTTTATGGCTACCACCCTAAGAACCATTTCACCACATCTACAATATTTTTGTAGTGGAAGTATTCATTACAAAGTTTTTAAAACTGTATGATTGTTCATGGACTGATTTATAAATTAATTCCTTGCATCATTATGATTGTTTCCATTGTATACCCATTGTCATTGCCCATTGGTAAACCAATTGATTGTGACTTCAAATTGAATATTGAAGTGCTTCACTCAGGTTAAAGATTTAAGAAGGAATTAATATAAAAATATAATTATATGCCTTCATATTACTTTCCCCATTTACCTTGTTTTTGACTTGAGGCTTCTAATTAGTTAATTTTCTTTAATACGTGAAAACCTTCACTGTCAAAATAGTTTTTTGTAATAAAATCAAAGTTACAATAAAACAAGTTACTTACATGTGGAAATTTTTCCTAACTGTTGTGTTTACCAACATATTGATGCCTTTGTGTAAGGTATGCTACCTGTTTCAAAAGGGTACTTTTTCTATTCACATTTTTTATATTCTTAGAGTATACTTTACCTGAACAAAACAGGTTGGTTAGCTTCACCCTCTTTTATGAGTCATTTAATAGATAGATGCTCTTTAATAAATATTGTGAAACTTTTAGTCATAGTTAATAATGTTTTGTTGTGATTAATATTGCTAAATATAGGTAAGTAGGTCAGTAATTTAACTAACCACATTTTTACCTATACTTTAATCATTAGTATGGGTTAGTACTAGATAGGCGGTCACAGAATAACTAAGATAACTAGATAAGGCTTACTTGTGTTACTAACCAGGGTTTCAGGGTATTAAATTCTTTTATCTACAATGGATGTAATCAATTGGGAAGATTCTCCAAGTCGGAATTAAATGTAAATCAATCATTCAAAAACAGATTGATAAGATATCTTTGTTTGCGTAGGTAGTACCTATCATAAAGATAAAAATAGTTATTTTGGGTATAGTTATTTCAAAACTCATGCTTTTTACATGGCATCCAGTTGGTCAGTATTTTTATCGCATACCTATGTCGTTGACGTCATTCATGACGTAAATAGATGAACACATTTTGCTAGTTAAACATTTTTCCTATAAACCTCATAAAATGCAGTCAAAGGTAATTGCGTCGAGATTGCATAATGCGGTTTATCGCAAAGTTGTGAAACATGAGTACCAGTCGACTCATTGTTTCAGTATTGTATTTCATGCACGTGTAAAGGCCGTTAATAATCCAGCCTGTACCTACCCTATAATAATAGCGCAGTTTAAAAAAATCTGTCATGTGCTTATTTATTTCCTTACAAGTTTTGTTTGAAAAATATCGAACGCTTTCATAAATATTGATAGCATGAGAATCGTTCCACAGATTGGGACAGTCAGTCCGTCTGACAGTTTGCATAGGCCTGTCATAACTGCACAGAGCAGCTATAGAATCGTCTAACAAATTATGTTTCCTCTTTTACCTTGCAATTGAACCTGTTTTCATGTAATTTATTATTCCTTGACGTGTTTACTACATGAGATTATTACGGGTTTTATTCAAAACATTTTCATCTTTGTTAGACATGAATGTTACGCCACAATGTGTACTAGAACGTGAAAGTTTAGGATCTTTCTTTGTAAAGGTTTCATTGTCTTGGAAACACAGCACCACTTGTATATGTATAAAAGTTTATGACTTACAAGATTAAACTATACTGACGTGGAAGAGAATACCGAAACGAGAGGTGATGCAATGTAAATTTTAATGATAACAGCCTCATTATTTGACACTGAATCCCTGTCTGAACTGTTGCTGACGTAGGTACGCAGCCCGACAAATATTTACGCGTCCAGAAATAATAATTTGCTATCAACTGCTATGCGTCATTATGATTAATATGAATGTGACCGCTATTCCTATTGCCGGCGTGCGTCGCGCTTTGCACTATTTGAGAACGCTGCTATCATAGTCAAACAATGGCAGTTTTTTTCCGGTTTTAGGGAGTAATGAAGGCAACCTAGGGAGTCCCTGGATAGGGCGTCGACCCGACCTTGGTTAGCGAGTGTTGACCTGCGCTGGCGCTCTCTGGTCGCTTACCCCGAGCACGCATGATTCCGCCCCACCACTCACAAAACGGTGTGATCATTTTTAAACAAACTAGATTCATCGTTGTTTATGGCAAACCACACACACAATGGCAGTACCGGTGCTAATGCCGTCACCACCCGCTAATCCGGTGTAGGAATTCTATTGTCAGGGGAAAATGATTAATTTTATTACTGTACTTAATTGTGCGATACTATTATTCTTTGTATGTTGTCGTTTGCACATGAGAATCTTATTGAGGCTCGAATTGTAAATCATTTAAGTCGTTTATCATTCAGTTCCTCCGTTATTGTTCTACATAATTAATCATGCACTAGTAGGTATTGTATACTGTGTAACTTAAAATATATTAATTAATGCTAAAAATTTACGAATGATGATAATTTATATCAACTCCGTTTATGAAATAGTAAACAGAAAGTGTTTCGTCACACGAGTTTTTACAAAAAAATATATTTGGTGGTATTAATTTTGCCATTCCGTAATGAAAATAACACAAACATTTGCGGTATTTCCGGAGTGGGATCGCAAATAAAAGCTGTTATAGCTCGGCCATTAAGTGCCGCCCTGCCCGGGGAGACGCGAGTCGCTTCACCGGCGATGTATAAAAACTTGCCCGGCTATTCAGCAAGGGCTAAGGTCGTTGATCCAAGCTCCTCGCACAGGCGGGCTACGAACCCGTAGGGCGACGCACTCGAGCAACGACGTCCCTCTGACACTACACGCTAGGCAAAATCGCATGATTGACTATTCAATACAGAATTTAGTGCCGAATTTCTCAAACCAAAATCAGAACTGCCAATAAACATTCCTCCCAGCTTGTATAATGTAGGTCGGCGTAGCCTTCGTTAACTGGAGGTGTGTTTTCTATGTTGTAACTTTTAGACATGAGTGCAACCATTTAATGCTTAGTTCTAAATATAGCTTCGTTTCTAACGAACGAATCTTGTGTCTGTGCGTGCATCGTCTCGCTCCGACCTTATTATTAGCCGAGGCCCCTCCGCGCTTCTGCTCTCGAAGACAGCTTCTGAAAGTCAAGCAAAAAATCTCAACATACATTTTGTATGTGACTTTAAAAGTCATTGACTGTTGCAAATTCACGGCCTACATTAAAATTTGCCCTCCGTACCACCGCAGATGTGTGCCAGATGTTTTCGCCGACAGACGTATTTTTGGGCCAACCACACCCATCATTTCGATTAATGGCATTCGTGAACTTTGAATAGTATTAAAAGCTCCAATGCGCGTTCACTGTGACATAGGTCTATCTATTCTTGTTATCTTGGTACAGGTAAAGCGGGGCAAAGCGGCACGGCGCGTTCTATGCGGATCCGGGTTAATATGCCAGGTCATATCGATCTCCCACCACGGTCAGGGTGTCTAACTACCACATCAAGTGGTTCATTAAAATAGAAACTTTGAAATTCTATTTTTGAGATTAAGAGTATGTTCATTGCCCTCGTTTCGATGCCAATGTATAATTACAGACTCCTTCGTCATAATTATGTGGAAAGTGCGAGTATTAATAAGTTTTTCAAAATGTTGTCCCCATCAGTATAGTGACTCTACCTCATGAGAGAGAGAGAGAATAGTGTAGTAATATCATTGATAATGGCGTCGACGCCCGTGGCGAAATTCGTGAGTTGAAATCTTATAATGACCTTGAACTTCCGTTAAAGGAAAACATGGTGATAAAATTGTAATATATAATTTGTAATACGCTCTCAGCTGCTACCACCTACAAGTTAAAAGTCCGTTGCCAAGCCCCTACCGGAACCGTAGCTCTTCCGTTTCAAAGAGCCACCGACCTTTTCAGGACTGCTAATCGGCTTATAGCTTATTTCTTCATTTAAACACAAAAAAATATTCTGCAGCAAAGCGAACATTTTGGATAAGTGACTTTGTTTCGACCGCGATAACTGGTTTATACTGACCAATAGACAATATTACAACCCTTACTTACAGACTAGATACGGTGCTAAAATTAGCTCATCGATTTATGTTGGCTATTGCGCGTGACGTCATGCGCAGTACGTCACAAGTCGTGACGTACTAACAACAGTAACGTCACGACCTGATATCTCATCGTCTCTTGTTTTCATCCCCTTGCATATATTTAGATGCTGGGGCATGACCAACTTTTCTCATGGAGCTGCAGTAGGTCGTCGGTACACATACTTTATTTATCAATTCTGTGTCAACTTATATATAAACTAAGTATGTCTATATTTTAATTAATTATTTTTTTTATCAATTTATTTATCATTCGCTTATCATTTTTCAATCAGCGTTAAACAACAAAGGCTTTATTTTATCAAAGTCTTCAATCGTATTGGAATGCTTGATAGGAGCATCGTAACAATTTTTATGACGTAAAATGTGATAGACATCTCACCATATCATTAATTTTCCTTGGAAGGGGATTGTACCCGAATAATCTATCACAATCTTAGGAAATTACCCAGAAATCGTTCGATGCACTACCGCTGTATTCGATTTATTTCCAATAAGTCCTTATTTACGATCGAGAGATGCAAAGTTCATCGGCATTGGGTTCACTCGTTATCAGCTTGTGACTTGTCTTGTCATAGCATACATTAAATGTGCCATTATGCAGATGAAAGGTACGTTAAACATAATGGATTTACGTCAATGTGTACATGTAAAGTGAAACATTTCCATTCAAATCATTCGCAAATGCATATGATTAGTTGATGAAAGCGTAACTAATACCTAAATGTTGAAAGGTTCATGTATTAGTCTTTCAGTAACAAGTAAGTTAACGATTGTCAACTCTGTATAGTTTTATTTATACATTACATGCGTTTTTGCATAGAATTGCATTTGAGTGGTTTCAGGTTTGGTGTTAAGAAACACGTTGTTTTAATCCCTAAGTTGATGGTAGACATGGGGCTTGAAGCGCGTGCGGAGTCGATGACCGCGTATTGATCCCGGCGAAGTGGGTCGCGACCCGTTTTCCGTTGCAATACACCCAAGGGAAGTGTTGCACAAGTCACCAGATCGATGTCGATGCTAGGCTAAATCGAATACGAAGGATCGTCCCCCTCATTTTGGTTCACTTTATACATATTGCTTATTCAATTTGTACACAAACATTATTTCGTTTACATAAATTCTATTCCTGAATGCCATTCCATTACATGCGATAGATTGATCGCATAGCCTTCGAACGCTTTGTGCCCAACATGCTAAATGTCAGGCACGTCAATTCCGCGGTTCGCCGTAACCGGTACGAAGTTATTACTCAACTTTACCAGCAAAACGTTTATTAATTGTCCAATAAACGTAAAACACGGCTCCTTCCTGTAATTCGAAAACGTTCGACTTCGTACCTTACCCCGAAGGAATAGAGTTCCGTGACTTGAGTTTTGATTAAATGTTGATGTTAGGAGAAAGTTTGAATAATTCATGGTAAGATATACTTAGTGCTTACCACGGCCGGGATTCATTTCCATGAATAGACTTCTGAAGACAACTACGTAGGAGCAATAAAGCGTCGCTATTGGTCCGTAGCGTGGGTAGGTATGTATTGGCATTGTGAAAGTTGATTTGCACCCGGAGTCCCCCACTACGATGCATAAAGGTGTACATAGAACGTTCACTTTTCACTGCCGGAATATATTTATCTGGAGTCTGTACCTATTTAGCTTTCTAGGTAGTTGTGTTTGCACTTTGGAGTAGCATGCGTTCGAAATGCACATGCTAGCTAATGCAGAAGTTAACTTACCTTTTATTGTACAATAGAAATTTCAACTTCTAATTGCTGCAGAGAGGTCACTCCCTATACCAGTTGTTGTAAAAAGTTTGTGATAGTTTTACTTTAATGTCACTAAATACATTTAAGACAATTTAACCATAAGATAGACATCTGTTCACATAAAATAACATTACTTCTAGGGCTCTGGTGGTAGTCAAACACCCCTATCCTATTGTTTCTTCAAGAATAAAGGCGGTCAGTCTTTCATGGCCATTTTCTTAGAAGCCTATTGTGCTAGTGATATAATGGTGAAATTTGCAGCCTCATGATTATGATGCCTACGAACTTACGAAATGGAATCATAGATAAAACCTACTAACGTAAAGGGACCTTAGTAAAAAGATCGAAAAGGGAAAGGAAGATTATTCCTAACTGTAACTGTATTTTTGTTAGCGTATTACTTTGTTTCGGAAACCTATCGTTAAATAGGACAAAATTGAATAAGTAATCTTAAGAGTTGAGTATCTTAGTTTATAATGGACCTTCTGTTTTAAGAAATATATGAATTTTACTCTACGTTTGCCATAGATTAACTAAACTATATACACTCAACAGCACGGAATCTTGGCCAAGCGCTTATCTCGCGAATACTCGCGATAAGAAGAGATTAAAAGTGTCTCTAATGATTATTTCTTGTAAAGGTGGTTCTAGAATGTTTAACCTAGGGCTAGGAATGGAAAGACCCGATACTTAACACAACTAAAGAAAAAAATATTTTACATTTTGTGGTGGTATTAAATTGAAAGTGCGAAGTTCTAAAGCGAATTGTTTTAAAAAGATTATTGTTCGTGATGTAATCTCACGATTACGAAGAACATACTAACTGCACCTACCGTTAATTTTGTGTCAAAAATAGATTGAAATACAAGTTTTTGATAAATTTACATGTGATGAGTGTACGTATTGTTACCTCATAAATAATGTATGAGTATGATGTTGCTTGATTATCATTTAATCAATATATTACCTACCTAGTTTAATACTTTAAGCTGACAGCTTACTACGTTATTAGTATGTTTGTATATTAGAAATGTAGAGGTCAACTCTGCACGTGTTTGCAAAGTTTTGATGAATCCATGTTTATTCTGGAAACTAGTCCTGTTTGCAATGAACACGTTGATCGTGGGAGTTTGGAGGGCAAACCATAATAGCTAAAGGTTGTTAAACAACGTTGTATGGCACGTTGTTATTGGAGCCACGTGTTGCAATCACGTGGATGCTACTAAGGCTAAGGGTTACGATACGACGCTCTTGTTTCCGATATTGCTGATAGAAAAAATCAGTTCAGAACAACTGGCCATTTCCAAGATCATAATCAAATTGCTTGTTATTATTTTATGTAAAAAACCGAGAAGTTAAGTGCCCTGTTGAATGCCGATAGCAGTAACGACGTCTATTTTCTGAGGTATTTGTCAGACTGTCGTTTTAGTCACAAGATTAACTCGGGGTGAATCTATTTTTTTATATTAGAACTTACCTTATACAAGGTCTTTGCTGTTTTCAAGAACTAATATCGTATCTAATAATTTATTTCAACCACATCTAATCTGAAGGAAAAATGGAACTAGTTCATGTCATGCCTTGTCATGTAATTACGGTGAAGGACCTTTGCCTAATGTTGTGAGCTTACATCTAGCTTAACGTATCTTGTCGAACCATAATACCTCCTAATGGATATATATCATTCACGTTAACTGTATGAACAAACTAGGTATCTCTATGACAAAACCTAAACCGTCTTGCAAAAACATGAGCAAATTTAACTCATTATTTATCACGAGATAACTGATGTATTAATGATGTTCTAACTTTCCAAGACTTTTGTCTATCTAGCGAACAATGTACCACTCACTCACTTACTCAGCGATGCACGGTTCAGATATTTTCTCATTTTACCCTATAAACGCCAATGGGCTAGAAAATTTCCACCTAGTGGGTGGATCTAAATTTATACTTAGTAATCTGCAGTGGGCTGAAATTGGTTTGGCATACAAAGGCGGTTGTGTCGTGTAGATAGATAAGCCTTCACCGCGACAAAAACGGGGGTTTAAGTT
The DNA here is from genome assembly GCA_907165245.1 of Habrosyne pyritoides. NCBI lineage: Eukaryota > Metazoa > Arthropoda > Insecta > Lepidoptera > Drepanidae > Habrosyne > Habrosyne pyritoides. The sequence goes on along the minus strand of OU015587.1, from coordinate 3,660,791 downwards.
AGTTCAACTTTCCCTCGTCGTGGACCTGTCTAATACCTATATTATAAATGTCAGGTGAAAAGCAACTGGCACCTGGCATTAACAGAAAAGGTAGCACGATTGTCTTAGCGATAAAGTTTATTTACGATTAGAAATCCAACCTTTTTTCCAGACAGCAAAGCCAAAGGGAAGGGTTATGATTTAAGCAGTATATGTACGTATGTATGTTCCATCGGAACTGTGTCAATTGATGATTCGTTTAATAAATATAGTACTACTTATATTAAAAAGACAGAAATCCAATTCTATCAACGTCACACACGACGAACATTTGTGGACATTTAATTCATCCAAAATTGTTGATATTGATTTGTAATTGAGATTTAATCATCATTGTTTTCCAGTACGTAAATAATCTTTTTATCTGAAAAGTTTATTTTTTTAATTGCGGTCAAAGCAAATGTTAAAAATATTTACATTGGACTACGGAGAAAGAGAAGAGGTTTAAAAACCTGTCACCCGATTCGGGATGAATAAAATAACACTAACAAGCCAAAAAAAATTAAAACTAAAAAGTAAGGCGCTGATTGCTGTCATCGTCTCATTGAGTAAGACATGTATTTTGTTTATAAAAAGTATTGATTCCTATTCAAGTATTTTGGCCGTTGGACATTATAATCTTTATAATTCAAAACGAATGTGCAGCGATCAGGTGTTATCAACTACAAAAATCAAAAAAATATATTAAGTAGATAAATAAAACAATTGCAGATGCTATCCATCAAGGATATAAGTACGCACGGCATACTGCGCAATTAAATGCATACGCAAATGAATTAAACGCTATTAATGATTGTCAGAAGATAGCAATAGCACTAAATTAATAGAAATAACCAACTTAAGTAAGATAAAACGATGATATCAATCAGCACTTAACTTGTTTCTTACTTTTTAGTTTATTTTTATAGTCCCAAGTCGAGTAACAGTTTAATAAACATTTTAATTTTACGTAACGAATTGTAGTGCGTCACTGTACCATGACGGATCTAAAATCAGATATTACCAAGAAATAAGGAGAAGTTTAGATAACTCTACTTGTACAACTATCTCCATTATAATAGCTAGGCAATTTGCTAGTAGAGATAAAACAAAAGTACTCTCGTTTCTTCTTTTACATAGCATATTTGTTGTTTACAATTGGTTCGGGAGTTTCCAAGTTTGGATGTCGAGTGCTATCGAATTCTCTCGGTCGTCAATGCACAATTTATCACATTGGAACTGCAACTGCGTCAGCTCTATTGTTTACCAATTTTATCGGTTTTTTCATGACTTCTTTGTTTGTTAACTTTTCATCTTTAGATATCAAGCACTAATGATAATGTGGTTTGAATCTTCTCATGTTTGTTTGAGACATTATTTATCGGCTTCGCTAACACTGTGTTTAGTCTCGTGGCTACTATAAAACAGATTAAACATGATTCTCAGCTGTGAATTATTTCCATGAACAACCGTTGTTTCACGTTACATACCATCTGCCGCGAAAAGTTTTAAAACTACGGTATAATACCTAGTCGGTGGGGCATGTGTATGGGTGTGTGTGTGCTGTGGTGGTCACAGACGTGCGTCGGTGTGTTTGGTGGGTGACGCCAACGCCCCGCGCGCGCCGCCTCTGCCGCCTGCCGTCGCTGCGTGACGTCGCGTCGCCCATGCGGACGACGGCGGCGGGTGGCAGCGTTGGGGCGGCGCGCCAGTCTTTGCACGACCGCGGCACGGACAGTGTCGAACCGCTGCGATGTAAACGCCTAAACTCACATTCTGTCTACTACGACAGCTTAAGTTGCGTGTGCACGATCGTTTTAGTTAATTTCCTAACTGTATCATTAACTTTATTTTGTGTTCCAACAACTGTTTTCCCTTCCGCCGCGCCGGATACATGTAAGTGATGTTTTTGTGTCATCATTAACGTCCGTGGCCCGTATTACTGACACATTTTGAAAGAATTTTCGAGTGCCGTGCGAGCGTGACTAAAGTAGAACCGTCAGGAGCACACGTACGCCATCAGATGCTTTGTAATTGGATATGTTCAAAATAGGTGACCAGGTAATTGAGGGTGTAGGTATTGCACGAGTTTATCAGTTTGCACTAGTTTTCAGTATCCATTTACTTTACAACTCAATTTGATTTATAAACTTTATCTACTTTATGTAGAATCAACAGGTGTTCAACTTAAACAGCAAGAACGCCCCTTATATGTGCCACTTAATATAGCAAAGGTTTATCGCTTATCGTTGATTTGCTATTGCATTTTGTCGACATACGTGTAAATATTCACGTAAAATGTACAGTCTCTGCGGATGACGTTGTCACTGGGATAACTTGATGGCATAGTCTACCACGCGAGCAATTTTCACTAACTAGAAATCACTATAATCGTTTTCACACCTGCGCTCAGAATTCTCACAAGAAACCCATCCTCCATGAGATGTCCCACAACATACACGTAAAACATGTTATAAAATATTTTGTTGTTAAGTAACAGTCCAACAGAGACACTAACAAATTAATGAGTCACTTTAAAGAATTAAGGTCAGCGAAGCAACGGTTTTCATTATCAATTAGTCCCTTTTAGTAGTTGACCTTTGCGTCGTTCGGGACCGAAAATTTGATTCAACAACCTGACATTCACAGTCGAGAGCACAAACTCCGCCAATCTCCAATTTCTTGCAATTTAAAATTTTAAACTTTAACTAAACTCGCTCCAGGACACGTGACCAGATCGAAAATTCTTAAGGTAAAAATGCACTACGTTAATGTTGAAGTTTTCTCTTCTGCCGGCACTCCCGGAGTGTAACCCGTTGTTTTTTTATAATCCTTCAAGGAAACTAACATGTTAATGATAACATTTCGATGTCTTCTATATTTTTTATGATGTAGTGCAAAGTACACCAATGTTGTAATTAATTTGCTTTATCTACGCCTGCTGGGAGCGACCGTGCTGTCACCCTTAGCCGGTTCTCTTTTAATTTGTTCGTATAATTCATTAGTTTTGTTTTGATAATCTCCATTCGAAAACACATTTACATTCGCCCCGGCCCCCGGCTGACTCATCACAACATTCTATATTTTGCTACATAACTTCGGGCTTATTCTTTAGAAATAAAAGTCTTATGCTCGTATTTTAAGAATATATTTGGAGTAATTAACTCAAGTGTTCGATGTAATTTATATCAACCGATTTTGTTGACCACTTGACATTACGTCAGTGCCAATGTCACACATTCAGGGTCAAACACCCGGTTTATCTGTACTGCCTCAAGTAGTGCTATTGTTTTCTGTTTCGCTTCTTTGTTTAATGTTAATGGATACTCGATTTATCAGTTAATCGTTTTCAAGTTTCTTTTAATTGTATTAGTAATTTTTTGTTTCGCCTCAAACAGTTCTTCGATATTTGTTTGAACAGTTGTGTCGATTTCCTTTTAAGCTTGTGATCTTCTATTACTAAAACACTGCGCAAATCTACGCTTAATCGTTTTAAAACCTCATTTTATGCGAATAACTTGTAAGCAGCTCCAAAGCTAATTAAGGTTGTGAGTCATAACATCCAAACATATATAGAAATGACAATGAAGTGATCTTTATTTTAATTAAGTATACTTTTCTCAGCCAAACAATCTGAACATTTATTTACATTATCTTGCACCGTGAGTGTGTGAGGCATAGATGAGTGATCCGTAAATATTTTATCTGCTGTTTTCAATTTCAGTATGATTCATCTATCTCAAGTGGTATGAAAACAATTTCATTGAACTGTAAATAAAAGTATCGTTGATGTATTCTTCATTTTCCATTCAAGATGGAATAAGTTTTGGTAAATTTAATGATGAAAATACTGTCGTTTAATTAAAGAATTCGCGTGCGTCAGGATGACTGTACCAAGAGACATTTTGGAAGTTTAGCAATGAAAAGTGTTTGTACCTTTTTGGACAAATATTATAAGGAAAGTGCCTTGCCATTCTGTTGGCACAATGGCTGGACCACATCTTTAGCACCCAGTTGTAGGCGTTATAACTATCTTTTCGATTCTAAATAAAAAAATTGCCGACTTTCCACATAATATTTTTCCTTCTTTAGCAAAGTTCCATTTGTTTGAGACCTGGTAGGAAATAGGCAGTAATAGGTATACAAATTTGGTATTTCTCATAGATCCAAAATATCTTCTGGTTCAGTAATCGTGACGTACGCCATTATCATGTATAACTTGAATCAGCCTTTATTACCTAAGCAAACACGAAGTGTATTATGATATAAATTAAAATCAGTTCATGTTATTAAATTTAAGTTAACAATTGTTCATATTGAACATTTTTCAATAACATTCAATGTATTGTTCAATCAATTAAGAAGCGAAAATTCAATCCCTGTTATTGTATTTCCGAATGATCTGTTTTAAAATATTGTATGAGAATTAAAGAACCGTTGCAGATATATTATAAAAACATTTATAAAGTTAAATTCGTTGCAAAGTATATTTAAATGCAGCTATAATATAAACTGTAAACAGGCTACATCGTGTCCACACAAGATGGCGATAATTTAATTTATACCTGCCTGTAACGAAGTCTATGTTCATATAAGATTTTTGTCTATCTATGTTTGACCTTCAATGTGGGATCAGGTACGTGACTGAATCACACGCTTTACCACACTTTATAACCGTGTTGACATCACTCGATAATAATCCCACGAGATAAGCTCCAGTGAAAATGCACTACGTGTGTGCTATCACGAAAGTGGTGACAATATGCTCTTCGACGTAACAAAGTTTCTACGTTATACAGTATTTTATGCAGTTCTGCTGATCATTTTCACTTATAGTTTGCATATACTCGTATATCACACAACACAGTAAATCTATGAGAAAATGTGAAGCCCTAGTAATCAGTTCGCAATATCTAGAACCTGATTGTGCTAATGCAGTTCGGCATGTAAGACTACCATTTATTTTCACCCATAAGCAAAACAACATCAAGGTCTGCCTGCAGCGCTCATTTCCTAGAATTACAGGCAATAAACGTATACTACTAGTTGCATTGCATACTTATTGTTGCCCGATGACCTCGTCCGGTTTCCGTAACCAGAGCAACAGCCATTCACGCTCTGCTCGTTTCTAGATTCATATCTTTTGTGCGATTTACATACTTTTATGTGACATCGTCTTCAATAAGTAACCAAACTTTATTTTTTAACCTTGATTTATATTAAGTAGCTTTACCATCTTCACATCAACATCCAAGGATCTTCATTTTAAGTGTGAATGAAACCAGCTTATTAAGAAGTCTTCCTTATTATTTTTAGAAGTACGATAAGAGAGTACATTATATGCTGTGATTAGGCACGTCCGTAGCGATATTTGGTTGGCCACGTGTCACAGCCATCTCTAGAAAATGACATTATGTTTTGTTATTCGTCTTCGTCCATTGAATTCCATAGCGTGTCGTTGATGCCAATGCTATTGATAGACCAATAACATCCGTGCTCACATCCTCGTGCCCTTGCGCATTGTGAATAGTGCATTGTGTTGTCATTATGAATACTTTTGAAGCATCATTTAGCATTGCTCGATCTGATTATTATTATAAGTACTTAGACGCTCTCCAGGGGTCCAGAGCAGACATGGTAAATGTTTCGTCTGCATTGTTGTACACATGTGTGGGTGGTCTGGCTGGAGTTTATCGACCGTCGCGTCTAGTCGGATTCGGACAATCTTCCATCCTTCAGTTGCAATACTGCAGACTATTCGTTTACCGACTCGAACGTCGTCTGAGGGTGCAACTTTTTTGTTCCATTTTAACTTTTTCTTCCGTATTGCGATATAAAGTCCTTCTATCCTTTCTTGAAAGTATTTTATTTTGTGATATCCTCATTGAACTTAAGCTATGTTCAATACAAACAGTTAGGTTTCTCTCTATTCAATGATCTCAACCGTTGTTTAACGATTAATGATCGTGTATCCGTTTCGCTACACGAAAATGAAAGAAAGCTTCACTCCTCTTCACCAATAAATCCAACTAAAATGGAACATCAGACGGAATGGTCTTTTATCCATAGAATTTTATTTGCTGTTTTGTGTAGTAATATCTTTACTTTTATTCAGTAAATAAATTACATAAATGAGTGCTAAGTAAGATATTATTGGTTCTATAGACGCGTAGAATAGTTGTGATATATAGCTATTTTAGTATAACTGTCTTCAAGTATTTTTATCTCTAGGTAGACGACCGTTTTATCTAGAATAGATTGAGATGGAATTATATCATGCTGTGAAATAAAATTGTGAGCAATTAAGCCACATGTAGTACAATTGATTAATAAGTACAAAGTGAAATCACATATCTATTTGTGCTCAAGGAAAATTAAATAAAGTAAGATATGTTCGGTCGTCTTCACGTAATTCAGTGTTCCTTTTGGCCCCTTCCCAAGTCTGGGAGGCGACTCTTTGATAAAATCTGAAGGAAATAAACCAAAATGGATTTCGAAATATACGCGGGAGTACTCGAGCGGTGCGAAATCGTCCGCGTTAGTAGTTCTCCGGTGCTGCCAATGTTTTGTATCGAGATTATACAATAAACATTATTGTAAATCTAAAAGCAAACATATGACGTGTTGATGTAAATCCCACGCTGTTAATTCGGCTGCCAAAATTTCATGCGCCGCGCTTTCGAGTCGACCTCGCGACGTTCCCGTAATTCGTCGTCTTTATTATTTCGTGCTAAATGCTAATGGTGATTAAAAAATTGTTTGTTTTCAATTCAAAGTGTTGAGTGTATTCTTTGAAAGATGCAAGTGCTCTTGACTGTTAATAAACTTATGTTCATTGTGTTCAGTGCTCTGTTCTCCACGATTCCCCAGTTGCTGCAAGAATGTCGCGATCTTCAGCTTATTAGAAATGTGCTGATTGGTGTTTAAATATCTATATCCTTATTATTGCGAACTGTTTCATGAAAATAACCTTTATTGTTATTCATTCATAAAAAAGATACCACCGATAAGGTGTACAGTAAGCTGGTACGGAACGAACAATCTAATAATTTATTTGCATTATGAGCCTTTGTTTGCTGGATAGAAATGTTACTAAATCGATAATAATCTTAGAATTCAAAACGACATTTCAATTTGTAAACATGCTAGGTTGTTAACTAATTGAGTCGTTAATGACATCAATCCTCAGCAATGACTGATATTTATAAATTGATATTTATTTTCTCAACATGAGGTGAGAAGTAAACAAGTCAATTGTGTTTGTCATAATTGCTTGGTCGCATATTTATGTAGTTTTGTTTTGTTGCAGCTGGAGATCCCTTCTGTGGCGACATTGATGGAGTTCCGCTTGGACAGCGCGGAGTACTGCCAGGCCCAACACAAATAAACTGCAGGGCGTTAAGTGTGAGCGAGGGAGCAGGAGCGTGCTACCAGCTGGACCCATGCTACCGGGAGCGCGCGATATTACGCACCCCGCGGACTACTCGACTTACACCTACTCACAGGTAAGATACCGGATCTTCTCTCGGCGACGGACGCCATGTTTATGTATGTTAGGGTGGGGTTAACTGTAATGTGGCTGTTCGGTTCGGTTGACGCATCAATCAAATCAGTTGTTATCTGCTCCTGACCAAGACGAGAACGCGATATCCTACGTACGATAGTATATAGTTACAGTTTAATAAGCGCGTTACATCACACGGGTTGACTCCAGCAGGTATTTATCGAAATACAATAGGAGTATTCAGTTGGCGTTGTGTTTACAATTTGTATTATCATAGTGTTGTATATGAGAACGAACTTGCTAACGAGTGACGCGGTGTTGGCTCGGAATCAGCACGCAAATACCGCCGGCGATGGATTCACATAGACGTTCTAAACTTCAGACGTCCACATGACCGAATCTTCGTTCCATCAGTGGACTATTTTTAGTGCCTTATTTTTATTCCACTTCAGTCGTTTCTCTGGCTTCGACGCAAATACGTCTACAAAATGATAACGCTCGTAAATCAAACCGTTTTTGAAGCTCCGACACTAATAACTTTTTGTTTTTGTTTCAGTTACCTTAAATTCGGTACACGCTGGTAATTGGAGCATATCTTTCAGTTGCTGGAGTTTGAGTGAAAACTAAAAACATAATCACAAACTTATGTTTTTTGCATAATTTCTTTTGGTTCCATTCCACATTCTGAACTTTTGTTTGATCGTCTTCGAATGTGCTCAAGTGGTTGAAAGCGACATCCATGCGGGTAGTTCCCATCATATAATTGGACCCTTTCAAAACAAAAGTAACGAAACTGTCGTGTGTTGTGTGGAAATAGAGTGACAGTTTGTCTGTTAGACTCTGACGGACCGTGACACCTTTCTCTGACGCGTGTGAAGTGAAGCTACCATCTCGGTGGAAAAGTGGTTGCGTACGGAACGCCTACGACTTTCGACACTTGGAGAGAAGCAAACGTGGTCATCATGAAGCAAAAGGACATCAGGCCGGCGCCCTCGCTCATAGAGTACAAGAACATGCGCTTCCTCATCACCGACCGACCTTCCGACGTCTCCATTCAGGCGTACCTTCAGGTATGTATCGTTTACTATTGTTCACTTCGAGCCTAGAACTACTTAGTCCCATTGTCTCGCGCTTCGATTAGGAATCATTTACGATAATAAGCGCTCAGTCTCCAAAACGACTTTGTATTTAAATTTAATTCCTTCCGGAATTAAAACAAATTGCGTTGTTGTTTGTCGTCACAATTTGAAAATTGAAAACATATTGTTTGTTCAGTAGAAGACTAAGAATAACACTGCGTAAAATTTCCTTTAATAAATGCTTGTTTTTAAAAATAACATGAGGCATGCTTCTATGATACTAATATAGATTAATATAATACATGGAATTTACCCGCTCATGCAATTCAATCTATATTGTAGAAATCAATTCATTTGAAGCTTGTAGAAACTATTTATACAAGATTACTTCATTGTTGATTAGAGGATATTCAAAGCATCCGTCTCACATTTGCATCTTGTAAATTAGATATACCCACGCGACGCCTTATATTATGCGCTACGTTAAAGTTATACTCTGATACAATTTATATTTTGATTGTAGTTTGTCTCTCAACATATTCATTCTGCTAGATTATTCCTGTTAATAAACATGTTGTTCAGATTTCACTGTAAACCTAGATTTCATAGAACGATGTATTAGTTTCCTGTAAACAATAAGGAAATAGGTTTGTAAAAATGTTTTATGCGAAGAAGAAAAATAAAACATTTAGTAATGCCGTTTACCAAGTACCATGTTAATCATCTAAGTGCAAAAAACCACTAAGCTGAAATATGTCTTGTTACAGACTGGCATATTGCCAATTAGTAAATTACTTTTATTCCTGATTCCCACTTCAATAGCTTAGCTTGTGTTTGTCTGGGCTAACCTTCGGCTAAATCATCACTTAGCATAGTGAGATTGGCTATGATAATGAGAAACGGTTAATGTTTGACCACAATATCACAATACTCACGCATACATAAGTTAATAACAAACAAATACTTGCAGATTCTTGTAACAGGCAACTTGCAACAATTATCGTTTTGTGGTCCACCTACGCTTTCCCAACCCAACATATATAGAGGCTAATTTTTGCAATGTTTGACACAGGAGCTGCGTAAGCACAACGTGTGCACAGTGGTGCGCGTGTGCGAGCCCAGCTACGACACGGCGCCGCTCAAGGCGGAGAGCATCGAGGTGCGCGACCTGGCCTACGACGACGGGACCTTCCCGCCAGCCAACGTCGTCGACGACTGGTTCGAGATACTGCGCGAAAAGTACGTACACACTCGTATTCTTAGACAACAGTTACCCTAGGTGTCAACAAAAGAACTGCTTGGATAGCTGGGAAAGAATATACTTTCAAAACGTTAACAATTATTGTCAAATCTTCAAGTAGTAGAGCTCTTAGTGCAGAGTTCGTCCGGGGAAGTACTACCACCTTACCCATTTCTGCCGTGAAGCAGTAGTGCACTTGTGTTACTGTGTTTCGGTTAGAAAGGTAAGGGGGCCGGTGAAATTACAGGCACATGAGACTTAACAACTTCACGTCTCAGGGTTGACAACGCATTGGCAATACCCTTAGTGTTGCAAATGTCCATAGGCGGCGGTGATCACTTACCATCAGGTGGACCGTCCGCTTGTTTGTCGGCCCAAGCGGTATAAAATAAAAAAAAAATCAAAACTCGTGGGGTGAAGGTGCTCTAAATTTAAAATAGTATTGAAAATTGATAACTACATACTTCCATATAATTACACAGTAGTACCTACATAGAAAACTGAGGAGTTAAGCCAACAGAAACTGATCTTGTGATGGTCAATTTCTATGTCCTGAGGACACATAAATATCTTTAACATATGTATGTATTAAAAAATAGTATATGTTGTATGTAAGTTATCTGGTTACCATAGTACAAGGAGTAAACTGCTTAATTTGGGATCAGATAACCGTGACTGAATCATGTCTCATGAGGGAGGAGCCCTATATTTAGCAGTAGGTACATTTATATAAATATTAAAGTAAATGGTACATGCAATACTACAATAGAAAAATAGTCTAGTGCGTTTGTATAAATACTACCTACCTACAGACAAATATATAACTATACTTCATAAGTAGAAACCCCTGACATCAGCTGTATATGAGTAGGAATGCTGGTAATATGCGCATGTTACCCATTTTGATTGAAACCGCGTGACTTATTGCTCTCGACGTATCGTAAATGGCCGTCTGTATTTATTTGCAGCGCCAAGAACTATTTGTATAACCTTATAGGCTTATACATAAAAAAATGTGTCCAGAACACGAGATCTCAAATACAGACCATTTGCTGTGTGCTCACGGCTTTCGGCAACAACATCACTTACGATGGAATTGTGGTCAACCAAGTGAACTGTATTAATTTAAAATAAAAACAATACCCCAAGCTATTACTGATAAAAATTATAATTATGCAATGCTACAAGAACAATAGCACTGCCTATTATTATATGAGTATTAGGGAAAGCAACTTTAGAATTAAAATCAAGCGCCTTTTTTTAGGATATATTATGTTTTCGGGAATTTTTGATAATTCCACTATTATATAGTTTGCTATATATATTTTAATCCGTCTGATATGAGTAATGCTTATTTATGATAACTGAAATTTGTTGCAGAGCTCAGAACAAGCCGGAGTCAGCGGTTGCGGTGCACTGCGTGGCGGGATTGGGCCGCGCGCCGGTGATGGTCGCCATCGCGCTCATCGAGCTCGGCATGAAGTACGAGGAAGCCGTTGAGACTATCAGAGAGTGAGTACCAATTTTGAATCCAACCCAGTGGAGGCTGTAATTTAACGCATAAAAAACGATTTAACAATAATCGTTCAGATATCAGATATTATTGTTGTCTCTACTGAACACTGTGAGCGGCAAGTTCATGATCCATGTTTATTTGACACGATATGCGGCATTTATGCTTTATAACAGTCAGTGTGTGCTGACCTTTACTCGAATGTGTGTGCGGATTTACTCCGCTATGGAGTATTTACATTGTATTTTCCTTTGTCGCAGTAAGCTCGTTGCGTATTTATGTGCCGCAGTTTAATATTAACCCGTGTAGGGGGTATGTTTAGTAGATCTACTGCCTAATTTGAGGCTACATAACAAATCTATCACAGGTTTTATATAAAAGTGGCATGGACTCATTTAAAACGTTGAACATTCCAGTCAGCGTCGTGGAGCCATCAACGCCAAGCAGCTGTCCTACTTGGAGAAGTACCGACCGAAGTCACGACTGAAGAAGAACGGCAAGAACAACAACTGCTGCGTGCAGTAGGTGCCGCTGCCGATGCCGCCGCGACAAGGGAAGCGTCCTGCGCCCCTAACAGCGAATGTAGCTCTGCTTTCACACACACACCGACACAGGGGAGCATAGACAACAATCAATTCGTTTTTTTATTCGTAGAATGTCGCCTCTTTTTGACGACCAGTTTCTTTATTTTTGTTTTTCGAACAAGAGGGGGTTGTAACCGAATTCTGCCTCGAAAACGTGCATAAGTCTGGAATAGCACACATTCCCGTTTAGTTTTCCCCATACTAACCGAGAATTTGGTTATGATCTCAGTTCCTCTATTAGTCCTTGACATGTTTATCTCAGGTTTTCTATGAAATTTTATTGAGAGCCTTATTGTAAGCTAATATTTGTATGTTCAGAGTAAAGGTGTATAACCCTCCTGCTGTACTGTACTGTGTATTAGTGAACTATGTTAATTAGAAGCGAGCCACAATTTGTGTTCATAGTTGAAACAGTTATTCGGGTATCTATACTTAATCATAATAAATTTCAATATCCATAATAAAATCACAATGCAGCCGATGACACTGTTAGATTTCTTTCAATTATATTCCTTTGTGTGGTGAAATCATGTTTTCCTTAAATATTTTCTTTTTGTAGACTTATATACCTAATTAATAATAATTTGAGACATAATAGACAACTTATGTTTTTGTGTTTCGTTGAGACAGTTTGATTTATATTATATGATCTTTGACATGAAATTTGTATGAAATTGTGCTTTATTAAGATTTGTCATGACTATAGATTTTTAGAACGCACTGTCCTATGTACTATAAATAAACTGAGTATGGATAATTCTGAATTATACAACCTTTGAATAAATACCTAATAAATTTCTATTCAAATAGATAACCTTATGCAAATACAATTTGACTTACTGAAATGTTGTTCCAATGATGAAAATAGCTCTTTGATATTATTTTTCTATTTCTAATTTTATGAAGATTATCGAAGTATATGATCGTGTAACGGAACAGTGACATTCATAAATAAAAATATTTATAAGCAATGGTGTTTTATTTTTATATAATAATCTTTTAAAAAGATATTTAAAAGCTCTAAGTAAACAATTAAACAAATTATTATTCTTATAATAGTTATTATATAATAACTGAGGTAGAAATGATTATATCAAGGTACAAAAGTTAATTACAATATCATTTACACTATTGAAACAGAATCGTATAAAATTCACCACAATAACAGTTTTAACTTGCCTATTAACAAAGTACAATAATTCTCTGCTATAATGTTATATGAAGTAACTCCTAATTTATACATTTTATGTTACAATAAATAACTTTGAAATAAACTGAAACGCACACTGATGTAAAAATAATCTTCCTGTGTAGTTTGCCAAGAAAGCAGATCATTTACACACAGAAAAATTTAACAATATCAATTTGAAGTAGCTTCAGTAACTTTAAATTTGACCTTCATAAGTGCCTTCTGAGGGCCTAAACTGAATAAATGGTTTTGAATTTAGAATTTTTTGAAGTTTAAATGAAAACCTACACACATCACATAATCGTTCAGTATTCACTGTTATTTTCTCTGAACCGGTCCTAAAAACAAGCCGGTTTAATGAATATTTTTTCTAACCTTACAACATTGTGGTGAAACAGAGTAAATGTGGCCGATTTTTTAATGACCTGTATTGGTGTACTGGCCCGTGTTTAACATATACATATATAAATTACATACAATTAATATTACTTATGTATTAAGATCATTTGACAGTATTGGCGCCATTAATTCTTTAAATCAAATAGGTAATTGACTTCAGGTGTAAAATATATTATTAATGTCAGCTAAATGTAAATCTAATGGAGATTTTGCACAGACCTACCCATTATTATGCTATTACACATTTTTTTTAGTACTATTGTAAATTTTATAACATTTTTCCATGTGCATATTTATTTGTAATGTATCAAGTCTTGTTGCAGATATTTCATATCCACAATCAGATAGATTATTTTGAAAAATAATAATAAGAGTCTTTTAATTACTAGGCCTTAATTTATTTTAAAGAACTTTAGATTTAATTTGTATGTATTTTGTTATTGTGTTGTTTGCCACAAACATCATTATTTATTACCTTATAATTCCTATGCCCCAGAATATAAAGACTTAATGTTAATTAGGGCTGCCTTAAAATTCTTCTGCAATATTTTGAGATTTGAGAGATTCACTACGCGATTTAAAAACAGATTTAATTTTGACTTAATGTTATTTATGACTAAAGTTTACTCTAGAGAGGCAACTCTGCTAACTACTCATTTTTTAGAAACATACTTGTGTACCTTGCCACCATACCTGGCGATGAACGCTTTGATGTCGAATTTGCGCTTGCATCCGTCGTAGGTCATGTAGCGAATCTTGCCGAAGATCGCTCGCTCCGCCCAGCCTTGGTCGTGGATACCGCATATAGACCACATGCAACCTGCACCCAACAAATCAATTTGTCGTAAAAACTAAAACAGTAGAAATTATAATAATTTCATGTGAAGGATTGCATTTCCCATATGATTGGAATTACATTTTATATCGCTTTTATATAGTGTTTGTTTTTCTGTGTTAGGATGTGTCATAATTGTGTCAGCAAGATTATTTGAGGGGCCAGTTGTCTTGGTGGTTAGAGACCCTAATCACCACATCACAGGTTGTAGGTTCGATTTGTAATCTTTGTCCTGCATGGGAAGTGCATAAACATGTCTGTTTGTAAATATCTATATTTGTAGTATTTAGATAAATAAAATAAAAAGCAGTATATGTAGTAAATCGTGTGGTTTCCATACTACAAGCTCTGCTTAGTTCGGGATCAGATGGCCGTGTGTAAAGAATGTGCCAGGTATTTAGTATTATATAAAAACTGAAGACTTGAAAATGAATGGATGAAAGGCCTCCACCTTTCATTGAAGTCATCTGTTTTTCATGTTCTACTCTGCCTACGCTAGATCTAACAATGAAAGCTGAAAACTTTTACTATCAATAACCAATGTCAACATACCAACATAGCCATTAGAATCTCGTCCATCTACACTGAAATGATCATTCAAATAGATGGAATTCTTGAGTGCAACCTCAGGGCTCTCTGTCCACTCTAGGATCTTCTTACACCAGTACATACGGAGGAAACCATGCATTTTGCCCTCCTTCACTAGTTGGATCTGTGCACTATTCCAGAGATCATCATGGGTTTCCGCTTTGGATAGTTGCTCTAATGTGTAAACATAGGTCCGTTTGTCTTTTCTGTAACATTTTTAAATGGATATATGTATGTAGTGTTAGCTGGCAGTAGTAGCATATTATTGCTTATCATTTTATTTATGAAGAACACTGTTGTGAGATTTTAATTTCTATTTGGGCAATTGACAACCGCACCATGGTGGATGATGATAAATATAGAACCATTGACAGTTTGGAAATAATATTAACCTTCACATAATTCAAGAGCACTTCTTAAAGCAACAGTTGTTGTTGTGAATTAATAACTCATGAAATTAAAATATTACTGTGAAACTCTCTGTGTGGTATATATTGTCTATATCTGTAAATATATCTTGGTATGGTCATAACTGTATCACAGTGCTTATAAATACCACTTTGGCGACTGATTTTTCAACTTGAGGACGATGACCAGACAAGCAAGTACAAAAAATTTGTCACAAGAAACTCAAGCTCACTGTAGGATTCAAACCCACCATTGCCAAGGCATTAGAGATTTATACCACCTACTCCGTGGTACCATAATGATCTCTTAATACCTGAAGTACATTAGTACCTACATTCTTTACTGTACCCATATGGTTAATTGTTTATTGAAATCAGAATGTACCTGTGGTCATCCAATGTCTTCTGTGCCCAATTGCTGGCACCTTTAATACTATCATAGTGTTCACAGTAGAAGCAAAAGTTGTCTGCCAGCTCTCGACGCACAATCGCCTCCTCTAAGAATGCATTTACACTCTCTGTGTATTTTGATTTGTACTCTTGAACGCATAGTGCTACTCTTTGAACAGATATCTGACCTGCAATCATATGAGTAATATTATATTTACTTTTTATTATATTACTATTCTCTATGTTCAAACAATGCATATGAAAAAATCTGGAAAATATCTTAATGTGGGCAAATTACATTAGAAACAGATTCTAGACAAATTGCCCATTCAAGACAAACTGACAAGAAAGAAAATCTAAAAACGGTAATGTATGATTGGATAATTATAATATAAATAGCAGTATTCACTTATTTGCCATCAGATCACAAATAAAATTTTAATATTTGAAATAGATATTTTACAGGGTTTTTTTAAATGTGAAAACGCTGTAAAAACCACAGGCCAAAGCACGTAATTGAAGTCATATAATGATATTTACCAAAATGAAACCAAGGTGACAAATTGCTGAGTGCATCTTGTGTGGGATCATTTCTTTTGGTTGCAAATATCTTCAGCCTCTTTTCCAAGAAACTATTTAGCATCTTCAAGGCTTCATCATAACCAGGCTCGGCCCATTCTACTGGACCCACAGTCTTGTCAGCTTCTCTTGATTCTATGGCTTCATCCCAGTCTATTGCCTGAAATTATGTAGCAATATTTTATTATTAACTAGCTGGGCCCTGCGGCTTTGCCCGCTTTCAATCCTGGTTATAAACCTTCTTCTTGAATTAGTCTATCTATTGCTGAAAACTGCATTAAAATCCGTTGTATAGTTTCTTTTTTATTAGATTCTATGACATACAGAGAAACATTCATATTTTTACATATAGATAAAAAATTGTCTCATAGTAGTATTGGTGAGCTTCTTTTTTTATAATAATATACAGGTGAAGTGGACTAGAAAATATTTGTCAGATAATTCAAACTGGAAGGTAAACAAAAGGTCAAAATCATTTTGATAAAATCAAGATAGCAGTAATCAATTAAATGAAAATGACACAAAGTAGTACATACATAGTAGTGACCAGTTGGTGTGGTAGTGCTGCAATGTTACAGGTTTAATTCTCAGCCCAGAAACATATTTGTGTACAACAACATAATTTTTTATTCTATCTATGTTTGTATTTTAAAGGTTGTGTTTGTAGTTCACAGGCATCTTGTTTACATAGCACAAGTTCTGCTTATCAGATTTTCATGTGCTAATAATATCTCAGAATGTATAAAAAAGAAAATGAGATCAACTACTGAGAGCTTATTAGCACTTTTTATCAGGGTTGTGACAGCAATTTATAACATACCTCTGGTTCAAATTTGCTGGAAAATGGATGTTTAATAATTGGCGGGAACTCTGTAAGGTACTCTCCGAGCTTAGAATTAATTTTGTTTCTTATTGTTCTTGCTGAATATTCCTGTTTTTCTGATGCTACCCAACATGGAACAATATTATGAGCATCTACCTGGAAATGTGTAATTAAGAATAATTAAAACAATAAAAAGGCAAGTGCACATGTGGCACATGGACCACGATGGGATGAGATTGTCTTTGATTACCATTGATGAATACCTATTGTGATTGCAAATCTTGAATGTGCAAACAAGTTTGTGATGTTGAAACCCAAAAGAGGAGTCACTATGTCAATTAAGATGTTGAGCATCTCCATACTGAACCTGGTCATTACTGGGACCCTCTGGCCCAATACAGGCATGTATATTTTTGTATGGATTTGTAATTGTTTGAGTTTACACAATCCAAAAGATTTTTATTTATGTAGCAAAGATTTTCCAAGTTTTATTTAGAGTTATTTCCCATTAAAAAGCTTCCCACAGGCACTCACACTGAGAGATATCGGCTGTTTGTTTTGCCATACAAAATGAGGATGATTTTATTATCCAAATCATGGGTTAATTTAGTTTTTAGTACAAGGAAAGCTTATTAGGATACTGTTGTATAAAGAATTACTTAGAAGCTACTAACTCTCAAGTATCAGTTTTATTTTAAAGTTTCAGAAAATGTAATTCTAAACTTCAAGTTAATGAAATATTACCTGAATCAACGGGACATTCTTCTTAATATTCTTTTTGACTCCTTCCAGCCAACCCAATGGTACCCTCAGAGGATTGAAGTCACACACCACTGCTCCTATATTGTGGTCAATTACCCATTGGGGTAGTACTTCTGCTCCACTTCCCTCCAAGAGATGAAATGATATATTAAGTTTTTTGCAATCTGCCGCAACTTTTTCTAGACCTTGAAAAAGATAAAACAATTCAAATAATCACGCGGTAGATGATGAAGTTAGCTGAATAAATTGAATATTTATTTGAATGAAGTGAAAAACTTTCAAGCAATTGCCTTTGTTTACCTTTAACAAGAAAATGAAACTGCCTCACCGAGGCATCCAAATACTTGGCTATTAGACAAAAACACACGTGCAATGGTACTTCGTTCTTCAAAGCTAGTTTTTGTGCGAAAATAAATGCCCAGTTATCCTGGACACGGCTGTCCCTAGACATCCAATAAACAATTCCTTCGCATTTATCAGCTACCATTTGCTCTTGAGATATAATCCTCACACGTTTCTTATTAAAGCTGTACTCTAAAATAGATTCGGCAGAATCTTCGCGCTTTTTTTGTAACTTCTTCATGAACTCCTCGATGTTGGTGCTCGTGTTTCTATCTCCAGAGAGCGCCGGCGTTAACTTCACCTTTTTTGCAGCTGAGGCCATGTTTACTAAGTTTTTCAATAGTTTTATTTCAGTAATTCTCATTTAAATTTAAAGAAAAAATCACAAATTGTTTGTGAAGAATCCTCGGCGCCATAATAATGTTTTTTTTTTTGGGCACAGATGTATATATGTAAAAAATATGAACATACTCTGTGGCAAATCAAAGTAGACTAAGGACAGACTAAAGAGTAAGTATACAGGAAAACTACAGACTTTGTTGCAACCCTTTCCTAGCCGGTATGGTTGGTGGCCTACTTGGGCTAGCCAAATCGGTTGAAACCTTGATAAGATAGGCGAAAGAATGTCATTAAAAAAAATCATATAGAAATCATGTCAGACTTGGTAAATGTTTAATGCTTCAATATTTTTAGAGATATCGAGATTCTATTAATACTTGCATCCTAAATATGAAAAATTGTGCATCCGGACCTTCAGACCCGCATTTATTTATCTAAAAGACTGATACAGACTCCAACAGTGAACACATTCTGTTACTTTGATGATTAAGGCACCGCGTGGCGTGATTCTGAACACGATATACGCAGTTTTACAGATAGTTTCTTCCTATTTTTGTTGTCTTTTGATGTATTCTCTTATTCGCTCTTTACATCAACTATTATAATAAAATATTCAGAATCCAGAATCACTCGACGCGTCGATGCAATCAGGACAACACAATTCGTTTGGCACAAATATTGTAAGTAGTATATTAACTTCATAGTTTACATACTAATAATAATAAAAAAAAAAAATGATTATTTTTTATTAATTGAATTAACGATGTACATATTGCTAAAATTTCCATCCTGATGTAATGTATAAATAATTTAATCACGCTTTGACGCACAACCCTTTGTCCCCCCGGAGCAGTAAACCCCGCATGTCCTGCTAATATTATAATAAATTCAAATGTGAGTACGTATGTTAAATCTTAACGACTCAACAACGGCGCAACTAATCGTGATGACCTTTTTACGTATGGCAGGTGTCGCATTTTTTATAGGAAAAATAATATGTTATTTTTTTTACAATTAATCTCATCATATTTAATGCAAATAAAGTAGGTATTGAAAATAATCGTAAGTACCCGTTGTGAACATTATGTACATATCACCGATACATCATCAAAAAGTTAACAGTAAAGTAAAATAGATTAGTACTGCGATATGATGCTGCCTCCGCTGGGACTAAGAAAGTATTTATTCTTCAAATATGTACTGCAAGGATGGCAATTCACTCTATCTATATTGATTTGCATACATTCGAAAGTGCAGAAAGAAACGAGCTTACAATACGAGCATAATATCGCCTCCTCTTCGAGTGGCAATGCACATTCGAAGCAAACATTGAATTCTTTATCCTGCAAATATCAAAGGTTTTCAGATTTCGTGATTATCAAACAGAGGCGCCTTAATTTTAATTCATTAGAAGGTACCTTATTGATACCTGTCAATGAATCAAAGTTGAAAACAGAACTTAAATATACACCATCTGAACACAGGCTTGTTTTATAGAATAATAACCAGATATCAGATAGTTGAACTAATAAATTTGAAATATGTATAACCGCTTAGGTATACCAAGAAGATCAGAAGGTTTTCACAAAGCTTGTACTTAACTGCTTTGATTTTTAATTCCGGCATCACATAAGCTTTTTTCCAAGACGTCATTTCCTTAGGCAATTTTGTTACTAATTCATGCTCTTGTACTATGTTACTGACATCCATTTCTACGTTCTTTTTCTCCTCTGCCGATAATTTAGAGCTTAAGCCATAACTATTCTTCAGTCTTGTATCATAGAACTGCACGATGCAGACTAAGTGTTTTAAGATGCGCCGGTCATCATAGATTTTTTTATCTGTTGTCTTCAGTATATCCCATATTTCAAGACAACGTGCTGCTGTTAACCAAAGGCCGGTGCACCTCTGTTTTTTGTGTTCCTTAAGAATCATATTCCAATGTCGGTGTTTATATCTAAACAATAAATATAGTATGGTAATCATTATTATGGTTGCAATTGATTAATGAATCTTCTGTTCGTTTATTATTTACTAACTTGTGCACGATATGAGCGAGTTCCTTGAACAATTTCGTTTGCAACCATCTTATATGCAAGAGCCTTCCACATTCTGTTATAAGTTCAATAGCCTGTTTATAATCTCCAATATCATCAGATGCTATCTTACCCACCGACTTGGTAGAAATTTTTTCATCTTTCTTAGGTTTTTCAACTTTGGGATTTTCCTTTTTTTTTGTCCCTTTCGAATCAGTTTTGCCACCTCCGAAGTAAATTTGTTTAGATTAGAAAAATATAGTCTATCTTCAGATATAAATTATCATTCCAATAAAACAACTAACCAGGTGGACTACTCAGCTTATAATTTTGTTGATCCATTTCGCTTAATGTCTTTTTTGCGAAGACGAATACATTTTTGTACGTCACATCACCGTCATTGCATTTGATTAAGGGATTGGCACCAAATAAAAGTAAATTGGTCAACTAAAAGGAGTTGTAAGATTAACGTAGTATGAAAGTATCTACCAAATCGAGGTTAACAATGGACATTTGTACTTACAGTTTGTAAGCGCTCTGGGGCAGGAATACTTTTGCAGAATGTCGATGTAAACATTTTGACAAGGACCGTTTGATTAGTGTCGTTAATAACGGCATTAAGATTTGTTCCTGGATTTCTAATGAAGATTTCGAAAATATCCAAGCTTTTGGACATTGCTATATCTAAGGCAGAACGACCATTGAACTGAGTTAATGGATTGCAGTTATATTCCAAAAGTATTTTCAAGACTTGTTTTCTTATCTGTAAGAACATTAGTGAATGAATTTTGATAAAATCTGGAATGCCGCAAGTAACGTATCACTAACCTCTTCCTCTCCCTCGGTCTCTATTTTTCTAGCCAATACTGTATGTAATAATGTTGGTCCAAGAATTCCTGCAGCCGACGAATCAGCAGAATCAACGGGTAATCGATGGTCTGCATCAGCTCGACATTCAAGCAAGGTGCGAATTATTTCTAGATTCTCGGTAGTAAATGAATAGGATACTGCTACATCGAGGGCAGTATAGCCAAAAGTCTGTAACAATGTATTTTTTTATAAGCCAAAGTATTAATAGAGTATTTATTAGATAACTGACTTTCACTCTACGGTTTCATCTATGTACCCTGAATAAAAAGTGCTATGTCCTTCTCTACTTTATTGGCTATCTCAAATAATGTCAAGGAAGGACAAACTAACAAGCAATGTCACGGTTTTAATATTAGAAGGATACTACAGCACATAAATCACCTGCGGCAACACTTCATTTACATCAGCGCCATAGTTGATTAAATGACGAATCAGATCCGAACAGCCCGATGCTGTCGCTATGAAAAGAGCTGGTTGAGGACATTGTACAAGTTTTGGGTTTGCTCCATCGGCCAATAATTGTAGTATACTGCGCAGAATATTCGCTAACCTAGACAATATACGATTATTTGTAAATTATTAAATTGCTTCAATGTGATAATGATTATTCGTTTTTACTCACATATCCATTTTCTTTTTCTCAGTGCTATCTATAGATGAATCATCCTTATCTGGACTTTGCCATATTATTTCCTTACTTGCTTTAATGTTATTTTTCAGAACTTTAGAAGTAGCTTTCTTTGGAACCTTCTCTACTACCTTCTTTGGGTCGTTATCATGAATATCTGTATCATTAACCATATCGTTTACTTCAAACAAATAAGGTGCAGGATTAGTCGCTATTGACGCAGGGAACATATCATTTACTTTATCTGAATATTCGTTAGTAATGCTGTCATATAGATCTTTTTCTTGAAAGCGAGGATCAGAGGAATCATCATTTTCAGTTAATTTTCGGTTTAAAGTATCTGGTTTAACTTTTTGATCTGGCATATCATTTAGGGTCGTCAATGTGGCTGACTTTGCATTCTTTAGTGACTTTAAACTTTTCACACTTCTTACACTTCTTACGCTTGAAGCCTTAAGAGTTTTATTATTTGGTCCCTTAATGGTACTAACGGGAGCCGGTACCTGCATAGTTTGGTCACGCGATATGTTCCATTCAACCACTTTTTCGTCGACAGGTTCTGCAATATTTTTTGTATGATGTAGAGACGATAAATTATTTTAGTAATTATGAAATACATATGTCTTACGAGGAGCCGGTATGACAGGCGGAGGCAATGCAGCTTGAACCATTTTATTAATTGGTATATCTCTTCGAGCACATGCAAATATCATGAGAGCCACACCGAGTGGGGTGCAGCACGAGTCATTGTAACTGTCTATATTAGCCCCAGCTTCCACCAGGAAATGTATAACTTCAGCTTGATTTCCACACTATGGAAACACATTAATTGTATTACGCCCAACAACATAAAAAGATTTATTGAAGAAATATTAATCCTTACAGCGGCATACATAAGAGCAGTATTTCCATACATGTCAGTAACGTCAGGATAAACGTCACACTCATTTATAAGTTGAGCTACATTAATAATATCACCCAAGAAACTGGCCATAAGTAGTGTTCTGAAATTCATAATAGGACCAATTATTATCAAGAAACAAAGTCTCCACTATATCCTTTACTCTTGCATCGATTTAAAGCCCTTGAATTCTTGAAACTTACATAAATATGTCTGACTGTTCAATAGTTTTGATGTTACAAGGCATAATTCATCAACGTTATATACGGGACCGTTCCATAACTCTAATGGAGTAAAGATAAATTCTATAAATGTGAAACGTCCGTAAATATGATTGCAGGTTTTGCAATATTGTTAAATAATAAAGGTACAGTGAGGTATTAGTGTCTTTTGCACCTCGTAGTTTTTTTCTGAGAATTAAATACCGAGAGGTGAGATGATGAGAATAATGATGCTCGTATCCCTTTGCTGTCGCTGAATCCGACATATGTTTACATATATCTGATTAAAACATATTTGTTTTAGTAAAATGTACCTGCAATCCAGTTCGAGTTTTCCAGCAGGCTTGAAGCCATGCCTAGGTCCTGTCAGAATCGACATCAGATCTATTCTTGATCTGTGTCTCTGTAGTTCATGTTTAAAGCAGTGTTTCATCATATGCACCATTATGTTATTGTTATTCCACGCAAAATAAGTAACACCGGAAGTTCTTTTTGAGTCTTCTTGACTATTGCCCTAAAATATATAATGTAATGAATGACAGTAAAATATTGAGTGCTCCTATATCAGCCCCCCCATTTCAGCTAGCCGGTGCACCGAGGCCTCGGAGAGCTTACATCTCACATGATTACGTAGTTAGCGAAAGAGACAAAGCATTAAAGCCGTGACGAATCATCAGTGAGCATTTTCGTTACAGAATCGAAGCCAAGGTCTAAACTTTTCTTATTCAATTATCAGGTTACTGGATAGTTATGGCAATATCGGAAATTACCTCCGTGGCTTCAGGTACATTGTCCACCTCTTCTAGTGTTTGAATCTTCCCATTGTAATAATCACGTTCAAAAGCTTTCACGTGACACAGCTGACTTTTATGATCAGTGCAGTTTTTTGGGTATAGCTTTGTCCAATTTTCTGCCGCTGATTTTGGATCAGATCCGCATTGTTTAAGAAGCTCTATGGCACTGTTAACTTTTCCAATCTATTGAAACGTAAATTAAAATCTATATAGTTTTTTAACTCCTTTTCTTTCGCAAGTAAGAGACTACCACTTCGACTCCTAGATTTTGACAATTTTTAGAATAGGATCCGACAATCCATTCGACACTCAGTTATTTAATACGGGAACTATTGTTTACTAATACGGGAACTATTGTTTACTATGTTAATTGTTTTATTATTTGTTATGGCCTACGGTAGGTAGGCCATTGAAATGTAAAGAAATGAAAATATTCTAATTACTTTGGACTAATGTAGCTATGGGGCCGTTCATAAAATGGGGGGGGGGGGGGGGGGGTTGGGGAGGGTCCTGCTGAGTGTCACAAGATGTGAAAAGGGGGACGGGAGGGGTAGACCATAGACATGACATGCTATGGAACTTCATGACTTAGGTCCTCCATCGCCTTTTCGTCATCGGACTACTAGGCGTGGGGAGAGTTTTCACCCTTATGTTGTAGACATACCACCAATTCGCACGAAACGCTTTGCAACTTCCTTCCTCATGCGCACAGCTAAAGATTGGAATTCTCTCCCCTCGTCTATGTTCCCAGATACATACAACTTGGGGCTCTTTAAAAAAAGAGTGAATAGGCTAGGAATATACAAACGGGAAAGCGAGCTCCATCTTCGGCCTCATCTTCACTTACCATCAGGTGAGATAGAGGCCAATCACAATCCCGTGTGATATAAAAAAATAAAAACATTCGCCGTTCGTTTCTCATGACGATAAAGCGCGAGGTAAAGTTTTTGAAATGACGACATATTTCTAGAGAAGTCACAGAAAGTGTGATACAGCGTGACAATAGGTGGGGAGGGGGTCAAAAAAAGCTGACTTTAGCGTGATGTAATTTATGAACGGCCCCTATTTTGCAGGGATTAACCAAGCACCCACTTCAGCAAAAAAAATAGTTTCTGTGAAATTCAGGGAAAACTTTTATCTGCCAAAGATATTGTATCTAGATAAATTAACAAAATATTTGAATTTACAGCTACCAACAGTCTCAGTGGAAAATATCATAATTTTCCGATGCGGTGCGACACATGCCCTTCCACTATTTGTCAAAAGTAAATCCAGAGTTACAGGAACAGACGGCCGCCAAGAGAGTCTGACTAGTTGCTGTCCACGCCATAGACCGACGTCTTCACGAAGGCGAGCTTGGGACTCTATGCCGGGACCCCAACGTATGTTGTTAAAGAATAGACCCTAAAAAATGTTAGACTGGGTGTACAGAATTATAATCGACATCCACTTGGAGCAAGATTAAAGAAATTAATATAAAAATACATTCTTTGTATTTAGAAAAATATTGTGTACGCAAAGTGGACATCAATATATGTTATCTACACGGTAACAAGACAACAGATTTGATAATAATTAGCAAATATTCCCTGATTAATATTGGAGCCTCTATCTGGAAAAAATAATAAATCACTGGCCGGGACGCAAAAAACCGTGCTAACCAATGCCATCCAATTTGAAATAAGTACAAATTTGTAAGATTTCCTAAAAGATACCCTAACTGGCATAGAAATAGAATACAGCATAGACTAACTTACATCAAATACCCAACCCTCAGGATAAGACATAGCTCCATACCCATGCATACAGTTGTCATAGAAGAAGCCTTCGTAGGTAACAAAAGCGTTCCTCTCACCACGATATCTCCACCGGTAGTCACCATCACCATGCATGGTGTTTTGGATGAAGCGGCCCGTGTACCATTCTATAGACTACAAATGGTGTTAGTAGCCGACTTAAATATCTACACGCGGGACGAGACCCACGGGCAATTTAACCAATAGGTATGTACCAGTCCCAAGCCGCGATGTCCCATCAACGTATCTGAATTTTGGATGGATATAAACTAGCCTATGTTTTTACTGTCAGTTTGTGATATGAACTTACTCAAAACCCTAAATACGACTCGAAGAATCTATATTCCGCACGCGGCCATAATATCCTAAACTAATATTTGATTTAATTATCCCAAAATTTGACGGGCCACTTGGCTTGGTGGTTAGAGACCCTGACTGCTCACCGCATGTCGTGGGTTCGATCCCACCCAGGTCAAACATTTGTATGCATCAACATGTATGTTTGTTCTGGGTCTGGATGTAACCTATTTAAGTATGGATTTTAAAAGGTCGCATATGTAGTATATTAAGTGTCTGGTTTCCATATTACAGAAACTGCTTAGTCAGGAATCAGATGGCCGTGTATAAATGAATGTCCAAGATGTTTAATTAAGTGAAGTTTATACTTTAGTGCCCAGATAACTAATATACTAATTAAGATTCTAATTGATTCTAGTCCACTGACATCGTCTTGGTTCTGTAGTAATACTACAAGAAATAAAATGAGCAAAAAAAAGATCACCTCAGCTCTTGTCCAGTGATTTTCCCCAACCCCACTTCTACGTCCCTCTTGATCCCTCTCTCCTATGTAATATTCATTGTAAGAATGTTGTTTCTTGGCGAGGGTATTTGTTAGTAAAACTGTAGAATTTACCATGCTAATTGTATAAATTGGCAAAAATGTTATAAAAATAAAATAGACTTTCGTAAAATGGGGTGTCCTGATGACACCAAACAGAGTATACCTAACCACCAAAAAGTATATAATCATTACAACAACGCTAACCTGTCACTTGTGAATTTTGCTAGTCATGAAATAGTTTGTAGTTAAGTTATGCTTTGGTCAAAGAGGTCTAGCCACAGAACCCACCTCGTAGAATGGGCACCAATTTACTCAAATTTACTTTTGACCGGCTTGACTTTAAAAGTAATAAAAATAACGTGACTAGAAATCATAGTACATGTACTCGACATTGGCAAGAAATAAGTTAAATGAGATTGAAAAATATTCGATATCTGCGAATACTTTTTAGGAGCTTTTGATCGAAAGATAAATTTAGGTATAACTATTTTATTTACAAACAAAGTTAATGTACTATAAAATAACAAAGTAAAAAATATTTATCACATCTAAGTATGTTTTATGGTACCTAACTAAGTAGCTAATATTCTTAATATAAGTTTGATGTAAAAATAAATTCAGGTCAAAAACAGCCGCATCGCGAACAATTCGACTTCGTCCTTATGAAGTATGTGTACTCCTGTAACAAATAAAGCGAATATTTACTTATTTTTTTAAAATACAGATCTTTATTTGTTTGATATATCTAGCTGTATTCATTCAATCATTCATCATTCACCAATTCTGTTTTTTTTATTTACAAGCGGTTCCTAAAATCATTCAATAGATATTAACTTACCAAAAGGAATGCAGCCGCTAATAGTAATGCTTTATGTTTAGGCTGTACGGCAGTATCAGGGATTTGAAGGGTTGTGGCGAAGCTGACCAAATCGCGATCCCAGCCGTGGGCAATTCTGCCCACTTCACGCAATGAATCTCCGGTCATTATCTGTAAATAAAAGATTAAATTGTTATTATTACCTTCCACATGACTCATTAATATATTCACAGAATCTTTCAGACGCAGCATCGTCGTGCCGATGTATATTGAAGATTGGCGAAAACTTCCTTCTTGTTCTGATAATAGGTGCAGGAATGGCTAGAATATAGGAAGCAAAGGCTCGACAATATAACTTTATGAAAGTAATATCTAAATCATCGAAGTCACTACACAATATTTGTAGCCAAAACATCCTGTGGTTCGTTTTATTTTTCACCTCAGATAAATTCTGAAAATAAATTTTAGGTACCATTCACGAATATTTATTTAACCCTCGGAAACTAAGATTAAGCCGCGGGGCGAAATATAGTTTACCATAATAACGAACTATAGCAGATAAGTTTTATTTATATAATGTACTTAAAGTAATTTACACTGTACATAGATTATAAAAAATCCCAAGGGCGCTAACACATGTTTTAACATACATACTTTTTGTAGGTCCGATTGTCGGCCCGAATGTTTGTATCAAATAGAGGCAACTTTTTTTATGTAAGTGAGTGTGGGTATGGACTTTACTTCTAAGTGTTCTATGCGCTCCAATAAAAAGATCACATATTGCGTAACCAGTACGCATTATAATCAAACATCATAATATCGTAATTTAATTATTGTATTATATCTGACAATCGAAAAATATGGCTCTTATCCCAACTACTATTGTAATATCCCGTGATAGGTACATTAGATCCATCGGGAATCATCGGATGAAAACGCGAAACTGTAGCTAGTTTTGAACAAATTAATATTTTATTTTATCATATGTACTCCAAACAAAATATAATCTTCCGCTTCTGCCATCAACCAATCACTGCTACTATTAGAACCTTTTCATACCTTAAATTCCGAGAGCATCAATGCACTCCTCTTCATGACAGCGGGTCCCTCGATGACAAAGAGCACTTGATCATTGACGTCTCTCACGAAGTATGATGGTACCATCCACGTCCAGCGCTGTTGAACACGTCCCACGTAATCGCCTGGAGGGGTTATTACTTTCATCTCCTGAAAATCGACATTTAATTGAGAAAAGAGTTTATTGCTAAACATGTATTGTAGGAATTTTGAACTAATTGGGGACCAGAGTTACATTGGTCTTGTTCTTAGAAATTTACTTTTACAGGCATGAGGTTATACAAAAAACAAATATCTAGGAACTCATTTCGCTGGATCTCGTTCTCTGTCTTCAGGATACAGGAACACGTGTCGATTTCCTGTTAAGTGTCCTTGTTTGGGACTTGGCAGAGAAGGAGATCCAGCGGAATTAGCTACTAGATATTTGTTTTTTGTATAATCTTATAATAGATTCTGCAAGGCCACGCTTCAGTAAATTAGTTATTTTACAGGCTTACATTCGGACAACGTCATACTCCGAAAAAACATTTTGAATCGTTATAAAGCTATTGTAGCACAAAACCTTTTCAGAGTAGTAGAGCTCTTAGTGCAGAGTTCGTCCGGGGAAGTACTACCATCTTACCCATTTCCGCCGTGAAGCAGTAGTGCACATGTATTGCTGTGTTTCGGTTATAAAGTTTGTGACGACCTATCATTGGGTATTGACAGTCTGCCTGCTTGTTTGTTGGCCCATGAGGTACAAAAAGAAGCCTAGAAACAAACATAGATTACCTGTAGTCTACAAGGAAAGAAGCAGGAGGCGCCTGCTAGTCGCCTCTTCATCACCATCGCCTCTTGCCTCGTGTTGTCATGCAGGTGCATCATGAAGGAACGACCGCTCCCACAGAGGCATCGTTGTGTAGAACTCGACGTCTCACTGGCTATGTACAAGGCTTCTCCATTTGGTACTCTGACGATGTACCGATTTTCTGACTCGATTTTTGATGTGACTGAGAACAAATATTTACTTAAGTCAGTCGTTTTCGTTATCGCTTTACTATTCTGATATCCTGTTATGGGCTGTTCAAACCACGCTTTAACATTTTTTTTCTTAATCATTAGTTAGTTACATAGCTCATTGCTAGTAGCGTGAATGCTTTGACAATGAGATTATGGTGCAGCACAAGTTTAGGGTAGGTAATTATGCTAATGAAAAAAGTATTTAAGTAACAAGTTATTTGTTATATTCAGTAATCTTAGAACTAACGCTTTACGAATAATTGTTTTTTAAATTATTATTATATAAACTTAATTGCAAATAAATAGAGCCTTTTGAAATGCCAGAAAAGGTATGAAAGGGAGAATATCAATAACATATTAATAAAACAAATATCCAACGGCTGGATTCAATAACGCTTCCACGTAAAATATTGTGTAATCTTCAAACAGAACACATTGCGAGGAGACCGTCGCCTTCGAGGTTTCTCAAACAAGGTTTTTATATTATATATAATATAGAAATATTGTAGAAAATTGTCAATAGGGAAAATATTTATTTTACTTGGTAACATATTTAGGCAATTACGTATTTATAATAAGGATGTTCAATATTTTAATATATGTATTATAATATTAATATTTACATTAAAAAAAACAGTAAGGAATTTGGCACAATATGTACCAGATATAAGCCTAACTCAGTAATAATCTGAAATTGAATTCCATAAAGTCGTGCGTGTTGGGTAGCAACATTTTAAAACATTTTTTATACTCAACCCCAATTATTTAATACATGGAGTACTTTTTACGCGGTCAGATAATGGGCACAAAGCTCAACCCAGTAGAAAGAATTGTTATTATATTGTGCCTCCTGAATACGTATAAAGAAAAAATAAAGACTGAAATATCAACATCCTCTATATCTTAAAAGAGGAGGGCGGAGGCAAGCGCGGTCCGAAGCGGAGGGGACATGACCCCCCCCCCCAAAATAGTACATGTCAAATAAAAATATTCAAAAAATTTACAAAATAAAAAAAGCATATTGTATTATTTATTATTAGTGACTCCCTCCAAAATTTTAGAATGCGACCGCGCCTGGGCAGAGGTCTTATTACTAAGGCATTTCGGTAATGTGTCCGAGAGACGACAAGGTAATCATTTCTAACAAAGAAACATCATATGTACCTGGCCCGACCTGAGAAGCGAACCTAGGACCTTCGGGTAGTAGCCAAGCCGAACTGGTCGACCAACTATTGGACGATACTTTTCTAATTCATAAAAAGCACATATTAATATGTTAACAGATTTGGCTATCCCAAGCTCTTTAACTTTGAATGGGGATTACGGTCTAATTTCGACCATTGGGCGACTACTAGTAGTTATTACATAAAACTCGAGTGTTCACTTACGGTCATTCAATTCCACAGTCTGTTGTATCAGTAAGCTGGAGGCACCGATGAGGAAGTCCAGGCCATGGACTGGAATGAACTGGCCTCGAGGAGTTGAGCGCCAGTCTACTGTGGGAACTGGGAGCTCCGCTCGGTTACCTAGGAGTCAGATGAGATTACATGGCAGTGCAACAAGAAATCGACTCATTGAATAAGTGACCACACTTATTGGTGATCCTGCTAAATAAATAAATATCCTGGGACATTGTTTACACACGGTCATTTGATCCCAAACTAAGTTTATACTATGTTGTATGTGTAGTTTATACTATGGAAAGTTTAGGCCCTCGGAAGGCACTTAAAATCAAATTCATCATTAAGGTCAAATTTAAAGTTACTGAAGCTACGGTTCGGAAGTCAGCTACTTTTTAAATACATTCTTAGGTGTATATATACTTACAGATCAAACAAACATGTTCATGCACACTTGATTTTTTTTCCTGGGTGGAAATCGAACCCACGACCTGCAGTGTGGCAGTCAGGGTCTCGAACCACCAAGCCAACTGACACGTTAAAAATGATTGATCGGACATCTTAGTTTTAACCTAATGGACAGATGCACTACTGGCTTTTCGGTGAAAAAAACATCGTAAGGAATCTTGTATGTCCAAGAAGTTACGTTCGAATAGACCGCCAATTGGCACTGGTACCCTCGTGGTAGCCTCAATCCCCCACTTTCGTAAGGGAGACGTGTGCCAACATGATAAAGATATGCAAACAGGAAGGGCTGTTAGTATTTCTTTGTTTACTTCATCATCATCAGCTCATTCATAACGTAACGATATCTTAAAACGTAGGTAGGTACTATAAATCATTCTGTGACGTAGACCTGACCTGAAGAGGTTTATCATTTGTTGCTTTGTTTATTAGCTCCGTTATCTTAATCAATTGTCGAATGTAGACATGTCGTGGTCATGCTGGAATTATCTTTGTTTAGCAATATTTAGCAAAGTATATGAAAGAATGAAAACTTATTTTCAAAATGGATGCACGAATATCGTGTTTTGTGGCGTAGCTTGCCTTAGAAGGGCCCTGTATAAAATTTTGTTTGGGGGCCTGGGCATTATGGTTGAATGATTGATTTACAATTTTTTGCTTACGTTCGGGGCCCCTGTAGCCCGGGGGCCCAGTGTCATTGATACGGTAGATACGGGGAAACTACGCCCCTGCCGTCTTATTCAATACAAACTTCGTCGGCGAGCCGGTGCAACGAGGCCTCGGAGAGCTTACCTCTCACATGGTTGTATAGTTACCGAAAGAAACAGAGCATAAAGAGAGGGCCGGGAAGAATCATCCTTGAGCTAGTGTCATTTTTCTTACAGAATCGAAGCCCTAATCGTGTTTAAGCTGACGTGGTTGCATAACGGAACTCTTTAACTAAACCTACAATATTGTCCGTTTGTGAATCTGTAAGTTTTATGGAATTTTGTAAATATTATAATATGTACTTAATATTACAAAGGGACTTACCAAGTGACTGCGGTTGAATGCTTATCACTAAATCGGGACGCAAATCTGATCCATAATCTATAATAAACAATGAATAATAATTAGCGACTAAAAGCCATTTATATTACTTTCTTCTTTACATAAATAAATATGTGCCGTGCTTCTCTGTTTCTCATGCTTTCTATAAATAATATGTTTCCAGGATCCATTTTGCCATTATCATGAAAACCATTCCGGTCATTCACCTCTAGGCTCGAAGTAAAACGGTACTCTCGTTCGATTTTCGTCGCCATATAAACATATGAGTACGGTTTATTTAATTTTGATGAAATACGTAACAACCTACAACTCCACCAAGCTGTGAGATAAGTGAACTAAGTTACTTTACGAGTACAAAATAAGTTAGCCTGCTTGGGTCTCCTGGAAATATTCAAGAAATACACTTTCCGAATTCACAGCATATATAATATATGGATATTTCGTCAATGCCACATATGCTGACTAATATAATCAGGCAGTCCACCTGATGGTAAGTGGTCACCACCGCCTATGGATATTTGCAACACTAATGGCATTCCCAATGGGTTCTCGACTTTGGGACTTGAAATTGTTAAGTCTCATGTGCCTGTAATTTCATCCGCCTCTTTACCATTCCAACCGAAACACAGTAACACAAGAGCACTACTGCTTCACGGAAGAAATGGGTATGGTGGTAGTAGTACCCCAGACGAACTCTGTAATAAGAGCTCTACTACTTCCAAAATGTAATTTATAGGCAAGCGTTTGGTCTTAGCCTCTGGGGACTTGAGAGCCAGGGACTTTTTTGCCAAGAGACTAAGCTTAACCATCCAACGGGGCAACGCCGCTAGTATCGTGGGTACCATGGAGCATTTAGAGGACCTTTTCGGTTTTGTTTTATTAGTGTACTTAATAAAGTAACTAATGTAATTTTAAGTACTTTTGTATTTTTCAATGTATATATTTGTTTATGTTAATATGTATAGTGTTCCAATTTTATTCATTGAATGATAAGTCAAATGTAAACGTTAACGTTTTCTAAATATTGTAATAAATGAACTCTCCTGTGAATCCAATGAGATACAGTCGACGTTTTTTTGCGCACAATTTAATGTATTATTAAAAGAGCACTTCAAAATTGTTTACGTTATAAATATCAATAAAATTAGTATGATGATACACTAAAGCGATTAGCAATTGTTATGAATTTTACCATCAGTTGCCGCTCGGTTATGATATCCGTTATTTTCACCACTCCTGGGTAACGAATCATCCATTGTTTATGCACTACACTTTAAAACTTTGCACTAACAACAATTTGTAGACTTATGAATTTGTTTTACGTTATCAACATGTAGCGACACTAATACTGAAGCGTTTCACTCGCTCACTATCGAGTTATCATCAAAAGATAAATCAGTATTTTATCAGTATGTCGACATCGATATTCTATAGGTACATTCTTCGATTGAAGTATTGTTTATTATAATTGCCATGATATCATACGCCGAACTGCTGGGGCATTGAATGTTCACTACTTGCCTGGTACATGATTTGTGAGGTTGCATTTAGAATAGGGACTGTTTTGATAAAGTATGCATAGAGGTTCTTATACCCTGCACCTGAGCAAACATTAATGTCTGTGACTATGTCTGTTAACTCAGCTTCGTTTGATTACAAGTAAATAGTAGAAAGGACGTATCTGTAAATAAATATTGTAGTATTTTGAATCGTGCACTTTAATTTGAAAAAGATAATAATAAGTACGTATTAAATTAGTGTTATTCCTACAGTCTTGAGTGTAGTTTCAATTACTAGTTGAACATTTAGATGTTAAATAAAAAAAAAATCAAAGAATTCAAAATTCAGAACCTATTTTAAATTAATTCAGTTAAGGTCCGCGAAGGGCCTATGAAGGTCAAATTTATTGAAGCTACCACCGGTTTCGAAGTCAGCCTTCAACTTAAATGAATCGGTAAAAAAATCAGCATGGTTACATTTAATTTTTTTTTTCTATATAATCTGATTTTTGTCTATCTAAGCTAAACCTCGCGGTTGGACTCGCGTGCAATAGAGATGTATACATTTCTGGGAATATTCCAGTACCCTATAATTTGGGTTATAAACTACCAACATATGTGTCAAGTTTGATCCAAATCCAATAGTAGACAATATTGTGATTTTCAAATGTACACTTTTTGTGGTTGCCTGCATTATATAAAACTGTTATA
The DNA here is from genome assembly GCA_907165245.1 of Habrosyne pyritoides. NCBI lineage: Eukaryota > Metazoa > Arthropoda > Insecta > Lepidoptera > Drepanidae > Habrosyne > Habrosyne pyritoides. The sequence goes on along the minus strand of OU015587.1, from coordinate 3,626,095 downwards.
GGTGTAAAATAAAAAAATAAAAATGAAACAACGTTATTTGGAGACCATTTATTATTTTCATGTTTATTAAGTACTCGAATAAAGTGATAACATTCAAGTTGTTTAAATGACCGGTAACATACACACCGTACTTACATAGTTTTTTATTGTTGATAACATTACATTCATTAATATTCTATCTAAACCACATCGTTCGTGATTCCGTCTTATATTTTATTGTAAATGTCAAGATAAAACGTGTAAAGTAGAAACATTATGGGACTTGTAAAGACATCATGGTTAGTTTCTATGTTCATGGACAATTTGAAGCCAAATTTTGATAGGAAGACTTAGAGGAGAGAGCTCTATACGCTGCTCTTCTAACCTCCATGACTCATCATGAGCTAGTTACTTGTGTAAACGAAACAATTTTATTGTCCTAGTATAGTCTAAAGTGCCGCTCTAGATCTAAACATGCGCTTTGCATTTTTGTTTAACAATTTTGAATCGCTTGGCTTCGAGCGTTCGAGGGCGGTCTGTCGTAAGCAATACTTCACGTCTTTCTTAATGTTAATCATTTATAGAAAAAAAAAATGAAAAGAAGTTTAAGAGGTACCTTTAAAAAGTACATATTAGAAATTATCAATAGATTCAGTACGCAGTTCCATTTATAATATCCATCCATAATAATATTATAATATTCTGATTAGTTAGTTAGTTTACTTACGTTAACACACATAAATACAAATTAAATGTAAGTAAATGCCTAAATCAATAATTATACCATCCCGATACATCCAATACAATATGATTTTCATTTCTTATAAATATTCTGCCCCAGAGCTGCTATATAGTATAGTGGAACTAGGTATATGAAATACAATAGCAAAAACTTATCTAGTAAATGGCCATACAACGCTAAATATATAATGATATTAAATATACATTTAACAATGAAAGCGTTGAAGTACCGCACAATTAACACTAGATCTATTGAGATTTTTGGGATCAACTTGCGTGAATCTTACATCTATATTCCAACGAGTCCATGGCAGGTTAGACTCGTACGAATACTTCAACAATAAGAAAAATCCCAATATACACGTGAAAAATCATCGTGATGAGAAAATTCGTCAGTGTGGGAAGCCAAATCTTGTCGAAACTTCAGGAGTTTCAATTTGCGTGACACTGGCTTCTCACTGGCATTACAATTTGCGCCTGTGTCGGTCGATATTGATATTTGCGAATTTATCGCAGCAGAGCTCGTTGCCAGGCTATGTTGAGTTTCAGGGTGGCAGAAAGGCAAGGGCTAATCTCGCACTCTCCGTCCAACTCATCAGCTAGGGTGTCGTGCAATTCTCTGAGCGCCATGAGTGCGGAGCGAGCAGCTCGCTGGCAACTGGTATCACCTTCGCATGTTGTATCAGCTTCAGACAGGAACACAAGGTCACAGGTTGTTGGTGGAGCCTCTCCCTGTGAAATTGAATCATATTTATTACAAATATTGCTAGTTATATAATAACATTCTTAGAATCTATTGGTTACTTACGCAAAGGTAACAAATCTGGTGCAAACTGCAGAGAGGCAGGAAAAGTTGTCCTCGATCGCCAGCCAGCAAATCAACGCCACGGCACCGTTGAATAATCTTTCCAAGAACTGGGCATGAACCGGTGGCACTCGCTAAAATGATAGCAGATGTTTTATACCATCAGTAAGTACAAAAAATATTTAAATAATATTAAACAAAAAATATTTCACAGTTGAATATCAGAAATATGTCTTACCGGTGGAAATGACTGGAATGCGATGTCTACCGCTTCCTCCCATATAGCCTTCTGAAAACTGCTCTTCGATTTTTCCATTCAAATAATGACCAGCTCCCTGTTCATCCTCAAAATCATAATTCCTATCGCCTTTCTCAAAGGTTGGGGTTTCATTAATAAAAACCAATTCCTTTTTCACAGCAACTCGTTTGGATTTAGAACCATCAGCTGGAATCGGTGATGATGCCAAGGTTGATTCTGCCTTCTGTGTTTCTAGACTTTGTTTGAACTCCTTCAAAGCTTTTCGCATTTTTTCCAAGCTGTACGCAGCTGCAAGACGCGATAGCAGTTTCTCCTTCATTTCTTGTTCTTCTTTAGAATCAAGTTCTTCGCCAACATTAGAGTAATGTAAAGCTTCCTCAACGATCAGTCCTTCCATAGTTTTTAGTTTCTTATCGATGCTATCCAATTTGGACTCGTTATCCTTGGTTGGGTTTCTTTTATCATCTTTTTGTGTTCTGTCTGTTTGATATTCAGTATCTTCTTTTGATGGAGCATGGACATAGTTACGTTTCACGTTATTATGTTTACGTAATAAATTTAGAGGCTGAAGAACAACCTTGTTAAAAGTATCAAAGTATTGTGTTCTTAACCAATTTCCAAAGGCATCGTTCGTATTGTCAATCATAATCGGAGATGATTCCAAGCTAGACTTTGCGTTATGTGTCTGGAGTGCTTGTTTGAATTCTTTTAAAGCTTTTCTCATTTTTTCCAAGCTATAAGCTGCTGCGAGACGCGTTAGTAGTTTCTCTTTAATGTCTTGTTCTTCTTTGGAATCAACTTCTTTACCAACATTAGAGTAATGCAAAGCTTCTTCGACGATCAAACCTTCCATGGTTTTTAGTTTTTTATCGAGGCTATCCAATTTTGAGTCATTATCACTGACTGTGTTTTGCTTTTCATCATTTTGCATCACATTCGCGTGTGTCTTATCTGTTTGATATTCAGTATCTTCTTTTGACGGAGCCTGTACGTAATTGCGTTTGGCATTTTTTTTAAGTAAATTTGCACGCATTAACGCCTTGTTATAAGAATCATAGTATTGTTTTTTCAACCAATCTCCAAATGCATCGTTTACGGGTTCATATGTTTCACGTTTGTCAATTCCAACATAATCGTGCCAATTGATAGACTTTTTCTTTATATTAATAGGATTTTCACTGTCTGGTTGATGATGTTCATGATCATGGTGCTGATGGTCGGGCTCGATTTCTTTTCCAGACAATCCGGGATGATGCATGCTGTGAGCATGATGCTCGTGGCTTTCATCGTCATGTACCGTGGAGTTCACATGAGTATGGTTATGAGCTTGTACAACGGGTGCTGGTGGATTACCCTCATGGGAACCTTCTTTGTGATCACTGCTACGTTTCACTGGAGTCTTAATTATTTGAACTCCAGAATCACCGAATACTTTGGATAAATCTTCTATTATTTTTGGATCAGTTCCTGCACTGCTTCTGAACATATTTTCAGAATCGAGTTTGTTTCGATTTTGGACGAACGACTTTTTTTGAAGGACAGAATGTCCGAGACTGCGTTTTGTGACAGGGAATCGTTTCTCAACGGTATCATAAGCAAGCTGGTCTTCGTCAACGAGATCAGACAGACTGTCATCGTCTAGTGGTTGGAATGCAATAGCATATTCTTCCCTCAGTTCATCTTTATCATCATCTGAAATATCATATGCATTGTAGTTAGGATCAACTGGTCCAGGAAATGCGGATGATTTCCTATCATAATCAGGTAAAATTGCGTGATCAATATCAGTATCGGGGCTGCGCTTCCTTTTAAATGCAATAGGACCCCAGTTATCTGAATTACGTTTCTTAACAATCTTTTCCTTGTATAGTTTTACAACTCCTTGTGGTGCAGAATCATCGTCGACCAGTCCTTCTCTGTTATTTTGGAATTTTCGCCACAGATGACCTAAGAGCAAGGTATATTCTTCATCATTGTCTTCTCCTTCTGCGTGCTGGTTTTTATTGTCTGCTTCATTTTTATCCGTAAACAAATCACGCAGTTTCTCGTTGTCCGAATGATGTGTCCGTTCACGGAAAGCCGATTCTTTCTTAGAGTTTACAGCTTTGACGTGAGGGTACTTCTTTTTGAATAGTTTATAATTGAAATATTCAGGTGGTATTTGGTTCTGTTCAAGAAATTTTACGAGGTATTTAGGAGAAGGTTCTTCTTCAATATCTTCAATGTCCGCCGAGTAATCTGGTTCTGGAAGTAAATAAATAAGAAGATATAATATAGGTATCTACTACTTTACGGTTTTTACTATCCAAGTAAAAAAAAATCTGATTATATGGGTCTTACCCGGGTAAGTTTGGGGAGGCACAAATTCATACAAGGCATCATAATCAGGTTGCGGGCGGACTGGCCCGTGATCTTGGGCACGCTGTCGGCGCTGCAAAGCCTCCATCGCCCCGCGTAGGGATGAACCCTCGCGGTCTGCGCTTACACACGCAATGGCGCATGCGGCTAACAGCCACAGCCACGTCGAACCCATAGCTGATAGTTTTCTGTGTTATAAAAAAATTACAATTAAAAAACTAGTCGCATCTCAAAATTTTCGTAACGTAAGTTTGCTATTCTAATTGCCCAGGAAGGTATAACTTTAAATATTTTTAACATTCGGAGTCGAAATATTATCACTAGATCCGAAATCAGAAGGAATAGCAGGATAAGCAATAAAATGCTGTACCTTCATTTTAATATTCAAATGATACTGGAAACCAATCATGCGCTTTAAAGCAATTTCATGAATACAGATTTTCACATATTATTTATTCACGCAAATTAATGAACGCATTGGCAATATTTTTCATTTGATGCGCTCACCTTCATTAATTATTTTATATCGCTGTCCCCTGCGTTCTTGAGGGATGTAATATTTTCCCGGCACAAAAAGTATCCTATGTTACTAATACCTCCAAGAATATGTATACAAAGTTCCAAGATGATCGGTTAAGTAGTTTTCGCGTGAAAGCGTAAGCAAACAAACTTACATCCACATTTATAATATTAGTAGGGATTTGAATGAAACTTATCAATTATGCATTTTATAAATATTGGGTTGCAAAAATAATCTCGAATTGTTTTTATTTACAAAGGGTTTTTTGCCTTGAGTCTTATTATTGAGAGCGACATTATTATTGCATATCTCATAATAAATGCAAAAAGGCTGCATTAAATTTCACAAAGCTTATATCATGAAAAGAGTATTAAATAAGTATTAACTTTCTTAAAATGCAAGTTCTCTCTGAATATTTTGTAACTTATAACCTACTTAAATAAATGCGTATTTATCAAATAAAAAAATATTTTTAATAATTAATTACTTATTATATTTTTTTATACATATGTTCCAGGAGACATGCAAGCAAAGGTTCGGCTGATGTTATGTGGTTATTGTGCCTATAGATATTTGTATTACCAAGGGCATCACCAATCTCGACTCTAAGACATGAAGTAGGCACTCGAAGATCCTAGAAAGATATCTATTTCCGCCTATTATTGGTAGTACTTCCACGGACTATGCACTGAGAGCTCTACTACTTCTAAAATGTAGATACTCCAAATCAAAATTATTATTCCATTATCGTATTGCGTGTTATTTTACGTTCTACAATCCAAAAAACCAAAATCCAATTAAATATTAAAACATTAGGATCTTATTTTATGTAATACGCTTTCACCCACAACATATTTACTTGTTATATCTAGCGCAAACAATGCTCGAATTTATCAAAGGGAGTGTCTCAAGGATATCGGGGCAAATCGAATATTTCTCGACGACCCGTTGGGACTCGTTTCACTGAACAGAAACTTGGCGGAATTTATATCGACACATACTTTACTTTTATGTTCCTTGAATATGTCAGCGGAGGATTATGAGTCTTCATGTCTGTAGTAACAAAAAGCTACAGTAAGTTTAGGTTAGATTAAGGGGGCTAGTCCGTGAGATATAAGTTAAAGCTCAACGAATCGCGCGGTCACTTTGCTCGTGAGAAGTAAAATGGCCGTGAATTGGACGGCTTTGTGATAGGGTATTTGGGGAGAATGTTACTAAAATGATTCATTGAATTTTTGATATAGCGAAAGAAACTTCAGTTCAATTGCAATTTTCAGGTAGATCCATCTGATAGTAAGTGATGGATTGACAATGTGTGTAAAAAGGTTGTTAGATCACAATCTCATTGTCAGTAATGTTGCGTTCGACGGTACTGAGCACATAAAGCTTAGACTTAAAAAGATGTGGTCTATCTTCGGTTGAAAATCTATAAAAAGTTTGGATAATATAAGGTTCACTGTGTCGTAGCTTGGCTTAGACAGGCCCTGTATAAAATTTTGTTGAGGGGCCCAATTAAAGGATTTAAAGGATTATGGATAATGATTTTCAATTTTTAGCTTACGTTCGAGGCCTCCGGGCTACGTATCATTGATACGGTAGCTATGGCGGTAGCTCCACCCCTGATTAAGTTCCTTAGAAAGATGATTTAAATGTTTGTATTGATAATTGTAACAGTGCAGTAGGTATTAAGTTAATAAATAAATATCCTGGGACATTCTATGCACACTGCCATCTGGTCCGAATTTGAATTTGTCCCAAACTAAGCAGAGCTTGTGCTATGGAAACCAGATAACTGATATACTACATACACTTCCTTTTTTTTTAAATACATACTTTTATAGATATTTACACCCAGACACAGAACAAACAGACATGTTCATGCACACAAATGTTTGTCCTGGGTGGAAATCGAACCCGCGACCTACGGTTTGGCAGTCAGAGTGCTAACCACCAAGTCAACTGGCCTGTCATTATTATAGTTATTATTATAATATGTATATACCCAAATGAACCCCCACTACATAAAACAAAGAATATTCACATTTTTTATCGTATCATTAATAAACATGAACTGAATAAGCAATCAAAATTGACCTCTGTGACCCGAGACTGAATTGGAAGTTCAGCGGGATGTCGCCTGTGAAAATGGGGCCGGCGGGAAATGTGATCAGTTACGTGAAATGTTCCAGACAATGTCATGAGAGACGGAGGTTTTATTGAAAACTCAATAAACATGTATAGCATCTGTTCAGAACATGTTATAGAAGTGTTAGGCAGGTTAGCAGGTACAGTAAATTATTTGTATAGATGATTTTTTAACTATCTTCAAATAAATTTTCAGGATTTTAGGTTAAATTACTTTTGCAGAATTATCCCTTACAGGGGTGTCATTCTGTAAAATTACACAAGCTTGAGGATGTTTCGTCGCGGCCTCTCTCTCTCTTTTCTCTTTCTCTAACTACGCAATCACGTGAGAGGTATCTACGCGCTCGGAGGCCTCGTTGCGTTGCCTCGCCGACGAAGTTTGTAAAAGCTGTATAATGGGGCTGTTACCCATTTAAATAAGGAAAAATTCATTTAAAAAAACCGTTTTTAAAACAAGCATTAAGCCATAAAACTGACGTCACGTATGCTGCATGAAGCCCTTTCATTATATACCCATGACATGGAGACGGCTTAAATTATCATCTAACACGTCCGCCATATTAGATTTAAAATGACGTCACTCTCATCGTGCAATATCAACCAAATCAACTGAGCAAACAAAATTTCAACCCGATCGTAATTCAGCTGCAAGATTTGTCTCAAACATCTAGCAGGCAATCAAAAAAGCAATCATAAAATGGAAAGTCAACAGAGTTCAATAAACACAAACGCAATTTATGGTGTACTGTGTGTACATAGTACTGAAAATATGGGTAACAAAGGGTTTGGACGGTAGAGGCTAATGTAATATTCAATGTATATGTTCGATAGTGCATTGCAATAGCAAATACGGGCGTCAAAGGGAAACGTTTGAACGTTATGTAAGCTTCAGTTTATATACATTTCCATGTTTGTTCGCAAACAGTGTTGGCTTCGCATGATTACAATCTACGATATTGCTTTGTGTTTCTAGTGTACCATTTAGCTGTGTAGCTTATTTGTTAAAGCTACTAAATGTATTATAACTCTATTATAGTATTTAATTCCGCTTCAGCTATTTGGCAGCTATATCCTTTTTAACACTAATCATACCAACACTTACTAGGTACCTATTTCTACCATAGCTGGTCAAATGTGACTTTATGTTCCCTGCTTGAATGTATGAAACATGGTTGTTAGGAAGGGAAATAAATAGTATAACTGTATATTAATTAGTAAGAAAATGTCATGAAGTCAAATGTACAAAAGCAATAAGCTGATACGTACATTTTCAATGCAAAGTTCAAAATGGGTCATTTGACCCGGTTATGGTATGTTTAGTGTTATGTAAACTATGAATATTGCATACTGGCTGTCTCCCGCGGTTTTTTCCGCGTTCCCGTGGGATGTCACATGTATTATACATATAAACCTTCCTCTTGAATCACTCTATCTATATTAAAAAAACCCGCATCAAAATCTGTTGCGTAGTTTTAAAGATCTTAGTAAACATAGGGACAGACAGACAGCGAGAAGCGACTTTGTTTTATACTTATGAAGTGATTATGGCACATCGAAATAAATTAAATTACTTGTTATGATACATTTAATTTATTATTGATTGCCTTCTACAAATAGGATACAATGCTATTATACTTCCGAAACACGCTGTATTGAACCAAAGTTACATTATAATCCGGCCAAAGCAAAAAGTTCCGTTATAAATAAACATGACTGTATATCCCAGTCCTTCACAGAATCATCTGAGTACACTCCCTTAATAGACTCGTCCTAAATCATTATTTATGTAACGGTGAGCAAGAAAAGTCCATTAAACGAGGGAGCTTGAAGCTTTAATCTTGTAACTTAATATCGAACATAAATAATCTGAGAGGTTTGAAGCTTCTTTTTTACGAAGTTAATCTTGAAATGTCTGAAAATTTACAATGCTATAAAATTTCCTTGAAACTGTGTTCAAAGTTTGCTGTCGTATTGTCTTTAATAAGGGCGCTTCTAAGATTTTTTCTTTGATATAAGATAAGCAGTAACTTATTATTATTATAATGTCTGATGATTGCTATTGTCTTTTTTTTATTTTTGGAACAAAGTTCCTAATCGCGCGTCGTGAAATGAGGCCAGACGGAAAAAAATCACACGAAAAGTTGTAACGACACTTTTTTTCGAAATTCAAATGATATGGTTTATTATTGGGTTTGTTTTTTTCATAATTTATTTAAAGGCTACATACAACATGTTTAAAATTCTGTTCCATTCATAAATTAGTATAATTAGTAATTATAAGCACAGTCTTGATCTTTTATTGAATACCTAATACTAAAGACGAGAACTAAACTCAGCGTTTTGGTCAATTCCAATGCGTATCTTCGTTCCATCCGGGTGTTCCATGACACCCCTCAAGTTTTTTTTATTTATGACGGGGTTGCGATTGACCGATTGTATGGGGACGATAGCTCGGTTGGTACTGACCGAAAGCCGTGTTGAAAGTCGTGGATTCAAACCCTTCAATGAACTTTCAGAAAAAGAATTGAATGCAGGATAATATTGTGAGAAAACCTATGGTTTATGAGCTGTTCCCTGGCTAAGAATTTAAAACATTTGATTACAGTGCATCAAGAAGTCTGCTTCGATTCCCAGCCCAAATGCAACAGGCCTTTGTAATCGAATGAAGCTCTACGCAGTAGGGTGAATAATCGATAGCGCTAGCTCTAACAATGTAGGTGCTCATTCGATTATATCTTGTCTGGGACACCTGCCGATTCCCACATAGCTATAGGTCACAAAGCTTCGCATGTCAAAGTGCTGATTCTAATACGTGATAACAAAACCTTTTGATATTTCGCAGTGTACTTTATAACTGCGTACAAGACGTTATTTTTATAATAATTAGCTGAATATATTTTAATATTTAAAAAGAGTTCTCATTTTAAAATTTTATGTCTACTAATTCGCGAAAGTAAATGCATAGCGGTGCTCAATGTCTAAACTACAAAAAAGTACCTACCAATTCAAAATGTATTTAACATTCAGCGGTTTAGCTTAACATACTCAACTCAAAGAAATGTTCTTTACTACTATTTTAATCTGTATATTTAAATTTAATGTCCAATTTTATGATAAAATTTCGTTTTTTTTTTTTTTTTAAATAAATATCCTGGGTCATTCTTTTTTTTTACACACGGCCATCTGATTCCAAACTAAGCAGAGCTTGTACTATGGAAGCCAGATAACTGATATACTACATATACTACCTTTTCTAAATACATACCTACTTATATAGATATTTACACCCAGACTCAGAACAAACAGACATGTTCATGCACACAAATGTTGTCCTGTGTGGGAATCGAACCCGCGACCATCGGTTTGGCAGTCAGAGCGTTAACCACCAAGCCAACTGGCCCGTCTGGCCGTTTCATGACTCGCTGTCGTCAATCCTATCTACTATTTAAAATATTTAGATTTTCTGTCTGTCTCTCTGTCTTTATGTCCTTTTATAACTTAAGAATCGATCGATCTTGATGAAATTGGTATATTAGAAGTTTTATAGAAGGAGAAGTATTATAGAACTTGTGATTGCGCGAATATATGATATCGATAAACGCGGATGAAACCGCGGCGAACAGCTTCTAAATCTTCAGCTACATAAATATAATAGTTTGGAAGTATTCCATCATAGTTAATAGTTCCAAATATAATAGTTTGGAAGTATTCCATCATAGTTAATAGTTAAAAATCAACATGCATTAAGACCGCCTTTGTAGACTACTGTACATAAAGTATTAAATAAATAAATAAATAAATAAATAAACATAAAGAAACGGGCACAAGATATAGTACTAAGTATAGGCAACAGGTTATCGACCCTTAATAAAACGGTCCAAAACAACTTCGTTATTATATTACTTTCCATATTACAACGTAATAAAAATCCTTTTTGTACAATACGTGTCCGGAAAATGATTTTCTGCCTACAATAATCTCTATGGGCGGAACAAAGAGCTTTTCCGTTTCATGGCTGGAGCTTGAAAGCGTGTTTTCCTCGTTTTCCCACAGGATGTGATCAGACAATGCCAGTATCAACTGTAGGTACTCGGTAGAGGTAGTAGAATAAAGTATATATATAGTCTACTAGCTATCCCCCGCGGTTTCACCCGCGTTCCCGAGGGATGTAACATTTTTTTGACACAAAAAGTATCCTATGTTACTAGAATATGTTTACAAAGTTTCATGATGATCGGTTAAGTAGATTTCGCGTGAAAGCGTAACAAACCTACATTCAAATTTATAATATTAGTAGGGATAGATATATACAGGTAAAGCTGTTTCTAATCGACAAAAGTATGATAAACTCATTATTTTATTGAATCAACAGATAAATACCGTAACAATATTTTATTCAAAGTCATTTAGAAATAGGCTTTTTATTTTTTTAAATGTCAAAATCTGGAATCAAGCTCGGCAATCAGCTTTCAATTGACAAAAAATCTTCTATTCATTCGCGTTTTAACTAAATATGATTGAAAGAGGCATACGTCTCGCTCGCACGCACGCGGACAGAAAGAGATTTCGGACCTGTAGTTATTCAGGTGTATGATGATCAGATGTATTTAGGTTAATATCCGTTTTTTTTCTGTTTATTCTAAGTCCGATTTTTTGGTTGCCGTTTAAAAGTATTTAATATCGTGAACGATTAAAGTTTTTCGCAAATACTAGAACTTTATCGTTACGTAAATTACTTTAATATACTTTGACTGTAACTATCACACTGGGGCAATAAAAAAAGCGGCCAAGTGCGAGTCGGACGCTTACGCGAAGGGTTCCATAGTTCAATATTTAACAAAACGCCGTAGAAATACGATACATGTATCCCCTTTAATTTGTATTTTATTAACCGACTTCAAAAAAGGAGGAGGTTATCAATTCATCTGTATTTTTTTAATTTTTATGTTTGTTACCTCATAACTTTCGACTGGGCGAAGCGATTTTAATGATTCTTTTTTTATTTGAAAGCTGGTGCTTCCCGTGTGGTCCCATTTCAATTTGGTCCAGTTCTGACAATGGCACCCCTGAGAAAACCATATAATTTTTATTTGTTGTTTTATAGGCCAAAACTCTATGATTTTAAGTGCCCACCTATTACCGTTTCCCTGACGAAGGTAAAAAAAAATGAATAGATATATACCCCTTTGACAGACGGACAACTTATAGTATAAGGTATTCTTGGCTCCCTTTAGGTACGGGACCCCAAAAATTCATGACTACGTGGAATATTTCATTATAAACCATTCGAATGGTTTGTGTAATAATAGGTGATATTTAAAAGTACTGCGCCTGTAAAGCAATTAGACATTCCAGAAAAATGTCAGGTTGTTGTTTTCCTCATCCCAAAAAGTGGCAACATTTTACGGAGGAATAATTCGTCGGTAAGCGTTGGAGTCGCGGAAAGTTCTATACATAAGGAAACCTTAATTTTCTATCCAAGGATTTTATTTTTTCTTGTATAATTACTGTTTAAATTATAAGTCTAATATTCTCATATTATTTTTTGTTTTTCAAATAAATGATGGTGGTCAATCGATAAATCAGCGACTATATCAACAATCCCATAGATAAATATAGTTATTTTCCAGTTTATGGTCTTTTAAGGCGTTTGTGAGCACCGAATAAATTTATCGGCGCGTGCGCATAAGTTGACCGATTTACTGATCCTCAATGTATGGGCTATTTCCTTGTATTTAAATTAAATTCGTACAATACCAGCACTAAGATGCCACATGATGGTTGAGATTTAACTTAAGGTACAAAAATAACTTTTAAATGTAATCCATAGCAAAAGGTCTACGGAAATCCCGAGTCGTAGCACTCGCCGTAGACAAATCTACGGAGCTTCTACGGAGCGATGCACGATGCAGTTGCACTGAAATGGCGTCCTTTGTTTATATTTTTCATTTGTTGTCTAGAATAACTGTAGCGATGTAGTGTTTCCTTGAAGTTATGATTATCAGCAATAAAATGTTGAATCCTCTAACCATCTATGAGAAAATGCTAACTAGCTGACGGGCTATGCAATTATCGATCCAAATTCTAAAATAAAAAAGAATCTAAAATATCGTTTTCCAGAATCCCAGAGCTTCATTAACAGTTATTCAATTAACATAGAGACCAACAAAACTAGAACAGATCGGCATATCTCTATCTCACTCAGATTCATATGTACTTCCTTGTTCACCCGATGCATGGATCAATTAATGCATTCGTGATTCCCGAACAAAGACGAAATGGTGGTAAATATCCTTTTAATCAGCGGTTTCCAACCAAAGGCAGTATTTTAATGCTGAATCACATCAGTTGACACAATTAATCAGCGACCCGAAGATTAAACTGCATTTAATTAAATAATGACGTCTCGTCGTACCTGGTAAAACGAACAAAAGAAAAATAATAAAGCATAATTGCAAACAAAAGAATTGAAAGCAAATTAAAACAATGCACATATAACAGTATCAAAATTACCTTAGCACATCTATCTCGAGGGTACACAACAACACACCGACGAATATCTCGAACCGCGTCTAGTCACTGTCGAGATCGGATAACAACTGGGATATGTGATGTTGGGCAACGTGCGCCGAGCCCTATGCGCAGTGGGGCCAAGAACGAGGGTTAGATAGGACCGTTTGCAGAACCTGCCCGCCACGGAACCTGACCTATGAATGATGTGGCTGCCTGCGAAAGGTATCTCGCGCTAGGTTGGCGGGGAGGGGGGGACGGGGTTATATAACGAGACCGATCGATACTGGGGGGCGGGTGCTCTCGCCTAGCCAGCGCACATACGGGCGATTTTCCTTTACCATTGGAAAACTATTCAGCCGGTGTTTAATTTCCTTTGTTTCATTGCATTGCAAATGTTTATTACATCGATCACTTTGAAATGTGGATGCATTAACGCTTCGTTTGCGTATATTTGAAGCGTACTCTGAATTCTGTGAGTTCCATTGAATCGGAAAATGTGGCCCGATGCATTTTATGTAAATGTTAGAGTTCAGAGATGACGTCAGTAATATTTTCCTTTGTTCAGAGATAGTTTTGCTAGCTGTTAACATAATGTTAAAGTTGAGCTTATGACGTTTGTCATTTGTTCAACTGACGTCATTATCATGCTTTCGGTTTAAAGAATTTATTTCTCAAAAGAACATTACATAGTTCACTTAATATGAGAAACTTTATACAATTGTAAACATGTGTTACATTTGTTATTCGATCTGTCGGTTTTATGGTTAACAGTTATTATTGTTTAAAAGGTACATTTTCAATCTAGTTTTAAAAGTGTTTATGGTTATTGAGTCCAACTATAAACAGTGCATGACTATCTACGTTAAAGTTACAAGTAGTTAGATTTTCCGTCTGTGTCAATAACCTTGGAGCACGCAAAATCCATGAGCCAACGTTATTGTGTATGCACTACATACATTCCATAATATAGACTGGAGCTTTCGGTAAGGAAAGCGATTTCAAGAGTATGTCCTTGAACTTATTTTCCGATCATATTCTGTGGGATAAGACAAAGATAGCGTGTGGTGCAACAAGTGGCCCCGCCGCCTTCCGTGTTCCGCTTCTTAACAATTTCATACGTCTTTAAATGAATCCAGCCATGGGAACCAAATATTTGAATACAAATTGTTTGTATAATACCTAACACTATTTTATATACTTTTTTACTTTTGATTAAAGATATCTCTGTTCCGTAGTTACTAGTGTTTGTTACATAATGATCAAAAAATTAAAAAAATAAGCATACCGGAAAATACAGATTATAAATTATTTATTATGTACTGTATGTACTTCAATTGTAATTTTTTTATTAAATATAGCTACAGAATAAAAAATAACTTTGATGGAAAAAAAGCTTGCATGAAAGAGTAGGTACGTTAATTCGTTGATGATTTTTATTTGGAATCAGTTATCACGGTATTTATTTCTCCACCCTTTGTTTATTTATAGGATAGGATAAGGTTTTCCAGTAATAGATATTTATTTTATATGCAAAATTCGTTGTACAAGATGAGCATGGCACATACTCAATTTCATTGCTACCTGGATATCCGAAATACGTTTCGGATAATTCTAATCCAACATTTTTGTCGAAAACATGAAGATCAGGGAAAAAAAGGAATATTTTGCTCAATAGTTAACAGAATTATATCCATATAAACTTATGAAATTCAATTATTTATGTATTAATAAGTATTACACTTCAGTATTTATTAACTTAGAAGTAGGATTTCGTTTTTCAAATTCAAATTCAATTCAAATTCAAAACCATTTATTCAGTTTAGGCCTTCGGAGGGCACTTATGAAGGTCAAATTTAAAGTTACTGAAGCTACAACCGGTTCGGAAGTCAGCCTTCAACTGAGAAGAACCGGCAAGAAACTCAGCAAGGTTACATTCTTTTTTATTTGTTATATAAATTTTTATCTATTCTGACTTTTTGGCTATTTTATAATTTCAATTTTACATAATTTTATATTTAACAATTACAAAATACTTATTATAGGTAACATTAAAAAATAAAACAAAAAAAAAATATGACAAGACTACAAAATAGAAAATAACAATAATTAGGTACTTACAACTTAAAAAAGAGATTTAGAGGTGCACTGTGCAGAGAGCAGCTATTTCCATACATTTTTATCTTCAATATAATGAACTACCTTGTAATACGCTTTCTCTTTCAAAACTTTCCTAATATAATTTTTAAATTTATGATCAGACATTTTGGTTACTGACAGCGGTATCTTATTATAAAATCTAACACAATTACCAAGAAATGACTTGTTTACTTTAGTTAATCTAAAGTAACTATGGAACAACTAACTTCTCCCTTTGTCTTGTATTTATACTATGAGTATCTAATTTTGACTCAAACATTCCTATGTTTCTACGTATAAACATTATATTTTCATAAATATATAGTGAAGGTAATGTCATTATATTTATTTCCCTAAATAAATCTCTTAATGATTCACGGGGACCCATACTGTAAATTGCACGAATTGCTCTTTTTGTATAATAAATATTGATTCTATATCCGCTGCTGCTCCCCAAAACAAAACCCGTTCGACTTTGACATTACATATTGTAAATAAATAAATGGAAAATGTTTTTTTTTTGTATCATTTAAAGTACTAAAATAAATATGTAAAAGTTACAAAACGATCGTATATTATTTACTTGTTAAAAAAAGGTCACAAAAAAGAGTCGAAATTTCGGCCGTCACACCGGACTACTACCTTAACTGTCTTAACGTGCAACACCTGCCATCCTCTTCTGTATGCTGCTACCCTAGGTAGGTTGTGTTGAAGAAAGCTTTAGCGACAACACCACCTACTTTGTAAATGATTGTTCTGTTATCTACTTCATTCTTTTTCTTCTCATATTATATGGTGTACAAATAAAGTTAATTGTATTGTTTACATTTTGTGAAACGGACTTTCTTAATACCTAATATTTGGCATCTTTTAATAACATTAAATGTCTTCAAACTGTTCATATACGTGGATATAAGACCAATTTAATGACCAAGTTATATAACGATCACGCTCGTCTGTTAAAATTTGACACTTTTTGTGATACTTTTCCGAAGTTTAAAAACCTAATTTTAGAATATCTCAAAATTACAAATTTCTGAGTATTAATATATCGCTACACTATTTCCATTTGTTAAAAATTTATAATTTTACTCTTGTTCTTCTCACTTTCATATTTTTATTATTTTACATTTTATAATTATCATTAAGTTAACTGTACTGGTACTTCCCGTGTTAGTTGTGGTCAGTTATAGGCAATAACTGAATGATCACAAGGCATGTATTATTGTAATATCTTTTATTGTATAATAACTGTGTATCATTTGTTGGCGATCTTTTAAATAAATAAATAAACATGAAAGTCGTGGTCACAAAGTGACTGGTGGTCATACTAAATATGTTGCTGTATTTGATTCATAGTTAAATTATGTTTCTTTTTTATTCCACATATGTCGACAAACAAGCAGGCGGTCTACCTGATGGTAAGTGGTCACCGCCGCCTATAGACATTTGCAAGACTAGGGGCATCGCCAATGCGTTGTCAACCCTGAGACGTGAAGTTGTTAAGACTGATGTGCCTGTAATTTCACCGGCCCTCTTACCGTTCTTACCGCAACACAGTAATACAAGTGCACTACTGCTTCGCGGCGGAAATGGGTAAGGTGGTAGTACTTCCTTGGACGAACTCTGCACTAAAAGCTCTACTACTCTAAAATGTGTGTTATGTAATCACTTATTCATACTAAGGAATCCCTAAGTTGTCGTATTTAATTAAGGCAGCCAAGTGTAGAAGCGTTCAAAAGAAACTTTCAATGTGATTTCAAAGCTGAATTATTCTCTTTACCTACTTTGTTTAACATAGGTATAACAAAGTTACTTTGAACTCAATTACGTAAACAAAGGTTTCCTTTTCACTAAATTGGATGGTAATTTAAATATGCTATCTTGGATGTGACTGAAAACATCGTGTTAAGGCATTTTTCCACCAATCCAAAGTAATAAATTACTGTAAAAATATTCATAAAATAAGATATTAATGCTCAATGACCTAAAAAATCTCTCATTGATATTCATAAAATATAAAATGGAAAAAGTTATAAATGAGAAAGTCGTCATTATTTGTATTCCAGAGCTCAATTATTTGGGATCAGCAGGGCGATTGTGTTATGCTCTAGTAATCGAAATCGAAGCCAATTTACGGTACATTAGCGGCCATACTAGTGTTATCTCTCTCTGCGCGTAAGTGTGTGAATGAGATAGCCATCACTCAACGGTCAATCTAGTAGCAAATCCCCCTCAACTCCGAGACCATAACACAATCGCCTAGCAGCACTAAATGAATATTTAGTCCTTCCCCATTCGGTGATTTGATAGAATTTTTACAGCTGGTTTTCTGCCTGACAGCAATCTTTAGAGCACTTGCTGCGAAGTGCACGCGGTCATCGGTATACTTTGAGGTCGCCATTTACGACACCCTGGAGACGAGATGGGGTGATAGTATTCGTCTGCGCACTTGTACAATAGAAAATAAGTATGTTACGTACATTACCAATGTATATGTATATTTATAATAACTAGCAGTCCCCCACGGATTTACCCGCGTTCCCAAAGGATCTTACACATTACAGGCCAAATTCCCATCCATCCAGAACCGTGTAGCAGTTCTGACGTGAATGAGTAGCCATCATTTATAATAATAGTAAGATAATACGTAGATATACGATCCAGAACCAAAGTAGAGGATATAATAAAGAAAGTAAAACAGTTGAAATGGAGATAGACAGGACACATGACGAGAGAAAGTAAGTTAAAATGGACACAAACTATAACAGAGTGGCAACCACGTGATGGCAAACGGAAAAGGGGAAGGCAGGCAAAGAGATGGATAGACGACATAAGAAAATTTGGAGGTGCTACTTGGTCTAGAAAAGGTAGAGACAGAATTAAGTGGAAAGAGCTGGAAGAGGCCTATGTGTCACAGGACACACTGATCACTAAACCGGAAAATCCGATGTGTTAGATTTATGTTTTTCTTTATTGAATACTATTACATTATAATTGTGTTTAGTTTTTCATTAATAAAGGCTTAATAATAATATAAGATAATACAAAAGCCATAACGGTTTTATTTTCATTTACGAAACTTTGGGATTTGTGTTTGATCACAATCTCAAACAATCAATGTACGTGATGTTGCGGCCTAAGGTGGTAAACACACAAAACTCAAAATACAAAACCATTTATTCGGTTAAGGCCCGCGTAGGGCATAAGAAGGTCAAATTTAAAGTTCCTGAAGCTACTACCGGTTCGGAAGTCAGCCTTTAACTGAGAAGAGCCGACAAGAAACTCAGCAAGGTAGCATTTTTTTAAGACCAAAGTGCAGCTTCCTGAACGCGCCGCCGCGCAGGTGCATGGGGACGGTAGTTTCACTACTTGATACTACACCCCTAACTCATCTCTAGGGAATCGTAAGACGCAACCTAAGAGCATAACTTGGGATAACGATGACAATGCGCACTTTACTAACCTTCCACCAAGAAGTCAATAAAAGTCTTTCTTAAAGACGGTTGGCGTACCGTAGGCAGTCCAAATCTCTTGTGATATGTTATCCGCATAACAGAATACATCTCTGTTAGGGATGTACTAAACTACTTCTGGAATAAAAATAAATAGCATCCAGAGACGATGTTTTATGTATCATCTGATCTGAAACTAACCAACGAACTAACGAAGCTTGTAGTAGGTACTACAATTTTCTTCTAAATACATGTTTATATATATTATTTTGTCAAGCCAGTTGGCTTGGTGATTAGAGACCCTGACTGCCCAGGCACAGGTCGTGGGTTTGATTCCCACCCAGGACAAACATTTGTGTGCATGAACATGTCTGTTTGTTATGTGTCTGGCTGAGTGTGTATATCTATATAAGTATGTATTAAAAAAAATGTATATATCAGTTACCTGGTAGCTATAGTAGAAGCAGTACACTCTGTTTAATTTGGGATCAGGTAACCATATGTTTACCATTTGTAAAAGACTCAGAAACGCACATGTTCATACTGATGAAAGTTTGTCCCGGGTATTCGAACCGACGATCTTGCAAAAAATCCCATAAAAATTTTAATAACAAAAAATTTTTCTTTAAAAAAAAACTATTAATTAAAAAAAACGTATAAATAGAACAACATTGAATAAACCTACAATAATTTGTTGAGTTTTTAATATTTTGCAACACAAGCTATAACGATATTATATTAGCTTTAGAACTAGTGTACTCTTTTTAGTTTTTAATTAAAATCTTTTAAACTACCTCTTTGTACGGCGCGTTTAATTTAAGTTGGCGGGTATAGTAATTAAGTCTACTTATTCTTTGTTAGTGTACCTACAAAGAAGTTTTGTATAAAATGCGAGCGTTTTCTCCGTAGTTTTACTTGTTTCATTTTAAACTAATAATTACGAAAACAAGTAGGTATCCTGTCGTTTTCACCTGAATATTATATATTTAAGACAAAATATTAATATGGGAGAGAATTACGATATTTAGATACAAACAAATATATATAAATCACTTTCTGCTCAATAAACAAATTAGAGAAAGCATCAAAAATTCAAAATTTTGTGAGTAAGTAAAACTAAGTAAGTACTGACTAATTATTTGTTTTTTTTAGTTAACCTCTACTTATGTACAATTTTGGCTTGAGTCGGAAAACAGGCTAAAAAGTTGGGTTCTAAGTGAATACCCCAGGCAAAGCGAATACTCCTCACTACTCCTAAATTATATGTTTGTCATTTAACACACTACCTCTGTAATGATCGGCCATCTTGGCTTAGTACGCGGCAACCACTAAAGCGCGGCCACGTCGCATACCGTCCACAAGGTAGAGATTTGTGTTTTCGTAAATAAAAGATTGATTTCACATGGTATATTTTTTTCATTATTATTAAGTTCTCATTTTTAGGAGTATTTTAATTAGGTAGCATATCAAAGTAGGTTTTTATGGTATACTTAACAGAGAGTCAGAATTATTAGTGTTTGTATAAAATGTCTTAACCTCAAAACTTTCCTAGTTGGGCAAAATGAATAGCGCAAAGTGAATATGGTATCCACTTTGTCCGCCATTTCTCATTATTGACTTACGATCTCATAATGTCTTTAACTTGTTTCAGATAGTGAATAAATTTATAAAAAAAAGTAAACGTGGGAAGGGTCGTGGGATGAAAATGTCATACAAATGGCTATTCATTTGAGCAAAGCTGGAGAATCGATAAAAGGTACAGCTAAAAAGTATGAGTTGGCGTAAGCAACCTTATACAGGCATGTTAAATCGAAAAAAACTTGGTCGATTCCGCCCTGTTTTCATCATCGGTCTTCTACGCTAAGAAAAATAATTTGAACTTCCCGAATAACTAGGACAAGAACGAGAAAGCAGGAGATGATTGGTTATCATCATTTTTGTCTCGTCACGACCAAATCTCTCTCAGGACTCTAGAAACAACATCAGTTGCATGGGCCAAAAGGATTTGCAGGCACTTCTAATATGATTATTGGCATATAAAGTACAAACTCACTAGAAAGGATTGACTTTCCCGAACCTTCTATAACTACTTTGCCTTCACTTCTTCAAGAATATATTCCATCAAATCCAGTCAATTCTCTATCAGAAATATTTCCATCCCCATTCTAAAAAGATTCGTAGCGACGTTGGATGTACACCTGAACCAGAACGTGGATGTTCCCAAATTATCTCCGTTTTAGAGTCAGATATAGAAATCAACAAGCTCAGAGAGGTGAAATATATATTAAAGAAGATGACAATCCGATTGAATATTGGATTCCATGTGACGTTTGTCAACAATGGTGTTACGAAGAATGTTCCGCTTTTGATGGCACTCAAGAACTGCCAATCTTAATTTTCTTATTATTTATGTTCAATTTAAGATTTTTTTTAATTTATATCCACGTTTTTAGAGTTTAAAATATGGCTATTCACTTTACTCCGAGTACTGTATTCGCTATACCCAGGGTACTGGGCAAAGTGAATACTTGCGTACTTTTTTAAATTTTATTTGCAGCTAATAATTGCTTAATTATTAATGGTAACTGAAAATCGTATTTGCAAGAGTAATTAATAAAGAGTGATTTGTGCTAGTTATTTCGTTTATGTATGTTATACCTTTTCTGATAAAACCTTAAATATCTTAAGGTATTCACATTGCCCGGACTTCCCCTAATAAAAAAAAATACAAATTTCAGTTCTACAATAAAGCTCCTCAGCCAAATTTCATCAATTAACACATCATAATTAAAATTAAAGCACTATACTTCTTCATAAAGTAATGAGAGAAACCAAAGCAGGTATAAATTGAAATTAATTATGTAAAACACGTGATGAATAAATACAATAATTACATCCACAACATATGCTTTTGACGTAGCCAATTAAAATTGTGCAATTAAATTACATTTTCACAATATTCCTCATTTCTTAATTAAGATTCATTTCACTCTGGTACGCTTTATTGTAATTGGTCGTTTGAAGCAAATAATGAACTCACATATTGAAAACAATAAAACACAAAAGAACTATTGCGTCCAAGTAATCAAGGGAAATTAAAAATCTAACAAGTGAGATGGAAGTAGACAGAAAGTGGAACGAATAGTGAATAAATGGATTTACTAAGAGCGCTCCGGAGTGTTTGTATAGTCAGCAAGCAATAATGTGTGCTGGACACAAGCCTTAATAATTTTTTGTTAGTACTATATATGTTGCAACCTTTGAGGGTATTTGGCGCTGTATGCCGATATACAGGAATTTTGTTCCTTTTGCAGCAGATGCTTTTTAATATAGTTACTATAAATCTAGCCTAGTTCAGAAGATAAGTAACATATGTAACCTTTGTGGTAATAAAGAAATTATTATTAAAACGTAAAGTTTGTATAGAAATTTCTAAACAAGTCGTCCAATTTTATAAATTCTTGGACTGATAGAAAGTACTATTCGCGAGTGACATGCTATGTTATACTCTTTGATACATTACATCCTTCAGGAACACGTGTATACCCGTGAGAGGGTTATTGGAAGTTGTAATAAAATCGTGCCATAAAACAAACCTTTTTACTGTATTTTTGCTAATAACAGGATTCCCAAGTACACGAATATAGCATTATTTTTAGTAGGTACGTCATGTTCGAAAAGGTGATTGCGTAAGGTAAATGTATAGCTCGAATCTGAGCAATCGTTATTTCCGTCTCTTTTGTTTAATTTCACAATCAAATGAGATGTTGCTCTCCGAAGTTTTGCTATGTTATACTCTTTGATACATTACATCCTTCAGGAACACTTGTATACCCGTGAGAGGGTTATTGGAAGTTGTAATAAAATCGTGCCATAAAACAAACCTTTTTACTGTATTTTTGCTAATAACAGGATTCCCAAGTACACGAATATAGCATTATTTTTAGTAGGTACGTCATGTTCGAAAAGGTGATTGCGTAAGGTAAATGTATAGCCCGAATCTGAGCAATCGTTATTTCCGTCTCTTTTGTTTAATTTCACAATCAAATGAGATGTTGCTCTCCGAAGTTTTTGCGCGGGTTCTGTGAGAGTAGAGAATACAGGGGAAGTAAAATGAACGTGAAAAGGTACTTTGGTTTTCCATTAACTAAGTCACTCATAATATAGTTTCCATTTTTAGCATTTTCCGTCTTAAAAATCGCCTAAATAAATGTTGACTATTTGTTTTTAAAAGGTAGGTAATTGCTGAGTTTATTAAAGGCTTCAAAGGAAAATCAACCTTCTGAAACGGTATTAGGGTCGGACTTTTAATTGCTTGACACACATTTCATGTCATGTCAGTTATATGGAACAAGTTGTATTTTTTTTATGTGTGGGAGAAAAATAAACATATTTTATTTTTTTTATTTTTTAAATACACCATATGACTGTTTGCTAACATTCAATCGTCTCTATTTTACCTGTATTCGTAGAAGTTGATTGTAGCACTTGTAACAGTACGGTAGCTGTAACCATAGAAGCCTTGGTTGTGCTGTATGTTTCGTAGCATTAGCTGTAGCCGTCGTAGTTGAGCTGTTAGTCGTAGCAGTATGGTATCTGTAGCCGCTGTAGCTGTGGCTATTAGCCGGAGCACTACGGTGACACTGAAGCTGTTGTTCGTCCAGTTTGTGAGATTTTTGTTCAGTTGTGTCCCTAGCGGTTACACCCGTGGCCCAGAGGGATGTTATATATTAATATCAATTATAGCGTATGTGCTATTCCAGACTAATTCGCATTTATAAAAGAAGCAAGATTACTTTAAGACTATTGTATTCCTCCTGATTTATTATGATCGAAATGGATGAAGTCTTACAGAAATGGAATTATATTAAAATAAAATGATTATTGCGGGCAACTGTACAAATATAGATTCTCTAAGCAGAAGGAATGCTCGTGTCTCGCTCGTCGCTTAATGAAATTGTCTGCGGTACCAACCCTTAAGGGCCGTTGCGACAAGCGATACCTCTTCTACCTACAACCTACATAAGGTTGTGTATAATTTTGTTATGCACTAAGTTATTGTATACTAGCTAGCCCCATGGTTTCACTTGCGATAACATTAAAAAAAATTGTAATGTCTTTTTCCGTACCATAATTTTAAAATAACAAAATTAGCAAGATTGGTTTAGTTGTTTAGCATTGAAAGTGTAACAAAGAAATAAACTTCTTATTTACAAACGGGTGGGTTTTTTTTATACCACGTGGGCCGACAAACAAGCAGACGGTCCACCTGATGGTAAGTGGTCAGCGCCGCCTATAGACATTTGCAACACTAGGAGCATCGCCAATGCGTTGTCAACCCTGAGACGTGAAGTTGTTAAGTCTCATGTGCCTGTAATTTCATCGGCTCCCTTACCTTTCTAACAGAAACACAGTAATACAAGTGCACAACTGCTTCACGGCAGAAATAGGTAAGGTGGTAGTACTTCCCCGGACGAACTCTGCACTAAAAGCTCTACTACTCTACTATGTAGCAGTAGTCTAACTAGGAAGCCTGTATCTTGGATAAAATAAATATATTTAAATAACATAGAGACATCGAGTCGACCTGCACCTGCAGGTAAAGGTATTCTATGTCAAAGTATGAGATTTTAAGTGCAACCATTTATCATAGCATCTTTAAAGAGTCCGTGAAAAATGTCCAAAAAAAAAGAAAAACATAAAAAAGTATGAGATTGAAAGGAACTTCCTTGAATACGGACGATAGCGCAGTACTAAAGTAAATACTTCGTTAGGACTTTAAAAAAATACTATTTAAACGAGAACTTCGTCCTTCTTTGAAGATGGCTTAAAAAGAACATGTTGCGAAATAAAACAAGCCGAGAACATTCTCGAGATGGTAAAAGTTTACCATCGATTCGTCGAAGTTTCCGTTCTTACAAAGAGAGTTATTAGGTTAGGGTTACGACTATACATATAGTATATAAAAGACAACATTTCTAAGGTTTGGGTAAGTCTTTCCTTTTTTCTACTTAGATATTTTCAATATTTCATTTTTGTAATATTT
Source organism: Habrosyne pyritoides (assembly GCA_907165245.1). Classification (NCBI taxonomy): domain Eukaryota; kingdom Metazoa; phylum Arthropoda; class Insecta; order Lepidoptera; family Drepanidae; genus Habrosyne; species Habrosyne pyritoides. Next base: position 3,601,138 of record OU015587.1, on the reverse strand, counting down.
TTTTGGTTTATTTGGTACTACATAGGTAACAGTATATCGGATTTAGACATATACAGTAGGTACCTACGTATGTTATATGTAGTAATTAAATAAATCTTAATCTATACTAATATTATAAAGAGGAAAGATTTATATGTATGTATGTTTGTTACTCTTTCACGCAAAAACTACTAAACGGATATGGATGACACTTGGCACATAGATAGAGCATATCCTGGAATAACATATAGGCTACTTTTATCCCGGGAAAATGAGATATCCCTCGGGAATGCGGGTAAAGCCGCTGGGGACAGCTAGTACTATTAAAAATGTGAAAGTTTAATTCAATGGATGTGTTACTCAACCTCGCCAGAAGTGCTGTGCGGATTTTGATGAAATTCAGCTCAGAGATATATTATAGTCTGGAATAGTATATATGCTACTATTACTTTTTTGACTCAGGAATAAATAATATAAAATTAATATCCCGAGACATTCTTTACCCACGGCAATCGAATTCCAAACTAAGCAGAGCTTGTACTATAGATAGACCAGATAGCTGATATACTACTTTTTTTTTTCTAAACACATGCCTCTATAGATTTACCCAGACACAGAACAAATAGATATGTTGATGGACACACTTGTTTGTCCTGGGTGGGAATCGAGCCCGCAACCTGTGTCTTGGCAGGCAGGGTCACTAACCACCAAGCCAACTGGCTTGTCAAATATGTAACATTCCCCGGGAACCCAGGTAAAACCGTGAGGGATAGCTAGTAGCGTATATCTCTTGTTTAAATTATTCAACCATTTTGAAGGATGAGTTTGGAAAAAAACTAAAATTACATTTTCAAATCTTTTAATGTTTAAACATACAAAAACATGAATATCGACTCGATTGCATTAGCATTGAACCTTACGATAACTATATTCGTACAAATAAATTATTTTTACGATTAAGTGTTAGTAACTTACAATATCAATGGTATAACAGATCTTTTGTAATGTATTTTAATGATACATTATTAAAAACCTTAAATCTTCAAAGTTGTATAACAATTTCGACGAAGTTCCTCCGAAAAATAACTATAATTTTAGACTAATTATAAAATTTTATATAGAAATATAATTTCTTATGAGAAACAAAAATATGGCAAACCTATTCGTATGAAATTCTCACGCATTTATAGGTATAACTATAAACAAATATTACATGCCGAACTAATACTAGAAATGTAACATTTTTTAACAATGGCACATGTCTGACTATAACGATACAATATCACTATTATTTGCACTCATTATTTCTTAGAAGACATGACAATACCATGCAATTTATACATTTGAAAAAAAACAATGTAACACAAAAAAATTATACGTAATCTGCACTACAGCAAACTTTCAATTACTATTTTCAAAAGTATGGAAGACAGTATATTCCACCCGTATTAGATAATGGCTCCCAGATATGTTAGCTTAACTTGCCCATCAATATATTACTCTCTGCGCCTATTTCATTATTTCTACACACATAATAAGGTTATATGGAGCAGTAAATATGATGCTCTACAACTCCTGCGTAGGATCTTCAGCATCAGCCAATTTCACGAGACCAATGAAGCTTTTCTCCGGCTCCATCAGCGAGTGCCTATCACCACCTGTATTTCTCACAGCTAATCTATCACCAGCTTTTAAGAACAAAGCTGCAGCGGAGAAGCAGGAATTTGGTTTTTCTAGAGGTTCCACTGAGTGTGTTGATTGCGCGCACTGTAGGAGTGTCTCCCGACCTTCGATGTCGGCGTTCGTGCGGTGAAGCACCCATGAGATAATGTCGTGGCTGTCCAGGTAGTAAATCTGAGGAACGTTTATTAGCTATAAAAAGCCTTTCAAGGTTTGATGGGGTATAAAGTGGTCACAGAGAACAGATCTGGGATTCAGTAAGCAAAATTACACTAACTCGAGGATGTTTCATCGCGGGATGGACGCTCTGTCTCTTTCTGTAACTACGCAATCACTTGAGAGGGAAGCTCTCGGAGGCCTCGTTGCGTTGGCTCGCCGACGAAGTTTGTATTAGCTGAATAAGGGGGCTGGATTTGGAGGCTATTAATTTTGTTGTTGATTGTTTTTTATATCATTGTATGTTTTGTAGCAGATACTTTCTGTTTAGTAACCTATTTGCCGAAGGATTCTGACAACTGGACACTACTAGTTCTCTGATAGACTATATGCTTATCACCTTTACTCACATGATCATTTTTCATGATCTTAGAAATGGGAATAAGCTCCCCCCTTTCCTAACCTCCTAGTCCTACTCAAGATGTAATTGTCAATGATAAGCATCCTATGAGCATCCTGTTTGGTTATTCTAAATACCTCACCTGGACATAAACAAGGTAGACCCCAGTGTGGTGAACGTGGACGTGCCCGTTCCTGGTGAGAGTGGGCCTCGGGTGTGGCGAGGCCACGGTCCACGGAGCGGGATACCACACGTCATGGGCTGCACCGTGGGATACTCTGACTAGGCCGTTACCTGCAGGAAGAATTATAATATCTTGATTATCGAAATTGTATAAGAATATCAAGGTAATTTCACGATCCTCGGATTAATCTGGTAAAATGTTGTAATTAAGACTTCGAATGCCGTAGATTCGATTCTACATAAAGATTTATCTTTCGATGAAGGGAATCGTAAGAACATCAAAGCGGTAAGATACTATTTAGTACCCGCCTAGCTGGCTACCACGGTGGGCACATGCACTTGAGAGGCAGTTTCCTTCTAGGCTTTGTGTGGTAACCACCGTCGACCACACCTTTACCACGGTCAGATTATGGCCAAAGAACAAGTATTACCAACAGTTTTATGGATCAATTGTCGAAAAAAAGACATGGTTTTGAGTGATTTACATTCTACTATGAAACTCATTTTTTCAAGAGAAAGTTCAATACCTCCGCCACCAAAATGTATGTAACAAGTGTTCTTTTTATTTTAGAGTGTGTTTTATAATAAAAGTGGCTCATAGTGTAGTACATCCAGCCCTGTATATCCTGTAAGTATAACCTGTATATATGTGTTGTTCGCAGGGCGTTCAACCGATGTTGCCAGCTTTTATTTCTGGAAAAGTTTATTATTTCCCGGGGAAACTCAGTGAAGCAAGTTATTCGTAATATCCGGCACTAACCGGATCAATTCCTTGTAAATAACGACAGGATACCAGCAACAGTTAATCCGGTTTGAGGATTAGGCAGTCAAGTGCGTGAATAATGTAATGGTATTTCTCCTAATTCCTTTGTGGAAAATTGTTAAATTGATTTGCTTTATTCAATATCCTTTGATATCAGAAGGGTCCTTCTATTGAATAAGTATTTCAAGGTTAGGTAGTAAATAATGTTTCTAATAGGGCTTTGTGAGTATTATACGTTTTTGTAAAAATCACTCCATATGTCAAAGAAATCATTTCTTTTAAGTGATAGGTTTCATGATAATTATAAAAAAAATACATTTATCAAATTAATTATTCAATTAGATTAGATTGTGTGACATCTGCATGAAAACTACATACTCCCTGCGTACTTAAAATCCATAGATATTTATTAGTATAGGCCTTAGATGGATACCTTTAAAGGTCAAAGCTTTCAATTAAGAAGAACCGACAAAAACTCAGCAAGGTTACATTTCTTTAACGTTTTATAATCTAACTTATTGACTCATTAACCATCTTGGAGAATTTACTTAATAAATACGTTTTTAATCATCTTTTTTATTTGTTTGTAAAACAAAATCGATAGCTCTTAAAATGATATAGACCCTTGTTTTTTCTATTCCGTAGGGAAGACTGATCCAAAAGTCAATTATAGATTTACATTTTACTTGCAATACAGTTATTTGACATTTTGAATTATTTCAAACAAGGTGTGTAAGTCAGAGGCGGCCTTAGGGGGTGGCGAACGGGGCAATCGCCCGGGGCCTCGCTGAAAATTATGGATTTCAAATTTTATTTATGTGTATAACTTTAGCATTTCTTGTCAAACATGACAAATACCTAAACCAAACAACCAGACTTACTTTCGCACCACATACTTTTCACGAAGGACAAAGGGCCTCGCAATGGATAAGGCCGCCGCTGGTGTAAGTGGTGTGTGTAGGTATATCTGTATAGGTGTATTTTGTTGTCAGTATGTATATTTTGTAAAATTAATGACATGTAACAAAAACAAAGGCTCCTTTTAAAACCCCAGTTTCTTCTGAGAATCCGAGAAATTTTCGAGTAAGGATAAACATTCATTTAGATTAGGTACCTTTATTATAAGGCAACCTTTTTGGTGCCTTTGGAGATAAAATAGTTTACCTTTGTAATGTTCATGTATTCCAGGGTTGAGATGTGACGTGTTTCCATGGAAGTGGGCCGCGATGAATGGTCTTCTTTGTCCCTCCTACAAACATAAACCGTTTGATCATTTCTTCATCACAGAGCAATAGATATTCAAAGCCAAGAGCTACAGAAGTAGTCCACATAAACCTTTGTCTGGGGTGCCCAAGTTGTTACAAAAGCGATGCCAAAGAGGGTTATGTGTCAGTCACGCAGCGTTACCAGAAAACCTCGTGTATAATATATAATACAAGCATAGATTGTAATAACAGAAGGCAGCCAAATGAGGCGTTCAGTGACGACGTCTGACGTAAAAGCCCTTTCCTAAGGAGAACATCGTGAGAGAATCACATCAAGGTGAGAGGGCTCTTTATAAAACCAACGTGACACCAAGCTAAAAATCTATGAACTACGAATACTTCTGCCATGTGTGGGTCTAAATATTTATATAAGTTTGTATTTAGACAATGAATCGTATGAGTTAGAGCAGATATCATTTCCATAGTGCATTCTATGCTTAGTTTCGGTTCAGATGGCCGTTTGTAAAAGAATATCCTAGGATATTTATTTTAGGTAACACTTAATATTTTTTTATCAAATCAATATAAAATGTCAAATAAAGGTAATTTATCAATTTTATCTTAAGTTACATACATTACAAGCGTCAAATAATTGAACCTTCTTGGCACCGTTTGATTACAACTTTTCAGCTTACCAACAAAAAACAAACAAGACAATTGAATGAAAAAAATTACCGTAACAAAAGCCTTGCTGTTGTTTTATTTTACAGCCATATCTCTCTCGGTAAAAGTGAAAATAACACTGACAAATTATGGAGATGAAACCTACATATCATTATAGGGTATCCAATTTTTCAGGATCGTATGACGAGAGAAGGGTGTCGTACCTCGGTGTCACTATTCCTGACTGTTCTAGTGACGGTGTGGAGCGACATTTTCGCAGGCGTTGGCTCGATATTTGGTGAGTATTTCTTCGTCTTGCGTCTGAAAGTTTAAAGATTAAAATAGAGGCTTATTTTTCTTTGTAATTGCCATAAGATTATCTTTGATATATCGCAACCTTAGTACGATATGGGCTTAACTCAAAATTTTGCGAAATGGAGTTACGATCATAGAGAGACTAAACAAAGTACGTTCTATCCGATGAATAGTAAAACATAGTCAATTTAATGATAGAATAAGCATACCGATACTTCAGCCTCTTTAACACCGGGACCCACCCTCCCCGCTCAGTGCAAAAGTGACCCAAAATTGATATGTGCCAAAATTGATTTTTTTGAGTTAAGACCTTTCATTGTGATATTTATAAAATTGATATTACAACGTCTGTTTTAATTAGACGACCGTTTAGATAGTATTTTAGTTACAAAACATTCAATCGAAAATGCAGTCTTTAAATCATGCACGGGAATAAACGACTCGATGATTTCTAAAAAGAGTAAAAGGTAAAGGCGTCTACACATGCAAACACTTCTGCTTTCTAATTAAAATGAAATGCACCTTTACTGTGCCATACATTCAGTTGGTGTAATTATAGTATGTATATTTACCAACAACCTATTCAAAAAACAGGGTGTGATAAACCACGCGATAGAAAGGAAACTTTTGTATTAAAGAGAAACAGTTTAATTATTCATCAATCACTTTTGAATAGCATAGATTCTGTTTATCATTAATTTCTTTTTCGTCACAAAAAGGTTGCAGATCACAGGATGCACAAGTAGTAGATTTCGAAGTATATGTTTAAAGTTACACTTTGTATAGTACAAGAAACAACATATATTTATGATGTAGCAAGATGTAATAAGTTCAAAGTGACTGTGACAAAGTTTCACCAAGTTGCAGTCTGTTACATAGTATGTATTACTAAGTTGACAGCACTTCAGTTATATAACACTTAAGAAATGCAATTAAAAGTCATAACAGTCTTAAATTTCAATTGCGTTCTTTTTTATAAAATGTATTTTAAGAAGTTCATTATAACAGATCATATTGAGATATTAAATATCGCCTTCTGGGAAGAAACCAATGCTAACAGTTTATAAACAAGGATTTTGAAGCTAAACTGTACGATTTTCAACCTTATAAGTTAATACAGAAGGTTATTTTTTATCTGGAAGCACATTTTATCCTTCATCGATGTATTACACAAATATAAACTTTATAAAGCGGTACAGTAAACAAACTTTTGTAAAATGTAATAAAACTCCTAAATATTTCGCCAGTGTCCAAACATTAATGGGATGGCTTAAACATGGCTCGCAACCCAACAATACGTCAGTCAAATTACGTGTCTGTTTTGAATAAAGATATAAGTACATAGATTTATATTTCAACTAGCTGTCTCACGCGGTTTCACCCTCGTTACCGAGGGATGTAACATTTTCCCGGCACAAAAAGTATCCAATGTAATAATCTAATACCTGCAAGAATGTGTGTACAAAGTTTCATGATGAAACTTACATTCACATTTATAATATACTAGCTGTCCCCCGCGGTTTTACCCGCGTTCCCGTGGGAGGTTACATGTATTATACATAAAAACCTTCCTCTCAATTACTCTATCTAATAAAAAAACCGCATCACAATCCGTTGCGTGGTTTTAAATATTTAAGCGTACAAGATTTAAGCGTACATAGGGATATAGGGACAGATAAAGCGACTTTGTTTTATACTATGTAGTGCAGTAGGGATTACTATAGTATCTATATATTAATACCTACGTGAAGATAAAACATTGCACCCCTTTTAAGCATATTGCGCGCAGAAGAGTGTAAGATTTGGCATATTTAATGTTTATACGGAGAAAGGAGTGCAGAGAGCTTAAATTTATAGGAGGTTAATGGGGCCTTATAACTAGTCCATTCACAATATTTAAGAACCGTAGTAACGCTGTATAACATACCCCAAAAAATTAAAAAAAATAAATATTTTTATGAATGAAAAATAGAAAAACTATTAAAGTAGACAATTATTAGGTAAAATAGGTACGTAGGCCTTTCTGTTAAATAATCTGGTTCCCTGACATGACAGCTTACTAGGGTTGTTGGCTTGGATAATTAATTATATTTTTACGGAGTATTTTGTAACACGTTGTATAATAAGATATTTATGTAAATACATACAATTGATTGAAATAAACTACTTACGTTCATACTGCCAATGTCAAACACATAATGACGTATTTGACATTATGTGACGCGTACACCCTCGCAGCTGACGTAATAAAATAAAATTCAAAAAAGTTTAACACGTTATAATGGCCGTTTTGACGTATAAAAATGCCATAGAAGAATTAACCTTATACATTTACCTTAAGGTTTTATCTGCATCATTAGACAGTTTACTATTGGATCAAAAGATGCACCTAATAACTAAAGGAATAAAGTTAATTTTTGTATGACATCATGAAACGTCAAAACGGCCATTGTAGCGTGACGCTGGTTTAGATATAATAGGTATACTCTACAATATATATTTTGACAGGCCAGTTGGCTTGGTGGTTAACGCTCTGACTGCCAAACCGAAGGTCGCGGGTTCGATTCCCACCCAGGACAAACATTTGTGTGCATGAACATGTCTGTTTGTTCTGTGTCTGGGTGTAAATATCTATATAAGTATGTATTTAGAAAAAAAAAAAAAATTATATGTAGTATACTAGTTATCTGGTTTCCATAGTACAAGCTCTGCTTAGTTTGGGACCAGATGGCCGTGTGTAAAGAATGTCCCAGGATATTTATTTATTTATTTATTTATCTATTATCTGGTTTCCATAGTACAAGTTCTGCTTAGTTTGGGATAAATGGCCGTGTGTAAACTATGTCCCAGGATATTTATTATTATAATTTACTCTAACAAAAAAACTATAATGCCGTCGAAATAAAAAAATATATTTTGTCCAATTTCAATCACTAGGCCAGTTGGCTTGGTGGTTAGAGCCTGACCGCCACGCCACAGGGTTCGATACCCACCCAAGACAAACATTTGTTTGCATGAACATGCATTGTTTTGTGTCTGGGTGTAAATATTATAATAAATAAGTGTAGGAAAAAAGTAGTAGGTATATGTAGTATATAAGTTAGGGGCCGACCATTAATCACGTGAGATTCGAAAGGGGGGGAGCGGGTTCGGCAAAAATCACGAAATATCACAAGGGGGAGGGGGGTGTAGTAAGATATCACGTGTATTCATTTTTTCGTCAACCGCGTGAGCCAGATTCTCTGCGTAATGCGCGAAAATGACGATCTTCAACAAAGCTCAGTGCCTTATCTAGTTTCCATAGTACAAGCTATGCTTAGTTTGGGATCAGATGGCCGTGTGTTAAGAATGTCTCACGATACTTTTTTATTTTTTATTGATAAATTTAAAGTTTTGTAAAACATTTACTTTAGTTTACAACTAATGTTTACTGTAATAAGTAATGAAATACACGATGAATTGGAAGCTACGTTCTTTATTTGTAGACCGTTATAAAATGTTATCTTTTCCAAGATAGAAAGTAAATAAAATTTCCAATAACTATCGCAATCAACATAGAGTAAGTTGAAAGAGAAAATATTTGCTGTAAACAGAGCAAATCAAATATAAAACTGCGGCTTGGAAGTCCATTTCCTGCAAGATTGATCATTAACTGGGAAATGAAAACTTGTACAAGTAAAGCTTTGAAGCCATTTTTCAAAAGTAGGTATAATTGCTTTGGAATACTATTAATAAGGCGATTCTATTTTAAAAAAAATAGCCGACAGAAGTGAAAACTGACAGGAATGTTTATCTATTATTTAACGTATATACACAATATATGTCTACATTATATATAGTTATATTATCAATATATTTCAACCCAAACTCAACTCTCGTGTAAACGGGGCCAATATATGTAGATACTTCAGACAGAGGTGTCGGTAACGGTAACAGTGTCGCGAGTTCAAATGTTTTTTCCCATCTCAAAAATGTCCAACGCGCCTAAAGAAGTTTTCAATTTAAACGTCGTGATGGGTCTTTTGTAACCTGAAATCCATAAAATAGGTAGGTACCAGTTCTTATTCTGCCCCCTTATTCAACTAATACAAACTTCGTCGGCGAGCCGCTTCACGGAGGCCTCGGAGAGCTTATCTCTCACGTGGCTGTAGTATTAGCTAAGTTAGCGAAAGAGACAGAGCACGGAGGCCGTGACGAAACATCCTCGAGTGTCATTTTCCTTACAGAATTGAGCCCCGCCTAATACAAACTTCATCGGCGAGACAGCGCACGGAGGTCGCGGAGCTTACCTCTCACGTGATTGCGTAGTCCTCGAAAGAGACAGAGCATAGAGGTCGCTACGAAATATCCTCGACTAGTGTACATTTCCTAACAGAACCAAAAAGGTCTTAAAAAAGGTTGCATAAGGAGGCGACAACATTTTGGTGACGGTCGGGGAAGCGTCGTTATAATAATCTCATTACCACTGGGTTCTTATCATCGATCTACTATCTATACTAACATATATATTATACTAGCTGACCCGACAGACGTTGTCCTGTCTTCAATCGCGTCAACTGTCAAACGACTGACAATAATGACAAACACGTTACATTAAAAATGTTGATATGTATTGTCAAAAGCGCTAGTAAAGTCGTTATATTTTCTTAAATTTTCCGCGCAACTTTCTTAATTTTTTCGTTCATAAGAACCTTCTCCTGACAATAACAAACACAATAAAAAACGAATTAGCGAAATCGGTCCAGCCGTCCATGCGTGATGCCGTGACCAAGAGAAATAGGGATTCATTTTTATATATATAAATAATATAGATGTATATGTTAAAGGTAAAACTGACATATCAGCACTGTTATCTACTGAAACTCTAGAAGGGTAAAATCGGAATGGAAATTTTTCTTTGGAAGTTGGTCCAATTAGCAGTTAGAGAGCATTATTTTTTTGACATTTTGCTACTAATTAAGAAACACGTGTTTCAGAGTTTATGGGAAATTAAACCTTACGGGGTGTAGTAGAGGGTCAAAGTTTCTATGAGGATTCAGTTGGTTTTACAGTCAGTCATCGAGACAGCTGTTTACTTTTATTCTGGGATGTGGGTTTTTGGAAAACGAAATTAAACCTAACGGAGTGTAACAAAGGGTTAAAGTTTGTATGAATGTTCAGTTAGCGTTCTTTGCATCGAGATAGCTGATTACTTTTATTCTGGGATGCAGAAAGCTGGAAAAGTATATAGAGATAAGTGTACAACGGACAAGGCATTACGAGATGAGAATGTTTTAATAAAATACTTGTTATACTGAAACCGGAGATGAGATTGAGGCCACATTCCTGACTGCGGTCGCGTTATAGGAACTTGCACTTGTCTATATTTAACTCTGCAGATATTTGCGGTGCCATTACTACTCCTTGAGCAATGTAGACACGGAAAGCGACTGTCTGACAACGTTTAATTATACCTAAAATAGTATTTCGCGTGTTCTGAACATTTTCCGTCTATAGATTGACTTATGAGTTGTTGTTTAAGTATAGTATCTGTTTGCATAGTTTATGAATATGTAGGAAGAGCCATTAGTACGGGCGTTGTTTTGACAACGAGGCGAAAGCGTTATGACGTCCCATATGTCTGACGGTGATGATTCTACCTTTTATCAGCCCCATATTCCGACAAATATATTTGCAGAGGTGAATAGAATTTTTGATGGAATATTTAATATACAATGAAAAGAAGACAAAATGGAAATTAAATCACTAATCAAGCTTAATTTTAAACTAGCTGTCTCTCGCGGCTTCACCCGCGTTGTCGATGGATGTTACATTTTTGCAGTATAAAAAGTCTTACTACCTGTATATAACATCTATACTAATAGAAATAATATTAAGAGGAAAGATTTGTATGTAAGTATGTTTGTTACTATTTCACGCAAAAACTACTTAACGGATATGTATGAAACTTGGCACATAGATAGAGCATATCCTGGAATAGCATATACGCTACTTTTTTCTCGGGAAAATTTGATATCTCTCGGGAACGCGGGTAAAACCGCGGGGGCAGCTAGTTAGTTATATGCCGATAAAAGTCCTGTTAAAACCGGTACAACCGTTTCCAAGATTAGCCGGAATAAGACAGACTTTTTCAAAAATTGTTTTTTATATATAATTTTACTTTAACATTTTGTAAAAAGCTGTTAGATGTTGACATTGCAAACCGACACTTCAGTAATATTTATTTGCAAAGATTTACTCCTGAAGCAAATCCCAACGGAACGAACCACTGATCACGACACGTGAAAACAACTAGTTGAAGGGCCAATTGGCTCGGTGGTTAGAGACCTTGACTGCCACAGGTCGTGGGTTTCATTCCCACCTAGCACAAACATTTTCGTATGAACATGTCTGTTTGTTCTGTGACTGGGTGAAATATCTATCTATACAAGTATGTAATTAGAAAAGAAAGGAGGATACTCCAGTTATCTGTTCTCCATACTATAAGCTCTGCTTAGTTTAGGATCAGATGGACGTGTGTAAAGAACTTCCCAGGACATTTCTTTAGTTTCTAAGTCCTCACCTCTCTTCGGATTTAGTCATCACTTTTGGGGCAGCGAAAGAGTCAACGGCGTCGATGGGTGAATCAGGGAACACACTGCGTCTATCCCTTGCATTGGCGCTGGCTGGCGTCTTCGCATTTGATGCTGGCTCCGCTGGAACCGGGTCCGTCACGGATGGACGCGTTGGCACCAGAGCGCGGAGAGCTGGAAGTATTATCATACTTAACATTCAAGAAAGAAAGATTAGGATCCTTTGAAGTTGCAAATAGATCAGTTAATATTTATTATATTTATTGAGAAACACATAGCAACAATCCTAATAATATTATTGATGCGAAAGTATGTATGGATGTTTGTTACTCTTTCACGCTAGAACTACCAAACAGATTAAGATGCAACTTGGCACATATACAGAGCATATCCTGAAATAACATATAGTCTACTTTTTATCACGGGAAAACGTGACATCCCTCGGGAATGCAGGTAAAACCGCGGGGGTCACATTGTAATACATACAGTTAGATTAACTTAGTTCAAATCATAAGCCAGTAAAGTTTCCACTCCGAATTGTGGACAACATTTTGTATCCTTTTTTTTTAACGTAGAGTATTTAGATGTATCACTATCACTACATAGTATAAAACAAAGTCGCTTTCTCTGTCCCTATATCGCTATGTATGCTTAAATCTTTAAATATACGCAACGGATTTTGATGCGGTTTTTTTAATAGATAGTGATTGAAGAGGAAGGTTTTTATGTATAATACATGTGACATCCCACGGGAACGTGGCTAAAACCGCGGGGGACAGCTAGTAATATATAAGTAACAAGATGATAACTATTGGAAATAGCTTTAAAATAAACACGCCCACGAGAGCACACATATGTTGACGTTAGTGGAGTAGAAGTAGTCTGTGTGCTTTTAGTTTTATTGTGTGGGCACACTTTCATATACATATATCAACTACGGGTGTAGATTACTAATAATACCAAGTTAACTGCGAGTTTGTGCAGGTAAGTAATTACTGCAATCCCCTAAGGGGGGGACTGCAATCTACTATATTTAGAAATAGCAATTTGCTCCAAATATCTTACCTCGTATGTCAGGATTCTCAGGGTTGTTGTTGATGAGCCGCTTCAGCTCGTGAATCTCGTTGGAGAGAAGCTTCGCACCATCATTCTCGAAGGTCAGCACTGAGTCCGTGAAGTCTTCAGGCCTGAGGTGCACCATGTTTGTTGAGCCGATCTGTGGTGGTTCAAAATAATTATTACACATTAGCTGTCCACCGCAATTTCACCCGCGTTCCCGAAGAATGTCATATACTCCCAGTTCAAAAAGTACCGTATATGCTCTATCTATGCGCCAAGTTTCAACCAAATCCGTTAGTTAGTTTTTGCGTAAAAGAGTGACGAAAATCCATACATACTAACAAACTTTCGCATGTACAATGTTGGTAGTATTAGCATCTTGAACAACCTTGGATAACGATTGTTAGATCATTGTAGATTTTTTTGGAGTTAAAGCTACATAATTAACGCCCAAGATTGTGTGGTAATTCTATTTCTGGACCGAAACCTCTGCGGCTAAGTTACGTAACGATTAATATTAACTCTTGGTATTGTCAGGAAATCCGCATACACTAATGTGAATTCAAAGCAATGTGAAAAGCACCAATTCAAAGGCCATTGTAGCGGTTTTGTCGATAAATCCCTATTGTTGTTGGGTAGGCTTCTGCATGTTGATGAAATTGGTAGCTAGCCAACCAAATTATTGAAAAGGAAGGTAAAGGGAAATAAGGGTATTACGTTTCGCACAACATTTCCCTGACCCATTTTAAAATGACATTCCCGGAAGAAGTATAATGAAAACGGTTGGCCGAGAAAGTGGAACAAATCCTTATAGAAATAATTAAATTCCTTGAATAATGTCTTTGGAATAAGACGGTAACAAAGGCTTTTCACTACCTTTTGCTTTAAAATAGAACATTACATAAATGGATAATGTATTGGATCATACGCGTACAGCCATTATACAATTTAATAGATACCTACGTGCAAAGTATAGGTAAACCAGATCGTTATAAAGGTTGGATCACACTGTTGAGAATGGCACTCTTTGCTTCATGTTTATTTGTCATGTTTTTCATCATAACTCAATGTATGTGTGCACTTTTAAAGGTTCCATACCTAAATGATGCCAATGAGGCCCTATTACTAAGGCTGCTGTCCGTCCGTCCATCTACCCCAGGACTGTATCTTTTGAACTGTGATTGGTAAATAGTATATAAGATATATATACATATAGCCGTTATATCAAATTAAAAATGACATGGGATCCCCATAATATTTTCGGCGTTCTGTAAAATTTTGTGCCGTGGTGCAAAACCCTTCATGTGCGATTCTGATTCGCACTTAACCGCTTTTTTGTTTATATTACTAATATTGGTAAATATTATAGTATCAGATTTGGTTCTTTAACATGAATCTCTTACTAAATGTTTTACGAACTAAATATTAAAGAATAAAACAAAACCTTTAATCACAATGGCAACACCTATTATTCGATCTTACAGCCCCCACAAATAACAACATGGATATCGTATGTATTACTAACTTTAACAATATCAGCACCAACGTAGTCCGAGCTTTACATAGATATTGATTTTCATATTAATTCTGCCTGGCAACCGGCGCTAGGCATCGGAGCTTACAGATGCTTATCGGCTTAATAAGATTATGTTTATATTAAGTACAAAAACAACAAAAAGCTTATGCTTAATTGGTGACTGAATAACAAACTTCAGAAAATGTAACCCACGCTGACTGATCGAACAGTTAGTAGCGATATTATTTTTCTGAATAGCCATAACAATATAGTGTAGGATGATTTACCGGTGAAGAAAATTTATTAGTGTACAGGTACAATTTTATATGTAACACTAGCCGCCCCCCGCTGTTTGACCCGCGTTTTTCGATATCATATATAGCCTATAACCATCTACGAAAAATTCCGCGTCGAATGGTAGCAGTCCCATCCCGATATGTTCAGTAGTTTCGAGGTGATGGTGCGTTAAATGAACCCTATTTTCCTTATATACACATATAGATAAGGAAGACAGGTAAGAAGAAGATAGATAGAAGGTAGATGTTGCTAATATCTCAAAGAGGTTACGTATCATGATAATCATACTAAACTTGCGACATGCTATGATGGCCGTTTTGACGTTTAACAATGACAAAGAAAAATAACCTTTATTCCTTCAAGCATAAGGTGCATCTATTGATCCAACCTCCTGGAAATCTGCCTTATTCCAAATCAATAAAGTATCTTTTCCTATGACAATCAGAAACTTCAAAACGGCCATCATAGCGTGCCGGTAGTATAATATTATAAATGCTATAATCTGTGAGGAGGAATGCATGTTTATTTCACTTTCACGCAAACACTACTTAAAAGATTTGGATGAAATGGCACATAGATAGAATTATAACTGAGATTAACATATAGGTTTATTTTTATTCTGGTATAATCTGACATTCGTCGGGAACACGGGTGACATATTTGGCAATTTAAAGAGCTCGCGTATCGTTGTCCGTGAAAGGGTGAAAATGCCATAAGAGGATAACACATTCTGGCCCTTAAAAATATAGATAACAAATACATAATCATACTTTATTATTCTGGATTCGAGTGTATTCTGAGTGGTATATGGCTGCCCAATCTCACGGGTGGGAAGGTTCATCTTACCAAATTAGCAGCTTCATATACGAGTACGATCGTATGTATATAGATTTCATATCTGCACTGAACGTTTTTTATTAACACTGACGTGGATTGGCGCATTGGTTTTTTGTTTATTTTTAGATATATGGCGGAATTGACCGCCAGATGTTTCCGATTTATTAAAATTTTGGACTTGCCTGATTGAAAACCCATAACTGTACCTATACATCACAAGTATAATACCTTCTCTCTCCTTCTGTCGTAGTCAGGATACCAGTCCCCGCTTTCAGCGTCATCAACATCGAACAAGTCTTCATCGTCACCCAGGCTCTCATCTTCCAGCACAGTTAGGTCATGAAGCTTCTCGACTGAGTCTTTATCAGAGTTCTTCTCTTCTAAGCTTGGTATGCTGATATCCTGTTCTTCATCAGCGTAAATCTGAAAATAGGTAACATGAGAATTTAGCTATTGTTTTTTTCGATATTTGACATAAGGCAAAGAACATTTTTTTTTTAGTAGGCACAGAACTGTACAGGGACTCTTGCGTCATATAGTTTTGCTGTATAGATCTTATCACGGAAACTTTTCGTGTGGGTAAGTACCCATTTGGTTAGATTAATGGGATAAGTCATGTCAAACAAATGTCGTAACATGAATGAAAATAATATGTTATATCTAAGTATTATACGGTCAAATGAATGTTTCCATTTATTATATTATTTAGCTCTATATTTTAGTCCAAGCGAGGAACCACTGGTGACTCAAAATACAGGTATCTACCTAGTTTGAGAGTCAGAGGCAAATCGATTTTGAACATATAATTCTATAGCCTGTCTCACTGTAAATGTCATATATTATACATTTTATATTTGTATCTGGTTGATTAAATAAATTATTATTATTAAAAAATGAATCCTGATAAAAAAAGTCCCAGCTCCTTGTAAATACAAATCACACAATGCATGAATTCGAATTATGTTCCGAAATTTATTGGATATTCCCGTGTAAGCCGGAATCCATACAATATCGGGTATCAATTCAATCCGGCAGTCCACTAGTCATGCCGATCGGACAAAAGGTGAACGGGACAAAGGCTTTTCATTAACAGGATTCGACTTTTTTCGGTTCGGAAAATGTCCCTTTGTTTTACATTTTCATGAGGAATGTTTTACTAAATGAATTTATTTTGGTTCTTAAATGGGGATTTAATGCATACAGAAACTTGAATCTAGCTTTTAAGTGCTATTTGATTCGAATTCCTTATTTTTCTTTACATTTTAGGGGGGGGGGGGGGACATTACAGACACCAAGCATTGGCGACGCGTCTGGTATTCGGCCGTTTGTTGATCGGCCTTTAAGAGATAAAAAAAATAGTTAAATGTGTATAATTCACACGCGAAATGGCAGAAAACTATGTCTACCTATCCCATTCTCTCGTAGTTCTCTGTAGACGTATATGTTTGTCTATTTCTTGTGTTGCTTCCTAATTTCAAAGTGTTTCAAATCACAACGATGTAAAGAAGATATCACTTCAAAAATGTGATTGTCGATTAGAGCAATTTGTCATCTTTTGTGAACATAGTTTACAAGTTATATCATAATGTGCCCGTATGATTGATGTTCATACCACTCTACTCGCTCCGCTTGTCGTGACGTAACGTTTACATAATCGATCTTTATTAATTAATCTAATATGTTTGACAACTTTGCGTTATAAGGCGAAATTGTGTAAAATATATTATTTTATTAAATAAACTAGCTGTCCCCCGCGGTTTTACCCGCGTTCCCGTGGGATTTCACATGTATTATACATAAAAACCTTCCTCTTCAATCACTCTATCTATTAAAAAAACCGCATCAAAATCCATTGCGTAGTTTTAAAGATTTATTTATTTATTTATTTATTTATTTATTAAAGGGCAACCAACAAGACATACACCAACAAAATTACATTTCATTTCATTATAAGTAGATCATTTTAAGTGCTGCCTCAATTATAGGCTACCACAGCATGCATTATATTTTATTATTAATTCTAAGACAGATATAAAAACATAATTTAAAAAAAAAATAGTAACAATAAAAACAAAATAAATAATCATAATCAATACATTAAAAAGGGATTAAAAAAAGAAATATATATTAAAATTTAAAATTCAAAAATTTACCCTGACAGTGGTTTTAAATTTATGTATATTGTCAGAAAAAATATCAATGTCAATGTGCTTTTTTATCAGGTTATTATATTGCTTTTGTAATCTGTGTAGAGTGGAATGTAAGCCCAAGTTACTCTTGGATCCTCCCAGGACAAAAGGAAAGTATTTAGACGCTCTAGGCCGCCTCAATGGCGTATTAAAGTCGATTTTGCTTAATAGCGACGGACAGTCTATGGACCCATTTATGAGTTTGTGCAGAAACAATTGATCCAGCAATATCCTCCGGTTTTCCAGGCTATTTAATTGAAAGTAGGCGAGACGGCTGTCATATGAAGGTAAGTGTTTAGCCAGTTTCGACTGATATGAGAGATGCCATAAAAATCTCTTCTGCACACGCTCCAGGCGTTTAATATGAACATCATAACTAGGGGACCAAACTTGACTACAATATTCTAAGTGGGGCCGAACGAACCCTCGTTCGGACAAAGACAAAAAAAAAAATTTCGTTATACAATACCCATTGTATAACGAAATTTTTGTCTGTGGTCTCTTTATTTCTTTACAGTTTCTTAAGACAAACCCTAACATTTGGAATCCCTTGTTACTAATTTTGTCAATGTGAGTATGGAAACGAAGTTTTTTATCAATTGTTATGCCAAGATCGCGAATAGTTTCCACTTCCTGCAATATTTGGTTATTAATTGTGTAAGGTTGTGAAGTTGTTTTATTTCTCGAGAATCGAATATGCTTACATTTATCAATGTTTAGTGTCATTTTATTTCCTTTACACCAAAGAGCGAGCCGGTCTAGGTCTTCCTGAAGGAGCTCCACATCGGTAGAATTTTTTATAGGCTTACAAAGCTTCAAATCGTCAGCGTAGAGAAAAATTGTAGAGTTCTTGAAAATTGTTGTGATGTCATCGATAAAAATATTGAACAAGACCGGACCAAGATGGGAACCTTGAGGAACCCCTGTGGTGGCCAAGTAGGGTTCAGATGAGAACCCATTAACGACGACCCTAGATTTAAGCATACATAGGGATATCGGAACAGAGAAAACGACTTTGTTTTATGCTATATTGTGAAGTATATCTAATCGATCTTAATTTATTATTTTGATATCTAAATACTTCATTGAAGTGTATAAAATAAATTTAAAATAACGTTTTACTCTTTTTGTAAGTTACCAACTATTTCTTGGAAAAACCGAGTCAATAGATCAATTATCGGATCCTTTGATTAGTCATAAATATACAAAACTGTTCCCAATTCAAATTAACAGTTAGGTATCGGGTATCTGGCCTTTGAGGTATCAAACCAAAATCTTACAAATATTGATACTCTATTTTTATGTAACAATTTCATTTAATAAAAAATAAAAACATCGGTTTTCAATAAGCGATAATTCTGTTTCAATTTACAGAATTCCAGATGCATACAAAACAATTTAAAAAGCAATACATTCATTCATTACAGTCAGAGGTATCAATCAGTATACCACAAGAGATACGTAATTAGCTCAGCCCTTGAAATCTGTAACGTGATCCGAAAGGGTAACGTTATCTGTACAAGCGAATTTGTTCATGTACAGTTTTCTCTTTCATACAGATAATGGAGAGAGCGAGATCAATACCATTGGGAAAGCTGATAAATAGGGTTGTGAAATGGATATTTTTTAAACGGATAAGTAAAGATCGATGTTCTGGAATCGATTAGAATAAATAGTTTATTTATTCATGAAGGACATTACAGGCTCTTATAAATCGTCTTTACATGGTTTCTTAAAAATATTACAAACACTTATATAAACAAAGATTAAAAATTCACAATAAAAATGCTTAAATGGACAGCTTGTCAGGCGAGCAATTCATTGCCAAAGATTATTATCTTCTAAATAATCAGATGTATTATAAAATCCCCATTCCGAGTATTTGTCAGTAATAACCTGTAACCCGGGTTGGATAATGTACCCAAAAGATGGACTCAAATACCTTCATTGGAATGTGGGTCTCAGTACTGACACCTCTATCTTGGGATCCCTTTTGGGGAATTATTGAGATCCCAATGAGGGATGCTCACTAAGGTATGAAGATATTTATATAATATGCAGAAAGTATTTATCAATCATACAGCACCCGAATTGTAAACTTCCCTTGTATTCAATCTGGAAGCCTATCTCGTAATAGATTGATGGTTTAGTGTACGAGCAGTGTGGGACAATACTTGTGGCATCGTTAATGTAACACAAAATTTACTGCAACACAAGCTATCGGAATCATCCGATAGCTTTACTCAATCGTCGTGCAGGCTCTTGGATTGTAAACTGTAATAGAAAGGATTTGCGCGTTACTGAGGCCTAAGCACGAATATTGTAAGCGTATCGAGTGCGCAAAAAGCTGGCTTGTATGAAAAATGGAACACTGCGCATACCGTGACGTTGCGGGACGTTAAAATTTCCATTACATTGTTTGCACTGAGAAAAATACATTGCAAAAATGTAAGTTTTCATTATGACAGTTGTCAACCCTAGTGAAGGACACAACGCAATAAACGTTTCGCTTTTAAAATAAATCCCTAATCGTTGGATGATTGCAATATTCGCGAACGAGGGCGAGGTTGAGATTTTATGCGCATGTTGTTACGCTTAACGGATTTATGATTAAGCATATCGGACTTCTGTGGATCATTAAGATCGATAGCATATTGCTTTTGGCTGCACAATAAATTTAAAACTTGTTTTGGTTCATTTGCAGCTACTGACAACATTTGAAGACTGATACTTATTAATAGTACAAATTTACAGTAGTATTCAATTTGACGGGCCAGCTGGCTTGCTGGTTAGATATCCTGACTGCCACGCCTAAAGTCATTGGTTCAATTCCCGCCCAGGACAAATATTTGTGTGCATGAACATGTCTGTTGGCTTTGTGTCGGGATGTAAATATCTGTTTAATTATGTATTTAAAAAAATATGTATATTGTATATGTAGTATACATATCAGTTATCTGGTTTGAGATCAGATGGCCGTTTATTAAGAATGTCCCAGGATATTTATTTATTAACCTGTCTTAGGGGAGGTAGACTAGGTAAGTAATTAGCGTTACAAGTTTCTAGATGAATGAAGTCAGTTTTGAATCAGTTTGCGGATGAAACAATTTATTTTAGTAAAAGTCATTTATTTCACAAAGGAGTCAATAACCAAAAGAACAACGAAACGACATAAAATAAATGAAAGTAGACTTTATTTTACAATAAATAAAACCTTCTCCAAAAGTAAAAATCACAACAAGTCACTTAATAATAAGCAAGGAATAAAATCAAATGATGAATAAATGAAACCTTACGCGTGTATGTATTTAATTGTGTTATGAGGGCAACATCCTAAAAAAATATCATGAAAGATATTATTTTTCAATAATAAATATTTCCTAGAAGTCATTAACTATATTAACATCTACAGCTGTTGTTTTTGTTGTAGGTTGTTGGGAATATAGGTTTATTTCTGTAAGGTATGCGATACAAGCTCGATTAAGTTTCGTAGCGGCCTCTTTGTCTTGTCTCTTTCGCTAACCATGGAACCACATGAGAGGCTCGCTCTCCGGCACAAAGCGTAAAGTTACTTACTATGGCGAAACAAAGACGACATACAAATATGACCAGCAAACAGGTACACTGTCCACCTGATCATAAAGTGGTCACCGCCGTCTATGGGTAGACATGGGTAACTCAACCAAAATGCATGAGCTGCGGTTCACAGATCGTCGTACCGCGCCGCAGTTCGACAACGACACAATATGACAGAATAGATCAGACTGTATACAGACTGTAAAATAATAAGTGAGTCGTGAGCTGTTTAGTTTGCTCTTGAGCCGCAGCTCGAAAGTTCCAGTAGGTGTGATCTGATCTATTGAACCAGTTCAGAGCTGAGTTACACTTGCCTACCTATGGGTATTTGCAGCACCGGGAGCATCGCCAATGCATTGTCAACCCTGAGACGTGAAATTGTTATTTGAAATTGTGTCATGTACCTGTAATTTCACCGACCTTTCTAACCGAAACACAATAATACAAGTGCACGACCGCTTCACGGCAGAAATCAGTACAAATAGTTGTAGTACTCCTCCAGACGAAATCTGTACTAAGAGCACTATTACTTTTAAATTAGAAACTACGATTGGAAAATTAAGCGCAAGATAAATAGAGAATACCCATGTGGTACACATCATAATCCATTTTCTAAAAGGTTAATATAATTATGCAACATGACTCTAGTAAGTGCTACATCTTCTTCCAAGAAAACAGGATTACTGTCAAAGGATCCTTTCAGTAAACGCTATGAAGTTAAGTATATGGAACGGAACAAATTCGCAGAAGGTTTTTTGTACCATGACTACACGGTAGATGATGTTATATGTTTTAATCTTAAAAGAAACCAAGTATTTAGAATAAATAAATCCGCAATCTTAGTGATAATCTTCATACACTACCACGTGAGCTTGTACTATCATAACTAGATAACTGATATAGTTCTTCTTAAATACTATATGTATGCACAAAGCAAACAGACATGTTCATGCGCACAAATGTTTTTCCCAGTTAGGAAGCGAAGGATATAACCACTTCCATAAATTTATTTAAATTCTAAAAAGGTTATGTGTTCTGTGGCCAGTACTATAAATAAAAAGCTGACTTCCGAACCGGTAGTACTTCCGTAGCTTTGAGTTTCACAAGTGCACTTTAAAGGCCTTAAGTAAATAAATAAACTTTGCTTTGACTCTGACTTTGAGATGATTGTTTGAAATACAATATTAGCATTTTGAATTTTGACAGGCTATTTCTAGTCGCAGGTCACAGGTTCGATTCCCACCCAGGACCAAACATTTGTGTGCATGAACATGTCTGTGTCTGGGTGTAAATATCTATTTAAGTATGTATTTAGAAAAAGTTGTGGATTCCATAGTATAGCTCTGCTTAGTTTGGGATCAGATGGCCGAGTGTAAAGAATGTCCGCAGGATATTTATTATTCTTTTTTTTTAACCCACTAATGGACGCCCTGGTAGTACCTTCAAGTGGGATTTGAATAAATAATTTTTGCCTTTAATAGCCAAATTCATGAGGAAGGTTACAGGCTATTTACATTAACATCTCGTTATGACCCTTAGGAGCGGAGCTAAAAGAAAAAGTCAGAAAGAACACTAAGCGAAAATGAAGTAATAGAGCGGGAAGACACGATTTTTTAATATAAATTGTATGTACTCTACATAGAGTTATTTTTATCCGTAACGGGTGTTCGCGGTTTGTGTAGAAAAATTAAGATACATGGAATAATGAATAATTTTTTATTGAATATGCAAACATAGATTTATCAAATGATTATTGCCCCTGTACCACACATTCAGATTATAACCACATGAAGTCCTTCAGTGATATTACTTTTATATAAAATGAACTTTTATTAATTACTAGCTGTCCTACCCGCGTCCCCGATGGATATCACATTTTTCCGGGATAAAAAGTAGCCTATATGCTATTCCAGGATATGCTCTATCTATGTGCCAAGTTTCGTCCATATCCGTTTAGTCGTTTTTGCGTGAAAGAGTAACAAACATACTTACATACAAATCTTTCCTGTTTATAATATTAGTTGGGATTTATTTATTTCGAATCAACAGCTTAAAAAATAAGTTTCAAGCTTCTAGCTCTAAAAATTACGATAGTTCCATACAACTTTTCATCCCCCTTTTAGCCCCTTACAACCCTTTTTTCGCATTAAAAAGTAGCATATGTCCTTCCTCAGGCTCTAGACTATCTGTATACCAAATTTCATTTAAATCGCTTCTGTAGTTTTAGCGTAAAAGCGAGACAGACGAAGTAACTTTCGCATTTATAATAATAAATATATAGTTAGTATAGACAGATACATGCGAAATTTCAAATGGATAGCTTTTGTTATTGTTCTGAAAATCCGTAATGTTATACTGACAAACAGACACAGATACAGATTCAAGATTTAAAAAATATGTATAATTCTTGACAAATATTGCCAATCCCATAGTCCCAATCTCAGAGAGATCAGATCAAATCGTGTCTCAACATGAATGCGTTTATTTATCATTGTATTCAGGAAAATTATTATAAAACCTTCCATAAATTTTATACACATTTAAATTTATAATGGTACTTTAAACAAACTCTAAACAAACAAATCACCCGCTACTTTGCTTTCATTACATACTACCAAAACTCCTTAACCTAAGTATAAACAAACTAAAGTGAAATCCATCAACGTATATCGTCTATTCCAATTTATCATACCATCATCGCCTTTATGAATAATTTTCTTGTCGACAAACGAAACAATTATGGAGCAATTTAAAGCTCGCAAGGCCTCTGGAATAAAACGTTTTAATTTCGTAATACAGAAGCTTTTGATTCCGAAGTAGCCCGAGCAAAACAACTGGAAAATGTTTAATTAATAAGCCCACATTGAACTTTACTTTTCATCAGTTCATAGATGGAAAATATTATAATTAGATATATTTTTTAACTGTATATAAAATACTTTATTCATCAGTATATGGATATGTATATAAGGAATAGATGACCTTTGACGCACCATCACCTCAAAACTACTAAATATATCGGGATGGAACTGCTCACATTCGATGCGGAATTTTTCGTAGATGGCTATACGCGGGTGAAACCGCGGGGGACAGCCAGTGTTATACCAATAGGTTGACAATTCTACTTCTCACGCCATTATCCGCAAATTAACTAATATTAGAATTATGGATGTTAATTTTTCCCGGGATAAATGATAGGTATCATGTTATTCCAGTGCATGTTGAATCTATGCCAAGTTTCATCGAAATTCGTTCGGTACTTTTTGCGTGAAAGTATCACAAACATATTAGTCGGATTTTTAATGCAAACGTGCCACTTGAGGGCTATTATTCATGATATATTTGGCCAACAGTTCTCTAGAATATTTTTTGGCACTGACAAGGAGAAGTAAATATACCAAAACACAGGAGTAAGTCTAGCCTTTTAAAAAAAATCGAAAAACTTCCAAATGGCGTGTAAGGCTATTCAAAATTTAAAAAAAACCACTTTCATGAAAATCAAATAGATGAATCTATAATACATTGATAAGATAGTATACGAATAGTGTCCACAATTTAGTAAACAAAATTTTTATACTTTCTGCAGGCAGTGCCGGATTAAGCAAGCAAGGGCGGGGCCCGCAGCAAATTCTGTCGATGGGCCTTTGTTCTGCTATGGGTTCTTAAATATGAAGTGGTAAAAAAACAATCGGTGGTGAACGGCCTTAGACCCGCGGGGCCCCCTCTTGCGCGGGGCCCGCAGCAAATTCTGTCGAGGGGCCTTAGGTCTGCTATGAGTTCTTAAAATAAAGTGGTAAAAAAAACAATCGGTGGTGGGCGGCCTTAGACACGCGGGGCCCGTAGCAATTGCTACTCTTGCTGCGTGGTTAGCCCGGCACTGTCTGCAGGTACAGGTAACATAATAAGCTTCATTACCTGTCCAGCATTCCATCTGTGATACATTAAAAATGTATGCACCAACTTACAATTATTTCAACCAAAACATTGCAATCACATGAATTAAAATGCTATCATTAAAATGAAACGTGAGTTTTCCAATTAAAACGGTATCTCTATTATTTGCATGTTTCTGATCGAAATTCTCGGCTGAATAAACATTCTGTAATGTAACGTAAATTGTAGTGGGCTTTTATTGTACGCTTCGCTGAGTACAACAATTATCACGAATATAATAAATGTGAAATGTTTTTACACTAATGTCCTGGGGCTCGATTCTGTAAGGAAAATGACATAGGCTCGCATGTTTCGTCGCGGCCTCTGTGGTTTTTCTCATTTGCTAATTACGCAGTCACGTGAGAGGTAAGCTTTCCGAGACCTCTGTGCGCCGCGACCTGACGAATTTTGTATTAGCTGCCCGCTTATTCAGCTAATACAAACTTCTTAGGCGAGCCGCTTCACGGAGGCTTTGGAGAGCTTACCTCTCACGTGATAGCGTGATTAGTGAAAGAGCACAGAGGCCACGACGAAATATCCTTGAGCTTGTGTCATTTTCCTTACAGTATCGACCCTTGAATAAGGGGGCTGGATAGTATTTTATTCTTTATGCGTCTTTCTCAGGGATGTTATGGATATCAAATTTTGGATCTGGATATGGATTTATGAATACTATGATATCGGTTTCGGTTACGTTTACGGATATGAAATTATTTCGGATTATCCGATTGTTTCAGTTGCGGTTAATTATTTTTGGGAAATAAAAATTAACGATAATACTTTATTTCTTGACGTTTGCAACTAAGATTTTGCAAAAAAAACATATGAGTATTAAAAAGTTAAAACTAAATTAACGGGTGTAAAACCTGTCATAACGTTTCGCATTTAGTCGCCACCCATATCCGATATTATCCGAAACATTAATATCGGATACGGATAGTGTTTCAGATATCTGATAGTTTCGTTTATGGTTGAGGAGCTCCATAACATCCCTGGTTTTAATTCAGTCTTCACGAACCGATCTGTGACATTTAAAAAGCATTAAAAATATACGGAACATAATGATGACTGACTAATAGATTGTAGCTTAACCTGCATATTGCAAAGCGGACATTTTTAGATGCCCCAGTCTAATAACGTCTCTGCCGCATACCGAAGTGTGTTAATAATACAGTCTAAATATATTATTTCAACAGATTTGTATTTTTAATATTGTTATTATAACATGCCATTGCGGTTGAGTAAAATATTGACTGCATACATAATATGGTTTTACCCGCATTCCCGAGGGATATCACATTTTCCCGGGATAAAAAGTAGCGTATATGTTATTCCAGAATATGCTCTATCATAGATAGGATGATCTATGATAGATAGGATGGATATCCGTTTAGTAGTTTTTGCGTGAAAGAGTAACAAACATACTTACATCCAAATCTTTCCTCTTTATAATACTAGTATAGATAAATGATTTGTACATTGAAACATTTTCATAAGATTATTAGTCCAGTAAGGGCTAATTTCACCACGTCTGCAGTTTCATTGATGCTTCATATCTCAGTTAGAATCAAAGCTTAAATGGCTTCCTAATGAATTGATTTTGAGTCCTAGATGGGTATTTATAACTTCAACTATGAATAACCGGCAATAAAGTTAGTATTCAATCTGAATTTAATTCGACAAGGAATTCCCATATACCTACGTACCAAAATGTTTATACTAACTTTTAGTGGCAGTACACAATTTTTTAGGGGTCTAAGCTAATGGGATCTACGAAACTGTAAGTATAAGTCTGTATGTTTGTTTGTCTGTGCTTTTAGAGGGTAATCAAGAAAGGCCAAAAAGTTGGAGGCTGACAAGGCCTATTGCAAATGTTGATGAGCCTTAATAATCTCCATCTATGTTTTTTTTTTCTTTTTTTATACCACATAGGCCGAATAACAAGCGGACGGTCCACCTGATGGTAAGGGGTCACCGCCGCCTATGGACATTTGCATCGCCAATGCGTTGTCGACCCTGAGACGTGAAGTTGTTAAGTCTCATGTGCCTGTAATTTCACAGTAATACAACAGTTTTACGCTTATTGTGATTTTTTATTATTCGAGCGGTCTTCCAAAAAAAATATACACAGCACGACGCGGAGCGAGCGAACACGTGACTTCAAGCTTTTAGCATCGTTTGCACACGTTATAATATGCGAGTGTGGCGTTTTAGGGGACGGGCTATTATTAGTACGATTTCTGCTCCTCAGGCCTTATTACCCCTCCCGTATCTTATTTATTCAATATATTATATCTATACTAGCTGACCCGACAGACTTTGTCCTGTCTTAATTATGAATATTGAATTCAAATCTTCCGATTTAATCGACTGTGAAATGTGTAATTAATTATTTTATTAATATAATTCCGATAATTGCACCGCGCATTCAGTCAACCGCGCCAACTGTCAAACGACTGACAATAACATCAAACAGGTTACATTTAAAAAAAATATATTGCCAAAAGCGCTAGTAAAGTCGTTAAGTTTTCTTAAATTTTCTCATTTTCCACGCAACTTTCTTAATTTTTTCTTTCATAAGAACCTTCGCCTGACAATAACAAATACAACAAAAAAAGAATTAGCGAAATCTGTCCAGTCGTTCACGCGTGATGCCGTGACCAAGGGAATCAGGGAACTCACGGCATCACGCACTTATGAAAGAAAAGAATAAGAAAGTTGCGCGGAAAATTAGAAAATTTAAGAAAACTTAACTAGCTATTTTGACAATATAAACTTTTTTAATGTTTGATATTACTGTCAGTCGTTTGACAGTTGGCGCGATTGACTGAATGCGCGTTGCAAATCATGGGTCGGAATTATATTGAAAAAATAATTAATTTATAATTTCTATATAATTTAGTACACATTCCACAGTCGATTAAGTCGGAAGATTTGAATTCAATATTCATAATGAACACAGAACAACGTCTTACGGGTCAGCTAGTATAATATAAAATTTATTTAAAAAACGTTATTAGCTACGAAGAAGAAAGTCATAAATGTTTTATTGTACGGAACCCTTTATACGCGAGACCAACTCTCACTTAGCCGGTTTCCAAATTCAATCAGATATATTGGTATGTAATTTTATTTATTTATTACACATAGGTATTATCCTAAGTTTTATATTTTATGATAATGTATATTAAAAAGAACTAGAAAAAAGAAAGTTAAAGCTCTATGTATATCAGATATATTATCTAGGAAATGTGGCGATATCATTAGATAGTAGCTACACACTTCAGTAAAATGTTTGAAAATTCTACATAAATATTTTACAATTTGCCTGAAGTTTTCTGCAATAAAACATTTAGAAAATGATTGGTACATAATTTGATTCCACCGGGCGGCGCGGTGCGGCGGCAGCAGCCGTCTCCACTCTCGGAGCAAACCACTTAAATGTAATAACAAACTACGCAGGGACTTCTCGAGATGGGTTTAAATTTGAACCTTAATAACAGAACTTGAGGTTTCATGTCAATATAATTTATTCCCTGTTTCATGATTTATTCTAAATGTTTTGAGCAAAGTGATAGACAAATTTAACGCTATAACGAAAAAAAATATGTTTTCTATACAATTTGAGATCATTAACGTAATTTGATTCACTTGGATCTTGACATCTGCTGTCTGATTTCTCCTCCTGACTTTTAATTACAATACTTAGGGTACGCTTACGTATAAATTTATTAGTGAATGAAAATTTCACAAGATTTTTTTTATTTTCAAGGTTCAGAATGTCGAATCCCTCAAGAAATATTTGACGCAATATCGCTCGACGAATCAACAAATTAATTAACGCATCAATATCGACAATCAATTGCCAATATCACTTAAAAGGGGCCCACCAGGAAGTTTCACAAATCTTTCTACTCTCCTCTAAAATAAAATTTTAAATAATAATGTGCTGAGAGATTCGAAACGATAAATCTCGAGCAGTCAATTGAACGCCAAAGAAAACTAATAAACGGTTGATATTTTTAAAGAATCTCAACAATATCACGGCTATAAATTAAAAGATTAGACGCTGAACCGGTCTGTTTCAGTAATGGAAGGAATTGGCTTGAATTAAATAACGATAAATAAATTTGTAAGTCCTCGCCCACGTCGAGGCGGTGCTTTAAAACAATCATCTCGTCAATTAATTACATAAAAGCGTAGCGAAGACTTCAGAATACTTGTAATTACGCTTTTATTTTTATCACAAACTCTTGATAGGAGCGAAAAGAGATTAAAACGCATAAAATGCGTGTAGTCGATTCAGTCTAAATTGGTTCTGACAGCCGCCAATGCCGCCGGAGTTGGGTACTTACCTACTATTTTTTAGAACGAACGTTTTACAATGTTAGGTTATTTTGTTTTATGGGACTGACATATTGCTGCTTTTTTACTGGCAACACTATATCTATAACTTTCTTGATAATATTAGAACTAAATGAATACCGATTCACGTACATTATTCCGCTAATCCGCCCCGTAGCGGTAAAACTGCTCGCTCTCGAAGCTCGATATTTTCTCCAAACAACTTCTTTCTTGTTGTATATCTTAACATAAACTCATCGAGTAAGTTTACTTTAACTTTACTTACTCAAATAATAAGGTTCAAGGTCCCTTGTCAAGTTCATTGAGTGATTCTATGGCTTTTCTATTGATGACATCTGAATCTGTCATCATTGGATGACAGACATGTTAAGATATTTGTCTAAATAATTTGGCTATCTCATATATTTTATGTAAGTATGGGATCTATTACTAATAAGACAAATATTCGTTTTCACGAACCAATTTAGTTGGTTAGTGGGAATGAGTATAATTGTAAACAAATGAACAGCGCTTTTGTGCTAAGTTCAGTGTATACAAACACAGTTTCTAATTTTGTTGCTCATAAGAAATGTTATACATGCTCACCAACGAGAATTATTCGTTTACTTATTTGTTTTCATTCCTTTCTAAAAATGGCAACTATTTATTTTGTTTGTACGATGCGGTTTAAGACTTTATAATATAAACAAACATTATTTTCAATCTGGAGTGCAGTTCCCAAAATTAGAAAAATAAAACCAAACCTCTTTGTATGATTTGATTGGTACTGATTACGTTGCTGAAAAATATTGCAAGGGGATTTAGCAAATCGGAGAGTGCAATTTATCCATAAACAAAGAGATTTAGAAAGCGCCAGAAGTGACAGCTCAATGAAAAAAAACCCGCCATTTAGCTTTACTGATAGCTGAGCGTCTGAGGAGCCATTAAGGAAATTATATGAATAATTAGTGCAAGGTAATTATTACAACATTTGTCTGAAATGTCATCACTGGTCGAAACTGTCTTAGTCCAAATAAATATTTTACCAAGCATACAATACAATACAATACAAATATGCTTTATTGTTCACACCACATACAGAGAAAATTAAATAAAAAAGTGTTTTACAAATATTATAAGTGCAAACAATTTAGGCGGCCTTATTGCTGAAGCAATTTCTTCCAAGCATAAAACTATTATCTAGGTTTTCTCCGCCATCTTGGAATGTAAATGGCGCCAAAACTTGAGTAATGGTGCGACACATGATTGCGAAATATTCGTAAATATCTTTTTATTCAGTCCACTGACCTTAAAATTACTTGATCCGTTTGAAGTCAGACTCAGTATAATGAAATGTGAGCTTCGCACCTATCTGGCGTCTGGTCAACGGAAATAAATAAATACGGTCTGTTTTTGTCACCTACTTTGTTATTTATTCGGGGCACACGGTTTCGGTTTATTCAACCTAGTCAAAAGAATTCGTTAAAAAGTTTGAATTCCCGACATCAAAGATTGCAGAAAAATATACTTAAATGTTTACATAAAATCCAGCTTATTTTATCACAGTGGAGCGCTATCTCAAATTGGATGGATAAGTAAATTGCTTTCATTTCTTCGTCATTACCCTTCGTGATCTGTAAATGTAGAGCAGCTGACTCGCCACTTCGATATTTGAAAACATTTCTTTTTATATTTATGCAAGTAAAGTAACCTTGATAATATGTCATAAACATCATTTAAAAAGTATCTGTGTATTTTTCGCCTTCTTTCTAACCTGCATAGTGTTGTCATCATCTCAATAATATTAATCTTTTATCCTATTACTTGCGACCCGCCCGGCTTCGCACATAACCTTTCGCCTTGCGGAAGACATTTTGTAAATGATGGTCGAAACCTCATCTAATTCTATTGCGTAGTTCAAAACATATAGGCAGACAAACAGTCACAGAAATTGTGACTTTATTTCATACTAATTAGAGATTACGTTATTTAACAACTAGTGGGTTAATGTATTCAAGGTTTTCATGACATAAGTGACAATATCATAGAATAACAGAATAATTTTGTTGTAGTAGAGCTCTTAGTGTTGAGTTCATACGGGGAAATACTACCACCTTACCTATTTCCGCCGTGAAGCAGTAGTGCACTTGTATTATTATGTTTCGGTTAAAGAGATAAGGGTAAAATTACAGGCTCATGAGACTTACATCTAGACGTCTCAGGGCCGACAACGCATTGACAATGCCTTTGGTGTTACAAATGTCCATAGTGGCCAGGGTGGCCACTTACCATCAGGTGGAACGTGTTTGTCGGCTCTCTTATATTAGGTATTCAGTCTTAGTAGATAATACTAGGAGAATATAAAATGCAGATAAAGCATAATATATATATTATGCTAAAAATTCCGTATTTTATGGAAATTTATTATTTTTAGGACATATAATAACAAACATATCGAATGAACCATTAAACCAATTTAGATTTTTGTAGAGATATACTTATATCCTAGGCCATTCTTTACACTCTGCCATCTGATCCCAAACTAATAGAGCCTGTGCTATAGAAACTAGATAACTCATATACTAACGACCTTTTTTTGAAGTGAAAACTTCTTTAGCTGCATTTAGCACTTTTCTTGTGATGAGTATAAAATGTTAAACTCGCGTCAGGACACGTGACCTGATCGAAAACTCGTAAGGCGGTAAAAATGCACAACTTCTGTCGGCACTCCCGGAGTGCAACCCGTTGTTTTTTTGACGGACGTACAGCAGAGCCTTAGTAATAGCCCATACAATTAGGGCCCCGTTGACACCCTTTGGATACAGAACCATAATCAGAAAACTGATATTATATATATTACTTTATAGATATTTAACATATGTACTTATATGATACAATCAAAACTCCTCTCTCAGTTGCCATTTCAACCGATAGGTGGCATTTTATGTTTATTTGATAGTGACTGGTTTGTTAAATCGCAGTCGTGTAGCGATTGAGTGCTTTATGCAGAATGGAAGTTTGAAATTACAAAACAGAAACCATTTGATACCGGTGCTCGCTCACCTGAAACTTTAACTAACCCTGAATTATTATATCGAGTTTCATTCTGAAATATTTTATGGTATTCACTCTATTCAGGGCTCTCCAGTCATACATTGAATTTTAAAAAGATTCCATTACTAAAATCGTGCTCCCGCAATTGTTTTTTTATTTAGACGCCTTATAGTAGCTAATTGATTTATTAATGCACTAATGTTTTTTCAGTAAAATTACAGGCTTTGAAATTCTGACCCTCAACCTTTTTGTGTGAGGAAAAATAAATGAATGATGAACACTATCTGTGCTATTCAAAAGTGATTGATGAATAATTAAAATGTTTCGCTGTAATACAAATGTTTCACTTCTATCGTGTGCAGTGTTCGGACCATACGATAATTATCGAATTATGCAAATTGTTATCGTACGCAGGTTGTACTATAATTGGACCGGACTATACATATAAGTATTAAAAAAATATAAGTACGACAATTTTGGTCCAATTCGGTCCAAATACGACTATACTACGCCGCTGGTACGATAGTCAGCTAGCTTCAGGCTGATAACACTGATTGTGTGTGTTTACGACACGCCCTGTATCTTTTTTACCTATTTAATAATTCGACATTTTACAAATCGACATATTCATGGAATACGCGAGGTAGGGCTTCAGTTCAGTGCCTCTGAATAAATACACATATCTACCTGCCTCAGTGAACATAATATCATCATATTTTCGCGGATTCATGTCATAAATACTTTTACATTAGTATCATTGATAGACTAACCTAGAAGTAATATATTTTTTTTTATACCACTTGGGCCGACAAACAAGTAGAGGGTCTACCTGATGGTAAGTGGTCACCGCCGCCTATGGACATTTGCAACACTAGGGGCATCGCAAATGCGTTGTTGACCCTTTGACGTGAAGTTGTTAAGTCTATAAGCGAAACACAGTAAAACAAGTGCACTACTGCTTCACGGCAAAAATGGGTAAGGTGGTAGTACTTCCCCGGATGAACTCTACACTATGAGCTCTGCTACTCTAATAATATATCCATAGACTACTTTGCAAGCTGTATACTTCATTTATTTGGAATTACAGCTCGTGTCTGACCTTTGTGCCAGCGCCCACGCTTGCATATTCGCAACCGTATGACGCATCTAGTGACTGCGAATCTCAACATTTATACGTGACTCAAATATATTTTCTACGTAAAAGTAGAGTAATATTATTGCATAAAATTTAGTGAAATTTTTGCAAACGCTGGAAATTACGACTGAAATGAACGACGTGAGGTCTTCTATTGTGTCATTAGCATGTTACATTACGGGATATGAAAATATCTAAATTGTTAACTACAATAGTCGCCATGGATCTTTATGTGTCGGAAGTGAGCTGCGGGTCGAATTAGCGCATCGTACGGCCCCGTTGCTAAGCAACGACGACGTCGTTTCCTTTCGGCCTTTTACTCCTTTTATCTATTTTGTGTTTTATGCGCAGCGTCTTGTTGCTGGGTTCAGAAACACAAATATCGGTGACCAGTATTATATTTTAAAAAAATGTAACAGAGATTTTAATGCCGTGCAAAGATCCCGAAAATTCACGAAGTAAGCCCGCGGTGAGTCATTTTCGCCCACCCTTTGTAGAAATCCAAAGAACTTCATTTGAATATAGTATACTACATTATCATTATTATATGCTGTTATTGAGATAACCTTATTTATCATTTGTCTATTTAACATTATAGCTTTGATTATGTATTGATAACCTAGTCAATAAATAGATCAGCTGTAAATCGATTCGCGGGGAAATTAGGCAGTGTTCCACACTCACTGTTCACGCCGCACATAGGACACTCGTAACAGCTGAATGTATTCGCCATAAATTGTTTCATACATTTTACTTTTGAAGCGAACTACCACCGACTAAGAGTATCTGTGCATCATTTTAAGTGTGTTCAGAAACGCATTTAAAATGTATGGGAAATTGTATGAGAATTTGTTTCCCACAATGAAATGAAATAAAATATAAAATGAAATATTTATTCAAATAGGCCTTCACAGGCACTTATGAATCTGTAGTGTACCCACCAACTGCAACTTATTAGCCACTTGTTGCTATCGCATGCGACTCATGTGCGACTGGCCTAAGCTTAACGATTGTCCAATGCAATGGCGCCAAAAATAATTATACTATTTATAAACCATATATAAATTCTCGATTTTATGATATCTCTGTACATTAACACTTCAATTGCTTGTACCTGAATTCAATTGGCGCTCCTGTTTTCGATCTCTCGATAAATTCCCGCCAAAAATTCCCGCCAACGACGACTCGGCATGGCGCCAACGTGATACCAGCCTTAATGAAATTTCACCCTCGGAAATGGAGCGATGCCAGCGATAATTTAGTTACTTCCTATTTTAATTTTGATATGATCGTTGAGCGACCGCGCAACACATGTTTGCACTTGTATTTATTAAACAAAATGTTTGTTTATTTTTAATGCTGCCTCAATTTTCTGCTGTTTTGGAGGCATGTGGAAGCCTAGTTTAGCTGGCTACACGAAAGAGCTTAACTAACAAAATCAGCAACATTTTTTTCTCTATTCCTTTAGTCTTTCTGCGTGGTTGCCGTGTACGTTTCTAGGTTTTTGGGCGAACCTGGTTCCTTTTCCCTATCCTGCTAATGAAAACAGGATTTAGCTGAATAATTTAGGGCTCATCTAGATCATAAATTAATACCATAAATTTGCCGTAGTCTGGTAAAAAGAACACTGCGGTTGAGATAATAGAGGGTAAGCAAGTAGTATCTGGGCTGAATTACCACTAATAACTCATGGAGCGATGTATAATATCATCGGAATATCCTAGCATTCTAAACACGTAGTTGCAAGCTGACAAGTTCACATCCCCGCAATTATGCGGGCACCGTGTTTTATTGGAGCATATTAAAGCGCCATTGCCATCCCGGTTTATGTACCTACGCTTCCCATAAATCGTATTACGTCGTGTCTCGATTGAAAACAGACTGATTGATAATTATGTGACCATTTGAGGATGCAGATCTTTGTATGCATTTTCGAATGTGAAATAGATAATTTCCGTATTGTATTCTTATTAATTAACATGCAAATATATTATTAGAAATTACATTGAAAAGTACCTACCTAAGATAAAAATTTTGAAGTTTCTTTATTTTAAAGAACTTCCACTTTGAAATTAATTCCGAATGTAAAACTTTGGCGCTTTGATTTGTTTCGGGATCTGTGGTAAATTACACAAAGCCAAATTTATCTCCGAACATCATTATAAACAATGAAAATTAAAATTTTATATTTAATAGAATTTTGGACAGAAAAATAAAAGATACGGTTCTATTATACTGGGGCTTATGGACATTGTTCCAATTTTTTTAAGAATATTACAGCTACTTAAAAAAAGAATATGTAACGAAAAAGTTTTCATTATACTGATATTTAAATTGATATCAACAGACGAAGTTCCAAAATCAAAACCAACAGACGTTGTTCCTCTTTATTATTAACAAAGAAACTTCGATTGGAAACATTTATATTCATAAAATACTTACAAAAGAGTAGAAGCAGATTTATAAATCGTAGGTAAGTAAGTTTAACAAAAGAATAATAAAGCTAAAAAATAAAATACGCTTTAAACATTCTATTGCAATACATTTCTGTGAACTACTTAGATTTTCTGCGCGAGGAATTTTCCAATAACTTTCTACAAGAAGCTCGCTTCCTGTACTCCATTTGTATACGACTTGGGTGTGCTTTATGTATCAATGTAGTGACTATATCCTCTTTTGATATACTTATGTAGTTACAAATGTCAGTACGTATATAAACCTCAAAGAATATTCGTGTAATATGTTATGAATAAAAATATTTTTTTTATAATAAATGTTGATCCCTAACCTAAGGAAATCCTTTCAAACTAATATTATAAAGGCGAAAGTTTTTGAGGAAGGATACTTTGTTACTCTTTCACACAAAAACTACAAAATGAATTTAGACGAAACTTGGCACATATATAGTTTATAATCTAAATTAAGACATGGTATACTTTTTATTTCGGGAAAATGTATGGAGCGCGCGAAAAACCGCGGGGTACAGCTAGTCATAAATACAAGGAAAATATGTATTAGTGAATAAGTGGTTTGTTATAATTTTTATTTCCTTTTTAATGGGTACCTATGCTTTATATGGCATCTTCAATTTCATCAATGTCTGAACTATTAATGGCCAGTTACGCGGTTTGAATCAAGGACAATTTTTCTATAGAGTGAGCCGAGAAATCATAAAACTTTTTTATAATTTTAAAACACATCGTACATTTTGAATAGGCACCTACCAGTCTCATTACAAAGCCATACAAAAATTAATTATTTGCCAAGCAAACCATACCTCAACAACATAGTAACATTTATTAAAAACTTGTTCTCATGAAGCTGCCTCCAGAAATACAATTATACTGCACTCCCTGCGCTCTCAAAGGTAATTTGAAATATGAAGTGAGGAATGTACTGAGAGTTTAATTTTGCAGCGAGCTCAAGTTAATCTGGTCGCCGTTCCTTTTATGACAAAGAGCATTTTTTACTGTTGCGTAAAAAGGTTGTGAACTTGTTTTTTAGTGCTTTATTAACTATTTAAAAAACAATGTTATGTCATTAATTTCGTATAGGTGGCTGAGTTGTATAAAGCTCGACTAAGGACCAGTGGTCGTAATTTTGAATTCCAGGTAGGGCAAGTTACTGGTAAATAAAAAAAAAATATTTTATAGACATAGGGTGTGTCGTAATGACATACTATTGGAGTATATTGGCAGGAAACTTTTATACAGGGAAATATTTTAATTATTCATCAATCTTTTTTGAATAGTATAGATTGTGTGATTCATTTATTTTTTTGTAACACGAAACGGTTGCGGATCAGAATTTCAAGCCCCTTCCATAAAAAGTTTAATTTTTAATTCAGAAGTTCTGCACGTTACTGGTAATGTGCTTCAGAAACGGCGACAAGGCTTTAATGAAATGTGGATTTTAGTTCTAAAACCTCTGCCTACCTGCCTACCTACACCTACCATTTGGGTATAATTGGCGTGAACATGTTTGATACTATTTACCTTTTGTGCAGGTTAATTTTAAACAGTACCCAGATGACCAATGTACCGGTTTGTCATTATTGTTCGTTTCTACAAAATTAATTGGGTATGTATTACATAAATGATTAACCTACATAAAATTAGATGATACATTGTATATCTAAGGGCTTGATATAACGAAAACAATAGGATTTACCTAACTAACCACAATTATATTTACCCTTTTACAGAAAAACACAATGAAATAAATTGTGAATGAACCATGACTCGTTTGATATCAACAATTTAAACTAATACATTACCTATATTATTAACAATGAATGACTAATTTTGAAATAAACAGGAAGAATCTAATTTTATTAATAAACTAGCGATCCGCCCCGGCTTCGCACGAGTGCAATGTACATTCTATTATAATACATAAAAAGCTTCCTCTTGAATCTTCTGTATATTGCTGCGTAAATTAAAAGATCGATGCGAACAGACGGCGGGAAACGACTTTGTTTTATACTGTGTAATAATGTTAAAGGGTATATATGAATATAATAGTCAACCATAGCTTGCAAGAACTGTTGATTTTCACGCTATAAAATAGAACCAGGGGTTCGATTCTGTAAGAAAAATGACACTAACTCGAGGATTTTTCGTCGCGGCCTCTATGCTCTATCTCTGTCGCTTACTACGCTAATACTAGTAGTATCACGTGAGAGGTAAGCTCTCCGAGGCCTCCGTGAAGCGGCTCGCCGACGAAGTTTGTGTTAGCTGAATAAGGGGGCTGGCCTAGTACGAGTCGAACTAGCTCACACACAACTAAGAAAATTGTAAATGTAAATTTTGAAAATTTACAAAATAATTAATATTTTGAATATTTTGTTACTGTTAAATAAAAAAAAAACAGATAACAAAGAGAAAATATATCACCAAAGAATTGGTGTTTATCTTCTGCTAGGGAACTTTGTTGTGTGTGAGCTAGTTCGACTCGTACTAGGCCAGCCACCTTATTCAGCTAACACAAACTTCGTCAGCGAGCCGCTTCACGGAGGCCTCGGAGAGCTTACCTGTCATTACCTTACCATACCTACCTTTATTAATTTATAAGTATTTATTGACATATATGTAGGTTTCATTATTGATTTCAAATGTCTGAACGTGCAATACCTGCTATCCTCTTCTATATCCCGCTACCCCCTAGGTTGTCTGGAAGAAATCGCTTTAGCGATAAGACAACCTATTTTTGTAAACACTTATTCTATTATCCACTTCTTTATGTTTATTTTTCTCCTGTTATGTGTTGTACAAATAAAGTATATTGTATTGTATTTTATGTATAAAGCTAAATTTTCAGCTGTTACACGTTAGCGGAATCATTTATCTTCAAATTGTTCAATTTAAAAATAGAATTCTGTTATTGATCGGATAGCTTATAAATTATTACCGTGACGACAAGTTCCACATCTTTATTTCCAGTAATTTTTCTTTTTACGATCTTAGATCATTTATTTGTAATATTTAGCTCAAGGTTTATTTGATTGGTGGGCTTATAAATAGTTACCCCTGGTGACCACAAGTTCCACCATCTGTGAATAAAATATATTCCGAGAATGTTTTATTACAGAATTACATATAATTTAATTCAGGACAATCAGCATGACTTGTAGTTTAACTACTTTAATTAGTGTAGTTAAATTTTGCGGACAATACTATTAATATGTTAAATTACAATGTTTAACAACGACCGTACATTTGCCGCAATAATGTAGTGACTATTCAACAATCATAACCATTTAGCCTTAATTCAATAAATAGTATTCAGAATAACCCCCAATCATCTCATAATTTAATATACCTTACATACAATTACTACTTACCTAAGTTTTAGTTATCCTACTTATTTTAAAAACGTGAAATTTTGACGACTTACCTAAAACGTGGGCCACAAATATTTATGTTCTGAATTAGCACAGAATACTTTTTATTTCGTGATAATAACTAATACTAGTAACAGATATGTTAGAACTAATATCTGTTACTATCATTCATTAACAAAAAAAGAAAGTGTTGATGGTATATTCTATTTCATAGACAATTCTAAATTCAAAGGTGTGGTTTTGATCGAGATAGAAAGATATCAAACATACGATTATAGCAGCCATAAAGATTATAATGGGAATTCCGACGTAGGTGACGCTCCCGGCGTTTGATCACCTTTGAAAGGTCAAATATTTGGCACTGTATTCGAATGACATTTTATGGTCTCGCTCGGCGCTAAGCTAGTTTGCTATAAATCAATATTCCTCCGAAACTTGCACTGACATCCAATCTAAGGATGGTGTACGGATCTGACCTAGTTTGAGGACCAGGTCACACATGTAAGGCGAATAAATTAAAAAAAACACCTCTACATAGCTGAAGTGCATAGTTGAAGTTGTAGTTATTCCTGTATATAATATACATAGATAAAATATAAATAAATATATATAAATGATAATAATAATGTCCCAGAAGTTTCACCCGTATTCCTTAATGTTTGATATATAGATATAGCCCATCATTCGCGCAATCTCATGTTCTGACTATATACTAAGTTGTCATCAAGATCGGTCAAATCGTTCTACAATTATAAAAGGACATACTGATAAACAGGCAGACATACAAAGAATTGTAGAATTGGCGTCAGTGAGTCATAAAACAAATATTTATCACAAAATTTTACAAAAATATGAAATGTGCAGTCATCCTACAGATTTATAGTAGTTTAAATATAAATATAGTCCACCCCAAAATATTGTAAAATAAAGGATCTCCTTTGATGATGGACTTAAAAGCAACGTAAGGATCAGAGCTAAATTCACTGAGTAATTTTTTACAGCACATACACAAACAAAGTGCGCCAGAAATAATAATATCCTTAACAGTTGAATAAATCACTCTCTCAGGCAATGCCAAAAGCTGTATATGTTGTTTACAGATATGTCAGCTCGTGTAACACCTTTCATATTCAGGTGGAATCAGTTGCAGCGCTGACGCAATTACTGCGAGCTGGAAACGCGCAAAATTACGTTAACCCAGATATGCGACCGAAATAGCTCACTGCACTGGCGATCGGAAAATACCTATTCGGAATCTACAATGTATTTATTTTATAAACGCTATTGCTGTTATATTGCGCATAAAGTTTCAAATGTTATTTTAGCATCTTTTAGTAAACTAAAAGGGCCTTATCGGTAAACAAGACATAGCCTTAGTTAGTTCTTTGATTGTTTTTGGGCTGCTTGCTTTAATAACACTTAGATGTCATGTTCTTTCTTACTAAGTATGGAATGTATCCAAAACTTCTAAATATTGTGCACGTTGACGACGTTGTGCGAACGTAGTTGAAAGATTGATTATTTTCCTTATGCGTTTATTATTAAATCGTAAATTGAATAACATTTTTAATTTATCAGTTTCCAATCCACTTATAATATGAAGTTTAAATAATTAAAATGGTTAGATAGGATTCAATGACTCATAAACAGCACAACTGATTTGGATAACATTCGGCCATATTCGATATCTCTGGAAAAAGGAGCTTAAACCACGGGGCGAAAGCTAGTTGCATTAAGAAAAGAAGATTCAGTAGATAATATTCCCAGAAGAGGAACCCTCTAGTTTAATAATATAGACACAGAATTTGCATCTCAAAAGAAACAATGAGAATTAATTCAGAAATAATATAATGACTGGAAAATGTATCGGTTGGTCCTTCTCTATAAATAAGTTATGGATAATGATGCTTATGTACATATTTATAAGAACAATGCGCCCACCATTATTTTCCTAGCTTTCAAGAGAATATTCCTGAAATATAGTGATAGGTAGCTAGAGTATGGTTGGAGAAAAAATTAATTTAGTTTTTAAGTAATAGATTTAGTATTTTAGGAAGCGTTGTTTGTTCGAAGTCGACATTTTCTAACCACTTTATTTAATGATCCCTAAAAAGCATTTTAGCTGAAACGCTGTTTATGTCATCACGTATTTACTGACCACCTTTCGGTAATTGTAAAAGTGTCAAGTTATTTACGCGACATTAAAAAGAGCATTTATGACTAAAAGTGTCATCAGTAAAAAAGTGTCAGGTTTAAACATCTGTCCAGTTTTAACGCAAAATGTTTTGTTGCATATCTGTACGAATGTCATCCGATACAATATGAAACCTGATACGTTTTTAATAAAACACATTATTACGTGAAAAGATTGTCAGAACACAATACATGTTTATACCGTTGACACCCCTGTCAAACCAACAAAGAGGTATAAGAGTGTTAGTAAATGTATGTGAGAAATGTTTTGCGACAAGAATAGCACAACTGGAAACACGATTCTATGCTTGCACAATATGAAAAGAAAATAGGATCAGAACTTATATAATGCACTGGATTCAATGCACAAGTCCACTACCTGTAGAAAAGTCTGATATTCTTGAACCTGTGTTGAACCTCCTTCGCCCTATCAGTTTATGCAAAGCGAATGGAATTTTTAAATCTGCAAGCTGGATATGAATATAAAACAGTTGTAG
The DNA here is from genome assembly GCA_907165245.1 of Habrosyne pyritoides. Taxonomy (NCBI): domain Eukaryota; kingdom Metazoa; phylum Arthropoda; class Insecta; order Lepidoptera; family Drepanidae; genus Habrosyne; species Habrosyne pyritoides. The sequence continues at coordinate 3,558,750 of OU015587.1, read as the reverse complement.
GTGATTCTTGAGCAAAATCACGAAACTATTTTATATGTATCAAAACACCGGAGAATATTTTTAGAAATCGTGTAGGATTCGGTTTGAGGTCTTTCGCAACATTTTCAACATCAAATTCGCCGCAGTCATACATCAAAGAAATAAGAGAAAAATATTTTTATACCATTATCTGTTTTTTGTCACCGTTTACAGCTAACAAAAACCTTCGTGAAAGTATTACGTCATAAAAATGATAGATAATCAGAAATGTTTGCCTAATGACCGTCTCTGGTCCTGCGTGCCTACTCCCTAATTGCCTGAAGCTGTAATCCAATTAAAGTTGCCGCTTTTATTATGTATCTACCCAATTTATTTTTAATGCGAAATTTTACATATTCATAGAATAAAAACTTTTTATCATATTCATTCAACAATACATAATTCATCAAATTGAACGTATAAAATATCCTATTGTAAATTACACTAGGAGGAAATAAAGCTAAAACAAATTAATATATTTCTTAGTAGTATCAATAAAAGACGTGTTCTCAGCGGCTTCCTAGAGCAAATGAAACCTAACTGGTTTAATTTCCACTCATTAATGCGGCTGGGACTCTGCATTCTACAATTAATACAAATGCTCCGTGAACTCGATATATTATTTATAGAAACCGCTGCAATAGGACTAATTGGAGCTAGGAATACTTACTTGCAATCAGGAATGTCGAACGTGTCTATCTAGATGTTATAGTGAGCTTAAGAATTATTTGTTGCTGTGAAACCAACCCTTATCTCTCTTAATGGTCTTAATGTCTTGTTTGTATTTCTTTTAGTAATTACTTATTTCTTACATACTTTCATCACCATTTATTCGATTGAACACTCCAATAGTATAGACTATAGAGTATATTATAATACAATATTGGATTATTTGAAAATCATATGACAGCCGCCCTCCCTTTTCATCCCTCATCATAACAACCCTTTAACCTTTGGATATCCCGTGGATATAGAAACTTAAGTTGAGTTTATATTAATAACTAGCTTTCCATCCCGCGGTTTCACTCGCATTATAAAAGACTAAGATTATTTTTAACAGGAAATACCTTTCTTGAGCTTGCTCTTCCAAGATACAATCTATCATATACCAGAATTAATCAGAACCGTTCAGCCGTGAAAACCTAACAGATAAGTAGAGAGACAAACATGCTCAAAGTATTTATTTAATATCTGGGTGGATTTATAAGAATATCATGTCATACTTAGATCAGAGTATACTCGTTTATCTACTTATTATCAACCTACTCTATATTTTATTATCTGTGGAATTTTCTAATAAGGTTTCTATACTTCTCTTACATCTCAACTACAAGCGGACTACATATAGCGTACAGAACAACAAATGAAAACCAATTTTAGATTCAAAATGAATTCTACACTTAATATTATAAGAGGGAAAGTTTGTAAGGAATCTTTGAAACTAGGCATCCGATTTTAAAAATTGTTTCACTGATAGAAAGTTACACTATTCCCAAATCACATTATAATTCCGGTATGCATCATATCTGTCGGTAACGCAGGTAATAGGCAGAACGGTACCTAGTAAGAAATCAATAATCGCTTACAACAAAACAACTAGCGTTAAGAATGTATTTTGATTGAACACCAACTCTCTTTGTCCGTTCAGAAACATGAAAAGATCTATTTGTCGAGTTTTATTGTACCTTTTTAATGTTGTTAATCTTTGAGCACAGAAGTAAATATCTCAATAGAGTTACGTTGCGTGGGTGCGGGTCATCGTCCACTTTAATTGCGTTTATGTCAGCCAGTTCTGCGAACACAATTATAAGGTGATTCACACTTTTGAACTCCAATTGTACTTCTGGAAAAGCTATCTTCGGTTTTGTGTAGGATTTTGTTTTCAATCTAATTCTGCTTATGGAATTATTATAGAACAAACGACAGTTCACTAAAAAAAAGAACCTTGCATAACTAGTAATTTCATGCTAGTAATTTTCCGAAATTAAATTCCGAAATATACATCCTTGATACACTTTCTTATCATTCTTAATTCACACTTTCGAGGTTATGAACAAGATTTTTATTACGTAATGATTGGGACTATTTCAAAATTTTAAAACAAAATTTTGGCATATGTCGTACATCAGTGCTTAATCATTATCAAGCTCTACTTAGTTTGGGCTCATATGGTCGTGCGTAAAGAATATCCCAGGATATTTACTTCGTGTAAATTTTATCAACGCGGGCCCACATTATATCTGCCATTTATTCAATTCTATGTTTTTATAAAACAAATCGCTATTACGCATCTATTTGATTGCAAATAACATCAAAAACGTTAACTTAAACTGTGGCCACCGTGCTACATATTTAGCTAGCCATATTAATCATAAATATTACCATTTTTATGTTTGTTTTATTGTAGAATATACAATGTAAAATACAGGCTGTTAACAAGGTATTACTTTTGACCTATATTAAACTATGTAACTTCTATGAAACAAAGTAATTAGCTACAAATTAACTAAACAGTAACGTGACTTTACAGCCAAGGGGGCTGCCCCCTTCTTTAGCTAGCTACTTCGTCGGCGAGCCGCTTCACGAAAGCCTGGGAGAGCTTATCTCTCACGCGATTAGTAGTATTAGCGTAGTTAGCGAAAGAGACACAGCACGGAGGCGACGAAATATCCTCAAGTAGTCATTTTACTTACAGAATCGAGCCACAGTAGCTGTACCAGTCGCCTCGAGCATTGTAAAATAATATACAAAATAGTTATTTACCAAAATCTACCTCTGTATCGGTTTCAGTGTGGTCGCTTGAGGCTATATAGATATAAGCAATATTGGATTACTCCGCCTAAAGCTGTCGGGAGCAAGGTTTTGAGCAATATCCATTTATGATGGTTTCTTACCTATTTATCACAATAATGAAGGGTCTAGTTCAGCGTTAATGAATCGGAGAGATAATGTTCTTTTATTACGACAGGCCAATTAGCTTGGTGGTTAGCGCCCCTGACTGCCAAGTCGAAGGTTGCGGGTTCGATTCCCACGCAGGACAAACATTTGTGTTCATGAACATGGCTGTTTTTTTTGTGTCAGAGTGTAAATATCTATGTATATTATGTATCTATTTATTTAAAAAATAAAAAGTAGTATATCAGCTATCTGGTTTCCATAGTACAAGCTCTGCTTAGTTTGGGCCGTGTGTAAAAGAATATCCCAGGATATTTATTATTTATTAATATTATATTTCTTTTACGGAAAATTAAGATTGGGGTTCGATTTCCAGATCGGGCATACTAATATTACTGTCATTGTTTAACAATTATTATCTGTAGACCAGGATTGGTAATGCCCCCGAAAGATGGCATAGATCATCACGTGTCATGTTTGTTATATCATCGATGGAACGTGAATCTAATTACTGAGACCTCTGCCTACCTCTTCGGTGATTATTTATTTATTTAAGGTCTGCCAACAGTTGTTAGAATAATACATATGAACATATACATACATAAAAAACTTAATCTAAGAGCACAACCAATTACAGGCAAACACCACTTGACATATTTCAATTAGTTAAAAACAAGAAAAAAGACAAAGTAAAAGTTATCGGCCTAAAGGCCCATATGGATTATTTCTTTCCCTGGTATACTATCAAATAAGCTGACGTATTAACAAGTCTCGTACCGTGGATTATTTGAATTTATAAATTGGCATCGTGGGTGGATATTTTATTAAACGCTCAGTAAAACAATTATATAAAAAGAGAAATGATACGGCGCTGTGTTACGTCCATCAGTACTTGAAAAAAGGTTCGATACGAAACACAAATGTTTTGTTTACTGAAATAAATATTGATGTTTGTTTCAGACGCAACGTAAAAAGCGGCACCCTTATTTATTTACAGAGGAACTTCTAAATTCCTTTGTATTTTATCTTTTCAATTGGTAAAGCTTTGAGTAAATAAACTTGGAATGTGGAATTTTATCATCGTCGTTCTTGCAAAGGGATACTAAAGGGCTGTGAAATTCTTGAGGCATTCGCTAGTATATAACTTTTATTTTTGTACTAACTTTGCTTGAAGATTTTGGGGTTGTTTGTCATGCCCTTTGGTTTGAAGTTCCCTTTTAAATACCTTCACGAAGGTATTTTCACCTTCATATTCAAATTTTCATCACATTTTATATTATCCAGACGTTTTGTGAAGCCGATAAGCTTGTGTTATGACTACAATCCCACTTATAGGACCTAGTATCCTGGTAGGTTCAGTAACTTTAAATTTGACCTTTATAAGTGCCCGGTCTGAGAAGTCATTAAATTAACCTTATGTATTTTATTTTCTTTTTTCAAGCTCATATTTTGTTTAATCCCACCATAGTAATGAGTTTAATAAGTAGGAACCACAACTAAAAGCTAATATCGTGCTGTGGTTCCTGGCGATGTTATCATTTATCGAAAGCTGGTGCTGATTACGATAGCTAGTTGGCTCGCGATTCCCACCCAGGACAAACATTTGTGTGCATGAACATGTCTGTTTGTTCTGTGTCTGGGTGTAAATATCTATATAAGTACTAGCTGCCCGGACAGACGTCGTTCTGTCGAAATAAGTCCATACAAAAATGCAGGAATTCGCTCGCAGCGCCACCTACCGGGTCCAATTGTGAATCTAAACCATCCAGGGCACCACCCAAACGCAAACAAAAAAAAACATTCCAATCGGTCCAGCCGTATTAAAAAAGAAGAAATAATTGAATTTCACGGTATTTCGTTTACTACAAAATAAATTTAATTTATACATTAGCCTCAATAACACGTGGTAATCATGATATTGAATTGTAGCTTATATGACACGTTCGTAGATTTACCATAGCAGCGCCATCTATTGATGACTTACTCAACCCAGTCGAAAGGTATCGACATCTCTTAGAATCATTTGGAGTTAACAGATAATTGTGACTGTCAAATAATAACAGACAAATAATTAGCAATAAATTAAAATTGCGACTATAATTTGAGATTTAAACTATCCTATCTCTCAAGTTGGATCGAACTGCACATGGTGTGCGAATTTTATTATAATCGGTTAAGTGGTTTAGGAGTCCATTGAGGACAAACATTGTGACACGAGATTTATATATATTAAGATGTAATAAAAAAAATGTTTGTGTAGTATATTAGTTACATCCATAGTACAAGCTCTGCTTAGTTTAGAATCAGTACCTCTACCATGAGTTGCTATCGAAACTTTAGTCACTAGCGAGTAAACTACTATCGATACAGTATTTCTCGATAGCAACTGTCAAATTTGTGACTCATGGTACCGAATTTCTATAGCAAAGGCTAAAAAACGTTACTCGCTAGTGTTTACATTTCGATAGGTTTTTTACCTATCAACTCGTACTATCGATTTTAGTTCTTTAGGTGACCGCTAGTGGCGCTGTACACGTTTGCCACTGAAATGTTTTATGTCGTCGCTAGCGAGTACGTACGTTAAAAACTCATGGTAAAGGCACAGGTGGCCGTGTAAAGAATGTCCCAGGAAATTTATATTTTTTTTATTCAATATAGCATAGAATATACAACCTTTGCCACTGCATCCAAAACTGCCACTGATCCATCATCTACCCTATCACCAAAAGAATAAGAACCATTATAAGCTGGTATCATTTGTATAAGACCCAGCGTCAAATGAAGCTGTAAACCAAGCGTAATATGATAAGCTCATGTCAGCCGTAGCCTACCTGAAAATTCTATTTGAATTTCAAAGCAACATAAAGTAGCAAGAAACGTTTCTATTATTTATGTATCCATTAGATACGATGTCTTAAAGGCTAGAGGGTTTACGTATATACTTAGCCCACAAAGCATTTACTATACATATTTCTAGTTGTAAAGATGTACACCTCTTTGCAAAAGCTAGCTGTCTTGCGGTATCACGCGTTCTCAAGGTACGTTACATTTACCCGAGATAGACGATATGTTAGTTCAGCCCCCTTATTCAGCTAATACAAACTTCGTCGGCGAGCCGCTTCACGGAAGCTTCGGAGAGCTTACCTCTCACGTGATTAGTAGTATTAGCGTAGTAAGCGACAGAGACCGAGTAGTTGGCTTGGTAGTTAGTGACTCTGACTGCGAAGCCGAAGGTAGCGGGTTCGATTCCCACCAAGGACAAACATTTGTGTGCATGAACATGTCTGTTTGTTCTGTGTCGGGGTGTCATTATCTATATACATACGTATTTAGAAAAAGAAGTAGTATATCAGTTATCTGGTTTCCATAGTACAAGCTCTGCTTAGTTTGGGATCAGATGGCCGTGTGTAAAGAATGTCCCTGGATATTTACAGTGCCGGATTAACCACGAAGCAAAAGTAGCAATTGCTACGGGCCCCGCGCAAAAGGGGGCCCCGCGTGTCGAAGGCCGCCCACCACCGATTGCTATTTTTAGTACTTTATACTTAAGAACCCATAACAGACCAAAGGCCCTCCGACAGAATTTGCTACGGGCCCCGCGCTTGCTTAATCCGACACTGGATATTTATATTTATTTATTTATAGAGGTCGTGACAAAACATCCTCAGAATCAAGCCCCAGGTTATAAACTATATATTTATCAAGTAACATCTAAATCCGTTATGTCGTTTTTGTGTGAAAGTTGAGAAACAAACATCATTCCATTCTCACAAACTTTCGCATTTATAATATGCTGTCTCCCCCGGTGTCACCCGCATTCCCGGGATAATAAAAACAATATCATAGACAGATAGTCTGCCAAATTTTTTTGTGAGATCCTCACCTAACAATTAAACTCACTTTCGAATTAATAATATTAGTAAAGATGTTAATAGGATTTAAAACCTAAACCACATCACAATAATGATATAAATAGATTGCGACCGGACTAAAGACAGGAAGCCACGATATATGAGACCATTATGAATTATTTAATGAGCAAGACAAATAACGTAGACAATAGATACTTCGCGCATGGCTACTATTGACGAATCAAATTATCTATAGACAGGTAATCAATACGCACTTTTAGCCTATAGCAACAACAAGACTATTATTATTATTTGATAAATTATATGTTTATTTATCAATCATTTACTAAATACTAGCTGCCCCCCGCGGTATCACCCGCGTTTCCGAGGGACGTAACATTTTCCCGGCACAAAAAGTATCCTATGTCACTTCTAATACTTCCAAGAATATGAGTACAAAGTTTCATGATGATCGGTTAAGTAGTTTTCGCGTGAATGCGTAATAAACAAACTTACATTCACATTTATAATATTAGTAAATGTTAATAGTTAATGTAATTTAATAAATGATGTGATAAACAACTTCACGTCTCAGGTTCGACAACGCATTGATGGTGCCCCTGGTGTTGCAAATGTCCATAGGCGACGGTGACCACTTACTAGGTGGACCGTGTGCTTGTTTGTTGACTCATGTGGTAAAATGAAGCTAATAAAAAGCGTTGCGTGGAAGAAATGGCTTCAGCAAAAAGGCCGCCTAAATTGTTTGACCCATGTGGTATAAAAAAAAGCAGAAGGTCTGTATGGTAAACGGTCACCGCAGCCTATTGACGCTTGCAAATCCAGGGGTATCTAGAAGAACCCCATCCTGTGTACTCGCTTGGTAAAACGACAGTGAACTCATGTCTATAAACTATATTTTATGAATAATCTTTTCCCCTTTCAAGCACGCATTTTATACTCGAGATGACCATATTTATCTGTTATTTTACACGCATCAAATATTAAAATGTATATTCACGCAAATATCTATGAGTGTACTTTTATTATAAATATGATACCAATGCTCTCTATGTCTGTTTATTATTTTTTGATGGCTGAACTGATATTGTTGAAATTTGATACATGCAAAGTTACTTTAAGACATGGGATAAGACTTGGGGTACTACTTTTTATAAATCCAACAATATCACTATTTAATTTGACAGAGTATATCTGTGACAATATGATTTCGAAAGTGACTGTTTTGCTTTTTTACGATACCATGCTAAACAGATCTTAAAGAAATTTGGTATAGGATATAGATTGTATGTTGGAAAAACAGCAAGCCTTTTATTTCAAAAAAATCTTTAGCCTTTATAATGCAGCGACAGAAGCTAGTACTCAATAAACTAAAAAATCTACGCCTGGGGCTTCACATTCATTGATGTAAATTAACCGAATCAATAGGTATGTAACTCAAACAATGACGATAGCCATAATCTTGATTCAACAGTCAATATCGTGTTTGTTTGTTACAGAGAATCTGTTGCCAAGTCAGTTTCCAATAATTATTTACTACGTATCGATCAAATATCCACTGACCTATTTATTTAGGTCAGCCTATAATGGTTGTTTACAGTTTGAATACGATGTATTGGGATTTTTATAAAACCAGGATATATTGGGACTCTTTCAAAATAGTCTCAAAATGTAGGGCCTTAAGAATAGGAAACTACAAAACTTCGGTCCAGAATATTTGGAAAGGAATGAATTATAAATAAATATCCTGGGACATCCTTTACCCACGGCCATCTGACCCCAAACTAAGCAGAGCTTGCACTATGGAAACCAGATAACTGATATACCACATAAACTATTATTTTAAATTCATTCTAAAATATATATTTTCATCCAAACACAGAACACACGGACATATGTTCATGCTCACAAATATCCTGGTGGAAATCGAACCTACGACTTGCGGCGTGGCGTTTAGGGTATCTAGCCACTAAGCCGACTGGCCCCTCAAATATTGTTTTAGCAAAGACTAACATTTCCCTGGAACCCACCTTTTACACCGTACTCTATACTTATACCGTTTACTACGGTGGGATCCTATACGTATACAAAAGTAGGTTGATAATAAAGTTAGTGGGAATCGAACTAATGACGTGCGGCGTAGTATTCTGTGCCTCTAACTACCAAGCCAACTGGCTCGTCTAAAGGTGGTTAGGAATGGGAAATTACAAATCTTCAGTCCACTATATCAGAAAGGAATAATTTATAAACATATTGCGCTGACCTGAAATAATTCACGATAAAGTTCTATATTAGCTGTAGGTTTTTCGGAATACGGAATTAGATTTCAGTTCAAATTTTACTAAACTAAAAATATAAAGTAAGAGTGCGAATTTTGTGAGTTTGTGTATATGGAGTAGTGCAATCTCACGAACCAAAGCACCGATTTGAAAAAATCTTTCACTGGTAAAAAGTTACACTATCCCCGAGAGACATAGGCTATGTTATAGTCCCTAGATATATTTGATCCCTCGGGAACGCGCGTCAACCCGCGGGTAGTAACTAGTCGGAGAAATCTAAACGTATAAAAATCGATGTGTACATATTGGACTCCAAAACTGCTAGACCAATTTCAACGGGTGCTTCACTGGCAGATAGCTGATGTTACAAGGAATAACTAAGGATACTTTGAATCCGAGGAAAATGTAACTTCCCTCGGGAACGCAGGTGAAACTGCAGGGTACAGCAAGCTAGTTAGTTCTTACTATTTTTCTTACGTAAGATAAAAGGTGTGTCATGCTATAAAACGTAATAAGAGATTAGATTTAATACCTACATATTTATTTATCATAAGCTCAATCTTTTTAACACTAATCATACCGACACTTACTAGGTACCTATTTCTACCATAGCGGGTCAAATGTGACTTTACGTTTCCTGCTTGAGTGTATGAAATATGGTTGTTAGGAAGGGAAATAAATAGTATAACTGTATATTAATTAGTAAGAAAAAGTCATGAAGTCAAATGTGCAAAAGCAATAAGATGATACGTACATTTTCAATGCAAAGTTCAAAATGGGTCATTTGACCCGGTTATGGTATGTTTAGTGTTAAACAAATCGAGAAGGAATTAGTTATGTTTTAGCGCAAAGCTATAAAAACTGAAGCCAAAAAGTAATCAGTGTAACAAAGTTACCAAACAACTAGGTAGGTAGGTACTTAATGTAAAACATAAACAAATTAGAATAAAGAAATCTGTATCCTATGGCTGATGACGTCATACGTACCTATATTAATTAGGGAACCCATACAGTTTTATAATTCTACTAGCTGCGCCCTGCGGCTTCGCCCGTTTTCGACCCTGGTTATAAACCTTCCTCTTGAATTACTCTATCTTTGCTGAAAACTGCATTTATGCATTAAAAACTGGTGCATAGTTTCTGATTCTATAAAGGACATACAGACAAAGATATTTTTTTATATATATAGATTAAGGTAGGCATTGCTCACCACGATTTTATTAAATATTTTGGCAAAGTACATTGTTTGGATGATAACTTTCCATGAAATATATCAATTTTGAATTTTGTCTTATCCTATCGTTAAATAATCGTAAACATTAGTTTGAAAACCATTACTTTCTACATGCCTCAGTGTATAAGTAAATATCGTTTGTTTTGTAATACTATGACTTGAAACAACTACATACTTTCTTTTCCTTTTTCAGAGAAGTAATATCAGATTACAAGTAGATTCATCAAAGGATAACCCAATTTATTTAAACTTGCATCTATTGATCCAACAGCTAATTGTATGATAATGGAAATCAACCTTATTCCAAAGCAATACAGTTTCTTTTCCTATGACAATCTGAAACGTCAAAACGGCCATCATAGCGTGCCGGTAGTATAGTGAATTTAATTGAATTTCAGCTACTCTTCAATTTGCCTTTTTAAATTTTCATTTCTTTATCCTTGATATCTTTACCTTATTGTATTAGTAAACCTTAAATCTCGCTATAACAACAAGACCCGTTGTAAACAATACCAGCATTTACTATAAGTAGTTTACTTGCTGTTCCCCGCGGTTTCACCCGCATACCCGAGGGATATAAACTCACATATATTCAAATTCAAATTCAAAACCATTTATTCAGTTTAGGCCTTCGGAGGGCACTTATGAAGGTCAAATTTAAAGTTACTGAAGCTACAACCGGTTCGGAAGTCAGCCTTCAACTGAGAAGAACCGGCAAGAAACTCAGAACCTTCCTCTTGAGTCATTCTGTCTATTGATTAAGACCGCATTAAAATCCGTCGCGTAGTTTAAGAGACCTAAGCGTATAAACGGCGGAAGCAACTTTGCTTTATACTATGGAAGGATATGGAAGCAAAGAATCAGTAGGTATAATGAAACTTTGCTTACTTAAGCTACGTATAGAAAGTATTTAAGAAGCCTATTTCGTATTGAGCCTATTCTACTTGAGGCTAACAAGATTCTCTTTGTGTACTAGTAATTAGTTTTGAGGTGCATTCAAGCAAGTGCGTCAGAAACATCCCGCATATTAGATCCATATTATGTTTATAATGTTGGTACATCTGTTTGAGATAAATAGACTCGACCTTGAGCGATCACTAATAAATTTGGTATTTGCTTCTCTTATACAATGAATAGACTTGTTTTTTACCACAATATTACCATAGGAATGTTGTGGTTGTAGGTGGTGAGCATATTAATCCTGGGAACTGACTCTGTAGCGAGACATATTTTTAATTTTAGGGTGGTTATGTCTCTAATATTATAATTGGGAAAATTTGCGAGTATGGATGTTTGTTACCCTCTCACGCAAAAACTACTAAACGGATAGGGACGAAACTTGGCACATAGATAGAGCATATCCTGGAATAACATACAGGCTGTGACATCTTTCGGGAACGCGGATAAAACTGCGGGGAACAGCTAGTAGGAAGATGTGGTTTCCTCACGATGTTTTCTTAAGCCGAATGCTCGTAACGAGACACGACTCTCTTCACACCATTCAACGCCACTACCAACCCGCCTTAAAAAATACCTTAATTCTAGAACATTCGTGAAGGAGGTTTTTTGATTTTATAACTGGCCACTAGAAAAGGCTGCAACGCATGAAATTCTTCTATTCAGTTCAGCTGATCGACGTGAACATTGGAATGTCTTCGGTATTTGATACAGCGCAGTACGGCTCTTATAAAAAAATAACATCTCTCTCTCTGAGTAAGGGAATAGTCAAGCTCGAGTCTATCAAAAACTGGCGTCTATCCAATGAGTGTTTGTAAACTTTCGTTCGATTCTATTCTATATTTATTCGGTATTTTATGTGCGGCCGCCCACTGACGTCCGAATCGAATATCGTTGAGACATGAACAAGAAATAAACAGATGAAACATTAGTACCGGACTTCCATAGCATTGAATTAACTATTTGTGTACTTTGCTTCATTGCCAGAAAGTCTCTCTTTAAACCGGAATTATTTAATTGGTTACTCGCTTTAAATCATTAGGACCTTTAATTTTTTACCTTTATCGTAAGGTTTGTAATATAAGAATATATTTTAGGTAAATATGTATGATATATAGCGAGAAAAGACATCATTTTTTTATAAATCTCCTGTAGCCTACTTATACACTCAGTATGTCTCATATCTGTTTTATTTCGGTGGTCTTTATTTTGTATCTAAGTTTAGCTACAGCCAAAAACTTTATATTCTTTCTTGTATCAAGTTAAAAAATCAAATAATATCGCAAATATTAATCTATGGTGAAACCCAGTTATTTGAGAATGCTCGGACATAAATTATCTACAAGGTTATGACAACATATTATTCTTGTAAATATTTGAATTACTCCTGCAACATTTTATTGAAACATATGTTGCTATAAACTCATCACAATAAATATTAATAATTTAGGCGGTGACAGCTCAATTGATGATGACAAGAACCTTTGAATAAGGCCATGTAAATTGCTTTCGACGAATCATTGAAATGTACGTTCAAGCTTTCGTATCAACTTTTTGCTTTATATATGTACTGCATCAAATGCAGTAAATGTCAAATTAAATAATCTTCTAAAAATTTACAAAATAAAATAAGCATATTGTATTATTATTAGTGATCCCCACCAAAATTTTAGGCGACCACGCCTGTGTAATACCCTAGTTAAACATTACCAGAATATGCATGTTTTTTTGCAAACAAACGGCTACCTTGATGGTTAGGCGTTAGAGACCCTAACACTTCGTATACCTACAACTTTTTTTCAGACACAGAACAAAAATACATGTTCAACACAAATGTTTGTTCTGGGTGAGAAACGAATCCAATGTTTTGGTTATTTCAAGCTTTAATATAGTCAGTTAGAGCTTTATTTATCGGACACTAAAACAAAAATACTATTATTTATCTCAGACAAAAATACAAGCACGTTTTAGGTATTGAACAAAGAATATAACTAATAAACTTAGTTAATATCTTCTTAAGCGTTCACGTACCTTTTAAAACGTTAACGATTCATTTTTATCGCCTGTTTAACTTCAAACGCTGTTAATAGGTTTATAATTGTTTTTATTTATATCCAAAAGCGAAAATGCTTAAGAAAGTTGACGGTAATATTATTTACTGATTCATTAGTTTATTGATCATTAATATGATAAATGCGAATATTTGTATGTATGGATGTTTGTTACACTATCACGCAAAAACTCCTGGACAGATTTGGATGAAACTTGGCACATAGATAGAGCATATCCTGGAATAACATATATAGGCTACTTTTTATCTCGGAATAATGTGAACGGCTCGCGAACGTGGGTAAAACCGCGGGAGACAGCTAATATTTATTATTCAAGGATAAATAGAATTGTCAAAGGCATCATAATGTACCGCAAACTGATTTCGCACGTTAGTACCAGCATTCAGCCAGTTTTTTAAGCTTATCTAGAAAAACGGTTAAATTGGAGAGCTTAGCTTAATTATGGTTCAATGAGAAAAGAAGTTCCGAGAAAGTCAGTTGTCAAGAATTGTAAGAACATGTAAATATAGCAATCGGTGTCACCGGGTCGATGTGAGTGTACATAGATAAATTCTAAAGATTACGGTTTTGTAATACCACATGGGCCGACAAATAAGCAGACAGGCCACTTGATGGTAAGTGGTCACCGCCGCCTATGGACATTTGCAACACAAAGGGCAATTTTTAGTCGTCCCTGAGACGTGAAGTTATTAAGTCTCATGTGCCTATAATTTCACCGGGCCTCTTACCTTTCTAACCGAAACAGTAATAAAAGTGCACTATGCTTCACGGCGGTACTAATAAACATGAAACAAGCCGATAACTAATATCCCTAGCTGAGCAGATGTTAGGTATAATTCGTTAACTCAACAGTACTGCACCAGGCCAAGTAATGGTCAAGGCACTGTCAATTAAACCGGTACAGAAAAACCCGTAATTACAACAACAAGATAATAAGAAACTGTATTTACTGAAGGCCGACAGGATCTGTATTATAAATTGGTGACAAGGCACCGCAATTGCTATGATCATCCTTGAAGAGAAATAAGGTTTAAGAAAGCATACTGTATCGAGAATGTGTAGCAGGGTTTTTGTTATAGACAAGATGTTGGTTTGACTTCAACAAAGACAGAATGCGCTTTAAAAGATGTATGTGTATGTCACGCAACATTTATTTTAACATTCTCAGCAAAATGCCAATTTTCAACATCTTCATAGTTGTTATTAGTAAAAATATGAATGATGTAAGAGGTCATTACAATATTTTTATGCAACCGGAGGCAGTTGGCGCCGCGCTCGCCGGCCGGCAAGTTTTTGTTTACATTCGAAACTGGTTTGTGGAGCCAAGCAAACCTGTTTGACGTAAAGAACTTCTGCGATCTCCGTCTTAGGAATCGTCTCATTTCAATTTTAGGATAACGATCTCGCAAAATGTATAAATTCGAACACTAAAATCATATCTTGTGTTTATTCAGTATTTCCTAAAATCCATGGCACAATTGGCTTGACGGCCGATTCGTAGAAACTATAACAAATTATTAGGTAAATATTTACGTATTCAAAGCGGTGAAGGACAGTATCGGCTTTGTCTATTGAATTGTTATCATGTCAGTTAATCATAATCACCGCCAGCAATGCTCGGTCAATTGACTATAATAATAAGTACCCGATACTTAGATGAAGCCTGAGAATCTACGGTCTTGCTTTGACCAAGCTTCTGAGGTACTCATTTATCTTATCTCCATCATCACAAGTACAATGTTAATTACATAACATATTCACGACACGTCGACGCTCGCTCCGAGCGTATCTATGCTGTGTTTACCTGGAATCTGATAATGATCAACACGGAATACTAAATACGTCACTATTGTTTACCTGGCGGGCGAGCCAAAATATTGTTCACAATATTGAGAACAATCTCGTTGATACAGCGCCCGAGTTAATTAACGACAACAATATTACAACAGGAATGTGACACGCAGAAATCAAACACAAACCTTTGAATTAGGCAACAGTGTGATGTAAACAGAATTTAATTTTGTATTAAATATGTATTGTTAAAATCGTTTCGCACACGACGTAACAAACTTATCACTGGGTAAACAATACGCTTACACGATAACACTTACCGTATCTTCCAGCTCCTTGAATTCATTCAGAAGTTTGTTGTTGTCGATCTTCTGGTTCAAGGACTTGACGTTGGCCGACATCGCGATCATATTAGCGGTGAGCTCGTCGACCTCCTGGCGCAGCTGGCCGAGCTGTACCTCCCGCACTATCGTGAGCACCAGCAGCCACACCGCCAGAGCACCGACGGCTGCCGCCAGCGCGATCTTCCACACCTGTTTCCGTTTATCACACTTCTGCACCATCGCGCCGTTGTACTGCCTTTCAAAGTCACCACTCATCAAGTTCTTCGACATGTCCTTCACTTCCTGCAAGGCGTCCGGTTTCGTGTACATATTGCCTTCGAATAGCAGCGCGTGGTTCTCGGCCATCACAGCCCTGACACTGCACTCGCGATCTGACACCGCGTAAGTGACGAACTACGAGACCAATTAGCCGTTATCGGCCCATTATAGGGGTTCGTGGTAGGCCGGAACGGGGAGCTCGTCCGGGGAGATATAGCGTGGGTAAATTCGTGCACGTGAGTTTATGTTCGGGAGATGGGAACACGCGCGCTCGCCGAGACGGACTGGGACCGAGTGTGAGCGAATTGAATAAAAGGTGTGCGCGGGCGCGTGTTTGTATCCCGCGGTTTCCGTGGACTGGACGTAGCTGTCAGCGGGCTGCGGGCGGCGGCAACGCATGCGCATGGGATCCTTGTTAGCCCGGCTCCCCGTTATCGAAATTATCTCACCTGGGAATTTTATATTAACTTTGTTCTCTCTTATTATTTCTACTGAATATATAAATTAATCTCTAATTTGGTCAGAACCAGAAGCATACTAGGGAATATATAAATACCTATATTGTACGTATGTGTATGTACCGACTTGATTGCGTTCGGAGGGAGACAAGACGTCATTTAATTGAGAAAACAGTAACGTTAATTATAATAATGTGTTCAAAGTGCGGTTCGTTCATGTGGAATGTAAATGTCATAATTTTATCAGTGTGAGAAAGAATAATAGCATCATCATTTAATGTCATGTGTAAATTCATTACAAGCTTTTATTTAACTTCATCTGTTTTTTTTACGATTTAAAAAGATAATTTACTACACAATTTTTAAGGACAGTCTGCATAGGGTTATAAATGGGGGAGCAAATATATTTTATAAGCCATCGACATGGGTATAATGTGAAAGGGTTTGATGCTCTCACTAAAACTAAACAAGCACAAAATATAAGCTTTTATTCATCACGTGTCTCTGCATTGGAGCTGCCAAATCTCAGTTTGATGGACAGTTTCGATTGAGTTATGTCACAGCACATTTTTTTTTTTTTTTTGAAAGGACTAAGGTGTTAGCCTCAGATGGCTCTGACACCCTTACGCGGACAATAACGGTGAGCGCTTAGGGCTCTCAACCGAAATACAATTTTTAAGCAACAGCACACTGAGGGTGCCCCCTGTGGGGCTCGAACCTCGGGCTCAGGGCGTTGCGTGGGGGGCCTTTTTTTAAATCAAAGACTTTACTTTATCTGATTATTCACAGCACATAAATTCGGATGGTGTACTTATCCCTACCGAGCTATCCCTACTGCACTTTTTGTCGATTTATTTCTACCGACAGGGATAGGTGCACCGCCCATTACCGATTGGTACACTTATCCCTACCGAGTTATCTATAAAGTATATTATTTTAATCCATTTATTAGTAACAAAAAAAAGGTTGTATATATAAAAATATATATATTATAATTTAAAAAAATATTTACTTATTTGTATTTGTTGAAAATTAATTAAAATAGTATTATTGATATTTTTTTACCTACCAGTAGGGATAGCTCGGTAGGGATAAGTGTACCACCCGCAAAAATTGAGACTGCAGCTGGCGTGTAGGATTAATGCAGACCGTCTGTTGTGCACTAAATGAATTAGTACAAAACATAGCTTAATGTGGTTTTTACCATCTTTTAGTTTAATGTGCATGCTTGCTATATGTGCCCACAATTTGACGCGTAATAACTTTAAATTAAGGAATTTTTCCCGGTGCCTATTTTGATGAAATAAAGCCTAAATGTTGCCTCGATCGTTCCAGTTCCGTGTGAAAATCCCATTATTATTTGTCTTCTAATTTCGGAGATTAACGTGATCAAATATAGATAGTATAGATAAAGATTTCGAAAAGTGTCTTATGGTATTCTTCTATTACACTCCCTACATGAAGTGGAATCAATTTTTACACGACGATTTGAAATTATTTTTAATGTACAAACTAATAGAATGTATTACTATAGTTATTATTATTTTATTTCTTAAGTTTTATATTACAGTTCTATGATACGATATGATGAATGCCAAAAATAATCCAGCAGCTAACTATGCTACTATCTCGTCAGTGGTTCTTATCACTTACTCTATTCCCTAGAATGTATTCACGAATAAACTACTTTGTACACATATTCTTGGAGGTATTGGAAGTAACATAGGATACTTTTTGTGGCGGGAAAATGTTACATCCCTCGGGAACGCGGGTGAAACCGTGGGGGACAGCTAGTTCTGTATAATTAGTACTCCATAAAAAACATATTAAGTAATAAATTATTTATAATGGTACAACATCCTTCTATTAATGGGTGTTTGTTCTAAAATCTACCTCAAACGTCACTGTGCAGTTACTCAGTAGGCTGATAATGAGGTATGATCCGAAAACAAAGGTAATGAGTGTACTTGAGGATGTTTATTAAACGAAAAACAATCATTTATGTGTCATCCATTTGTATCAACTTTTGGACTACTGGCGTTATTGATTTACTTTTGCCTGGTACCTACTTCATTTGAAGTTTTTTGAGAGGTAAGGTATTCTTTCGCCACCATCATTGTACGTTTCTTACCCATCTTTTTAAATATATGCAAATATAATGAAACAAATGTCTGCTTGCAAAGGTATTTAAAATTTTCTTTATTTTCAGTCGTATGTTTAGCGCCTAGTAATAGACACCTCTGGCTTGAAATTGATGATAATTTTTAATTTGTGTTTGACCATACTTATCTACGATAATGAGGTAAGCTTCATATTTTCTGCAGCGTTGGTAGGAGCCTGTGTTAAATACATCTTGTAATGGAGGGTACAATGAAGTCTTTTTGACATTAATGAATATCATAGGAAAAGCAAGCTTACTCATTTATGTTAAGGGTCATCTGGATAATCATGAAAATAACCATTGATTCCAAAAATGAGGCCTATTTTATTGAAATGTTTAAGCGACAAAAGGGACTTATTTTACTTTTATTACTTTATAGATACCTATGAGTAATCTGTTCTAAAATCAACCTTCCTACCTTCAGTTTAGGTCTTCAATCATGTTATTGTTTTAGTTTTACCAAAGAATTTCCTCAAACATTGTATTGAATTGATGGTACATATATGGTTGTATGACTTGCTGTTATTAAATATGACGCAAGCGCAATGTTGAGAAAGATCGCTCCATTTCATTTCTAGTACGGATGCGATGCGATGCGCTCGCTGCCCAAAGATCGTTACCTAATGAATATAAATGATGTGTATATTACTAGGTACTTTTTTGTCACAAATATGACTCTTAATGCGATGCGCATTGTCCTAATTGAAATGAAAACTTCCTTAACACGTAATTTTAAACTCGATGAAAGAAAAAGCGACTTTAAAAAGAGATAAACATATAGGTACATCTTTATGACTTTGCCAGCATGGAAATATGAAAACATTCCATCCTTTCATCCCCTTTATTATTTATCTTTAAAAAAAAACATTGTGACCTACAGATCATCAGTTCATACATCAGTTTAAAAAGAGTAATTGCTGAGTTTATTGCCGGCTCTTCTCATTAAAAAACAACCTTCTGAACCGGTATTAGAGTCTGACTATTCTATATTATAAGTCCTAATAAAAGCCTATTTGAATTAAAATATTTTCATTTCATTACATTCCACAAACAAAAAATCTTATTTATCGGCTTAGACCTTACTTCATTAAAACAAACCTCAATGAAAACGTACGCAAGTACAGCCCCCTTATTCAGTTAATATAAACTTCGACGGCGAGCCGCTTCACGGAGGCCTCGGAGAGCTTATCTCTCACGTATTAGCGTAGTTAGCGAAAGAGACAGAGCACGGAGGACGACGAAACGTCCTCGAGTTAGTGCCATTTTCCGTACAGAATCGAGTCCCTGTTCATCAATCTGTCAGTTTCATTTCAATGACTACAATTTGTGGATTCTATTCTTACATGTAGGTGTACTGATTAACCAGAGGTATTTTTTTGTTAGCTAGCTTAAGGTCGCCTACCGCCTGTAAACGGTCAATGCAGCCTTTTGACGCTTGCAACACCAGTGCTAATAAAAGGAAAACTTCTAGAGTAAGGCTGAATGATTTTTTTTTATGCCACTTTGGCCGACAAACAAGCAGACGGTCCACCTGATGGTAAGTGGTCACCGCCGCCTATGGACATTTGCAACACTAGGAGCATCGCCAATGCATTGTCGACCCTGAGACGTGAAGTTGTTAACCTTTCTAACCGAAACACAGTAATACAATTGCACTACTGCTTCACGGCGGAAATGGGTAAGGTGTTAGTACTTCCCCGGACGAACTCTGCACTAAGAGCTCTACTACTCAAGAAATGATGATGGTAATGACAAATTCATAGTTATGAGAAGACTGTCAACTGCTGATTGGCTCCCGTTGTGGACCTCATCCTTAGGAGAGAATCCTTCCTCTGCAGTACGGATGTATGATGAATAATTCATGATGATGAGGTGGTAAAGGAAACCTATGCCTTAAGCTACAGACAATAGTTTCTGTCTCTGTCTGTCTCAAGTTTCTTTTTGCTTAACTCTTAGTATCTTTTGCCATGTGTTCATAAAAACAGCGGAAGAGCACCATCCCTATCGCCCTTAATTTCTCGAAACATCAGGCGACAGAATAGAGACTTAGAAATTTTAGCTATTCCACGCGAAAGCGATATTTAATAAAACGAGAATACTAGATTAGGTAATTCTACATGCCAAATATACCATTAACTTGCGTAACATACATCAAATATAAGACAGATGTTAGTTATTACACGAAGATATTATCTATGAATGAACACAAGGAATCTCTTGGCACCATTACAATTATGGTGTGCTGTGTGCGAAGTCTGGTTTCTGCGTAAGCATAGAAAAAACTATTGCCACGTGAGTCGACGTGAGGCGGTTTTTATTTATAGATCTTTATTTTGGTCGAAATTCTGGAGTATAATTAGAAATACAAGTTATGTAAAGAGGTTTTAAACAGTGTAGGTACCACTTTGCTCCGTGGTGTGTACATATAAAAGACAATAGGCAGTTGACAGGCCAGTTGGCTTGGTGGTTAGCAACCCTCAACATCCAAGTCGCAGGTCGTGGATTCGATTCCCACCCAGGACTAACATTTGTGTGCATGAACATGTCTGTTTGTTCCGTGTGTGGGTGTAAATATCTTTATATGTATGTATTTAGAAAATAAAAAAGTAGTTTTGCTTAGTTTAAAATCAGATGGTGTGTAAAAGAATGTCCCAGGATATTTATTTATTTATTAATACACAAATTGTATTTTTAATTTTAGATCTGAAAAAAACAACATGTATTACGAACTAGCCATTATTAAAACATAAAAGTTTTTAATAGGCCTTTAAAAAACATTGTCTTCTCTTTTTTATTCAACCCAAGAGATATAAAGAGCAGACTCAGTTACTTCATTAATAAATTTGAGAACATCCCTAAACTGCTTTTGAGATATTTAAATTAGGCCTCGGGACTTGGTAATCCCTAAATTAAGTCTGAACATATCAAGTACTTAAATGGTTTCTAATCCTGTGTTTATAAAGGTCAAACCGTTAGAACTAATTTGCCCTTCAAGAATAAGTAAAAATTTGAGATTTCATGAAATAATAACACAATAAACATTTATATTTTTCAATATCTATATATATAAAAATTAATCCCTATTTCCCTTGGTCACCGATTTCGCTAATTCTTTTTTGTTGTGTTTGTTATTGTCAGGAGATGGTTCTTATGAATGAAAAAATTAAGAAAGTTGCGCGGAATATAGAAAAAGAAAGAAAACTTAACCACTTTACTAGCGCCTTTGACATTATAAACTTTTATAATGTAACCTATTTGAAATTATTGTCAGTCGTTTGACAGTTGGCGCGATTGACAGAATGCGCGCTGCAAATATCGTTAAAATAGAGGCATGGGTCGGAATTATATTGATAAAATTCATTTATAATTTCTTATTGCACATTTCACGGAAATTGCAATTGAAAGATTCGTATTCAATATTCATTCTTAAGACAGGACAACGTCTGTCGGGTCAGCTAGTGTACTTATAAGAAATCAAACTTGAAGTTTAAGAACGTCATGGAAAAGCTAATTTATTGGTTTAGACATAAGGTTCATCTATTGATCTAATTGTTATCCTTGGTGTGAACCTTATCAAAAAAGGTTATAATTCTTGCAAATCATACATAAACGTCAAAATATATATTTTTTTTTTAATTAGACAAACTGTAGCATCACAACAAAATCTCTATTTGTTCTTTACATTTGATTTTTATTCACCGTTTATAATAATCAAATTATAATGTGTTGCCACTCAAATATAATCCGTGTGACATTTATCGATAATCTTTGTGTTCATATCTTGAATATTTTTGAAGCTACCTTGTTGCCCCAGCGACAAATGCACCAGCATTATCCCGAATTGTCTGTAAACCTCAACGTTCTTCTTATAAGATCCATTCCCTAACATATTTTTAAACCATCATATAAACGCCTGTAAATTTTTAGTAGTATCTTTAGTACGACATTTTGCTATAAACAAATAATAAGGAGACTCATTTCTAAGGACAAGGAGGTTTATGATAGTGTTATTACTACTTATTTGTATAAATTGCACTTGTCATACATTTGTCAAGGTAAAGCAAATCGATTCCCATTCTGACGTAAGTTACATACTTGCTTATTAGGTATTTACAATTAGGAACGTTTTGAACATACCTCTTTAAGTTCTATACAAGAGGAAAATTACTTATTCGATTAATTTGGTCTGTAACATAAAAGAGTATTCCATTTATACGCTTCACTGGCATCGCTAGTAAAATAAAGCAAGCGCCTGAATTGTAGTATATAGCTATTAACTCAGCTATATTGAACAATATTGCTCTGCAGAATAAAATAGGGGAACGACGCGTGTAATTAATTAAACAAGTACAAAAGGTTTTGCCTTAGCTTTTATATTGCGAACACGGTAATATTTTTAGATTCTTTTAGCTTAGTTCTCTCTTGCTGATATTTTTAAGTAACGAAATCATTTATACTGATAGTGTAGGTTGTAGATTTAACGGTAGCAGTGACGAATACTACGCAGGAGTTGAGCTCGTTTGTCACAGTCTATTTTTTGTGGTAGAAGACGAGAGGTTTACAAAAGCATTCAAAAGAGGGTTGGTACCGGCCACAAAAATTGTGACAAATTTCTTGTTAACATGTAATGCAACCTAGCCACCCTGCAACGAAAAGTATCAATTATAGATATTAAGCCTACCCAGTGTCTCCAGATACACTGTAATTACAGTAGATTTACTGTAATATTACTCAATGTACCGAACACTGTATTAGGTACTCTAACAGTGCACAGTAGATAGAATAAAATCATAAAGAGTTTTAAATCACTGTACCTAATATTATTTTTCCAATCAACAGGCAACACTAGGCCTAACCCAAATGACATAACAGGGCAGGCTGATCATGGTGACTTGTTGGATTGTTTGATTTTGCGAATAAACTTCAAAGCAACGAACTAGATTGGTAATGTTGCTTATTATATATACTTACGCACTTAGTTATTGTTTAATGCAAACTTTGACCTTTCCATGAACAAACAATAAGCAACGTGACAATGAAACCACAGAACAACCGCCATGAAAATAGCAAGAATTACGTAACTATACCAAGCACCTCCTTTCAATAGGATGGTTTTTGGCAAAAATAATAAATATCCTGAGACATTATATCACACTGTTATCTGATCCCCAACATAAGCAGAGCTAGAGAGAGTACCATGGGAACCATATAACTGATATACTACATGGACTACTTTTCTCTTCTAAATACATACTTAGATAGATATTTGCACCCAGACACAGAACAAACAGGCATGATCAGGCACGCTAATGTTTGTCTTGGGTGGGAATCGATCCTGCAGCGTGACAGTCAGGGTTGCTAACCACCAAGCAAACTAGAACGTCAAATGTTTGAATCTTTTTTATTTAAGTTCAACCTACAACCTCATCCACTACCTACTTATAAACTGTTCCTTCTTTGAGTTTTCACAAACTTTTGTAGTTTTTTTTTTTTTGCAGCTCTTAGTGCAGAATTCG
Source organism: Habrosyne pyritoides (assembly GCA_907165245.1). NCBI lineage: Eukaryota > Metazoa > Arthropoda > Insecta > Lepidoptera > Drepanidae > Habrosyne > Habrosyne pyritoides. Next base: position 3,534,898 of record OU015587.1, on the reverse strand, counting down.
TCCGGGGAAGTACTACCACCTTACCCATGTCTGCCATGAAGCAGTAGTGCACTTGTATTACTGTGTTTCGGTTAGAAAGGTAAAGGAGCCAGTGAAATTACAGGCACATGAGACTTAACAACTTCATGTCTCAGGGTCGACAACGCATTAGCGATGATCTGGTATTGCAAATGTCTATAGGCTTTTTTGTCGGCTCACGTGGTATAAAAAAACCCTTATGTTAAGCAGAAAGCTTCTTTCTATGATCTTAAACTCATTCGTAAGAAATCAGATATAACAGACCCTATCGCCATCTGTCAAAATACATATTAGCTAAGCACATATATTTTTTTATACCACGAGGGCCGACTAACAAGCACACGGTCCACCTGATGGTAAATGGTCACCGCCGCCTATGGACATTTACAACACTGAGGGCATCGCCAATGCGTTGCCGACCCTGAGACGTGAAGTTGTTAAGTCTCATGTGCCTGTAATTTCACCGGCCTCCTTACCTTTCTAATCGAAATACAGTAATCACTTGTATTACTGTATTTCGACACTACTGCTTCACGGCAGAAATGGGTAAGATGGTAGTACTTCCCTGGACGAACTATGCACTTAGAGCTCTACTACTCATTTAACATAGCTAAGTACACCTCCCTAATAGGTAGAAATTGTTATTAAAATAGAATGATATGTAATGTATTTTCTGTGTCAAAGCTACGACCTACCCACCATACGTAGATTAGTAACCTATTTCAGACGCCTTGAGCCAAATGTCACGACCTTGAAGATTATCCCAAAAGGACTGTCTTAGAGCAAAACGCATGATGTCATCGTTAAAGAAGATCGGGTAACATGTGCTGGACTTAGTATCTAGGTATATAATAAAGCGTGAATGAAGGAATTAAATGGTGGATGTAATTTATGGAAGTAGGTATATGGAGTATAACAGTCATCTGGTTACCTCAGCATAAACTCTATTTAGTTTGGGATCAGCCGGTCGTGTGCAAAAGTCCTGGGATATGTTATTCATTATAACTTTAACATCGGTATGTAATAACATCCCTACCAATATTATAAATGTGAATGTAAGTTTATTTGTTACGCTTTCACGAGAAAACTACATAACCAATCATCACGCAACTTTGTACACATATTCTTGAAGAATTAGAAGTAACATAGGATACTTTTCTCCCGGGAAAATGGAACATCCCTCGGGAACGCGGGTGAAACCGCGGGAGACGGCTAGTATTTTATACATACAGAAATCTATTTAAATGAAATCCTTTTTACTCATATCGGAACGTACAACGGAAAGGAATCGGTAGAGATTATTTGTTTGTATGTGCACTCGAATATTACTATTTATCTGGAAAACGGCTCAACCGAATCAGATTTGGTTTTCTGTAAAGGGCTTGTTATTGTGCTTTTTCTTCTTAAACAGATGTTGCCATGATAAATAATCAGGTGTCGCTGCAGTGCACTCAAAACGAATGTTGCCATTTATCTTAAAAATGGTCAGAAGCGGATTGCTGAAAAAGAGTAACTACATTAATATTTTGTAAGAAATTTCTAAAAAGTACAAAATAAAAAAAATACATTAAAATACCCACAACGCATGTACGGATGACTCTCTCTGTCCCGAATTTAGAATAATAGAATATCAATAGGCTGTGGTGACCGTTTACCATCAGACGCACTGTCAGCTTGCTACCTTACCAGTATAAAAAGAATTGAATAAGACTACAATTATTGGCGTACCTAAAGTGATTTCAATCAGTCACATACTCTAAAACTGCAATATTTTACATCATTTGAGGGTAGGGAATAGCAGCCCCCGACACATTTTCCTCGGTTACTCACGTATCTCCTTTTAATTGAGTGTTCAACCTTTTGTCTATTAAAGTCATTTTATTTCATTCCACGTTTTTACTGGTCAAACTACGATCTTGGGAAATTTAGTATGTAATAAAATTTGATAAATCTATATATATGTATATAGGGAGGCCCTTTCCTCCTCTACATTCAACCATTCGAAATGTGGTATCTTTCTCGTGCAATGATGAAAGAGTTGGTCGCATCTGTAGATCCTGGCTGGCTGGGAACGTAGTAGAAGGTAATCAATCTTCAAGCATCATGATGTGTTAAGTAGATAAATGTTTTGACGGCGGTCGCGTTACAAAAATTCATAGTAAAAATACAATGGGCTGTGACAATGGCATAACTCTGTTGTGTCTGAATGCAACATCTCAGATCTCGCCACCAGACAGCACGGCACCAAACAAACCATAACAATTAACTACAATGGAAAATACAAAAGTACTCATATCAATCGATCGTTTGCCATAATACTAAGAATCTACGCACAATCTTATGTTTTGAAAAGCAAAAATACATTTACAAACATTGCATATTTTCTAATTCATTAAAACTGTAAGGTAGGGTAAACTAAGGTATGGGAAAAGTCGATCTCAAAATATCATGAAAGCACGCTGTCTGGCATCACGCCTGCTTGCAGTTTTTCGCTTCACGAATATTTGTTTTCAAAAGCGCAGATGTTTTCAATTCGATTTACACGCACATAATATTGTGTCTACGTGCAGTTTCCCGAAATCTCACCTTCAGACAGTACGGCACCACACACAATAATTGTTTACGAGAAATTTGTATCGATTCTAAGATTAATCAATCGTTTACTTACACCAATCGGATGTTAACAATCAACTCGCGGAAAACTGAGCGTCATTCGTTCCTACAAGTAAACTTTTCTTGTCGGTGTCGTGAGTTATACCTTATTGCAACGGGAAAGAGTCGAATGAGGCTTGGCGATAGTTAAATAGATGAAATTCAAAAGCTTGCACGTTATCGTTGTAAATAAAGTTATGTATGGAGTGGCGCGATGCGTGCATGATTCATAGTTGAAGTTCATATTACGGATGCCTAGGCATAAAAAAGACGACTTCTGAAAATTTCAAAGAATGTCAGGCATTGTTAATCGATTCAGGTAAACGATATAGAGCAACGCAACACGCAAAAGCGATAACTGTTAAAAAAACATAAATTATGAGCTAGGTACAGCTAATTACACTAATATGCAACCGTAGATTTTTACCAGACTAGCAACCCGCCCTGGCTTCGCCTGAGCGAAATAATTGTAATGTTATATACCTACACATAAACTTTCAATTAGAAATTGTTTAAATACTTGCAAAAGCAGCATTCAAATCTATTGAGTAGTTTAGAAGAACTACGCGCATAATCAGAGAGACAGAAAAGTGACTTTTATTATATTTATCAAAGATATAGTCGAAGGCTAAGAACGGTGTTGTTTTACATTAACTATCAACCTAGGTATGTAAACATGTACATAACCATATCCATATGATCATTATTGTTCAATGTCACAGCTGCTACCATAGAACGTAAAACAAAGCTTTTGTCTTTTATGTCGTAGGTCATGTTCAAATTGCGTTGTTGTTTCGTTTGACGTTTGCAATAATAAAGGTATTAAATGAGAAAATAACAATTTCATTACAAAACAGAATAAGCAGCAAAACAAAACACCTTAGTGGCCTTAATCTCAAAAAAAAAGTTACTCATATTACGCTGCAAGGTGGCCTTAATAGAAAATAGTAAACAATATCTCGATATCATTCTCCTATTACAAAAATCGATCGCAATTCTAAATAACTATCGTTAATAAATAGACAAATTGATGATTTAGCTATTACATAACAATTCTGTACATAATAACTGAGGAAATCAACATAATAGTGAAATTGTTGCGAAATCATTTGATTACGTTTGTCAGCATCCGTATCTTGAACCACGATCGTCAGCATGCCTATTAGTGAGAATTTCACTGTGAACTATTTAATAAACGTCCCGTATTGCACGTACTTGTAACATAGATTTGTCTTAATGGTAAACAACAACAACACAGTCACCTGCGCATTTAATATAACGCCAATGACAATCATGAAAAGGGGTGTGATTCTGTTAGGTGACACTAGCTCGAGGATGTTTCGCCATGGCCTCTTTGCTCTGTCTTTTTCGGCTACTACACATTTATGTGAGAGGTATGCTCTCGGAGGCATCGTTACGCTGGCTCGTTGACTGATTTTGTAGTAGCTGAATAAGGGGGTAGGGTCGTGTGTAGTTGCCTAACTTAGCCTTAGTTCAGAACCAACAGGGCTCACCGAATTATCTGCGTACATGAGGGTGTTTTCTGGTTACCCCTTACTTACCCCTGATTTACAAGTGTCAATAGGCTGCGGTGACCACTTACCATCATATGGGCCTACAGCTTTATTTTTATCCCACATGGGCCGACATACTAACAGATGGTCCACTTGATGGTAAGTGATCACCACCGTCTTGCAACACTAGGGCCATCCCCAATGCATTGTCGACCCTGGGACGTGAAGTTGTTAAGTCATGTGCCTGTAATGTCACCGTAATACAAGTGCTCTACTGCTTCAAGGCGGATATGGGTAAGGTATCCTTCCCCCGACGAACTCTGCCCTAAAAGCTCTACTACTCAATGTATAAACCATTTGCGATTAACACCTTCATGTCAATGCAAAAAATGATTACGTCTGTCATTCACTCTCCGCATAATTCCTTTAAACAAACTACGCATAAAAACCCAGACTAGGCGACTAAAAAGTTTCGCGTAGACGTCCTTATAAACTCTATAAATATATCCAAGGAATTAAGCAATCTGCGAATTGTCCAACGCGCGCAAAGCTCTCAAAAGGAATATTGTTTATCCCCTTTTTACCATATTTTTCATTGATGCTCCGCTCCTATTGGTCTTTGCATGATGATATAGCCTATAGCAGGGATGGCGAACCACGCGGCACAATATTTTGGGCACTGCAATAACAGAAGTCACACTATTTTAACATTAATTTACATAACGCGTGTAATAAAAACAATGCACCTTTTTTGTAGTAAATAAAGAGTTTTGATAGTATTTATTGTTATTATTTTCCAAATAATTAGAAAGCCAAAATTATTTTATGTCACGTCTATGACTTTATTAAACATTCTTTAGAAAAAATGGCACGTTGATGCATAAAGGTTCGCCTAACCTGGCCTATAACCTTCCTCGATAAATGGGCAACACTATAAAGCTCAGACAGCTGCAGCCGAATCTGCAGCTCGCGATAGAGTTCATCCATCACAAACACAAGGCCATCAGCCTCGCTACCGTCCTCGCCGGCGTGGACGTAAGAAACCGCGCTCTCCCTAAATAGTTCATTGTAGAGTTTTTTTGTTTTATTATTGTTTTTAAAATAAAGAACCACTAATAATCAGATAAAGTAAAGTCTTTGATTTAAAAAAGGCCCCCCACGCAACGCCCTGAGCCCGAGGTTCGAGCCCCACAGGGGGCACCCTCAGTGTGCTGTTGCTTAAAATTTCTTGTATTTCGGTTGAGAGCCCTAAGCGCTCACCGTTATTGTCCGCGTAAGGGTGTCAGAGCCATCTGAGGCTAACATCTTCGTCCTTTTCAAAAAAAAAAAAATGGGCAACACTGAAATATTTTTACAAATCGGACGAGTAGTTCCTTAGATTAAGGAAATCCACGTTCAAGCAAACAAACAAACCCTTCAGTTTAATATATTATAGTATAGATTTGTATTTGTATGAGTACCTTCCTGATGACCAGCGGACTATGGTGCATTACATTACAATTCATAATATTCGAATTTAAAAAATAACCTTTGAAACATTGCAATTCTTTGTTACAAAAATGCGTCAGCATCACTGAGTACACGTCGATAAAGTTAAACAAAAGAAATTATCATAATAATCGTGCTGGAGATCTGATAACAGTTAAATAAGTAGTATTTATTTACTTTAAATGCAATCGAGCCGAAAATACTCAATATAAAATATATTATAGCTCAAAAACTTCGTAGACATATAAAATGTGTAGTAATTAATAAAGGTACTAATCTAGATTTTTTAGGCAAGACTATATGGAAACCTTAATTTATCCTACTAATATTATAAACGCGAAAGTTTGTATGTATGTATGTTTGTTCGTCTTTCATGCAAAATCTACCCAACGGATTTGTATGAAACTTGCTACATAGATAGAGCATATATTAGAATAGCATATAAGCTACTTTTTATCCTGGGAATATGTTACATCTCTCGGGAACGCGGGTGAAACCGCGGGGGACATTTAGTACTTTCATAAATGTCATTTTGTAGTGTAACAAATTTTAAGACTAAGCTTGTCTGTATATATCAATACATAGTAAACAGGTAACCATTTATCTTTCTTGTAAATCTTAAGATTTACCAACATTTTTAGTAAATGTGAGGACTACTGGTAAAAGTCCCAAATTTATAATTATTATAGACTAGCTGTCCCCGCGGTCCCGCCCGCGTTCCCGAGGGATGTTCCATTTTCCCAGGATAGAAGTATCCTATATGTTATTCTAGGGCATGCTCTATATATGTGCTAAGTTTCATCTAAATCCGTTGTGTAGTTTTTCCGTGAAAGAGTATAGAATAGAATAAAACTTTAGTGTCAACAAACATTCGCATTTATTAATAGAATATCGGATATTTATTTATAGACGAGCAGCTTGGTAGCTGATGTGTCTATATCACACAGTGTTGAAAGTCACTTCGCACTTTATAGTTCACTTTTGAAGATATTTAGTCCTTGTCCAATTTACCGCTGCAAAATGAAAAATGTTATCTACTGGAAAATGTTAGCCGTAGTTCTGTTTTTACAGCAACAATATAGTAGTTGAAGAAGTCTAATTAGATATCCACAGATATTCAGCAATTACGTCATAAAGATTTTTAAAATGCGCGTAATAAAAGGAAACATAATAACCATATAATTAGACAAGCCCCGAAGCGGTTACACCCGCGTTCCCTAGGGAATTTACATTTTCCCGGGACAATAATGTGTAAATGAAGAATTTATTTTCTTATTACGTATTTACTTACGTACAATGACAAAACAAGGCAGGCAGATCTGTATTGGATTCATCAGAACTATATTATTTAAAAAAATCCATAGTCCAAGCTCTGCTTAATTTAGGATCAGATGGCGATGTGTAAAGAACGACGGATATATTATTAATTTACTTAAAATATAACCTAATTTTACATCTGCAATCGCACACCTTTGTGTCAGTCATTTCAAAAGTATCAAAGCTGTCACGTGTGTGCAAGGCGCCTTAAGCCCCTGGCTGAAATTTTTATGGAGCAAAGAAACAAGCCTGAGATAGTAGTCTATTATAAACCTTAATCGAGCATGCTACAAGATTCATTTCTAAACATCGTTACTCATATGGTCTAGCCACAACTAACTGGGATGTAGGTAATATTAGGTATAATTATGTAAATGTAAGTAAGAAGTGGGTAAGTACTTCAGTGGTTGGACAATTGTTTTGTGGTTTGATTACATGAAAGAACAACTCATGCATTGGAAAATTCTTAGCACCGTGTAAAGTAAATCTGGTAAATTCCCTATTTATCACCATCTGCCCTGTTCCTAATTATTGTTTGGGGTCGGCGCAATACGTTTGCCTTTACGTGGCTTTAATAAAAAAAAAGTTGATGGTCCTATAATCATACATTGATCAAGCAATAAGCACGAAAGCTACTTCTGTAAGCAAAAAGCTCTATGCTCTGTCACGGACCAAGCAAACACTTGAAAGGAATAGCTCTTCGAGACTTTGATGCGCCGGCTCGCTGACGTAGTTTGTAGGATTTTTGGATTTGGAGGCTATTCATTTTGTTTTGGAATGGTTTTTATATCATTGTATGTTTTGAATCAGATACTTTCTGTTTAGTTATCTATTTGCCGAAGGATTCTGACAACTGGACACTAATATACTTATCACTTTCAGCCACATCATCACTTTGCATGATCTTTTAAATGGGAATGAGCCCTCCTCGCCGCTCGCCGACGAAGTTTGTATTAGCTGAATAGGGGGGTTGATGTCAAATTGATAAATTTTACTGAAACTGTCACTTTGACATATGATGCGTTAGGAGTTTCGCGTTAAACGTTGCCTTTTTATCAATCCAACATGCTACCAAAAAGTATGATGTTGTAAAATTGATCTTTAGTATTGTCCTGCTTCATAAATGTTATTATTATTCAGCCCTTCTATCCATCATGTCGGTATACACTCCTTTTTGACTCATATCATGCGACACACAATCCATCCATCACTTTTTCCGACTACCTTTTCCAACAACTCTTTTTTTTTGTCGAAGGTGTTAGCCCCAGATGGCTTTTACACCCTCGCGCGGTTAATAAACAGGGTTAGCGTCTGACAATTAATTTCTTTAAAAGGCTTATTAAATAAATAAATAAATAATAATAAATGTTCTGGGACATTCTTTAAACACTGCCATCTGGTCCCAAACTAAGCAGAGCTTGTACTATGGAAACTGATATACTACATATTCTATTTTTTTTTTAAATACATTTATAAATATTTTCACCCACACACAGAACAAACAAACATGTTCATGCACACAAATGTTTGTCCTGGGTGGGAATCGAACCCGTGACATTCGGTTTGGCAGTCAGAGTGCTAACCACCAAGCCACCTGGCCTGTCAAATTGATTAAATATTTCATTTCATTCGACATGAATTGACCGTATTCTTTATTCAGTTTAGATATTGTAGAAGTTCTTCTGTCAGAGTATTCCTCAAATCATTGCATGTATTACATTTTTTTTGTGCTATTATGACAGCTGCTAGTGTTAACAATAACGTCATTGTGTGTTATACACACTGGACAGTATGAACGTTAACAAATTAATTTATTTTATTGAATGTATATTATTTTTGTTAAAGGTATATGCATTCGTTACACATATAAACCTTAACTATGTCAAATCACACACTCCTCCCTTTGGACAAGAAGCTTGAAAAGGGGTTTTCCTACCTACTCATAACATGTCCATTGCACGATTCACGAAAATGGTATATACCCATATACGTAACAAATATGCTCTTAACTTGATGCAACGTATATTTTGTCCCATACTTATAAATAAATGGTTTCACTGAAGCTCTCTACACACAAAAGTTAACATAGGTTTGGTCAATGAGCTGTCATAACTAAGCCATTAGTTCAAATAACGATTAAACACATAGTTATTTCATCCAACAAATTGTAAGTATATTGAACTTTAAATATTATACGAGTTAATTACAAATAATTAAATAAACAGACCTTTGCCTACTAAATTTATGTCACAATAAAATAAAAATATTATTTTTATATGAAGGGTTTTTTTCGCTCTTAGAAATCGGAATTGCATTTGGATTTTATGTCCATAATAATAAATAATAAATAGAACACTAAAAAAATACAATAGAATTGTGACCTTCCTCTTTTATGAAGTTAAATAAATAGATAATTAAATATTATTATTTCCCAATTCATTCGATGTTACCATCTGAATAAAAGTAAAGTTTTTTAATTTAAAACAGAATGCACTTATTCATCAGCAGTTCATTGGCCTTAATCTAATTTTTGCCATGTAGGTTGAGTATTCATTAAAACCTTATATCAATAGCCAACTTTCTATTGGCGAGACAAAATCCAAGAAGCGAGGTCACTAACGGTTACATGACCTAGTTATCTCAGGACAACAGTTAAAAGGATCTGTTATGATGGTAAACGGCCCCCGAAATTGTAGTTCCGTTAATTCTGTATACTACTTGTGTACTCAATAACACTTTAGTTTCGTGGAAAGCAAATAGCAGTCAAGCCTTGAATTGAGAGCATTGAAAATTGGAAATATGGTCGGTACATTGGATTTCTAAGGATCTAAAGGCATCCGATTATCATGTATCTACATTGTTTTATCGAATCCACACAAAATAATAGAGATAAGTATACTGAAAGTAATAAATCCAGTTTTAGTTTTTGTTTACTTGATAACCGCTTCATGTACTTAAATAAATAATAAAGCTGCTGTAGGATAGATAGAACAGAGGCATGATAATCGGGTACCTTGCAATATTCATGAAATCCAATGTGACTCCTTACGCGGATAATTTATTGAGTTCTGAGGGCCCACAGCCTTAGGTTTAAAAAACATATTAAGCCTAGATTAGTTATAAAGGGTGACAATAGAACATAGGGAGGTATGGTTAGACATAGGCAGATCATTTTACTCATAGTATCATGAATATCCTAGGGGCTGATGACAATTCGAAACATAATTTACGGCTTTCAAACAAAATCCTGTAAAATTTCCCAAGACATTCTTCACACATGGTTACCTGATCCCAAGTTAAGCAGAGTGTTATGCTTGTAGTACGGCTACCAGGTAACTGATATATGTACTACATATTTTATACTACTTTTTAAATACATACTTATATTATACTAATATTTACTCCCAGACACAGAACAAACAGACATGTTCATGCACACAAATGTTTCTCCTGGGTGGGAATCGAACCCGCGACCTTCGGTTTGGCAGTCAGGGTCTCTAACCACCAAGCCAACTGGCCCGTCAAGAATGCGATGTGTCAATTTGTGGTAGCGACAATGTAATTACCCGATTCATCTCAAAGGAATACCTACCACTTCACACCTTGCACCGAATCAACAAAGACATTCCCAAACAGTGTTGGCGCTTGTGAGGCGGTCAGCCAATTTTACCGAATATCTTGTAATATACAGGCCAATTGGCTTGGTGGTTAGCGACCCTGACTACCAAGTCGGTCGCGGGTTCGATTCCCACCCTGGACAAAAATTTGTGTGCATGAACATGTCTGTTTGTTCTGTGTCTGCGTGTATATATCTATATATGTTTGTATTTAGAAAAATAAAAAGTATATATAGTATAGTATATAGTGGTATATATTGTAGTTTATCAGTTGTCTGGTTTCCATTGTACAAGCTCTACTTAGTTTGGGACCAGGTGGCCGTGTGTAAAAGAATGTCCTATGATATTATGTAATGACCACAAATGGTAGAGAGCGGGCCAGTGACATGATGATTTAAAGAAAAATATTGCGTATTTTGTAGCCTCCTACTTGAACTTTAGGCCGACAATGAAGAACTCCCAAATAGTAGGTGTCTTGTGCTACATGACTCAGGTACCGTTTTCAGCTATTGTGAGGTTCATTCAACCTCTTTCTTATTTTTGAGTCAACTAAACAACGCTACAAACATGCAACGCAAATCACTAACAGTTGTATGTTATTCAATCGAAAGGCCCTCGTATGATTCGAAATTCCTATGGGCGGAATGTGATGATTTAGCTATAGTAAAGGGCATACGCAGAACTAGTCACATAGGCCACCCAAAGAAATCGTGATGGTAAGTCACAAGTTTTTTTTACTCAGGACCAACATTTTTCCATTTTATTTAAAACTAGCTGTCCCCCGCGGCTTTACCCGCGTTCCCGTGGGATGTCACATGTATTATACATAAAAACCATCCTCTTCAATTACTCGTATCTATTCAAAAAAACCGCATCACAATCCGTTGCGTAGTTTTAAAGATTTAAGCATACATACGGATATAGGAATAGGGACAGAGAAAGCGACTTTGTTTTATACTATGTAGTGATAAGACATCAGCAAGTCGTGCGAACTCACGCTCTTAATTAAAATTCCAAATTTTATTGAAGAATGAATATAGATTTTTTAAATGATCTGCATTTTTCTAGTACTTACATCATACCGACGATATTGGATCGAATATAAATTTTGGCGTTTAAAATAAAAGCTCGCGTAACTTTATACTGAAATTGTTATAAAGCTTTACCACTACTACGTTACGCATGCAAATTAATTATGAAGACGGCAAAGGTGTCGGAATTTGCTTCCTGTGTGCATATTTCCTAACTCCTACCTGGTCACCTTTAAGGCTATGATGGATAGGCTTTCTCTGGGCAAGCAAATCCAAATTTAACGTCCGTTATTTAGTTTAGGCATACATCTAGGGTATGAAATTAACACCGGTTCGGAAGTCAATCTCCGTCAGTCAGTCAATCAAAGGCAGCTTTGTTATCTTAGGAATAAAATGAGAGGATGATGAACCAAGACGAATTATTTACTGTTAAATTCTGTATAGAAAACGCCACTATAGTTTGCCGATGTTTCGTCGCGGCCACTATGCTTTGTCTATTTCGCTAACGACGCATGTGAGAAGTTCGCTCTCTGAGGCCTCGATGCGCCGGCTCGCCGACGAAGTTTAAATTAGCTGAATAAGGGGTAGGTGCGGATACAGAAGGACAGTGGAAGAAAAGGTTAATTATAGGCGCCTATTCATTGTTGCTACTAAAGAGATTGGTGAGAATTTTATACGGGATCTCCCTGGGTTACGACTTCTTAGAACTATTGAGGTACATAACTGATATTCTGTGAAAATTTCAAGTGGCAAAGATACAACCCTGATAAAGAGATAGACGGAACGCTTATAAACACTGGGATCTTGTATTCTCTAATACAAACTTCGTCGGCAATCCAGCACAATGAAGCCTCTGAAAGCGGACCTCTCATGTGATTGCGTAGCAAAAGAGGATAAAGGCCGCGACGAAACATGGTCGAGGTAGTGTCACTTACCTTACAGAATCACAAAAAACTCCTTGTAACTTGCGATTTTATTTTTTTTTATTTGATAATATCATTATTTTTTGTCCCTCAAATGCATGGGTTTTTTGTATTTCTATCATAACCATAAAATTGAATGTAATATGGTTTGTATCAAAATTAAATTCGGTGCGTTCAATTCCCATACCGATTTAACACAACAGGTGCTTTCATTTTAATGCACCTTTATGAAAAAATGCATTATGACAAAAGCAAACGTTTTTTTTTTGCAATACCGCTATAAAGATGCGTGCTTTGTGTCACGGTGTCATCGGCGTATGTAAACACCTCCATAACGGTTATGTGGGGCAATGACAGGCCGTGTTACTCAGTCACGACTACAGGAACTACGCTACCGAATTCTTTGTACATTAATCGGTAATAAAAACTGCAACTCGACGATTGAAGCGGCTACGTGTGTTGACTCATGTCAAGTAAATTGACATGTAGTATGTACACGTGTGTAAATTTATGGGAACGAGTGACACCTTCTATTTCCCGCATTCCCGAAGGTTGTAATCATTTCCTGGGATGAAAAGTGTTATTCTATGAATCGGATTTTGTTCACTATTTCTTAGGGTAGTAATATTTTGCGCTGAGCCCTTATTCTTTTAATAAAATTAGAATAGCCTTAGTTACTCTTTATAATATCAGCTATCTACCAGTGAAAGTCCAAAATCGGTCCAGCCGGATATTAGCCGGAACAAACGTCCATATTATTTTCACGGTTTTAATAACCTAGATATTTACTTTACTTTAAAATGTGAAAACAGTCAGGTGGCTGACCTAAGTGAAAACAAAGATGAAATTTGAAGAAAAACATTTGTCACAACTCAAACAAAGCAAAGACGCGGTACATACGTACCTACATAGGTACATAAGTACCTACTTACATAGTTAGACCTTTTTTAATTTCTTAGAAATGTCAAACAAAGAACCGACTAATTTATACAATTTGAGTGAAAATGCAATGTAAGCATTGATAGATTAACAGAATTCATGTGAATCAGGCTACTCCACTCTTTATGAGTCACAGAGGGATCGGATTTCTAAAACACTTCACTTAAACAATCAGATAATCATTGAAAACTGTACTCTATCATTTATTTCGTTGTGAGCATTTTAATTTACCCGCAAAGATGTAGTGTAACTTGTCTACTCATTGAAAAACTATCCCGGGTTCCTGGGGGATCTAATGTATCCCGGAATTATAATATAGCCTATGTTACTCAGGAATTGTGTAGTTTTCTATCAGTAAAAGCTTTTTCTACAGCTTTTTTTTTTTCATAATGTACTCCTTCCACATTGACACAAACTCACAAAATTCGCACTCTATCTATTTTGTATTGGAAGTGTTTTGTATGTTTAGATGTGTTCTGACACACGTGTTGCTGACTGTATATAGATTTAGGTAAAGCAGTTGCAGTTCTTAATAATTAAACCCATATTCCACCGAAGATATCTTTACATCCTAACATGAAATGTCGAAAACATTGTCGCCGTCTCAGGCCTTGTATATTCGTACCAAATTCACTGAGCAATCATTGCTTCACAAAAACAATAGTAGCTTAACCGTATTCTGACCTCCTTGGAATTCAGCTAAACTACCCTCTATTCTTGCTTCGGCTGTTAAAAGCACATAACCTTGCTAATCTGACAGCATATAGGTACGTAGCATAGAGTTATGTGTGTTTTGGCGCGTGAATTCAGAAATAGTTCCCTACAAACAGAGCCGGCTCGGGCAGGACCTTTCTTTAGGCTTATTTCTTAGTCTGGTTACGTAATTGCACTGTTTTCTTTTTATTGATTGACATAGGCACAATATATTTTACAATTTAAATACATTAGTAACCAAAGAAGGTCTGTCTTGGGTGTAACATTCCTTATAAACTGCCATTTGAATAAAATAAAAAAAACATCACACGTTAAACAAAAAACAAACAGAACTAAGTAACATTTTATAATTCACTAATGAAGGTGGGCGTCAATTTGTATTATCTAGGTTTAGGTATACAGTGAACCCGCGGTAACCCGACAAACGTTTTGCAGGGCAGTGTCGGACTATCGAATTTGTCGGACTATAGAGTACTGCTTAAGAGTCCCGAAATGTATTTATTTAAAATTACAGATAAAAATGATTAGATACTATCTAAAGACTTGCCTAAATAATATTTGTGTACCTAAATTCAAATGGAAATATTGAATTAAACAGTGGTTATTTACCAGGAACATTTATTGTTTGTGTCAAAGAAACTTGAACACTCAAAGAACAACACTCAAATATCGAATAGATTACAAACAGTTTGCATTTATACTGTGCCAGTATATACCCAAATGCATATGGCCTCCAACAAATTCAACAGTGATAGGCATGTCGGATTACAGGGGGTGCCGGATTAGACAGGGGCCGTATTAGCGGGGGTCCACTGTATTAGTATAAGGCTCAAAAAGCAGTGATGGTTCGTGCGTGAGTTGTCATCTCTTAAAAAAGCGTTTTACGTAAAATAATCAACGATCAGAGTAGTTTGGTACCTAATTAGTATACATTATACTAAATATACATCAATATATGTAACGACATTAGTCAATAAACATATACTCGTAGATCTTATTCTATTAAGCAGTAGGATTCTCACATTACACCTGGTGCTGATTGCTTTCTCACGTAGTAGTTCCGTCTCATATCCAGAGTTCGAATATCCTCTAATGAGTATATGATATAATGAGTTATTAGAGAAAAACATCGTATGTAAACCATCAGTAATGTTTTTATTTTACTAATATTATAAAGAGGAATGATTTGTATGTAAGTATGTTTGTTACTCTTTCACGCAAATACTACTAAACGGATATGAATGAAACTTGGCACATAGATAGAGCATATCCTGAAATAACATATAGGCTATTTTTTATCCCGGGAAAATGTGATATCCCTCGGGAACGCGGGTAAAACCGTGGGGGACAGCTATTACTACTAAAGTGACAAACAAGGCCCCCCGATTGTAAATACTTTTTTTTAATTTTATATATTTAGTTTGATTTGAGTAGCTTGCAACACCCACAAACTGAAAATAAAGCGCCTGTTAAATAAAGTTAGTGTTTCATCTTTCAGCTTCACATATATTTGGAAATAAGCAGTCATTTATAATGCTCTGCGGACAATATTTTTATCATGGTCCAACACAAGTCCAGTTTAAAAAACATCTACAACAACCTTATTTCGATCCTGTTGCAGACTGCTATATTCGTCATGCAATGCGAGTGACCAAGATAACCACTGAGTGAGGATGTAAGCAGCTGGAACACATACCGCTGCGACAATGTTTCTCAATCTGTAAATATTATGTCCCCCTAATAGATTGTTAAGTACTTGTTATTATAATTAAGATAGAACGTTTCCTATTACATTAAACGTTGTATTCTGTTCCTTCGGTAGTACGTCGTTACCTGAACCATTAAGTAACTGAACGAGATAAGGGTTTTGAGAAAAGCACGTACTTGACTGCACAGGTAGCTAAGATACCTCCTTACTAATTCCTTAGCAGCCCGATAATATTATAATTAGAAAGAATATTTTACTCGTTAATATTACTTATTTATTATAAAACATTAAGCAGTATATCAATATTGCTCATAAATAAAAAAATCCCACAAAACCAATATTAGGAAAGTAGCTAAGTAAATAACTATAATCAACCAAACTATAGGCACAGAAGAACTAATAAAACTAACGCTATGGAGCGTAGCGTAGGACCGACTGTGTACATCTTAGTTATTTATTTAGATCATAATTATTTGGCAACAATTTTATGGATCATTTTCAATTATGGATCCGCTGGATCTCAAGACGAGCCCAGTATTGGTTATTTATTTAGCACCTATTCCAGTCCTATCTTTAATTTTGGTAGCTTGAAACTTGAATAGTTTGGGAATCATTGTAAGTAAATCCTCGTAAAACCGTGCCAAAATAAGTTCCTCTAACGAATATTGTAGGTCTAAAATTTATTAGGAATACTATCCAGTGCCATTTTTAATCATTTTTATTAGATCGAAATTACGTTCACCGACTATTTAAAAAATTATAGTAATGTAATATGGATAGCTTAGCATTACCTATATAATTAAAAAAAAATACCAATTAAGTACTAAGAAAATAATGATTAACGTATTTAAACCAGTTTGTTCTAAAAAGAAATTGCTTTGACTGCCGAACGATAGTGAAATATTTTCATTCATCGTACCTACCTACCTACTATTGTAGCAATTGAGGCTCAAATTGCTGACTTCTCGCTAATATTGTGGCTCACTTGAATAAAACCGATAACAGTATGTTAAACTGAACCATTTGTGAGGCTTCAGTTGAACGATCCTTCGTCGACTCCTCGTGAGCTAATCGCGGACATTCCACGGTCGCCGGCGCTCGTTTCATTCGCATACTATCGCCTGGGTCGGCCACTGGCGCAAGCTTCAGTTTGAATTTGGCGGGCGGACAGTCGTGATCCAACCGCACGCGCCCTTTCGTAGGACGAACGAACGAATAGGTAACAAACAAAACAAACGAAAGCGACCAAAAAGCTCTGTTGTTTACCTTGGATCTTGGTACTTTTGTTTTGTTTATTTTTTACTCGAACTGGTTTCGAAAATTGAAAGAAACTCTAGTGCAAATGTGTTCTAAATCAACTAATTGATGAAGTTAAGTGTTTCCATTAAATTAAATGGGTACGTACAATAAATGTGCTGTGATTTTTTTATCATGTCTTGGTTATCGTGTTCGGGACGGTCAGTCAGAGCGGCCGGCGATCTTATAAAGTTTTGCATCCTTTGTTTAGAATCGAGGACGCCTACGCCGATGTTCTCGTGAACCGTAGTATACTACTGTAAACAATAATATTTATTATGGACGGCGGCGGCAGAAAAATACATCTCAGCGAGGGCGTCCCCTTGAACTCGTCTGGCGCTAACATATTTTTGAATACGATAAAAAATCCGAAAGTCAATTCTCCAGACGGGACAATAATTCATCTAAAACCTGCAGGTAACCTTTTTAAATGATTTCGTTGAAAATAAATTTTAATCTTACAATAGGAACGTGTTTTTGAAACGTGTTATTTTTTGCATTGCAGAGCAGCCTTCGGACCTCGGCGTCCACATAAACACAACGTTCTCAATAGCGTCCTCTTCCAAGAAAATAAAGCTTTTGTTCGTATTGAACTTTTTGTTGAGCGTTTTGGGCATGGTTATTAGTTGTTCTGTGGCCTTTTATTGTTGGAATGAGATGATATCGATGCGAAGGCAGGTGGAACTGATAAAAGACCATATATCGCTGCACAGCATCAGTCAGGAGAAGCTGTTGCAGAGCCCGCTCGTAGCCCCACCGAGGATTCAAGGGCTGGACTTCCGACGAGCGAGGATGGATGGCCTCAGTGCTAATGCTAAGGAAGAGACAATAAGATCGATTCCCAGGAGGTACTTTGTTGAGGACCTTGGTGAAGACATGTTGCTTGTAGACTCCAAGAAAAAGAACCCAAGCATTGACAGTGCTCCAGTCTATGATTTGAAAGTCTCTCAAAAAGGTAAAATAAAAATACCTACATCCAGTAATATTCCTTTTAAATGACCTAAATAAGTGATGAGCAAACCAGTGTAATATATGATTCTAATTAAGATTTATTTGCTTACAGAAGATGTATTGGTGGCTCATTTTAATGGTGCTGTGCGGGAATTGAATTTGGGTAGTGAACGTAAGTACTTATTTTAAAATATATCTTTTATTTTATGTATCCAACATTACTTAGTCATTGATTACAGTTCTTTGTTGTGAATTATTTCTTGATTATATCAACACTATCAGAAATCTGATTATTTGTATCAAGTAATGTCTTACATAAGTAAGTCATACTCATAAGTACAGATAAATTCCACATATTTACACTATTCAATATAAAACTCTATTACAACACAATAAAGCTTATAACTGCTAATCAAACTGTGCCATAGTAATTCTTTTACAACAATATACCACAAGTATGTGATTGAAATGATAATTTATGCTGCAGGATGTGCGCCCATAGTATTTGTAAAGCTGTCTATATTTATATGACAATCCTTTTTAAACTATAACACAGTGTGTTAAGGTTTACATTGTGCTTGGGTAAAACATCTAAGAAATTCTTTGAGTGGAGAAGATTATGCTTTATTTTTTAATACAGTACAGTCTACACTACAGCTTACAATCTTGGGAATGGTACAGAGTAATTAGTAGCCAGACAATGTTGAATAATTCCTTTTGTGTCATCTGTATTCATTAATTCAAGTCTTGGTCTGATCCTGCCATTGTAGTAGATTAGATAAGACTTTTGAAGCAGTTTACCAGCCCTATCACTTTGGTACAATTTTACTGTGAAACACTCAATTACATACCTATTATTAATATTTATCAACACTGACACAGTTTAATGTTATACAAATTACTACGAACATACAGAATTGAAGAACAGAAATATTTTCTGCACTCTCATCCTTAGAATATTTTAATCAGATGCTTACACAAAAAATTGAGTGTAGCATGCCAAAAATACTTGGAAATTAAGTGTTAATACAAAAATGTTTATCCTGAAAGACTGACTCAACAAACGAACGTTTTTCTTAGCATTTCCAAAATGAGAAACTCAAATTTGTTTAAGCACTTATCCCTAAATATTCCGCGTATTATGTTGTTACCTTTTTGGTACTGCATCTCTTTCTTAGTAAGCTAACTTTCGCCCGAAATGAAGTTTACCAATGTCACAGAAAAATATACCTAATTGCTTTTGAAATAAGGACCATATATTGATCCAATCGTTTATTGGCATTATTGTAGAAAAAGAATGTGTCGCTTTAACAGTGAAAATAATCTAAAAGAAAATTGTAAATCCAATCGTTTTAAAGTCAGACATTTTCTACAACAATTGAAATTTACGCACATATTTAAACATTTAAAATTACTGGAAACTGCTCCACAATACTTAGAAATCCAAAAAAAAATATAAGTGCCAGCAGATGTTATTTATTTCGGAAGTATCTCATATTTAATATTTAATACACACAAACAGACACCCGTTTAAATTTTAAAATGCTAAAATCACATGGAAATGAAACATGTACAACACATCCCAACCCTTAATTAATATTTTTGCTATTTATTTTACCGATCTTATATCACCTACGTTAACAGCAGCACTTACTTTTTAAAATTCTCGGAATCTTGCTTATGATAACTTAATTAATTTCGCTAAAATTATTCGTAGAGTTTTCTAGAATAGCCTTTCCAAATCTAGTGTCCGCGGTCGAAATACATAAAAGTCAATTAAAATTATGAAATTCCATCGCATGTCATTAATAAAATGAATATAAATCTAGAGACATTGATTACAAACGGTCATCTGATTTCAAACCAAGCAGTTTGTAGGCACTATGGAAACCAGATAACTGCATATAGAACTTGTTTTTTCTAAATATATTCGTATATATGTATATTTACACCTAGACACAGAACAAACAGACATCTTCATACAGACAAATGTTTTTTCTGGGTGGGGATCGAACCCTTGACCTGTGGCGAGGGTCAGGGTCTTTTACCACCAAAGCCAACAGACCAGTCTTTACAATAATAGTTAATCTATACTAATATTATAATGAGGTAAGATTTGTATGTAAGTACGTTTGTTACTCTTTCACGCAAAAATCAGAGCATATCCTAGAATAACATATAGGCTACTTTTTATCCCGGGAAAATATGATATCCCTAGGGAACGCGGGTATAACCGCGGGGCACAGCTTATGTATCATATATGTGACGAATATATTGTGAGAATAGACATATGTTTCATGTGTAGGTATAACTTATCAAATGAACATGATTATTATTTATATTTTGAAGGGACCCGTGACGTGCGTCATTCATCTTCTGTGGGTCCGCCGTCAAAAAAAGGTTAGGAAGGCTGCTCTAGGATATTTTTCTAAATTCTCACGTTTTTACATTATTTCCCAATGGAAACAAATTGCTCCTAAGTCTTTCCTTCAACATTTCAAGCAGAATGGCGTAAAATAACCAAATGCTTTAAAAATGGTCTTGTTGTTAGAAACATCTCTTGAAATGGAATTGACTAACATATGTTTACGTATGTATATCACATCAGTTATCTGATTTAATAGGACAAATTCTTAGTTTGGGATAACATAGCCGTGTCTACAAAACTTACCAGGATATTTATCTACTTGTTTATGTCATATGTCTATGACTTACATATAAAGCTATTATACACATAATATAAATATTATCTGAATTATGCGAGGTATGTTAGGTAAAGCTCAGGAAATTATATTCATGCTCTTTATTTGCATTCTGTAAGGTAAAATTATACTAGCTCGAGGACGTTCCGTCGCGGCATCCATTCTGTATCTCTTTCCTTAACTACAAAATCACGTGAGAGGTCCGCTCTCAGAGGCCTCGTTACGCCGGCTCGCCAACGGTTTTTATATTAACTGAATGAGGGGGCTGTTCACAAGACACTTGGCAATAGATATTTCTTGCAAGTCTTTGTGCAATTAATAGCTATTGTCGCGGTCTAGTTAAATGAGGTCTAAACAAAAGTGTCCGATATGTGTTTATGTTATAAATAGGTATATGTATACGGAAGTTAACAATGTTAAAAACTATGATAACATCCGCCATATCAGCGTGGCTGGTATTTTTATTATTAGGTAACGTAGCTCATATATTCCCCAGTGTGGAACTTGGTCCCTTGAACACAAGTTAATACTCGGCTAAAGAGATCCGGTAAATCCCAGAATTTCTCACTTCTACCTGGTTGAAAGCAGTTTATAAAATCATTGAATGCCAGACACTAGGAATTTAGGCGGTCTAAAATCCTAAAACAGGTTTAAATAAGCCAGTTTTTTATCCCAAAATGTCGATGGCTAACTTTGAATAGGTACGTTTTTTCTCTTAGGTGCGTTCTTGGAAGTATTATTACCGATATTTATTTAAAATTATTATATCTGTCTTAAAAATACGTTTTACTCGAATTTATCCTTAGAACTCCACAGTTTATTGACATTTTTATATTTAGACTTAAGGTTAACATAACACATGTTGATTGTTATCTACACTAATATTGCAAACTGAAAAAGGATATATATTTTTGCTAGTCTTCTATAGGAAAATAGGATTCCTTTGACGCACCATCACCTCAAAACTACATTACATATCGGGATGGGTTTTGGGACTTCCACTATTCGTAGATGGTTGTAGGGTATGTATATGATATCGATTATACATTACTAGCCGTCCCCCGCGGTTTTACCCGCGTTCCCGTGGGATGTCACATGTATTATACATAAAAAACTTCCTCTTCAAACACTATCAATTAAAAAAAACCGCATCAAAATCCGTTGCGTAGTTTTAAAGATTTAACCATACATAGGGATATAGGGACATAGAAAGCGACTTTGTTTTATAGTGCAATTCCCATCCAGGACAAACATTTGTGTGAATAAACAAGTCGGTTTGTTCTGTGACTGGGTATTTACATATATTGAAAACGTATATCTGTTATCGGGTTACCATAGTACGCTCTGCGTGGTTAGGAACCGGATGTCCGAGAATAAAAAACATGACCCAGAATATCCTACTAATACTTGAAATTTGGCACACTGGTAGTTTATAACCTGGGGCTCGATTTAGTAAGGAAAATGACACTAACAAGAGTATGTTTCATCGCGGCCTCCGTGCTCTGTCTCTGTCGCTTACTACGCTAATACTACTAATCATGTGAGAGGTAAGCTCCCCGTGTAGCGGCTCGCCGACGAACTATGTATTAGCTGAATAAGGAGGCTGGATTAACACGGATATTTTTTGTGTGCATTTACAAATCTATTTGTTCTGTGCCTGGGTGAAAATATCTATTTAGAAAAACGGTTTGGGTAGCTTGCATCGGAGTTAGACCCGTTAGAGTAAAGAATGACCCCGGATTTTTATTGCTTTTCTTATTCCCAATAAATGTATGATCAGAAAAGAATCTATTTATTAACATACATTCCAAATATCATCAAATCACTGTTGATCATCATCTAAACAAAACACAATCACCAATTATTTCATTTTCGCACACAAACTAAATTCTTCTGTACTAGCTTCGTCCCAGCGATATCACCCGGATTACAAGCACATGTCCTTTTCCACTCTATCAATTAACCCTATTTCAAAAATCAAATCAATACGTTACCCTTGTAAACACCCGCTAGGCGATTGTCTAATGCTCTCGGAATCGACATTGAGGCAGGTTTTGATATCTCATTCACACACCTACGCGCAGAGAGAGATAACAATATTGTGGCCGTCAATGTATCAGCAAATCGTCTTCGATTACGAGAGCCCGCAATAACCCACAATCGCCCTGCCGTAACACGTGAAAAAAGGTGAAACGAATCCACTTTGTTATGTTAGGTAATAGGAGGTAGACCTCTTAGTACATAATCTGGGGATGTTTTACCACCATTTCCATTTCTGGCGTGAAGCAGTAGTGCACTTGTATTACTGTGTTTCGGCTAGAAATTACAGGCACATGAGACTTAACAACTTCACATAACGCATTGCCAATTCCGCTGGTGTTGCAAATGTCCCAAGGCTGCGGTGGCCACTTACCATCTGGTTTGGTGCTCATATGTCAGTCATTTGACATTAAACAAAAAATTATTTAAAAAAAAATACTAATTAAAATTTTCTTTTTCAGCCATTATCGGTCCATGGGTGCGCGACACGACGGTATCATCAAAGAACAGTGAAGACAAGATAGATTTCAACGACAAAGTCTTCACAGTCAAAGAAGGTGGCCTGTATTTAGTTTATGCATCGGTGAGTACATTTAAAAGCTCATTATAATTATAAAAGTGTGCAAAGGACGTATAAGAGATCCAATCTGAGCTTATTATACGTAAGCTATTTGAATTAGTTTCCTCGCAGCTTTAGTTGTAGTCGATTCTTTGTTGTATGTTAATCGAATCACTAAACGAGTACTCAATCAATTTATTGTGGTTTAGGATCTGAAATCTTATTATAAATACAGTAAGTGCGAATTTTGGAAGTGTGAAGGAACCACAACACCTTTTTAAAAAATAAAATCACTGATAGAAAGCTGCAATATTCGCGAGTCATTTGTTAACAGGGTATTTGTATTTATTAAGAACCCGGTTCATTTGTAAAAAAAATAATTAATTTCTAACATAATTAGTAATGTGGTCAAAGCGCCACCGTCATTACCACTAGATAGAATATTAATTGGAATAATATATGTAGGTGATTGTGCTTGGAGTCATACGAATTCCCTTCAATGCAATGGGTTCGTCAACCTGAGTCATTAATCATTATAATTTAGATTCTTGAGTACACAAAGACGTTAGAGTTTTTTGATTGTTGGTCTATCAAAGAATATATTATGGTTAATAAATCTTTAGAAAAGAAAACTATCTGGTACCTAAGTAAACTAACTAACGCGGTTTAACCCGCGTTCCCGAGGGATGTACCATTTTCCCAGGATAAAAAGTTGCCTAAGTTACTCCTTATAAGATCAGCTATCTGCCAGTGAAAATCCCGCCAAAATCGATTCACCCGTTTTTAGAGTCCATATGGAACATACATCTATACATCTATTTTTATAAATATATATAGATATTATTAATGCCTAGATAAGTTAGTTTGTTACGCTTTCAAGGCTAATCGACTGTACTGATCATACTGAATTAGCACATACGTAGCCTATGATATCCATATGGTAAACATACCTTCATCCAAAGAAGTATTTGTCCTAGATGGGAATCGAACCCACGATTAGTAGCGTAAGCTCTTCATATCTGCTTTTCATAATAAAAAAAACCATACTAATCTTATAATGTAATTTTCAGGTGGCGTACTTTACAAAAGCACCGAATTGCTACTTCATATGGGCACATGAGCCTTCAAAAGACGCTCGGCTATTAGCCACGTGTTCCACCGGGGACGACTCGAGCTCAAGATCCCTATCGAGGTCCCAGATCTCCTGCTCAGTCCAAACCGTCACAAGGTTATACAAAGGTGACAGGGTGAATTTTGCTCAGAGGGAACCAAACAGAACCGTGTGGCTCAGGCCAGGGTACTCATACGTAGGGTTCGTCAAACTTAGTTCCTAATATGGCTGTGAAAGTATTCTTAAGGGCTTATGCAATGTTAGATAGGGTAATGCCCCGCGTAAATTAAAAATAAACAGGTATTTGTTTGACTTATATGTACGTATAGCGTTCGATGCACTAATGTTGGTCCAAGCGGAAGCGTTCTAAATAAAGATCAGTACATACTGACACGGAATTCGCGCTATCGAATTCTGCAGACTTATTAATTTGTTAGTGGTTTGTTTAATGGCCCGTCATACAGGTTATGTGGCCGAACATTTCTTATTTATTATCTAGATCCAAGTACATAGGTTTTTGGTATGTAGTTACCAGTATATTTGTTTTGCTTCTTTACTAAATACTGTAGGGACATATCTCAGGCAGGCTCAGGCGATTACTCTTATTGCTAGAGATGTAGTCCTTATTGTCTATATTATATAGTGAAAACCCATACTTTAAGACATTTTGTTGTGGTTTCATGTCAAAGTATTGATGTATTGTATACATATTATGGAGCAAATAAATCGAGACACTCCAGTTCCCGAAAACAGTGATAACGTAATTATTTAGTCCAAAACGTCTTCCCTGTAAACGTAAATCCAAAAGTCACTTTAATTGAAACCAAGTCTCTTTTATCTTCAGTTGTCAGTAAAATGGAAATTGTCTATTTTAGAAAAGATAAATAACAATCCTAGAACATTCTTTACACAAGGCTGGCGATCGGGGTTACCTACTAACCAACTGCTAACCGCCAAACCAAATGGGCCGACCAAGCAGTTTTTAGGATGGGTAAAGACTTGTAAAGTGTCTCGATTTCTTCCCCCCAGTGTAGTTAGGTTATTTGTACTTCTATATATATGTGTACGCGGGGCTAAAAGCGTATCACTGCCAGAATGGTGCTACTTAATAACATATGTGATTATTAAAATTGGAACTGAACAGTGCTTAATGTTTAGATCATTGTAAGTGTGCCATAATGTAAATAATGAATTGATACATCACATTTACATGTGTGTATGTATTGTACCGTCTGGTCGGTAATATTGACATATTCAGTTTATAAATAACTCAGTAATACGAGTGGATGTGAACATTTTTATATTAATATTGAGGTTATCGTTTACCGATAATTGAATGTGATAACAAGCGAGCGATTTGATTAATCGAATAAGACAGCATTAAAGAAGTATCTGACACAAAAAGGTGCGATTGCATGTGCCAATTTCGAATTAGAAGGTCGAAATGCTCAAATAACGTAGTTTGAGTTGTTGTCTCTTTTCTTTGTCAGAAGCTTCTTATTAATGATGGAAAGTTGTTAATTAAAGATATTTCTTACACCAGTAGTAATAAACAATAATATTTTATTTTTTAGTTAGGTATAGTCAATGGCAAAAATATATATCCAATAATATTTTTGTTATAGCTAGCTATCGCTATGTATGACTAGAGCTTCTGAAATGTTTACATATTTTTGCGCTTGACCTCTTTACTGTATCTATACGTTGTATAGATATACTATTATATATATAAACATATGCGTGAAAACAAGCTACAATATCCATATTAATGAAAACTTTATGTAATTTCAAGTTTTGATCTCTCAAATTTAAGAAGGACGATCCCACGTTATGTACCAAATTCGCATTAAGTTTAACAAAGTTTTATTGTTTGGTTTACTTAAAAGATTTCTTATTATTAGCTTACTAAAGTTTAAATTAGATAGTTATGAAGTCGACAATATTAGTTTGACGAATAATAATACCAACTATGTTGTTGACTGTATTTGTAAGAATGTTTAACTTTCTCAACTACTTAATATTGTTGCTCAAAAGCATTTAAAACTCAAATTTTATATTGAGTATAATTGTAAACATTTCTACAATCATTATATTAGATTCTAAAGTCGATGATAATTAATGTTTCAAGTAATTATCTTTACTATGTAAAGTTATTCCAATTATTAGTTATTGAAAGTCAGTTGGTATATAAGTTAGTTAAGTTAATTTGGTGCTGATCTGTTTTTTAAGTCCCAATTATTATTATTATATGTTAGAAAAAGTTAATGATATGAAAGCCATATTATAGATAATAGTCATATTTCTATACAATTTTGCCGTAAGACATTTTTTCATTAACTTTTCCCGCCTTAATATTTTTTAGTATTAGCGTGAATTCAGTTTAAAAGTATCTTGAGGTATAATTAGTAATAATTATAATTTTTATATCAAGTTACGTACAAACATTTAATTATTTTAATCAGATTGTTACTGAGCGTGTCTGTACCGCGGGAAAAGTGGCTTATGGTAGGTATATTTTGGCTTGATATGCGAAAAGTATGGGAGTGATATCCGCTTTGGTTTGGATACTACTATCGTCTACTGCTACTATCCAAAACACAGCGGATATCATATCGTAATTCTACAATTATCGCTTTCCCACTCTGTATGAGCTACACGTAGTGGTGAATATCCCTTATATCTAAGCAGGAGTTAAAATAGGATTTTTATGTCAATACCAGTGTTAGTTTATTGTTTATATTTTTATAGGTAGTATATAAGTAATGTGTTTACACCAGCAGCTTCAATAGTGCCTAGTCTTTATGACGTAGAGTATTAGTAGGTGGCACCAATTAGTCATTGTTATGTGAATAACTGATGAACTGACGTGCCTTTATTGTATAAATATGTTTGTTTACTTACCTATTACTCTGTTCAAAAATTCAGACATAAGTCAGTAAATATGTTGTTTGTATTATAATGAATATTACTTTTTAAAGAGAATGTGATAAAATTGAAATTGTTATTGTAATAATTATTCAAAAATTTCGGATTATATACATATTTTCCATATCTTTAAATACATAATATTGAATTGTTATGTTAAATGTGTCTGCAGGTGTCTTGTTGGACGGAGGGCCTGCTTGCAGGAGTGAAAGTACTTTAGAACCAACTAAGAATGATGTTTCGTATGTTTTGTAAAAAAAAAAAGTTGTTCTTATGGTCATCCTTATGATTGAAATTCTAACTTTCACCCTCATACCAAAGTTCCTTGTCCAGCCAGTCACCTGTACCTATAATAACTGTGGAAATTAACACCCGTCCATCAATAAATGTGTCATAAAAGTGATTTTGGATTTTATTTATTGATCAATATTATTCTGGTATTCTATCTATAGGAGGCCGACTTCCGAACCAGTGGTATCCCCAGTAACATCCTAAGTGCTGGAGCATTCTTTTTAAATTATAAATTAGTAGTTTACCACATATCCAAAATAAATTATAGGTATCCCAGAATATTTAGCTATTAATTTATTTATGTATCAAATCTATGGAGTGTAGAAGTAAAGGAGGACCATCTTGTATGGGGGATTAGTCGAAAAAGTGTCCACTTGTAAACAGCAAATTAGTTTTCGAATTCTCACCGAAATAGCGCTAGTGTAGCAAGTGGAAATGATATGAACAGAGTGAAGTGGGATGCTTTCCGGTAATTCTTAAAACTATTTGCTATTTACAATTAATTGGGGTACTTAAAAAAACTGTATAATTTTATACCATACTCACGTTTGTCTATATATTATAATAATAAAAAAAAAATGGGTTGTAACAAAACGGAAATGTTTCTTTACTTTTTTATTAATTTAGTATCCTACTCTAATAATTTGTGGCGCTCTATTTAAAATTCTTCCACTTGCTACAGTAGCGCCACCTTCATTTGTTCCCTTTCATCGGACACTTTTAAGTACACTATGGTGGTCCTTCTTTACTTCTAAACTACATAATAAAATCAAAGAAATATATCTGATTCAAAGAACACTCATACTAGGTACCTACTAATTAATACACCCTTCGCTCAACTTCCTAATGTCGAGCTAGGCCAATATTTTTCATAGCCCAATGACTCATCCGAGATTTTTTTTATGGGTCCTAGCGGTTTTATCCTACCTAGTTCTCGTTTAATTTAGTTGTTAATATAATCCAACGTTCCATATTACACGAATAATATTTATTTGTATTTAGTTTGTTTCATGAATCTGTCACTGTCACTTTTTGGAAAATGGAACGTATTGTATAACCTCACTAGAATTTAAAGGAGTGGATTTCGCCTGTTTGTATTATATTTAGTTGATAGAAAATGTTGACCAGGTAAATAATGAAAACACATTAAGTGATCAATGTCCAATACGCTTTCTACACTAAAATGTTTGATATTGTTTCAGATTACGGTTCAAAAAAGATTTTAGGATAATAGTAAGGTGTTTGTCGGACAAACCAACAAACGACGATGGAAAAGCACCAGAAAATAAAACAACAGAGATGACAGTGGAAAAGAAAGTGGATGCGAGTACAGCGAAGATTCAGGATCTACTGAAGAGCATGATGGCCAGTCCCACGATCAGTGAAAATGAATACAGAGAGAAGTTTGCTACGGCTCCTGAAATACCGAGAAAACGGAAGCAAAAGCGAGATGAGATTGAAGTTAAAACTGAGAAAATAGGTAGGTATCATATGATAAGACTACTTTTAGAAGAACATAACATAGAAACCCTCTGGTGCCGAATAGAGGATGGAATCTGTGTTAAAAAATTACAGGTATTAAATATTAAGTTTAGTTATATTTTTCGTGGTTTTTCGATGTAAGGGGCAAGAGTACGAGAGTAAGAGAAGACTTGGAAGTAATTTATATTGAGCTGATAGTGCCACTTTAACACTGCCTTGATTGTTGTGCACTATCTAATAACTAACTACTAAGAAATATTATTCATTTTAGAGCTATTTGGACATTTTCACTTACTTAGAGCCTTAAAAGAGCTCTTAACATTATTTCAAATTGATAAATTTCATATGAAATTTGTTAGGAGTCAGGTGTATGAATTTTGTGTATTGTTTTTCCTTTCTCATATCACTATCTCATTGTTAGGTGTTTTATTTTGTGTTATGTAGTCATTAAACCACATATTTCTATTATAAATTTCCAGAAGACAGCATAACAAAGGCAGCAACTGATGTTGCTCAAGCAATTGGTGGAGATGTGAAGCAAACCGAGGCTGAGCTACTATCTAGAGTCCTCGGGAAAATCAATCAGACTTCAACAAATCTAAGGTACTTAACCTGTACTGGCGTTAGGGACACTGAGACCCTGGGCAAGAATATTGTAGAGCCCATTTAAACAAAACATTATCGAGTGTACATTTTTTGGGTGTGGTTGAAGAACAACTCAAATGTAGGAGAAGACCACAGATCGTAAAGCTCAGTATTGAGGGTACACTGGCACAGTATTGAGGCCAGACCTCGGCGCGACCCCCCAAATTTGTCGTCCCGGGCAGTCGCCCCACCTCGCCCGCCCTTAATGCCGTAACTTAACAGATAGATTAAGTAACAATTTTAGATATCTTCATGTGGACTGATTTATCAAACTTCTGAAATAACTGATAAGATCTTTCCTTCCCAAGAACACTCTTTCAAATAGTGCTACAGCTAATTAAGCTTTGCCATGCTTTGATGGGTTGGGATGAACCTGATAATGTTTTCGAGTAGTAGAGCTCTTAGTGCAGAGTTCGTCCGGGGAAGTACTACCACCTTACCCATTTCTGCCGTGAAGCAGTAGTGCACTTGTGTTATTGTGTTTCGGTTAGAAAGGTAAGGGGGCCGGTGAAATTACAGGCACATGAGACTTAACAACTTCACGTCTCAGGGTCGACAACGCATTGGCGATGCCCCTAGTGTTGACCACTTACCATCAGGTGGACCGTACGCTTGTTTGTCGGCCCATGTGGTTTAAAAAAAAAAAAAAAGGCTTATTGATCAGAGACCAATTTTTTTAATACTAATCTTATTTTTGCTGCTAAGTATGACTATGTATATGTATGTGGGCATGTAATATAAGCCATTGATGATATTCTTCTAACTCTTAATGAAAAATGGCTCATTTTTAGCAGGTACGAATATATGTCATAAATACCTAAATTAGAAAAGATAGATTAAAGAATGAATCTCATTCAGTCTTTTTAGTTTAAACCTTATACTACTGTCTTTTGTTTATATCAGTTAAAGCCTTTTTTGGCACTAGCCCCTGGTGCAGTAATTGAAGTCTAAGCAACCAAAGTGACTTCTACAGTCAATAGATAATTCAAAATTCAAAACCATTTATTCAGTTTAGGCCTTCGGAGGGCACTTATGAAGGTCACACTTTAAAGTTACTGAAGCTACAACCGGTTCGGAAGTCAGCCTTCAACTGAGAAGAACCGGCAAGAAACTCAGCAAGGTTACATTCTTTTTTATTTGTTATATAAATTTTTATCTATTCTGACTTTTTGGCTATTTTATAATTTCAATTTTACATAATTTTATATTTAACAATTACAAAATACTTATTATAGGTAACATTAAAAAAAAAAACAAAACAAAAAAAAATATGACAAGACTAATCAATTTTATTTTCAGTGATTTACTGATTGGCATGAAAGTGGATCGCAATAAAGAGACTGAGGACTTAGTGAGGGAGACAAGAGGCCAGCAAGTCAAACGCATTGTGAGTAAGCCCAAACAAGTTCATGATAACACCAGGTATGCAGACAGGCAATCCAGACCCATGCCAGCAGGTGAAGAAATGAGAAAAAGAAGGTAAGATTTTATTATAAACTTATATATATAAACTCCACTCCAAAATCAAACACATTCACAGATTAAATAATCTAATAGTTTTCTAGAACATATTATAACTGTGCCAAATTTCATACAACCCTACACTGCCCAACATGGATTTGGTTGGTTTTTATTTTTATTTGTCAAATCTAGTTTGGATCTTCTGTTAATTTATATATGTGACTGTATTTATTATTAATTTATAATATTTAAAATCTTCAGCCTACCAAAAGCAGTCACAGTCAACATTTTTAGTGGTGAACCACTTGGTATTTTTAAAGTTAAAGAGAACAACTATGGTACCAGACTGGATGTTTGGGAGAAACTTAAGGAAAGAGAGTTGACATTGTCAACTATGCAGCCACCCTCGAATTATTTCCAAAAGATGATACAGTGGACCGAACAGGGCAAGGTTTGGAAATTCCCCATTGATAATGAACAAGGTAATACCATTAACAGACTAGTTCTCTTTATTCCTTTGCAGTAACCTTTCAACATTAGATTTCATCAAAGGTTTTAGTTGTATGAGTCGTATTTAAATGTCAAGATGAAACTATATTGAATTCCCATTTTGTTTATCTAGTGATGCCTTTTAATTAATAAATTGCCGTTAAAGCTATTATATTTCCCTTAATAAAAATACTCTTCTGTTAAACATTAGTGTAATGAAACATATCTTCGAATGGTCCGAAAAAAATAACCAATTCATAATTAATACATATAGACTTTATATTTCACTATGAAATAAAAGATCTTGAAATAAATTACGTCGCGCTTTGTCAACCATATAATGGCCTACGCTACACCTGACGGAAATTCTGACGCCGAACTTCCGTTGCGGTAAATCCGTTAACATTGCAGCCACATTACAAACATATGTTTCCCGCACTGACGTAGCAATAATCATTCTTTGCGATAATGGAAAGATGATCACTACCCGAAGATCGGTGCACGGAGGACGTAACAGACGCAACCGAGAGCGGTCCGTTGACGGAGCGACAGATCTTCCGCGTAGTGTGACCATATGAGCCTTTATATGCAATTAAATGTACTGGCGTTCCGTCGCGTAAGTTCGAATTCGGAATTTCCGTGAAGGGTAGCGTAGGCTTATAATATGGTACAGAGGCGGGTGCTACATCTAATACCGTTCTTGGTTGTCGTAGTGTTGCAATCCGCTTTATCTATTGTAGCTGTCCCCCGCGGTTTTACCCGCGGTCCCGTGGGATGTCACGTGTATAATACATAATAACCTTCCACCTCAATCTTTCTATCTATTAAAAAAAACCACATGAAAATCCGTACTACTAAGCATACATAGGGACATAGGGATATAGGGACAAAGAAAGCGACTTTTTTTATACTATGTAGTGATAATTTTTAGATTATTTAACATACTACACCTAAATAATATTACTATTGACAAAATGTTGTATATATAGTGTTTTATTGTATTTACCACAATCTTTCAGGCTTAGAAGAAGAGCAAAAGGTTCATTTCTCCGAGCACATATTCCTCGACGCTCATCTCGAAGGCTGGTGTCCTAAAAAAGGGCCTATCAGGCATTTCATGGAACTGGTATGCGTTGGCCTGTCCAAAAACGCGTTCTACACCGCGAAAGAGAAAAAAGATCATATTTTGTGGTACAAGGAGTATTTCGAATCTAAGAAGGATGTTTTGAATGAAATCGGCGCGTGGGATACTCTGTCTACAAATACTGAGGTTCCAGCTGAAAAATAGTTTTTATACACTAAAAATATAGTTAGTTATTTACATTCTAGGCTTTTAATTCAACATACCTATTTCTTTAAAATTAAGTATTCTAATTTAATAAACTGCGGATATATCTGATAGACATGGATTGGGAAAGGAATGTAAAGAAATAAAACAATTTCAAATTCCTTATTACTTCACTTTATTGCACCTATGGAAGTACACTTCGTTGCATATTTCGATGTTCGAGGTCGCCATTATTTATAAGCTGCCTACAAGTTAGTTTACAATATTATGCGAGCTAATAGACTCAACCTGAGTACATAGATTCAATGAACATTATTAAAAAAAACATAATTGGCTTAATATCTATTGATGAATTATTTTGTTTGAGCTCAAGTTAACAGACCTTTCAAAACAATAATTCTTTTCGGCCAACTTACATCCAGAGAGCTTCAATACTACCGAATGTTTAATACATAATAATAATTACTTTTACAACACATCTTAGATGCCGAAATGACATTAGTGATGTAACTATCATTACTAAAGTACCTACCCAAATGTAAAAATCAAGGAACTCGTTAAAATCTAAGTACATATTCTTACAATAATCGTCGTATACTTTAAAAGCCTCCAAAACGTTCCAAATAAAAAAAAAGGTACAAAATAAAATGTACTTTGAAAAATCACACAAGTTTGTACAAATAATACGTGTGGATATGTATACATTTTTAGTGTTTCCAAAATAAACAAGAGCGCTGTTATGTAACAGTGAGAAAGTAAGTTAAATGCGCTCGTGCAAGAGGCCTTTAATTTCAATTAGTGCTTTTCTCGTTTTCGATTCGATCAAGTTCCAAAATGTCATGTGGAACTTTATTAGTTATCTTGATTCCAACATACGACCGACTTTTAGTTATAGATATTTTTTGTTGATCCTTTATTTAAAGGACACTACTGTAGTATAGTACTATTTAGTATAAGTAGATTTAAGTCTAAAGACACTAGACCACGACACAACAAAACAGTGTCGAACGTATGCGAAAAACTTAGAAAATTATGTAAAATGAGAAACAAATACAGTGAAGTCATAACCAATTTAAACTGAACTTTCACATACAATATAATCACATTCAAATTGCTTAATTATTACTGTTAGTGTTAGAACAATAAGTTACTAAACAAAAAGGTGATGTTCTGAGTATTTTGTGCTATGAGTACTGTTTATATGCCAAGTGATTATAATTTCATGCATAAAAATACGTTACAACCATTCTTATGTTGAGAATAAACGATTGTCACCTACCTAAGAATAAATTTTAGATTAGAAGAAAATTACTGAAAACATATTCAAGAATTAACAGAACCAATGTAACAAGAGATATATATAAAGGAAGACAGTTGGAAATCAATAAAAGCTTCAGAAGCAGACATCAGAACAAACAAATCCCTAAAGAACAGATTAGTTAAACACTACGTGTCGTTATGAAATCTCATTTCAATCTCATACTACATACATCTCATTACTAAAGCACAATCGGAGAGAGAACAACTGGCAAGATTACATAATTAATTACAAATGAAATGTGTCAAATACATTAAAATTAACTTAAGGCTGCCAAGACAATTAGGAGGAATTAAAAATTAATTTTGCTACTGGCAATTTTATTTCATATTAATGTGAAAACAAAAGTAACTGTCAGAATTATCTTTTTTTTTTTATGTTGGCTATATTTTAGCTGTCTTCTACAATATTATTCATAAATTTGAAGATGGATACAAATTTTGTGTGAATTCCTTTTTTACCCGACTGCCAAAAGAAGGGTTATTAATGCAAGAACACGCTAATCTACTCATAGCAACATTAGTAATTATAATTAATTACACACTATAAAACTTGTAAATAATTATTGTACAAACGGAATGATAAAGTTAACTCACGACGCGGATGGGGTCGGTGAGCGATCACATTATTATTACGTATACATTGTTTTTTTTTACCCGACTGCCAAAAAGGTTATATTTTTCTTATTTCGAAATATTATGATACTAAAAATTATTAACGTACAATATTCTCATAAACTATAGCTTTACATTAATAGCCTGCGTTAACGGATGCTTGTTTTTAATCACGCTCTTACTGTTTAACATGATACATTTATGACATAACCAAGTAAGAGTTGTTATAGGTACATTAGAACATCAGATTTTTTTTGTATACCTCAAGCGTAACCTTGAAATACTTTTTTGCCTTTGACATGGACTTTAGACGTTATTAAAAGAATCTCCTCAATTTATGAATGTCTGTTAAAAAGCCACACTAGTTGTTAAAATTCAAACCTTATACCAAGTGTACCTAAAACAGATTATAGCGTGCAGTGGTGTAGCTACTGGAGGGCTAGACGGGGCAGTGTCCCGGGGCCCCCAAGCTCAGGGGGCCCCTCGGACTCTTACTTACAAACAGTGGCGTAGTTACTGGAGGGCTCGACGGGGCAGTGCCCCGGGCCCCCAAGCTTTGGAGGAGGGGGGAACAAACGATTTTAAATAGTTAAGTTGGGGCCCTGCTTAATTTTTTTTCCCCAGGGCCCTTGGGTTATCCAGCTACGCCACTGATATGGTGAGAAAATTGTACGCAATACGTTAGACAAGTTGTGTGTGTTATTAAAACCTAAAAATCGCAATAGGACGTAACGTTTACCTTCGAATGAGGCCCCCAACTAAGATATTGTCTCGATATAATGCAGATATCTCGCAAATTGACTTCGCTCGGGTGGACAGCTGAGTACAATGAGTAGCCATCTGCCTACATCACCTGCAATGTAAGATACAAATATGAAAATGCTTTTAACAAGTGAAATTTTGAAATCAGGAAATTTAAACAGAATTGCTAATCATGTCAAACGCTGATGTAGTATTTGGCTAAAGGAAGTCACGCACAATGAAGATTATACTAATATAAATTGTATCAATCTATATCTACATTGATTATGATGATTTATTTTGTTTTTATTTTTATTTCTGTCTTAGGATTAATAATAAAATATAATGCATGCTGTGGTAGCCTATAATTGAGGCAGCACTTGTGATTGTGTTGACATAGAAGTTTTTTTTTCTTACGACTTAAAGGTAATAGACCTGAGTATTTGATATGTATTTCAATTGAATACCTCTACGTGTTCATGAGGAAAGAGGTAGTAAGTTTAAAATTATTTTTATTATATGATGTAACTAAAAATTTATGCTTTTCGTAATTCTTCCTTTATTTGTGCTATAAGACGTTGCTTTGTACCAAATTTCAATATTCTGACTTCACGAGAAGTACCCAGTAATTGAACTTGAAAATTGAATTAAAACAGTAGGTTTTGATTCCCTTGCGAGTGTCGAAAATTTGCAGCATAAAAGGCTGTATCTTTTGATTGCGTTGGCTTAGAAGTTTGATTTTTTCACAGTTCCAAGGGACTGTAGACCTGAGTATTTGATATATATGAATTTCAGCTTACTACCTCCACGCGTTCCTGATAAAAGGGACAGATAGACTGACAACTGGTGGTGATCCTATAATGGTTCCGTTTTTTTCCTTTTGAGATACGGAACCCTAAAAATGATGAAAATATCTTTATTCTGTGCGACGCGTTTACTAGTCAGCCATAGTAATGTGAAATGTTTTGTCTTGGTCGGGAATGGAACCCACGAACTGCGGCGTAGCAGAGAGCAGTACCTGCAGTATCTGGCTGGCCTCGAAGGCGGTGCCGGGCAGCAGCACGATGGGCGCGGCCACGCGGCCCGCCTCCACGCACACCATGTTGGGGAACTCGTCGTCGCCGAAGTCGCCGATCTCCTTCGCGTACTCCGACCACGGGTTCCAGATCACTGCCACATACATATGTCATTTATAATACCAGATAACACACATTCCTGATGGTATTCACAAAAAAAAAACACGCTATTTTATTCAGAAGAGCCCTTATAGCTTTTATTTAGAAAGCCACTTATAAAGGTCTACTGACTCAAGTTACCACGTGTTCAGAAGTAAGCCTTCACCTGAGAAGAACTCACCAAGATTTTTGAATTTAAAATTTATAATCTGGCTTATTTGGCTATTAAATACCTTAAACTACACCAATTATTTAAAAAAGAAAGTTAAGTTAATCTGTAACTTGTAACATGATTTAGTTTAGATTATAGTTTATAAAATGTGTATAAAAAAGTGATTTTCTTCAATATGTTTCATGCAGTGCAGAAGGATAGTTGATGGCCTCAACGCAAAGAATACAGAAGCAAAGAAGTTAATTACCAAGCAACAAATACATGACAAGTATCCCAATTTCATCATACTATGGTGCTAAGGGTTCTTGGAGAAAGCTTTCATATGATCAACCTTGTTGCCGCCACTAGATGGCGCTGTAGCAATCAACTTCTATAGCGTTCAACCGATTGCTATGAAAACAGCCAGGACAACGTTTGTCGGGTTTTAGTAGTAAATATGTGGCGTGTTGCTCATTTCCCTACGATGTGGCGATGAGAGCAATGGCTGCCACGCATCATAATTGTAAACAAGTCCTGCTTGTGGAAGCTGGCCAGCTTTAATATTTTATGTTTATTTATTTCCACCATAACACGCAAATATTGTCAGTAGGACTAAATAAATCTTTCTAGGTTGTTTTTGAAAAGAGTAATTGATAAATAAATTCCCGACTCTTCCCAGTAAGAGCAACCGTCGGACTATTCCCAAGTGCTTTTAAAGGCTATTATAAGAAAAATATTTTAATTTCGTACCAATATGCGAAAGTTCATGAAAAGTTCACGCAAAACCGACTAGATACGGATTTGAAATAAAATTGGCACTTAGATACTTTATAACCTGTATTAACACATGTTACTTTTTATCCAGAGGAAACGTAACATCCCGCGGGAACGAGGCTTCATCCGCATGGGACATAGTTAATAATAAAACTAACCAGTATCAGGGAAGTTGTACTTCTGTATCCTCATCTTGCGGCCGCTGACGACGTTGGTGATGATGTGCTCCTGCATCGTGTTTTGGTAGATGCGGTCAGTCCACTCGTTGATGGTGACCACCTCGCGGGTCTCCTGGTACACGGTGCTCTCTCGCGTCTGGAGTTCAAAAGTTAAACGACCGAGGTTAGGATCGGCTAACAATAGATATAAAGACCATCCCACTGGTCGATGGTTCGATTGCCATCCAGGGCAAGCATCATCATGTGCTTGAACGTTTCGGTTTGATCTGTGCCTGGGTTAGGTATGTATTTATATATCTAAATAAAAAATGTATGCTGGTCCTTGGCAAATGCATTACTTAATACATACTGGATCAATTTGAGAATAATAAATAATCGTTACTGTTCAGATATAATATAATAGTCTAGCTACATAGTTAAGTCGTATTAAATATGTAAATTAGAAAACTCGGTTAAAATTGTATGTAATCTCAAGACGACTAACAATTCGAAGATGCATTGCAACGCATGATGAGAACAGTTATTTTATAATAAAAAGTAATGCGTAGTATCAGATATGTACTCTGTTTTCACAAGTGATGCCTAGTTTTGTGTGAGTGAAGAATATCCCAGGATATTACTATAGTAGCGAAACAAACCAAACGAAGTAGATACCTTATCGATGAACATGCAGCCGTGCATGCCGGTGATCTGGCAGCGTCTCACATCAGGCACCTTGAAGTAAGTGTGCAGTAGCATCTGACAGCTGAAAGTGAGCTCCTTGCTAGGGTTGTAAACCCCAATGTTAAAATGCAACTCCTTCTCGCGCAGAATAAGCCTGTAGGTTAGCCTGAATCTGTGTAGGAAGAAAACAAATTTGCGATAACAGTTCAGGTTAAGCTTTAGGACGCAGGTTTTTTTTTCCGATCCCGGAAATTTCTGCGTAGTGGAGGTTTGGTTATGGGCGATTCTAGCTGCGTCAGTCCTGCTAACAGATACTGCATTCCATCCTTTTATCTGACCTAATGGCTTATTATTTATGGTTTTCTAACGCTTATGTGATGCCTAATGGATGTAAAATTTCAATTAAAAGAACAACTCTATTTAGTGAAATCGGGAAAAGTAGATTTTGTGGCAGTGTCACTTAGATCGGGGTTTTTCGAAGCTAGCATAGGTACCCGTTTCGGATAAAGATTATCTACAGAATGGACGTATTTTCATTTAGAATTCGAAATAGTCGAATGTCAAAGTTTAAAATTGTCAGTTAATATATTTTTACTAACTCTGTTTATAATCAGACTGGCGAGAACAGTTGACAGCGATAAGCTAAAGTGAAAATAAGTAGCATAGTGACCAAATGTGTTAAGCACCCAATTTGAAGCGAAGGCTGGCTGTCTGAATACCCACCTGTTTACTCCACCATTCCAAATGATGGTTAGATACTTTGTTAATTTGGTTGAATTCAGCGACTTAGGGGACATCCATTAATTACGTGAGGCGATATTACGATCCCACCTCACCCCTTGGTGAGATGTCGCGAGATTTTGCTCGCCTCTAATCTCATGAGATTTGTTACAGCTACCTTGTGGCGTTAGCATATATACCTATTATAGGCATATAAGTAGAGAAATATTTCTAAAATAATTTAACCCAGTTTCCTTGCAATTTTGTACTGTTTCTAGCCGATAAAAAATTTACGTGATGTTTGCCTAGACACCAAATGAGATTGGATGAGGTACGATTCGACCCCTCCACTACCTAAACGTCTCCGTAATTAATAGATACCCCCTTATTTTAACATACGAAATAGATACTCACTGAAAGTGCCACATGGATCTGGTGAAGTCATCGTCCATGAGGCTGAAGACGGCCTCGACGTCCCCGCTGGGCAGTCGCTCGGGCATCTTCTCCACATGCCAGCGAGCCACCCGGGCGAACCCATGCTGCGGACCGAACGCCCATGGTCCGAATTGTGCTGCAAATTCGGAAATTCGCGATGTCATTGGCTGATGAGTTTTGGGTTGCAATAGCGCTTATTCATCACATGTCAACATTTTTTTTATCAAGTACTCCGTTAATAAGGCAGTCGTTTCAATTGATGGTAAGAGATAGTGCCTAGACATTTGCTAATTCATTGATACACTAAATGATTGTCTCATACATGTTGTATCTCATAAATATGAATGTTTGTATATCTCTGAATCGGATTACATAAATATAATTTTCATTAACACAGGACACTTTTATATCCTGAGAAAACATTTGACCACACGAGAGCGCGGGTAAAACAGCGAGGCGAAATCTAGTAAATTATAACATCGACTTCAAAATAATGATAATGATACAGGTACTTCCACTGTAAAAAAAAAAAGACAGCAAAAAAAATCTCCAGTACCTTACAGAAGTATGGTAATTTGACAATATACCTACGTACTACTTTTTTGCTGACTTCAAAATATTAATTGACAATCATCTTAACACCTGCTGAATTTAAAGCAAAGTGGAACTTATACTTACGAAACACGAAAGGTATTCCGCCCCGTATCGCCCTCTTGCCATCGAACACCGCTTGTTTACTGCAAAAAAGAGCAAAACAATTATGTCGTAAATGGAAAACAATTTGCAACATCGATTCCGAAGGTAAATTATGAAAACACTTATAAACAAAACAAGAACTTATTAAAAAGTGAAAACCATTTTCTCGGAATTGGGTGATCGGCTGTTAGGACAAACTGTCGCATTCGGAAACGTCAATTAGAGTGTAATGACTTATTATATCCATCGTTATTTATTGAATAGCTATAGAAAGGGCTAGTGATCCCTACTAATATTATAAATGTGAATGTAAGTTTGTTTGTTACGCGATACTTTTTGTGCCGGGAAAATGTTACATCTCTGGGGAACGCGGGTGAAACCGCGGAGGATAGCTAGTAATCGATAATAATATTTAAGCCTAACCCATGCTTAACTTAAAATACGTCAAATTGATTAATATCTATAAAACCTGTCACTTTTGTATGACTTTGTAGACGCGTCTCAAAATGGGTAAAGCGTTAAAATTAAAAAATAATAAAGAAAAAGATTTACAATATTTTAAAGCAACTACTACATTTAAAGGACCCATATTTAAATTGTCTCATTCATTAATAAATAGATTTTGAAAGTCATATCGCATGACCTGTAACAAAAAGCTCCTGTGCCACAAAATTTAACTGCACATTGGTCTATCGAAGTATAATACCACTCAATTCCGAATAGTAAACCCAGATACGTACAATATAATAGAGCAATCCACCGTTCAGAACTATTCAACAATTTCCCATTAAATTGAAAAATCTGTCTCAATTTCTTACCCAATTTTATTGTAACAAAAGCTCAATTCGTAATAGTTGATAGTCAATTCCTACGATCTGTAAATGTACAGAAACAAATTTACAAAATTACACGGCTCATATCGAATACGACATGCATATCATACACACAATACCGACATCGAGCGTAACTAAAGCTCAGTACACGTTTCGAACGATACAAACAATTCTGATGTAGGCATTAGGTACAATACAATACAATATGTATAGACATTAGGTCCCACTCGGACCACAACAGTTTAGCCCGACCGCATACACCATGCAGCACCAGCATTACACCTTCAGCTCACGTTTGAAACATGATCAATTTTAGCGGTTGCATTCCAACGCGGCCGGGGGACGATGCAAAAAGCACCCTTATATTATAAATGCATCAGTGGACAGGTCGGACGCGACAAAAACGAAGCTCGAGCAAGCGACGTATAAATTATTTATGCCATTTTTAGCATTTCGGAGTTTGTGAAGCGAGCGGACGCCGCGTCTGACGACCACGTCGCCGACTCATGGCAGCCTGTCATCGTAGACGACAAATCGAGAACTTACACATTTATGCGCACCCATCATTCGCAAACGACATGTCGTTACACAATATACCGCTTCATTTAATGATGAACGAGATATGTGATTGCAATTTATGTTGCTTCTCCAAAAAAACAGCGCAAGTCGGAACGCTTTCGAGAAGGAAGAAGATTCATAACTTAATAATTTTGATACTTTAACTTAGCATTTCTCAGATTGAAGGCGATTCAAGTTATTTCGCATGATCTAACCACTTTTGAAGATAGTTAGTTAGTACTGGACTATATGAGATGATAAATCAGCTGTATCCAAACTTAATTACAGATAAACGCGGAAACTAATGAAAAGTAAAGATACACACGAGGCTTGCCAATTCTGGAAACCGAATAGATAAATCATAGCTCCCACGTTATCGTAACCGACGCATACAAGTATTTCACACGGATTATCAGTACCTACTTATAGACAATGTATAGAATTGCTTTCGATTCCAGTAGTTATTGAATATGTATAATGTCAACTTTTTAATATTCAAGTTATGACTGATATGAAACAATGAGAATGTGAATTGAACGGTAATTAATAAATACCGATTATGGCAATGTCACTCGACCACTTTTTACAACACACCATAGTTCAGTACGAGCAACCCTTAGATATAGTTAGTAATAACATACTCTCTGAATATTCCCGTAAACAGTTACATATCAACTTAAGGCTAGTGTCATTAAATAGTTACTTGTTATCTTCCAGAGAATTCCATTACATTACAAAGCGATAAAGTTGCCATTTGCTACTGCTAAAGATAACTATGTTTATGCGAAAACGATTTTAATGAGATGAGAATTAAGCGACTCGCTACTTGCTTGTTTTAAATAACAGCATTATATTATACACAGACGATCTCTAAAATTCACATTTTAAATCAATCGTACATTACGTTTCCACGAAACCGGCGAGGGGGCTAGATAAAGTTTTAATTAGAGATTCCGGATGAAATTCCTTCATGAGCGGTCGCCGGGAGCCGATACATTCCCGCTTCGGCACCAGCCGAGTTTTTACCATCATCCAAACTCGTTCCATCCCGCCGTTCCCAACTAAGATAAACAGCAACAATAAATATAACTTCGACGCCAATTGCTTTCTTTCAATAATCGTTTCATTTTGGTTTTTCCGATATCGATGGAATTTCTGAGTCTTCATCTAATTAAAGACTTAGAGGAGTACCTACTCGGCAAGAAAATGTTACCCTTACAGTACTGTGAAATTGAGTCGGTTCAGGACACAATAAAAAGATACGATAACAATCGCATTCTACTACCTGCCATAGATAATCCGTTACTTATCAAGGTATATCGCATCTCGTGCCTTTTCCATACGCTGATCACAATATTGTGCAAAAACAATATGACCCGCGACAATTTCTCGCGGCTCCCATACACATAACAATTGTTCTCGGCTTTCATATAGCCAATGATCAAATAAACTCGTCACGTTTCTCAACATTGTTGCGCGGTGAGGTTCTCGTGAGATGCGCAAGCATCCGCAGCGTCCCCGAAGCGGCCGCCATTGCAACCGCTCTTACACGGCTATTGAACGATAACATTATAATTAACTTTTAAGTGCATCTTTATAAACACTCAAGCAACCAGTTATGCTCATGAATGGAATATCATTAATATTGCTTGAACGCACACATCGGTGCCCGAGGGTGTAGCCTGGAAATTACTAAAGTAATTAAAAAACAATACGAGCTCCAATAAAA
Source organism: Habrosyne pyritoides (assembly GCA_907165245.1). Taxonomy (NCBI): domain Eukaryota; kingdom Metazoa; phylum Arthropoda; class Insecta; order Lepidoptera; family Drepanidae; genus Habrosyne; species Habrosyne pyritoides. Next base: position 3,491,151 of record OU015587.1, on the reverse strand, counting down.
ATGCAAACCTGACCCGTTTTCCCCTTACATACTTAATATATGTGATGAATAAAAAATGGAGAATATTAGCGTTCAGCATGTAAAGGAAAAAATCTATAAAAGCAGCAACAATGTTATTCTGTTACCGTATCTTGGAAGCGTGTTCTATCTAAAAGACACCCTTCCTCGTATCTAATGAATCCGCTAATTATTTTAACTAGCGATATAATGAAAACAGTGGCGTCGCTATAGTAGAAAGCGTACCTAGCTCCTATTTGAAGAGCTACCGAGTTAATGACTTGGAGCGTGTTACTTTGACATATTAAGAGAAGACAGTAAACTGGTTTGCAAGAAAAAAAACTACGGATAAAGACAGAGGCTCCTGTGCATCAACAAATTAAAGGTCGCATTAGTGTATCGACACTATAGGGCACAATTAGATCATTTTAGGGCGCGTCTTACCAGCTGGGTATATCATTATCTAGGTACTATCGAGAAACCGGTAAGGGAAAAAAAAGCTTACCTATACGACACAAAGCGCGCTTCATTTTATGAGTCCACTCTAGAAACATGCTATGCTATTTAATAACTGGTACATGTTGATTCAACACCGGGACACTTAAGTTGATAACTTCTAAAAGTAACTTGAACCAACAACGCTTCATAATAAAAATACAACATACCTACTTAGTACATCGTAAAAATTTCATTTTTGAATGGTTGATAATTGTTTTAGTAAATTATAATGTATCGAGATCGCAATGATAAAGCTAGACTGGTTGCAAATATGATATCATTGCTTGATATCGCCAACGCAGTAGATCGATAAATATAATCAATATACGAGTACCTTAAGACTTACAATACATTTTAAGATGGTTAAATTAAATCATGTAACTGCCCACAAACATTTACTATGCTAGTTCGAACTGTTTCAAGTTATAATGTTAACTTCTTGTTAAACAAGATGATCTGATTCTTTGGTAACGACCAAATGTTTAGAAGTCTTTGAGTATTTCATAAAATATGTGAAAATCCAAACAGTTCTGTAAACTGACCAAAAAGGGCATATAAACATAGCTGGATTAGCAGTTTCTTTTCCTATTTTGCCCGATAGGAAAATCCTGATGGTACTAGATTGTACCTTTAATCAAATCTCGTAAACAGTTCCCATTTAATAATTTCTGTAAAAACGCAGTAACCCCAGATCTTCAGATATCCTCTACAAAGTTAGAACGAGCAACCTTCCAAGTTTTATTAGAATAAGACACATAGCTTGTATCCTTAGCCCTTCTAGTTAAAGAAAAATTATTGCATTCAAAGATTTGATGTTTTCCTATCCAAAAATCAGCCTCCATTCTAAACAGACACAGTTCTGTAACCGAGATTATAGTACAACATAGAGGAGCTTAGAAACGTCGGTAACCTTGTGGTGGCACACCAGGGCCGCGGTTGGAATGAAAGTGTTTTTGCCGCCAACCGGACGGATCATGCGTAGGTGCTCGCTCCGAGGTGGTGGCCGACCGCACGTGCTATTAAACAATGAATCATTAATACCCTTATTTTTAAGAATTACAAAGGTCTGGTATATGTTGGAAGAGTACTCTGGTCATCAGCTAACCGCATACAATAAGCTCTCTAAATATATAATCAACTAGCTGTTCCCCGCGGTTTTATCCGCGTTCCCGAGGGATATCACATTTTCCCGGTATAAAAAGTAGCCTATATGTTATTCCAGGATATGCTCTATCTGTGTGCCAAGTTTTATCCACATCCGTTTAGTAGTTTTTGCGTGAAAGAGTAACAAACATACTTACATACAAATCTTTCCCCTTTAATATTATTAGTATAGATATAAGGTGCAAAAATATATAATATTTGGTTGAAATATAATTATTGTTTATTCATGTATGCCTTCACAGGCCCTTTCGTCTTTACATGTTTTTTTTTTTGTAAATATTACAAACAATGAAAGTAATAATAATTAATTTCAAAATAAATACTTAAATGGATACCATGTCTGGCGAGCAATTCAGTACCAACCTGGTTACTTCAATATTTTGGTTTTAATGAAAAGTTGAAGACACTTTGGTCCTTTTCTGTGATTATATACTAACTCCCTTACAGAGGGTTTCAGACTAGCTCCCTTCTCCAGGGTTTCAATGTTTTTCAAAACTATTTCTCTATTTTGTCTAAAAAGTTTTTATACATTATTGAGTCGCAAGCATCCAAACATGCCGCCAAACGTTCCCTGGACGAAAAGTATATTATATACCAAACAAGCTACCGCCTCACAATTAGGCTCTTAATAAACTAGTGCGCCTCAACATCAATGATTGCATCACTGCTTACCATCAGGTGGGACCGCAGTCAAGTTTATATTATTAAAAAAAATATATACACCCAGCTTTCCGAGCTATCTAATGTAACACGGGATTACATCATAACCTATGTCACTCGAGAATAGTATACCATTCTATTAGTAAAAGGATATTTGAAAATCCATTAGTCGTTTCGGAGATTACCACCTAGATGTAGTTTGTAAGGCGTACCTTACAAACTTCACCTCTTTTATAATGCACTAGCGACCCGCCCCGGCTTCGCTCAGGTGCAATGTAGATACTAATATATATAAACCTTCCTCTTCAATCATTCTATCTATTAAAAACCGCATCAAAATCCGTTGCGTAGTTTTAAAGATTTAAGCATACATAGGGATATAGGGACAGAGAAAGCGACTTTGTTTTATACTATGTAGAGAAGCATAGATTTCCTGAAATTCCATTACGAGCTCCGTAATGTCGTGTAGTGGTCATAATACACACACAAACACAAACATTCGCATTTATTATTTACTAGTGACGCGCCCGGCTTCGCATGGGTGCAATGTACATACTAATACATATAAATATTCCCCTTGAATCACTCTATTGCAAAATACTGCATTAAAATCTGTTGCGTGGTTTAAAACATCGAAGTGCACCAACAGCGTCCCATATTTTTATAACATGTAAGAATAAATATCCCAGGACATTCTTCACGCATGGTTACCTGATCCCAAATCAAGCAGAGTGTACTGCTTGTACTAATATACCAGTAAACTGATAAACTACATATATAACCTACTACTTTTTTAATACATACTTATATAAATATTTACACCCAGACACAGAACAAACAGACATGTTCATGTACAAAAATGTTTAACCTGGGTGGGAATCGAACCCATGACCTACGACATGGGAGTCAGGGTCTCTAACCACCAAGCCAACTGGCCCATCAAACGATGTACTAAGTATAGATAGAAGGATGATTTAAACACTCCGATACTAATGGTAAAATCAGTGTTGTTAAAAATCGTCATAAATAATAATAATTTATTTAATTAACAGCCAAATAATTAATAAAATATCGACGATAGCTATAATCAATCAATTAACGTAACTGTTGTATTAATAAAGTTCTTTAAAAGGACTCGTTGATTGATAGCCAAACGAACCATGAGACATGCCCAAGTCTCTTCCTTGTACCGTATTAGTACAGTTACATGAATAAAATCTAATTACATAACACTTTTTGCATAATAACGAAGTAACATGTAATTTGTTAATACGAGTTTTTAAGTTACGATTACAATCAATTATATACTTGACCTTAAGTTGAAATTAACAATTCAGTGAGTGCGGGGCCCGCGAATGCTTCAACAACACTACCTCGTTCAGACGGAATTCAATCCATTCAATTTTGTTCATTAGTTTGTGTTACCATGCCATCATGTTTAATTTTACTACGTGTTACTGTTGTCTTCTTTGTCCGCTCAATGGTGTAATAGCCTCAAGAAGCTAGCACATTCATCCCTTCCAAAAAGGAAAAAATACTATTGTCTTCAGTATTCCCAAACATTTTAAAGTTATAGGTATATTTGCATTACCAAATCTTAAGAAACGAATCGAGACCAAAAGGCTTAAAACTGCTGCTGTTGTTTTCCAAACTAAATAAAGTAAATTACTATTTTAATGATGCCAATGCTTCTGTGTAGCATTCATTCTTGTAGGAGACAACATAATGTATTAGATTTTGTTTTGAAACTAATGATTGCTGAGTTGTTTGCCGGCGTTAGAGTCTGACAATAAGTGCCTGTTCATTTTATTCAATATTGAATCCTTTGTATACTTTGATTATATTAAGCCTAGACCAAGGTAGATAGACCAAGTTTCATTGCGGTCACACAATACAGCAATGATTTTACGAATTTTTTTTTTTAATACGAACATCATAAATTTGGCCCAGAAGTTTTAATTAACAGTATTCAAAACACTCACTATTTAAGCTACCCGAATCTATTTCCAGCAAAGTATTTATTCGAAAAGGGCAATCTTACATAAACTGAAAGAAAAACTTCGGAGGGATCATCAATTAAACCTGTAACAAATTGTCGAATTAATGGCGGACCTTTCAAGGTAACAGATGAAGACGTTAATGCTTCTTTTGCACCTTAATCAATTGCCGCTTTTCAGCATTCAATTCATTAAAGCAATGACTATTCATATGTAGATAAGATAAATACAATACAATAGTCATGTTATTAATGGTATGAGCAAAACAGGGACAGAGACAAACGCTCCAGAACAAGAACTAAGCGGTCCTGCAACAAAACTCCTTTTACCTCAACGACAGGGGTCAGCGTAGCTGTAAATAGCGCCAGCAGATGCTTCGGACAGCCGATTAATAAGACGGGAACTCCGCCCCCGGCCGGGCCGCGGTGGCGACTTAACAGCGCCAATTTAACAAACACCACCCCTCCAGATAGGCCGATTACCCAAAATCTCGGGGAGACAAATGCAACCGCCACGCTTACGGACAAAGATAATGTGGGTATGCAAATTTTGAGTAAAGATAACGTTACAAATGTACCTTTGTTTGTACTAGTGCTTAGTTGGAACTTGGTAAGGGATGCTCGCTTACAGTTTCTAATGTGGATTGATCTACGAAAGATCTGTTTTGGGAAATTATGTTCCTTACTTAAGTATAATATTTTCTCACAGCTTTCTTTGTAGCAAATGGTTTCTAGAGAATTATGATTACGAAGTCAATCAAATTTTTGTGAAATCACTTTAGGTGCATCAACATTATTATCGTAGGAGTCGGGCCCAAACAAATACTTACAATTTTAAGCCAGTTTCAAAAAAACTAGGTTAACGCGAATATTGTACCTTTTCATGGCAGATGTTGGGAAATCAGATATCAGTGGGATCACAAATCTGCATCAGCAATCGCACAGCCATGAGCTGTTATTTTATGAATGTATAATTTTGAGCAAAGGAGATATTAAATTCAATTATGATAATATCACCAAGACAGTAATAACTTAATACATAAATACATTCAAGTTAAAGTCTATTGAGAAATGTTTCTGCACAATAAACACAGAGGGAAAATGGTTATTGTATGCATTGCTTTAGTTTTAGATGTAGGTGTACCTAAATCAGTAACTAACTTTGTTGAAGCACCTTCTAGACCATCTGCTGAAGTTCTATTACAAGTTTAAAATAAAAAATACAACCCTTTAAAAAATATCGATCCAATAAAAAAAAATATGTCATGCGTAGACCAACCCATTACAAATTTTACACCGTTCAATTAGCCGTTGATAACAAGTTTTGTGAATAAAGATAGCCCCAAGTAATCCCATCAAAATGCACAACAGCTGTCACACTACATTGAGGTTAATAACGATAATACCATACACAAATAATAATCTTATCGCCAATCATAATTCATGCAAATAGAAACGAGATACAAGGTGCAACACTAAAACACTTGTCGTAAAAACTTTGTGGGCACGGTGAATCAATGTGACCATATACGGTTGGGACCGACGAAATATAACGTCACTGTATCAGCTGTTCAAGTACCTATTAGACGATAGATCATACACGATGCGACCATGTAAGGCCGCTCGGGACATATTCTGATGATGTCATGCTCATCATTTACAGAGTGCGGTAACTAACGCGCCGGGTAGACGAGCGGGCGAACGCGGTGCGAGTTACGTGCAAGGCAATATTAGTTGAGATGTTCTGGACATATAGCATACATCATATAGCACATGATTATAGAAAGAGATACTGTTTCAACACTTGAGTTTAAAGGAAGCTTACGATATACTATAATATTTCAATTAGCTGTTCTGAATTGGTATTATTAAAACATTCAAATAATCATAGACATAGTTGTATTATTTGTAGTGAATACAACTCCTCCTGTAGAGACTCACTAGAAAGCTGTCTAAACATTGAAGCGTCGGATCTGCTGCATTCCTTTACATCTACTAACATAATTACACACCTAAACAAAAGGAGGCTGAGCTATCACGAACGGACGAAAATTGTGATCACCACGCAATCTAAGCGTAGGATGATAATAAGGTAAGTAATGGCGCACCAAACTCAAATAGTTACTCAAATTCCGAGAACGTTGTAAAGGCGTTAATTTTTAATCCACTGCATGCATCTAATAACAGATATAAATATATATTGACTAACAAAAAGGCGGATTTACGAAGTCTATGCTCCGTCATAATATACACCTCTGAAAATCCTATTCATTCGATGTAAAATTATAAACAACATTCAAAGGTCAAGTCATGTTATATTAGGAATTCACGTCAAAATTGTAAAGATGCCTTAATTGTGATAAATTATGTTCGTAAACGATAATTACCACAGCGGGTTTGGTCTGCGATAGATATAAATCATGTCCGAGTTAGCAAACCCAGAGGATAATTGTAGTAAATCACCGACTAAGCAATCAGACAATGAATATTGTATGTGGGTGTTGGTTGGATTACTAAATTACATATCGGCCCGTTAAATCTGGCGAGGTGGAAATGGCTAACAGGGAATGGCGTGGCGTGGCGTGGCGCGGCGGTTCGCTTCGGTCCTCTAATATTTCGCCGCAGCTGTCTAACGCGTGGAACAATCCACGTCTTGGATGTCACTGGAAGCTACAAAAAATGCAACATGTGTACAATGTCGACGGTAATGGCACAAGCATGTGCAGTGGACAGACATCGTGACGCTTCCACTTTATTAATGACAACATGGCGAAACAAACGGTTCGTTTCGTAGGAGAGCGTATAAAAACAACTAAAACTACCCAGAGATGTTTCGGTAGCGACGTAAAACATGGTTTAGGTATAATTAGTGTTAGTGGCAGCATCCTGAGCGTTTAAATCGAGATTTATCAAGAAAGTCGAAGGCGGGAGATAATGGTGCCGGTAGCGGAGCGGGGTCTGACTATTCAGCGGAGTCAATGGCGTGTGACCGGCGGCTGTGAGGTCGCCGGGCGCTGGGTGACGCTGACATTCTTTACCCACGTCGAGTTTCTTTTTGTTTTTTTGACATAATACCATTCAGTTGTTAAGCACGTCTGTTGCTAGTGGCTACTGTCGAACAGAAACGTGATCTATTACTTGGGCGAACTCGATCGGCGTAACGAACTATAGCTGCACACTGTACAGATTTACATCGCACATTGTATCGACTGTAAACTCGATAAACAATTATTGCGGGGCTTCGTCAGTTTCCACCTAATGATGCGATAAACCCGCCTCAGTCACCGTTGATCCGTGAAGCTGAGCATAAAATAAAGCTTGCACTCATTGACGCGTGTCGGCGACGATCGATGGGGTAATCTCGCGGTCATCCTATCCCGGCTTTGTCAGTAGTCTGTGCATCGGGAGCGGCATAAAATTATCTGGGTATTAGCGGGCCGAGAGGCGAGCGGGGTGTCCGGGGACCATTTGTCATCGGTGGTACGCGGGGGATGGCGGGGGGAGCACGAGGCGGGATGGGAGGGGGCAGGAAGAAAGTGGCGGCGCGGCGACTCGGGGCGGCTGCAGACGCGACCACAAAAACAAGACGCGGAGAGCAGGGGCGGGACTCGGAGCCACCGCTCTGTTCCAGCCACCCGCAGGGATGGGCCTCGCAACTTTGTGTTAGGGCTGTATACAGTAAATTACTGTGCATTGTTAGTATATTGTTGCTTTAGGATAATGTGCACTGGTTGTAACTCTTCTTTCGACATGCATAGCAACACATGCAAACCAAACCAATTTAATCTAATATGATGTCTTCACTTTAAAATGTTGTCAGATGATTCGCTCTACCTACATACTTATAACACTTAATTTACACAAATCATTGGGGATGATACGTTATGTGACCAGTATACATTCTAATTGCAGTTGTTGTGTAACAACACGTTTACGATCTTACAATCTGAATGGAAAGAAATGTGGAATAGCGCTTTAATTCATGCTCACAAACCAAGGGCATTGACACCCATCAACGCAAACTAATCATAACTACTTCAAAATTTAGCTCGGACCCTCGAAAAATCCCTCAGTCATAAAAGGGTCAAGCGGTCGCGTCACGTCGACGGAGCGACGGAGGCGCAAAAAACCCCAAGAGTACAAACTATATTGGATATTAGAACAGAAGGCGCGTGCCGACAACTTTTTGCCGGGTCCTCGTGGTCACCGCTTTATTTAATTTACCAAATTGTATAGAAATTGAAATCCTTTATGATTCAAAATTAATTACGGAATCAGATTTTACGTAACGCAAAAAGTTTAAAGCAGTAGTAACAGTTTATGTAAGCACCAAAGAGATCTTAATTACAATGAAAGAATATCGAATTTATTTGTTTTATTTTAATTTGACATGAAAAATATCAATCTGTTACAAAATATCTTTTCTATTACGTATAACCACTAAAAGTATTTATTTACGTTGTGAAACTATCTAATACTTTAGTGTAAGCTCGTGAAACTAAACTAGCAAAATAATACTCGAAATTACACAGCAGTTAGCAGAAATACCACGAAACATAAGTAGAACTATAGATGTAGTTAGATGGCACATGGAATCATTAGCGGCAGTCGGTCGTTTGTTAGAGCCATTCGCGGCCCGGAGACGGGTTTTTGTGTCTACGCCAAATTGCATCCGCACAATACGTGTGCTAGTAAATTGATTTCAAATTAATTGCGATGATGGGTAAGACGAGGGTGTAAATTACCGAAAAAACACGTAGCATAAAAAGGCAGATGATACTTTAACTGTAAAAGTACAGTTTTTGTAGTTAATGATTTCCTAATTTGTTTGTGCGTCTGATAGAATGGGTAACGAGAGTACTAACAAAAGATCTATATAAAGAACCTAAGAATTTTTGAAACGTTAACAGCAAATAAAACAGTTTAAGCATTTCGAAAGTATCAAAGACACATGTAGTTAAATAAAAAATATCTATGTCGCCCTAAAAAGCTAAGTGCTCATTTCGTACAATTTGTTCCGAGACCAGTTAAAATTTTAATATCAGATAAGACATTTAACGAAGATGATAAATATGTTTCGAGTGATTAATTGCTCTAAAATATTATGTCACATTTTCCCAGTACAGCGGCGGAGAATAAATTAGATAACTAAGATGACGCCTGAAGGACTAAACGAGTTGATGTTAATCAGATATACGGAGCAAAACCTGCTATTACCAGCTAATGTCCATTATCAATGTATGTATGTACATAATAATAAAGAAGATAGACAGGCAAGCACCTATGCTATTGTATTCAATTAACGGACGGATGTGGAAGAACATTGTATAGCATTGCCATTATCGATACTTGGAGATCAATATGCTTTAATGAATTTCCGATTGCCTTGATAAACGTTATTCTAAGAGCTTCAAGTTAGAAGAATAATTATATTGTGGAAAGATAATGGTTATTTTGGACCGTAACGGACGGCGGAAGTTCTCCTAGAATTAAAATAATTATGTTCAGAGCATGAGATCAAGTCGCTTCGATTTTACGCTTTCGAATGTTTCCAAAAATGAAAAGTGTCCTATATTTGTATACGTACTTCAATACTCGTGTGCAGCGGTTTATTCAAATCCATTCAGATACTACAATTGAGTAATGAGCGTCTACAAAAGCATAATAAATTTAATTAGGTGCAATTAGTGCATCTCGAAATTTCAGACACAGCCAATTGAAATCTAATCAAATATTCCGAAAGGAACAATGCATGATCATTGTTACTGCTTTCGGAAAAAAAAACAGTTATTAGAGCCGCACAAAACGATAGCAGATTGTATTTTCCTGTTGACTAGATTTTAAAAGACAGGATTCTAAAAAATAAAATCGTGTTTAACAAATACAACGAAAGATCCAACATCTTTAGAACTATAGTAAAAAGCTTTCAGAAAAATACATTGAAAATGACAATAAAAATTAAAGTATGACCAAATTGGGGTTTTGTGACAGACTGAACTTTTGTGGAAGAACTGAAAGAAAAACCAGCTTCCTCCTAAAATAAACTTAGTATTACGGAGAAAATCTAGACGTGGCAAGCAAGACAACGGTCATGAAAATAATTGTCATCGTTTCTACCAAAACAACTTAAACTATTGTCTCCTTAGACCTGACGAGGCTTCAAATAGCGAATCTTCGTAAAGCCAAGGAAGAAAGGAGGTATCTAAAGAGAGACAATGAACCTAATTGCCAGATCTTCGTCACTGTATACCGGCAAGGGACCGTCAAAATCCCCACTAATCGAGCTTGTCTCATTAGCAGAAGCCGGTCATTTGAACACGGATACATTCACGGCCGATGTTTTTTTTTTCTTTTCAATTCTCCTACATGCGAGTCACTCTAATCCATGTTTTATATATTTATTCAAGTATAGTCTAATTTCATAAAAATAGTCCGTATAGCAACACAAGAGAGCAGAATCTAAGGGTGATCTTATAGAATGATTGATGGTAAAACTGTTTACAAATACTGATACTAGTGTAAAACGAGGTCGAATTTGTTAACCTGGGGTGTTGCAAATCTGTAATGTGGATTTAATGTTCGGTGAGATAGGATACTTAAGTGCTTACCCGACAGGTACCTACTTGGAGGGTAAATATATTTGTTTGTAATTTTGAATTATATTGTACGCCAATATTTAGTGTTTTTAGTTTTGAGATTCGATAGAAATAATTTACGTAGCAGCGGTAGCAGTCCTTTCATTATTTATGTCTGTTTCTGCGCTTAGTTCTTTTAAAATACGTGATATATTTTTAAACCATTTAGAAAAGCTTGGCCCTAAAGGAGAATGACAAGAAAAATGATGATGATGAATATTTGCTCAATGCCTAATAGGAAATCTGCCTATAATGTAGGCATACGCTCGGAGATGGTGATTCAGCTAGGAAACCTGATCAAAAACTAAACCATATTTGTACTAATGTCACTGCATTGCAGGTAATGTCCCCTTTTAACGCAACAATAAGGTATTATTGGTTCCAATAAACCTTTAATGCGCTAATGTTACCTTATTTCAAAATCTATTATTAGATATATAGCCTTTATGGAGAGCTTGTAATACCTATTTCGATTTGATAAATCTATCGGTATTCAACATTGGCTTCTATCAAAAGCATTTGTACGAACGTTCTAGAAGAATTGCATTGTTTTGTGATAAATGTAAAACAAATGCAAGGATTATGCATACTGTTTTGGTCCTTTGGTCGCAATAAATAAGGATTTTATTATTTTATGAGAAGTAGGCAGATGGTAAGTCAGATGGTAAGTGATCAACGCCGCCTATGGACATTTGGAACACCAGGAGCATTGCCAATGCTATGTCGACCCTAAGACGTGAAAATATTAAGTCTCATGAGCCTGTAATTTGTGTTCTCACAGGCCCCTTCCCTTTAACAGAAACACAGTAATACAAGTGCATTACTGATTCACGGTGGAAATGGGTAAGGTTGTAGTAATTCGGACGAAATCTCCACTAAGAGCTCTACTAATTAAAAAATAAAATGCTAGATGTATTAGATAGCATGTAATGTAATGTAATAAATGATTTATTGATTACTTGATACAAACTGCTGTTTCAATTACAGGCGAAAGTGATCTCGACATTATAGTTTGTAAGATTTTAGAAAAACTGAATCGATTTGCAATACGAATCTCGCAAAAACAACCTTGTTAAATTATTTCATCGTATGTTTTTCATGACATTTCGTGTTGTTTTTACGTCCTAAATTATTCAGCCATGGCAAGGTGTTCATCGGCAATAAACTTTATATTAAATTGAAGCTAATTACAAGTAATAAAGTAATTATAGGTAATGCAGCGGAACGCTAAAGGCGAATAAAAAAATGATGATAAATAAGAATTTTCAACAAACAAATACAAATAAGGCGGTGAATTTATTGGCTCCAACATTGGCGCGTGATGGCGGACGAAGTTATTAATGTATGCAAATACTAATGCCATATGTAATCAATGTAAATTTAATTACAGACAGTCTGTAATTACACGGTGTCAAAGACGAATTAATTGCAACGTGGAAATTATGCTAAAAACATTGCTGGTTTTATCTGTCAGTGCAGCGATCTGCCTATGCTTGTAATGTAGCTAATATGTTAAGTCTAATGACGATCATTAGTTATTCAATTACGGTAGATACTTGTAAATCATGAAAATATATCTTTTAACAACCACGGGAATAGTTTGAGAATCAGTGAGAGAGAGAACCTACATGTAAGGCCTTTATAACAATTAAATGCTGTTGATCGATGTGGGTATTTTTTACATGTTCGTAATAGAGCTTAAGGTTTCCGTAATAGGTCTAAGGGCAAGGAAAATTTGAAATGTTGCCCAGAAAAATCGAAATTTTCAAAAAATTCAGCGTTTAACTCACGATTGCCGGGAACAGCTAGTGCGAAATAAAACGATTGGAAACTGTAACCCAATTTAATAATAAACTAGCTGTCCCCTGCGGTTTCACACGCGTTCGCGAGGGATATCAGCGTACATATAAACCTTCCTCTGGAATCATTCTGTCTATTGACGAAAACCGCATCAAAATCCGTTGCAAAGTTTAAAGATCTAAACGTACAAACGGCGGGAGCGACTTTGTAATAAATGAAATGACAGGCCACTTGGCTTGGTGGTTAACGCTCTGACTGCCAAACCGAAGGTCGCGGGTTCGATTCCCACCCAGGACAAACATTTGTGTGCATGAACATGTCTGTTTGCTCTGTGTCTGGGTGTAAATATCTATATAAGTATGTATTTAGAAAAAAAAAAAAGTAGTATATGTAGTATATCAGTTATCTGGTTTTCATAGTACAAGCTCTGCTTAGTTTGGGATCAGATGGCCGTGTGTAAAGAATGTCCCAGGATATTTATTTATTGTCCCAGGATATTTAATATTGACTAGGATAATAATTGAAGGTAACCCTTTAAATTTCATTAATGGTAATATAATGCAATGATTACAAGATGGTAGGTGATAGAAATTGTTATAGTCAAGTGCCTGGAAAAGTTATCATGAAATACCTTATCAATATATGTCCTTACCTTACAAATAACTGTTCTTGATTGTTTACTCTCCATGATACTACCGTAGCTCCTGCAACAATTAAATTTAATTAAACAATTGCTTAATTAATTATGATATTTAATCAATTAAAACAGTGTGACATTTAATTCTGATAAAGTATTCAGTAAGTTTGAGTAATGGTGTAATAGCCAGATATAGATGACACATTACAGTTCATAAAAAAAATAGCCTGCAAAACTTATATCATCAGTACAATATATTGCAGATATAAACAATGAAATAAAGCAATAATGGTTGACTTTGTTATCTTTGTTCCTAAATTGAACTAATATTATATGCAAAAGTTAAGGATGCAATGTTTGTAGCTCTTGCATGCAAAAACTATTTCACAGAATTGGCTGAAACTTGGCACATAAATGGGGAATACCTTGGAATAATATATATAGTACATTTTATACCTAAAAAAATAAGATTTCTTGGGAATGCGGGTGAAACCGCGGGGCGAAAACTAGTTCAATAATACAAGTAATTCAGTCATTTAAAAACTAAATAATCAATTTAGAAGAACTCCTAATAAATAAAATATATAAAAATAAAGAATTCAGTAGGGTATTCCTTAAATTAAAAAAATATATAAGACAAATTAAAATATAATTAGTTTTTTGGTATCTTTTAATTTCAAAAGGAAATATTTAAGTTGAAAGCATATATATACTGTATTAAAAAAAGTTGAGTAAGTAACATTTTTGACAAGAATCAAATGAAGTTCTAGGATAACAGCCCTGACAGGAAATATGGAGGCTGCTCCGGTGAGATATACCTTCAATAAGTTTTCCTAAGAACCTAAACAAGTGATAGTTTGGTAAAAAACAGTTTAAATATATACTGTAGACCAAATATTATTATAGTATTCATTATAATAAAATAAATAGTAGTTTAATTTAATAATTAACCACACTGAGTTTATTTCAACAACTTTATATATGATGTCAGTTCATTTCCTGAGTGCTCAAATTATGATTATTGCCTAAGTATGACTTATGATTTTTTTTGGCGAGTACATCAAATACCAACCTACAATTTAAAAGCAAGTATCTACAGTTTACTTCCTACAATCCAATAGCCAAGGTCACTTCGCCGCAGACAACTTTATTCTATTCAATGAGAAAAAAAACTCGTTACCTCTCAACTGAGTATGTCGGTACACCGCGACACAATCATGATATGCGCATTATTTAGAACCACTTAGAAATAACTATAAGTTATTTAAACAAATAAATCTTGAATTATTTACGATTTTTTTTTTCAATTTACGCGCGTCTTCCAAGATAAATAAAGTTAAAAGGTTATGCGGCAACTTATTTTACTCGGACCTCTGATTATATAATTAAACCAAAAAAAATAACATTGTAGAATTATAATATGCTGAAAATTATTAGTAATATTACTCACCAAATAGATTTACGGTACAAGTTGTATTGTTGCCCCGATCAAGAACGACAACACTCGTCGCTGCCATTTTCCGTTTGACAGCGAAGCCAACTGACAAAATGCCAAGTTACTAGTGTTGCCAAGAGTTGGGGACCAATGTGTACACACTTGTAAAAATTCTACTAATCTAGAATTTGTTAAGGTGGTAGATTTTGGAACATTTGGGTAATTTATTTAAACGTATTACTTCTGGTTCACAGTTCGGAGTTCCTTACATAAAGATGTGCTCGATCGTTATAGATAGATTTTTTTGGTTTTGAAACCACAAAAAATATTTTAAGATTTATGAACAACTGAAGAAATTTACTGTAGGACACACAGAATTTATAAAATTGACTTAGTGGACAATTAAAGCTAGAAAAGACTATAAATATGAGTACAATTGATATAAAAATACTAATATTATTGCATCGCTCTGTGAGATTTATTACCAGTAACCTCTTATAAATACAAAATATTTTAAAAAATCTTCCAGAATGGATGCTACTTTTATTATGAATTATATTACCTATTAGAGGAAAATAAATAATGATATAAAAATATTTATAAGATTTGTGGTGGACAAAACGAGGCATATAATTTTTTTGAACGCATGCATTCAAAATAGACCAATCACAATCAGCCAACGCTGTGCCGGCAAGTGTCATCAGCAGCATCATACGTGTATTGTTCCGGTCCTCGTCCCTTTTCTTTCCTTACGCTTTTTCTCAGCTCGAGTTGGTCGGCGAAGTATAACGCACGGTTGCACAAAAAAACTTTGTGAACTTCAAAAATGTTAGGCTTACTAAAGATCGTATTACTATTAGGTGTTGTTTATATATGTAAAGCCGCGGAAGAAGATGTATTAGATCTTACAGATTCGGACTTTTCTACGGTCCTGGGACAACATGATACGGCCCTTGTCATGTTTTACGCACCATGGTAAGTGATTAACATTCTAGCTTGAGTTTTACGGTATGAATGGATTTATTAGAAACTAGATACTGAATGTAAGCTTAATTATTTTAGGTGCGGTCACTGTAAGCGACTCAAGCCCGAGTTCGCGGTAGCGGCCGGCGTGTTAAAGACCGATGACACTCCAGTAGCTCTCGTTAAAGTAGACTGTACTGAAGGTGGTAAAGCCACTTGCGAACAGTTTTCAGTATCAGGATATCCAACATTGAAGATTTTCAGAAAAGGAGAACTTTCCCAGGAATACAATGGCCCCAGAGAATCTAGTAAGTTCTATACCATAATTGCCATGTCATTGCTTGCTAAACTACTTTTTAAAAGTTCAATAACCTAATCAAGTAATAAAAATAATTACCATTCAATCATTGTACATTTTTGAGGGTAATTAATGATTTCAAATATTTACAATGTTTTTTTACAATATTTAAAACCACATTATTATTATTAGCAGCTATAAAAATTATAAATAAATAACTCCATTAATAAAATAAGATTAACAAATCGAAATTAAATACTGTCTGTAAATAAAATTAATTATATTATTTCCATATACAATACCCAGTATAATTTGCTAATATATATGCAAATTATTTTCCTGTTGCAATTTTTTAATCAGTATTCATCAATCAAACTAATAACAAAAATTAATCAAAACTTCTATTCCATTAGATGGTATTGTCAAGTTCATGCGTGCCCAAGTTGGCCCCAGCTCCAGGGACCTGCTCACCGTTGCTAACTTTGAAGCTTTAATTGCCAAGGATGAAGTGGTTGTTATCGGTTTCTTTGAGAAGGAATCAGACCTGAAGGGAGAGTTCCTCAAAACAGCAGACAAGTTGCGTGAAGAAGTCACCTTCGGTCACTCATCTGCTAAGGAGGTCCTAGAAAAGGCTGGTTACAAGTAAGTGTACCTTTAGTTCATGTTTTTTTTCAGGGACATGTTCTGAAATTTATTGTGGAGGAATTGGGATGTATCCTGTATTAAAGAAAAATGATCAAACACTAACCAGTGTATTGAACATCCAAAAATATATGAAACCATCAAATATGATCAAAATTAAATCATTAATGTGATTTTTCAGTACTGATATAATCATAAAGAGTATGTTATTTGATGCTGTACAATTATGACGTCACAACTTGCTTTTTAATACAAAACTCCATACATTCGATTGTTTTGACATTTCATAAAGAATTGCTGATTTGATATGTCAGGACACATCCCTATTACATTTGAATTTGGTACAGAGTAAGTATTTCTATATACCACCAATAGGACATAAAAAGCACAATAACTATGAAATATGTTTGTACCACATTACAAAAATTTATTCCCACAAGTAGAGAGGGTAAAGGCCCCTTCACAAGTTAAATTGGTCCACAGGATTAGTGACAAAGAGGGGGAAATGACTTTATATTTATCCTATCCACTTTAGTTTGAATCTCAAATAAATTATGTATTTGTAATATATTATTAACTACTTAGTATTATTAATAAAATTATTACTCATCACTATATACACTAACTTATAACAGACATGTTTAAGTTTCATTTTATCCAATGAATAGGTAATAATAAATTGATATAAATCAGCTTCCATTTAACTGCTTTTGTTAGATAACTATTGCCAAGCAGATGTAGACCTTATTTATTCCTAAGTAAAAATAACAATGGTGTGAACTATAGCAATTGAGTTGGTATAGTAACATAGTGTGATTTGTTGTGACATGTTACATGTTCACCATTATGTCAGTCATATCACCATGTGGCTATTGCCAATATAAAGATTTGCAGTATATTACTTATACTATTACCTATATAGGCAAAATAGGATTCCATTGATACACCATCACCTCAAAACTACTGAACATATCAGAATGGGACTGCCACCATTTGACAGGGAAATTTTCGTAATATATAATAAACACTGGTGAAACCGCAAGGGATAGAGGCATATTATATATTACTAACCCTGATACCCTTGGCCCCATTGGCTAGGTGGTTATACCGTGACAGCCATGTTACAGGTTGTGGTTCTATTCCTGCCTACAACAAACATTTCTGTGCATGAACTGGGTGTTTATACACCAAAGTTTGTATTTCGAAAATAAAGTAGTATATCAGTTATCTAGCTTCCTTAGCATAAGTTCGGCTTAGTTTGGAATTGGATAGTCTTCTTTACAGAATGTACCAGGATCATTATCACTACATAGTATAAAACAAAGTCACTTTCTCTGTCCCTATATCCCTATGTATGCTTAAATCTTTAAAACTACGCAACGGATTTTGATGCGGTTTTTTTAATAGATAGAGTGATTGAAGAGGAAGGTTTTTATGTATAATACATGTGACATCCCACGGGAACGCGGCTAAACCGGGACAGCTAGTTTTACTACAAATGGTTTAAACAAGAACCGAGCTACGCAATTCCTTTTTGTATCCTATTACCATACTTGGTTAAAACTTAAAACAGAATATGTTTAAAATTGGTATCACACTTTATTTGTACAGGTGGCCGTAATTTTTAAGTAACATTATTATCAAAGAATCTACATGCTTTACAATACAAATATGCTGTCTGGCCAGTTAAATAGATTTAACAGAATTAACTTTACGATTTGCTATCTACCGTCCCGCGAGTCTACCGAGTTACTCGCGTTTGCGATGAATCTAATGTATCTCGGGATTATATATAGCCTTTGTCATTAGGGAATAAAATAGGTGTAAATATCTGTATGAGTATGTATTTTTTTTTTTTTTTCCCGGGACATTCTTTTTACACACGGCCATCTGATCCCAAACTAAGCAGAGCTTGTACTATGGAAACCAGATAACTGATATACTACATATACTACTTTTTTTTGTAAATACATACTTATATAGATATTTACATCCAGACACAGAACAAACAGACATGTTCATGCACACAAATGTTTGTCCTGGGTGGGAATCGAACCCGCGACCTTTGGTTTGGCAGTCAGAGTCATTAACCACCAAACCAATTGGGCTGTCCATTTAGAAAAAAAAGTAGTACATATGTGTATGTTTCTATGGAAACCAGATAACAGTGCCCTAAGCACAAACATCGCAAGCGTATCGTCATCGTATCGAGTGCGCCAAAAATCAATGCAATGGAAAATTGAACATCGCACAACGTCACGGTATGCGCGAAAATAAATTTATCATACAAACCAGCTTTTTAGGCACTTTTTCGCACTGGATACGATGACGACACGCTTACGATCGAAGTTCGTGCTAATTTATACATATTAATTTATAAATACGGCTTTTAACGATATTTCGCAAATATAATCGACAAAAAAAATGCTTAATAAGGCTTTATTTGAATAAAGCTAAAAGGCGCGAGATTTCCTTAGAGGTTATTGACTACATGACTCCCTTGTGACTAAGCGTGGTATTCTGAAGACCTGCTATATCTAAACTATACATCCTTACAATGTTAGAATAGAAGCACTTCGGTCCTATATCAAAAAGTCTATTATCATTCGGCTCCATAATGGGTATTGGAATATAATTTGTCACACAGATAGATAGATCTACAGATAGAAGCTAGTACTTAATATATATCTTTAGTGTATTGCCTATTATTAAAAAATCTATATAATTTAAATTATATACGGTTTTTCAAATACAGTTTAAATGAATTATTCATGGGAACAAAAGAAATAGCTAACATTGTAGTAGTTAAACTGATAAGTTATCAACATTATATCACATACCATTGTGTAGCATATAAGTGGTTTATTTTACTGTTTTACTCGATTTTATGTTACTAGTTAGGTGTTCATTTATAGTGGAAACAGGTACGTATTTTTTGTAGTTCGCCGGTTTTCTATAAAGTTTTAAAATGTGATATGAACATTGTCTCGATCTGGAAACCATAGCATATATGAAATAACTGATCAGCTATGCCGAGTTCAAATCGTATGCAAAGCACCGTTTCATGTATACAGGTAGTTATTCAACATATTGAGTTGATGTAACTTCAAAAAATATAAATTAATAGTAATTTGAACTGATTAGAAATCGATTTATGCTTACAATTTCTTGATGAATTACGTTACGGGCAAGGCTGGTTTTGTTTCCGAATGTTTAATTAGCTCTTTATGCTATAATCCGCTGATTTCACACATATTATATGTTTCCAAATACAAGGACCCATTTATTTCAACATTGGTTGGTAATTAACTTTTAAAAATGTTTGGATTTCCCTGAAATCTTGTTATCGGTTTAGTTATCATCAAATTTATTTTGAAATACTAATCAATATTATTTTTTATTCCCTAATAAACATCATTTAACTTTTGTTGATATCACAAATTATTGTTATTTTGTCATAACTCAATATAGTATAGGTGTACCTACAATTAATAATAATGTTTAATGTACCTACTGCAGCAAACTCCTACAATGACCCTATGTATGGACTTATTAGAACGTGACATGAAACATTAAAACAATAAACTAATTTCTCATTTATAAAAGAAATGTGACATTACCTAGAGTGCAGACATATTTTTCATTACAACACCTTTATGTACCCAGATGTTGTTTATATTGTTAAGTAATCATTAATGTATTGTTCTCAGGAACAATGTCGTGCTGTACCGTCCCAAGCGTCTTCATAACAAGTTTGAGGACTCGTCTATCGTGTACAAGGGCGAAACTGAGAAGTACTCCCTCAAGGCTTTCGTCAAGGAGAACTAGTGAGTATTCTTTTTGTTCGAATAATAAATAAACACGTACGTATGTTTAAGGTTTCTTCATCATTCAGTGCTAAGGGATTACATTTTTGGACGCTACCCTCATGTTAAGAATATGAAATCAATACCTACAGATGTGTTCTGTTGCTCTTTTTTTTTTTTCCTGTCCGGGCGCTATCTGGCCCGGCCCGCGAGCTATCCTCTGACTTAGTCAGATACTTTATTATCGAAGACTTTATTAGCTAGAAAACATGAAAAAAAACTTAAAAACTAGGATTGTACATCGTTGGGTATAATAAACACAGTAACTTATACATTGCTAAAAACTACAATAGATAAATTATAAATACAATAAATACATACATATGATAATATTCTACTAACTACAATATATATTATATAATAAATACATACATAAGTTCTGTTGCTCTTGAGGTGTACTAGGTTCTTTGGTTTAGTTGATAGTATAGTTTGGTACTGATTTCTATTTTGAAGTTATTAATGATATATGATTAATTTGGACTTGAAAACATGTCATTTTAATTTAAAAGTTAAACATATTTAAACCTTTGAATTTCTGTTTTTATTTATCTTTTTTACGGGTATAAATCTACATTACCTATGTAGCTCTTTACTATGGCAACACTCAAAATAATAAATGTTCTCCAGCCACGGTTTAGTCGGCATCCGCCAGAAGGACAACATCCAGGACTTCCCCAACCCCCTTGTGGTTGCTTTCTACGATGTCGACTACGTCAAGAACGCTAAAGGCACCAACTACTGGAGGAACCGCGTTCTCAAGGTAACATAGAATATTTTAATGCAGGATAATAACTTAGTCACGACAAAGATGTGACTACTGCCGATAACGGGTCATCAAATAGGATTTCAGAGTTGCTGAATTCACAATTATGTTTTCTATCTAAAATCATTGTGACGTCATTACTGACATTGACGTGGCGAAGGTTGTAGGACCAAATACTACGAGAGCGTTTGGTAAAGGAAAACCTGTCTCTAAAGCTACCGATGTGTTCTAGAAGCTTCATACTTTGAGCCACATCATCGCTAACCATTACAAAAACTCAAAGAAAATCTTGTAGAGAATAGTGTTACATGTTTCCAGGATTTAGTAAAAAATTATCTATACTTAATATTATAAAGAGGAAAGATTTGTATATAAGTATGTTTGTTACTCTTTCACGCAAAAACTACTAAACGAATATGGATGAAACTTGGGACATAGATAGAGCACATCCTGGAATAACATATAGGCTAGTTTTTATCCCGGGAAAATCTGATATCCCTCGGGAACGCGGGTAAAACCTCGGGGGATAGCTAGTTACTTAATAATTTTATGAGTACATTTCCTACCTACTTATAAGTTAATAACCGATCACTTCATAACTTAAAAACAGGTCGCCAAAGAGGTGTCTGAAGTAAACTTCGCAGTTAGCGACAAGGACGATTTCACCCATGAGCTGAACGAATATGGCATTGACTTCGCGAAGGGAGACAAGCCAGTGGTCGCCGGACGCGACGCTGACGGCAACAAGTTCGTCATGACCCAAGAGTTCAGGTATGTGTTGACTATATGTGTTATGAGGATTGTATTAACCTCTGACAGAAGGGAAGTCGAATTATAGTTTGAAGATGGTGCTGCTTGTTGCAAACCTTTTTTTTTCCATCTAAAGGTTTTGATATTTACTAATTCTAGTAACTTAACTAGTAAATGCACAGTATTGATTGATGGACACTTGTCAAACCTTAGAACTTGTAGTCTGAACCCTCAGTATGTAGTTATTTGATAAACACATTTTTATTTGTTCGTAATTATAAATATGGCATAGATAAAAAAGGCTCTTTTTAGATATCAAACAGGTTTTCGTTCTTTTTGTTTCAGTAATAAATATACTGTACACTTTAATTAACATGAATAATTTGATGATTAATTAATTTTTGTATAATTTATAGCATGTTACATATCAACTTGCTCCAATTAGTGAAAAGAACAATTTAAATGCTCATTTAATAAAATCACCCCATCTCTTATAAGTAAGTCCCTTATCAACAAGTATGTATGTTTCTTTGTGCATGGTCCACTTGCAATTTATAATTAAGTTTTACAGACCATTAATAACATTTGCATATTTATCGCATTCTACATTTTCAATAATGATAATAATACCAGATGAACATGTTTGTTACATTTTTAACTTGATACAAATTAAAACAAGGTGATTAATAAATAAAAACATATACATTCCTAATTGTTACATGCAAATTAAAGTGTACAGACAGATAAAGTTTTATGAGTACTTCTGCCCTCCCATTTCTCGTGTCTTTATCATTTACAAAGGAATTTTAAGATTACCAACTATAAAAACGCTGTATTGAAATTTTACAACAATTATATATAGTTTTTTCTTGTTACCTCATGTAGGTATTCAAATACTCCATCGAAAATACTGTTAATTAATGATATTACTATTATTATCAGTAGGTTACATTATTCTAATCAAATGATTAAGACAACTCCAAATCTTTACACAGCATCGAAAACCTGTTGACCTTCACAAAGGACATGATCGATGGTAAACTGGAGCCATTCATCAAGTCCGAAGCAGTGCCTGAGAGCAACGATGGACCCGTAAAGGTCGCCGTTGGCAAGAACTTCAAGGAGTTGGTCACAGACAGCAACAGGGATGCCCTTATTGAATTCTATGCCCCATGGTGCGGACATTGCCAGAAATTGACCCCAATCTGGGAGGAGTTGGGTGACAAGGTATGGTTTCTAATGTCTTGAATTCAATATATGCAGCATTATGACAACTTAATCTAAAACTTATGAAATCGGCAAAGAGTCGTGTAAGTACATACCACTGCATAAAAAATGTTGTAGTAGTTTGTCCAGGTAAGTACTACTGCCTAAACCATTTCGCCGTGAAACAGTAGTAAACTTGTATTACTGTGTATCAGTTAGCAAGGTAAGGTGGCCGGTGAAATTACAGGCACATGAAACTTAGCAACTTGTCGGTCTCAGGATCCACAACACATTGGCAATGCCCTTGTTGCAAAGGTCCACAGGCGGCGGTGAACACTTGAAATCTGATGGGCCGTCTGTGTGCTTGTCAACCTACTTAACATAAAACAATATCCTATTAAATATAATAATAGGATTCCAGTATCATCCAGTGTAGTCAACATCTGTAGTAACATTTCCGACAGATTTATTATTACTATGTTCATAGGCTGACTTTTACAGAAGTTATTGCATAAAATTTAGGTCCTTGAACTTTTTTATCACTTATTCAGTCTATAAGAGATAAGATTGATAAATATTGATAATATGATCAAGATTCTTCAGATATTTTATCAGCCTAAAAATTGTGGAGTAGAATTACGTTTTCATGTAAGAAATATATATCTTAAGTTTTATTAGATATAATATACTATATCTAATAGGTCACCAATACAGAATTTAATGGATGTGTCGCATGCATTGTTTGTAATTTTTTTTTTCATCAAACCAACAGCTTAAGAACGAAGATGTCGACATCATCAAGATCGACGCGACTGCCAACGACTGGCCCAAGTCTCAGTTCGACGTTTCTGGATTCCCCACAATCTACTGGAAGCCCAAGGATAGCTCTAAGAAAGCAGTCAGATATAATGTGAGATTACATAAATTCTAGAATAATACTAGCTGACTCAGCAGACTTTTTTCTCCCCAGTAGATGGCACTATGAGTTTGCGCCAGTAACTTAACTACACTGCACTTATCTGACCCTAGATTCAGTACAGTAAAAGCTCCGTATTCGCGCCTCCTTCATTCGCGTTTTCACTATTCGCGGATTCAAAAAATGCGACCCAATTCCTATATTCGCGTATAAAGATTTCTTTATTCGCGGATCTAATCGGTTCATCGGTACAAACATGTATTTAAAAAGGATTCGGTATCCTTTGTAAACGCGTCGTCAAAGGTAAAATATACCTTATTACAACTACCCCTAAAGTATGTTGTTAAATGATATCGCCGCTGTATTGGTTTGGCTTTTCCTTAGACATAAGCCGCCTTCGCCGCGGTCAGTGTTTTTGAGAATGTAAGCAAACAGAATGTTTAAGTAAAGCAACGTATCCCCTGTAATCCCATATAAATTACCATTCCATATTCACGGTTTTGTATTCGCGGCATATTTACGGAACGTATACCCCGCGAATAAGGAGCTTTTACTGTATAGGTTAGATGGTAGGCCAGCTCCACCAACTAACAGGTCCAACTATAGCTAAGGACCATCCAGGTGACTGAATATGTCCAAAAAAACATTTAAATCAGTCAAGTTTTTTGGGAAGGTTTGTGATCAGAATTCATTAGGGGTCAGAATTTTAATTATAATAATTAGATATAAATTTATTTGAAATAAAAATAAATACGCTCTTTTACCCACAGGGTGGACGTGCTCTCGAGGACTTCCTCAAATACGTATCGGAGCAGGCCTCCAGCGAGCTCAGCGGATGGGACAGGAAGGGCAATGCCAAGAAGGAGGAGTTGTAAACAAGTTGTGATGTAAAACTTTCCATGTAAGATCTGTGTGCGAGTGGAGTGTGGCTGGTGTGTGATTGTTTGTCAATTGATTTGCCACTTCGTCTAAATAGTGATTACAAATGAGTTTTTTTACATAAGAAAAATATGCACAGGCGTGTTAGTTTTATATCTATTTTAGATGATCTTAATACAGTAATTTGAATGCATTTCATATTATGATGTCAGTGGAATTAAATAGGTTATTTATAATTTGTTGTTTTATTTCTTAAATAATACAAGATATATAGAAAGATTATCATATCCAGAACACTTAAATTAAACATATGTGTACACAAATGACTATATTTTCTCTTCTTTCCACCTCTCAATCCATTCTATAATAGTCTCAACATTCTTCTGCAACTCAACTTCTGTGTCATTGTAAAGTCCTACCACAATCTCTGGTTTGTAGGAAGTCTGTGCTTCTTCTAGAAGCATCTCAAATATTTCACATTGTAAATTGTCTTCTAATTTCTTTCCAGTGTAACCTCTAGAAGAAATATAAAGAAAACAATTTAGTACTAAAAATAAAAAAATCTTTTAAACAATAAGAAAATAAACAATTGATAACTTCATTTTACATCAGCAGATAAAACTAATGAGAGACTTTTCACCTATTGTTATGGTTATGTAGCAAATTTTCTTGATATTTGTAATAAACTGGTGCAAAAACCTATGCAATCCTTTACACCCTTATTTTCCCTTCTCTAAGTAAAAGTTCTTAGAATAATGCAATACATATGTATCCATTAAATATCACTTCTTCCAGCATTTTTACCCTTTATGTATGGGAGACATCAAAGTCAAAACCTTTTATGGAAATTAGGCCTTTAGACTTATAACATGCTACTGGCATCAGTCACCATTTTGAATCAAAGAAGCAGGCTTATAAAGCTCCAAATTACCACCATACATATTACATTAGTAATATTATAGAAACTGTTCTAGTCTTTATGTATTACCTTTCAACAAGTCTGTCATAAAGAACTGAAGTGTTAGCTCTGATAACAAATACTCCATCAAACCATCTCTCAGGAAAGAAATCACATCCATGGTAGTCAACAATGTTGCCACCATTACACATCATGCCCTCCATTATGTCCAGTAACTGGAATTTAAAAAAAGGTGTGGTTAGTATAGCCTTATTTTTAATAATATTTTTACAATACTCATTCTAATACAAGTACAGTTTAGTGCTTATGGAGACAAGGCTAAAAAAGGAGGTGGTTTCAGGTGGTGCCTTCAGATCATTCAACTGGGTGAACCGATTTTTAATGAGCTCATTATCAAGTGCTCGAATTGACAGCTCAACTGCAGAGGAGCATAAGCCTCCTTTGTACAATTAGGCCAAAACCTACCATATAGTTTTAGTGCAGATTGTTAGACTATACATGCATCTGCATTTAACATGACTTTTTCCATCAGTAACAAGCCAGTGGATCTATATATCTTTAAGATTAAAACTATGATTATAACCGATAAAGAGGTTGATTATTTGAAATATTGGAGGAATAAATAAATATCCTGGGACATTCTTTTCTTACACTCTGCCATCTGATCCCAAACTAAGCAGAACTTGTACTATGAAAACCAGACAACTGATATACTACTTTTTTTTCTAAGTACATACTTATATTTACTCCCAGACACAGAACAAACAAACATGTTCATGCACACTTATGTTCATCAAAATCAAGTAAAATAGTATTCTAAAATAGAAAATAAATATATGAGTATATCAACAACATAAAATAAAGATATCTCAGGGGGATGGTGTTACTATTAATAATACTATTCTTAAGATGTAACTGTATTGAAGGGTGTCCACCGAGAAGTATGCAGGAAGGGCAGGCAGGTCAAACTGTTTATGACAGTAAGCTAATCATTCATAGTATTGTATCACAAATTTCCAGTTTTACACCCTGACTACAACTTGCATGATGAGGCTCCCAATGTAAGCATAGAACTGTGTATGAAATAAAAAAAATAAGCTGTCATAAGGACAACTTTAAATTTTTGTAAAATTCAAGTAAATCTAAATGATTGATTAGCACTTCCACACATTAAAAAAAAATGCTTCACTATCATATTTAGAATAGGTGCACTGAATATAATAATCACATCTCTGGCATAACAATTAGACAACTATTATTAATATTATTATTTATTGTTAACTTACTCTATTAAGAGATAGACAAATTGATATTACCTATTAATTTTAACTAGATATTATTTTACTATTCAATTTAACATATCTCTGGATAGTATAGTATATCATAGAGCTGAGATTTCATATTCTTCCAACAAAAATTTAAATAAAATATTGATATTCTATACCTTATCCTCATTCAAGTAAGGGCATTGGTGTTCTGAATCGTACCCATCTAAACAGCTGTACTCCTCGGCGAGTTTTGAAATATCTCGCCACGGGAGCTTAGTTCTGTCTGATAGGATTTTGCAAATTGTAGATTTGCCGACGCCCGGTGTACCTAATAAACAAAAGAAATCAATTAAACCAAGGGTGTCAATCAAGATATTTAGTCTACTCCACGTGTGGCGAAATTTTATAATCAATTTGTTACCTGTTAATAATATATTAGGAATCATTCTATGAGTAGCCATTACGATATAGGGCCTGCCACAGCCAGCCAGCTGTAGCCAGGACGATAAACTATTGTTTTTAATATAAGGTTCTTAGTCTTACTGTCTTACTAGAAGCCTTTTCATAAAATCAATACAATGAATGAATCTACTGACGAATGAAAACAAATCTTTTTTTTTATAGACAAGAAGGTTGGCTTAACTTCTGGAGTACAGATAACAAAACATCATTTTTCACATTACCGTAAATACTAAAATGACATCTTCGTTTAATATATTCCAATATTTTAATTATTTGAGCCAGACGCCAATGTCATTTTTCATTAAAGAAATCTTAAAAACATACGCATGCTCTAGTGAATTGGATTTTTTAACGTCTTTATTTAATAACACACCACACAAAAAATATTACTTATATCTTAATATATATAAATCTCGTGTCACAATGTTTGTCCTCAATGGACTCCTAAACCACTTAACCGATTATAATAAAATTCGCACACCATGTGCAGTTCGATCCAACTTGAGAGATAGGATAGTTTAAATCTCAAATTATAGTCGCAATTTTAATTTATTGCTAATTATTTGTCTGTTATTATTTGACAGTCACAATTATCTGTTAACTCCAAATGATTCTAAGAGATGTCGATACCTTTCGACTGGGTTGAGTAAGTCATCAATAGATGGCGCTGCTATGGTAAATCTACGAACGTGTCATATAAGCTACAATTCAATATCATGATTACCACGTGTTATTGAGGCTAATGTATAAATTAAATTTATTTTGTAGTAAACGAAATACCGTGAAATTCAATTATTTCTTCTTTTTTAATACGGCTGGACCGATTGGAATGTTTTTTTTTGTTTGCGTTTGGGTGGTGCCCTGGATGGTTTAGATTCACAATTGGACCCGGTAGGTGGCGCTGCGAGCGAATTCCTGCATTTTTGTATGGACTTATTTCGACAGAACGACGTCTGTCCGGGCAGCTAGTACATATATAAAAATTAAATTCCCGTTTCCCTTGGTCAGGGCATCACGCATGGACGGCTAGACCGATTTCGCTCATTATTTTTTTTGTTGTGTTTGTTATTGTCAGGAGAAGGTTCTTCTCAGGTGGAACAAAATTAAGAAAGTTAATTGGAAAATTAGAAAATTTAAGAAAACACAACGGTCATATTGACTTTTCTAATGTAACCTTATAGTGTTCATTAAAAATGTCAGTCGTTCGACAATATCATTTAAAACAGAGGCAGGGGTGGGAACAATATTGATAAAATTAATTAATTTATCATCACTTAGTGCACATTTCATAGTCGATTCAATCAGAATATTTATGAAAATTTTTACAATTCGTTTTTAAGAAGTGTGGATTCATCACCGATAGTTATGAGCAATCAAACCTTAAATTAAAAGTTCAATTGTTGTGTATATTAAAGCATTAGATTCATAAATACTACGTTCTTAGATTTTTTGATTGATCATACCAGTGCGAATTCAATATTCATAGTTAAAACAGGATAATCGGGTCAGATAGTGTAATATAAATATCTAATGAAAACTTACGATGATTTGGTATGATTTGCGGGGGCAAGCTATTCCTTTTTCATTAGTGATCTTTCGGTGGAAACGTTTAAATTACAACTAAATATGTTTTATTTCTAATACCTGTTTCCTATAAAATAAAATAAATTAGCTGTCCCCACTTGCAATACATTTTCCAACATTTGAACTTGTTTATCGCTTTTTATTTAGTATTTTTACGCACAGTCTTGATTTTTGTTTCATTTAATAATTTATAAGTGTATGGCAACACTCTTAGCTTGTGACATAACACATACATAACCTATACATTCTTGAAAAACAACAAAAATTAAAAATGCTTTTTGATTTTGTAAAGAAATGTATTTTTATGGTTTAATCTCAAGCTTTCAATAATTCGCCATTCACGGGCTCACTTTCTTCGATAGTTTATAATGAGAATATATAAACCAAAAGGTATAACAAAGGGTCAACTGGCATTGGTAACAGTGTTAGGTGTATTTAGCGGAGTATACATTTGGAGACCTCTCTTCGACGATTATTTTAAGAAGGGTAAAAAACAGAGTTCGCCGCCTATCGAAGTAGAATAAAACATGGGTATCTTCCAAAGATATTTATCTCAATCATCCCCTTTGGTAAAAATGCTCCTGGCGATATCTTTAACGTCTGCATTGGTGGTTGGTCACAGAACGATCTATGCTCCATATGTTAAAAAGAAGAGATACCAAGCTGCTGAAGAGTGGGCAAACAAGATAATAGATCAAGAAGAAAATATGTTAGAATCTGGTGATTCACAGAATAACATCTCATATTAAACTAGTTATTGTTGTATATAATAGTAGAATATATTATAATGTCATTAAAATAAAGTTACTGTAGTTAATTTTCTATTTTATTTAAATACTGCCTATTTAATTTTAAGTAATTTAATCACAAAGAGAATGTAATATGATTATGAGTCTACCATTTTTATCACTTTAATGATAAGTAAACAAGAAACAGAAAGCTTAGTAAAATTGCTTCCTCTAGTCTTTAGTGTTTGTAATCAAATACCTAACTTCCTAATCCTTGCACATTATAATAATCTTGTATGAAAATGGGTTGTTTTCATGTGGGTTAGGTTTTCAAACCACTCAGTGCCCTTGGGAAAATGGACATTGGTCTGCCTCACATTGTTTTTCCTATTGGATAGAATGTGTGTGTTTTAGGGCCACACTATCTCATAATCTTAAACCACTAGAAAATAATCGTTTGTTATTTTCAGATCCAACTTGAGGAATTATGGATTGCCCATACAAACTTTCAATTCCTATTTCACCCTTTCAAGATTATTTATTGAAACCAAAAGAGCTCCCAGGGTATAATCTATCTCCTTGCCAAATTAAATTACGATCCGATCAGCCGTTTAGTCAATGGATGACGTCTTAATAATATCTTTCGATATGTTATGAAATCAAGTAACAAAAATAATATATACCTATTCTACTATCTGTTTCACCCATCATGCATAGGTATTCCAAAATTTATTAAAATTAAAGTTGCTATGCGTCCATTTTTCTTCAGTGACCTTTTCAGGCCAGTACACAGAATAAACATTAATTTAAATATATTTGGTACTTCAGTTGGGTTACAGTAGTTTATTGCTATTAAATACCATCAGGCACGTAATTACAAATTAATTTACAATGTCGAGTCACGCACAACAGTCATGCCACGTGCAAAATGATGTCGTAAGCAGCATACACATCATTACACATGTTTGGGTCATCATTTAGTATTGTGTTCAACAAGATCAATGTCAAGAACATAGTTCAAGATAAAATATCATTGATCCAAGTTGTATTGCAATTGCAGTAGGTATTCCATTTATAAATTAAGTACCTAAGTATTTACTAGGACATAATGACTACCTGCTTTAACAGTAGTAGAAAAAGGTTACAAAAGCAACCTCAGCTACTTAATTTTAGCACAATGAAACCCTTAAGGTGTATGTCTCTTTGTTACTGCTGTCTTTGTCAGCTGCCATTGCAATGCCATCGACATGGAATTTGAAAATAGGGTTATAATTATGACCACATGTTCAAAATACAATTTCGTTTTACTTTAATAGTTAGGTGGGATAAAAATTATGTTACCTACTGTATTCAATTATTATCAACGAACTGTATGCTATATACTCCGCATGCTTATTGTAAGACTGCTTTGTTTAGGACATAAGTCCCTTTTTATTATTTTACATTATTACATTAGTGAATTATTTACATAATATGATGAAATATAATAGATTTTGTGTGAAACATCTATGTATAAATAAAATGTGGACAAGTCTGAGAAGCCGAGCATTCGAAGGGTTCCGTACAATAATAATTCAAGCAACGATAGGATCTAAGTAGTACTTTCACTAACCAACCGAAAATTTTATAAATTATAGAGGATATTTTATAATAATAATTAGTGTGTGAGTGTAGTAGTAGTGTGAAAGCCGTTAGATGTAGGGAAAATAAATTAAAAATTGATTCTCCCCATGTATTCAATTATTCAGGTGTGATTACAACATTTACAATTCTCTCATTTATATTAAATAAATATATTAGCTATGTCTACCAACTACTACGCAATATCACCGAATATGTATGTAATCATAGACTGTACATAATGAATAAATATATGTATAAATTAAGCTTATTTAATGGTATCCGTTGTGTACCTTCCAAGAAGTATATGAAAATATAGTTAGATTCTTTTTGTAATTCTAATTGGACTGAAATATTGATTTTTTACTGTAACGTTTCTACAATAGTGTAACATTTTAAGTTACTAGTAAATATTAGTAGTAGTAGCTGCTGAATGTAGCTTTGACGTAGGTACAGGCAAAGTATATACCATAAGGGTGACCTCTCTACATTTTGGTAAGGATCCCTAAGATGGCCGTTTCCTCCCATATCTCCAAAATTAGTAGTTGAAATTCTTTTGACAATAGATCATTTATTTCTAGTGGAAAGGATGAATAAAATTGAATTTCAACCTTGGTTATCAAAATAAAATGATGTTGACTAATTAAAATAAATCTTATTGCATACAAAATGATTTTGGTTTTATTATAATACTAAACCCTCCGTGCATATGTTACGTCTAACTTGCATTTGCCCGATTTTTTAATAAAAATCTACAAATTGCACTAAATGGAGAAGTACCTACCCACTTCATCTTTATTCAGTGACCTAATTAGGTATATATTAGGTTACTTATTTCACAACAACATGTAATACAATACCAAGTTAAGTGGAATAATAATTACCTGCATATAAATGACTCATTCATACTGCAGTAATAAAAGTTATAAAGGCAGAAACATCATATTTCTATCAACTGTGTAGGTACTATCTATTACAAATGTTTTTTTTCTCAACGTAAAGTACTTCTCAACGATACCGATTTCTACATAAAAAGTTAATTAGCAAGATTGGATTAAGTAAGTAGGTACCTAAGCTAAGTATGTACTACAAATTAGTTAGACAGTAAATCAATACTGTATTGTATTACAGTAATGGAAATTTCCTATATTAAAGTGAATGGGAGCACTTTCTCAAAATCAATAATTTCGCTGCATGCTAATGCGTAATTTGGCAGTCACATTTTCTTGCCAGGCTCCTTCTGCTAGTTGAATAAGGTTATACCTGTCGGCGTGGACGCCACGTAGGAGTCCACGCCTGTTTAGAAGTATATTTCCTATGCCTTAGAAATGTTTAAATTTAATTCTCTTAAGTTACGGTTGGAAAACATTATACTGGTTAGAGGTATATATAGCTCTGGAGATTCATTCCATGACTTTATGTCATGACAAGATAATAAGAGTAATTTGGAAAGTTTGTTTCGAAAGGTTATTGACCTGGTTATCTTAGATGATTTGTCATCTATGTACCTACTTTACTACAAAACCTAAATTATAAATTGAATGAATAATAAATCATTTAACCTATTTGCTAACTCTACAAGTTATGTAAGGATAAGATTAGAATAAAAAACAGTCACTTTATTGGAGGCTACCTTTATTCTATGAATTTACACTTTAGTTGCAGTCAACAAAATATTTCAGATATATGTATAACCTTATATAAATTATAAAATAATGTTACATTACAGTATAAGCCTTGTAAAAAATATAGAAAAGGAATGAGTTTGTAGCCCTTCTTTCCTTCTGAACACCTTTCGGTGAATGAAGTATCGCAGTTGTATGAAAAATTGTGCTGTTAACAGCGCTAGCTACTTCTTGCCCTTGGTGGCTTTTTCTGCGGCTTTGGTGACCTTGCCACCACCAATTTCCTTGTGGTTGACAGCCTTGATGACTCCCACAGCAACTGTCTGCCTCATGTCACGCACGGCGAAACGACCTAGGGGAGGGAACTCCTGGAAGGATTCCACACACAGGGGCTTGGAGGGAACCAGGTTGACAATAGCGGCATCACCAGATTTAATGGATTTAGGGTTGTCTTCAGTGGATTTACCAGTACGACGGTCGACCTTCTCTTTGATTTCTGCGAATTTGCAGGCAATGTGAGCTGTGTGGCAATCCAATACAGGCGTGTAACCGTTTGAGATTTGTCCAGGGTGGTTTAGTACAATGACCTGTGCGGTGAAGTCAGCAGCACCCTTGGGGGGGTTGCTCTTAGAGTCTCCAGCGACGTACCCACGACGCAATTCCTTAACGGAGACGTTCTTAACGTTGAAACCAACATTGTCACCGGGAACGGCTTCCTGGAGAGCTTCGTGGTGCATCTCCACGGACTTGACTTCAGTGGTGATGTTGGCGGGCGCGAAGACGACAATGGTACCAGGCTTGAGGATACCAGTCTCCACTCGGCCTACGGGCACTGTTCCAATACCACCGATTTTGTATACGTCCTGAAGGGGAAGACGCAGGGCCTTGTCTGTGGGACGAGCAGGGGGCAGGATGGCGTCCAAGGCTTCAATGAGGCACTTTCCTTCAGCCTTACCCTCCTTACGCTCAACGTTCCATCCCTTGAACCAGGGCATTTTCGTGGAAGGCTCCAACATGTTGTCTCCGTGCCAGCCAGAAATGGGTACAAAGGCAACAGCCGCTGGGTTGTAACCAATTTTCTTGATGTAGGAGGACACTTCTTTTTTGATTTCCTCGAAACGGGGTTCACTGTATGGGGGCTCAGTGGAGTCCATTTTGTTGACACCCACAATCAGCTGCTTGACTCCGAGTGTGAAGGCGAGGAGTGCGTGCTCGCGGGTCTGTCCGTTCTTGGAGATACCAGCCTCGAACTCACCAGTACCGGCGGCGACAATGAGCACGGCGCAATCGGCCTGCGACGTTCCTGTGATCATGTTCTTGATGAAATCTCTGTGTCCGGGAGCATCGATGATGGTGACATAGTACCTGGCAGTCTCGAACTTCCACAGGGCGATATCGATGGTGATACCACGTTCACGCTCGGCCTTCAGTTTGTCCAACACCCAGGCGTATTTGAAGGAGCCCTTGCCCATCTCCTGGGCCTCCTTCTCGAACTTCTCGATGGTACGTTTGTCGATACCGCCACATTTGTAGATCAAGTGTCCGGTGGTGGTGGATTTGCCGGAGTCGACGTGTCCGATGACGACGATGTTGATATGAATCTTTTCCTTGCCCATTTTTGGTTAGTCTATAACAAAAGGAAAGATAAATTAAAATCTTTGTTATGGTTCAATAACACTAGAGGGGTAAGGCGATGAGAGCCGGCATATGCAAGGTCGTAGCCTCATGTATCGCGCGGCCGGCAATATGGCGGCCGCATGGCCGCCTCGCCCTATCTTGACATTTCACAATGGATGTCAGCCATTACGGGAGAATTAATGAAAGTAACGAATAAATTGGCAATAATATGCTACGATAAATAGGTAGCTTACAAGATTTTTATCGAATTGAGAGCTGAAAACAGAAAATATGGAAAACAAATGGTGTGTCAACCACGTGGTGGTTAGCCGGTAAGTGAACAAGTGTGACGCGTAAGCACAACTTTACAGTATTCTAATTATAAAAAATATCTTCATAACACTATAGCAAACAAAAGAAAATCGTAATTTGCTATGCCACTGAATGGTTAGCTGAGAGAAATAAGTATTACGGACTTTTCAGACAGGTTTAGTGTTACACCACAATAACTGTATGTGAAACCGAGTGTTACTGATAATGAATAGCAATCGTAAATATGAATTCCGACAACACGAGTTATTGCTTACGTTAAACTAAATTCACTTTAGGCACTGCACTTAACAATTTCTTCTGACACTCACCACGGATTACAATCAGCGTGTAATATCCGAGAAAGACTCCAACAGAATGGACGAGAAATGGATTTTCTTTCAGCTGGTTGGAGGATAGAGAGTCACTTCCGGATTTTAGTGTTGCCCAACTGTCAGTAAAATTATCCCACGGATAGTCAATTACTCATGCATAAATCAATAATAGTCACGTGTAAAAATGATCAAACGCAAATATAATCATTAACATAATTCCTAGCACTCAAAATTTGATGAATTTATATAAAGTTGTGGTGACCTGGCGAAACTAATTACCACGTGCATTTACACCTTTCGCCAAGTGCTCAACGATACCTAGTATTACCTAAAAGGGAAGTGTTATAACAATAAATGTTATATTCTAGCAAATTTCTTGTAATGTGTAATGCCCTGAACGAAATTGAAGGGTAGCTTTTTATTTTAGCACACGTGAAGACAGGTTAAGACGTAGTTAATAGTTATTGGTCGCGGTGTGGAGCCTTCCCCGGCCACCCTCGTCACGGTACCTTAAGCTCTAACAGCTGCCCTGTTCCGGTATAGTAAGGGGTGGCTCTATATAAATATGAAATATACTACGCTACTTCCCATTTTTAGGAATAGAGAGGTGTATTTATTGTTAACAAATGAATGTTGTGTATACTTAGATAGGCTGTTAGTCTTGAATGACATGCTGACTAGACAAGTTCCATTGTCACTACTTTTTATGTGTACTGTATTGTGAGTTTTTGTACCATCCTCCTCATAAATGTAACTTACTAAGGATTCTTCTGTCTCATTCGATCTTCATACTTGATAATCCAATTTCTTGCCTGATCACGAACTGTATGATTCTTATGCGCGTTATGTGCTATCTAGTATTGTCATAGCCATACATCAACCCTTACTTTAAATGTTATCTACCCCTCTCATTTCATCTGATGCAGCATTAGGCATCCCTATCGGCAGGTTTGCGAGCATCCAAGCTTGGTTTTCCCGCAACGATGTTGTGGAAATTCCACCCATGAATGTCATCTACTTACTGTTCTTATAGAACGATTTGATATTTTTTCAAGACATACCTTTTGACTTTACTCAATTGCTAATTGTGAGTGCAAAACACCACTAGACATTAAATTCTGCTCTATATGTTAAAGTTATGGTTGAAATACATTTTTATTTATTAAAATACCATCTTTAATTTTTAATTTCAGCATTCACTTCTTTCCTATGTATGCTATCTTTTATATACTTAAGATATTAGACGTTAGATCTCTTAGATCCTCCTTCTCTCCTTCCTCCTTTTTTATCCTTCTTCTTCATATTTTTAACATTGCTTTCTTTACACCAAATATTTCAAGGAAAAATGGGTAAGTGTGGTTGTTACTGGCAGCATTCATATTTAACGGAAGTGACGTCACAAGGAGTGATCTCCTTTTTTTTAATTTCGTTCAGAAATGTGTTGAGTATTGAGTAAAATTTTATAATGATGTAAGTAGTACAAAGTAGTTTAATTTTATTTTACAATTATAACAATTTAAATGTCTAAGCAAAAAAAATTTAAATATTAATTAACTTACATATTATGTTGAAAACAGTTCTAATATTTAAGTCAATCTATAATAGTTGCATGTTTATATAATTTATATAGATTTGATTATATTTTGATTGAGTTTTAATAATTTATATGCATGTCTTTTAATTATCCATCACCAATAAAATAAAAATGAATGAATATAATACATACCAATAAAAATTATCGTTATATTAACGATTAATTCTACGATTATATTGGCCTTCCCTCCGAGAAATGTCAAATTTTCTCCGCCCTCCCCGCACCGCACCACCACATCGTCCGTCCGTAGTCGCACATTCGTTTTAATTTCTCAAAGAATTGGAATGCGAAACAAATAAAAAGCAATAATTCATAAATGGAATCAAACTTTAGTTAACGGCAGGCTACTAATGACAATGTTAAATTAGTAAATACTTATAAAGCGGCGGTAGTGCGATTGTAATCAACATGTTCAGGAGTCGTGGAGATATTGTTTATAAATGCACAGTGAGACTTTTGGAGGATACAGAAATATTAGAATGCGAATTTCATGTATGTGTTAATAACGTATTGTCTTTATTTCCTTTCGAATGAATATTACAATGTTGGAATGGTTTTCAGCCAAGTTATAAAGGGAAGTTTCTATTGGAGCATGTCTGCCAGCAGTTAAACCTTACTGAATTCGATTACTTTGGTCTTCGTTACGTCGACGCCAGTGGTCAGCGGGTGAGATATATAACCTTGACCTAATATACACCATAAAAATTCCTAGCATTCACACATGGCTTGCTACATTAATTATGTTAAAGTGAGCTACAACTTGGCACAAAAAAGGTTTTAGTACCTTTTTAGTTTATTTGGAGAA
The DNA here is from genome assembly GCA_907165245.1 of Habrosyne pyritoides. Classification (NCBI taxonomy): domain Eukaryota; kingdom Metazoa; phylum Arthropoda; class Insecta; order Lepidoptera; family Drepanidae; genus Habrosyne; species Habrosyne pyritoides. The sequence goes on along the minus strand of OU015587.1, from coordinate 3,453,180 downwards.
ACTGTCTGTGATATTTTTAATATTACTATATTACTTATAATTTTAACTGAAATGTACCTTTATTTATTTATATGGTTATTAGTGGTATAGTTTTTATAGACAGTTAAAAATGCACAAACACTTTTTTCATCATTTACTCAATTTTTTAATCAAGTACTGATGATACCACAATTCATATTTCTTCTTATTATAAATACAAAACATTTCAATAATGTATGACCAATTCAATAGAAACAGTCATCTGAATCCAAACAAGGCAGAGTTTGTGTTATTGAAACCAGATAACTCATATACTACTTATTCAGTGTGTTTACATAGTTAAATAACTTGAAGAATGATCAAAAATAATCTGTAATTTTTGGTTCCAGCATTGGCTACATCTGGCAAAGTTAATACTCAAACAAGTAAAAGGTAACATTGAAATAAATATATCTACTAGGTACATCTATGTAAATAAAAATTAAATGCTGTTTGTGGGTAAGGGCTGAATGCATTTTTTTTATGTTGCTAGTAATATAAATAATGCTTTTAAGGAAAGGAAAAGGTAACAACCTCTGCAAGAGTCAGAGAGTAAATTTTTGAAATAACAAATCTAAAAATCTGTCAGTATGTTCTGAAGTACCTGTGCTCGCAAATGATGAACTATTCTATACGTTTTTTTGTGCTGAAGTACAAAAAGCCTGAGTTCTATGATTAAAATGCATTAAGCATATTATATTGCAAAGCAAAAGGTAAAAGCTGATGTTATAAAGTTAAATTTTTGAATAACATTTGATATATACATATAACATCAAAAACTAAACTGTACACAACTTTATAGTCAATTTAACGCAATGATATCTCAGTGATATAGAATGCTGTGTTAAAAAAGGGTTTGAATCGTATCCTGAGATTTACCAAAGGAAATCATCACGTGGAAGCCCTAACCTAATACATAATAATAAACACGATACTCGGTAAAATGGTACACCATTGGCAGCGGCGGCCTTACCCATTGCGAGGCCCCGGGCCGCAGGTCATTGCAAGGCCCTTTGTCCTTCGTGAAAAGTATGTGATGCGAAAGTAAGTCTGGTTGTTTGGTTTAGGTATTTGTCATGTTTGACCAGAAATGCTAAAGTAATACAAATAAATTATTATGGATTTTGGATAATTATTTATTATTTAAATAAAATTCGAAATCCATATTTATTTAATTTGCTTGGTATGCGCGAAGCCCTTCAAGAGCGAGGCCCCGGGCGATTGCCCCGTTCGCCACCCCCTAAGGCCGCCACTGACCATTGGTATAGATAACACATACAGATCACAATAAAATAATACATAAAACCTAATATACTATGTTGTAGTACCCATCTGGCTGATACCAAGCACCAAATATTGTACAGTGTATAGGGTATGGTCTAAAACCAAAGGTACATAATTTGTTTCAAACCACATATAATAAAATAATATTAAATTACAGATGCATCACCAATACTATTCAGTTACCGTGTGAAGTTCTATCCACCAAACCCTCTCCTCCTGAAGGAAGACATGACAAGGTTTCAGATCTACCTACAACTGAAGCGAGACCTGCTTCATGGGAGACTGTACTGCACATCAAATGAGGCTGCCATGCTTGGGGCGTTAATTATACAAAGTATGTCTTTTGTTTTTTTTTTATGCACACTTACGGCCAAAATTAATATACGATCCAGATCTAAGATCGCAAAATTGAATTAGAATTTTGACGTATTAAAATTACTGTCCAAAGGTTCATCAATCCATGAATTTTCGATCGGGATTGCATATTAATTTTCGCCGTTATACTATAACTAGCTGTCTCCCGCGGTTTCACCCGCATTTATCTAATCATATATAGTCTGTAACCATATGGGAGCAGTCACATCCCAATATGTTCAGTAATTTTGATGTGATGGTGCATCAAAGAACCCTATTTTCTTTATGTGTAGATAAACTTACTTATTCTAAAACTAGCTGTCCCCTGCGGTTTTACCCGCGTTCCCGTGTGATGTCACATGTATTATACATCAAAACCTTCCTCTTCAATCACTCTATCTATTAAAAAAACCGCATCAAAATCGGTTGCATAGTTTTAAAGATTTAAGCATACATAGGGATATAGGGACAGAGAAAGCGACTTTGTTTTGTACTATGTAGTGATGACCTTGCAGAATATTGAATCTAAATATTGGAAACTGTTTACAATACTACATTAGGTTTCAAGTCAAATTTGTCTAAAAATCTATATCTGAAAGCATTATTTATATTTTCAGTTGAGCTTGGTGATTATGACCCTAACATTCATGTTGGGAACTATGTGACAGAAATGAGGCTATTGTTAAGACAAACTGACGCTATTGAAGCTAGAATACAAGTAAGTCACCTGAAAAATTCTTAAATTTATGAATATTTATTACATTTTCAAGAAGATTGTATTAAAATAATAATAAAAATTCATTTTGTTCAAGTAACTTACACTCATTTTTGTTAGTACACCTTATTGTCTACGTGCTAGTTAGTAATTATAAATATATGTACCTATTAAATACAATTTTTGCTGTTATAAAACGTTATGCAAGTGACAGCACCGACGTAAGTACGGACAGCCTAATCTGTCCGCCTAGTAATCAGGGCCAGGACGTTGTTGGGACTGGCGCGCACCAGAGACGCCGCACACGATAATGTTAAATTAAATATTTATTCAAAAAACACCGGTGCCGAAGGTTGATTTTAATGAGAAGAGCCGGCAATAAACTCGGCAATTACATTTCAAAATAAGATTTTATGCATAAAGATGTGTCCTGCTGGAGCGAGCGCTACAACCAAGAATAATCGTTTATGTTGTAGAATAACAGTCAGTCAGACAAACAGCCGTATGTACTAAAAACAGTTTTAATTGAAACCCCTTTATGCAAAAGTGTATCTTTCTAGTTGTTTGTTGGCTACGTTTTCATGGGTGAATCACGGTTTCAATGGATTGCGATGATTTGGTATGGAGATGTATTGTATCTTTGGGAATATGTCCTTCTTCAACATACTCCATGATATTTGGTCTTAAAAAATAATCTTGAAGGGGATCGAAAAGGAGTCGAAAATGGTTGTTGTAGCTTTTTATGGAAATGCAAATTCAAATTAAGGCTTAATTTTAAGTACTTACCTAAAAATTTACACGCACGCAATTACTGACAGCTAGTTTAACATAACTATGAATATACCACAGATCAAAAATGTATTTGTTTTAAATTAGATGTTATTTATGACCTTATTTCATGCAATTTTGATTACTTCATTTCAGTCTTCATAATTAAATGTAAATCTTGCAGCATATCCCTCATATGTGTCTGTACTTACCTCACTTTATAAAAACTGCTTAAGATATTTACCAAAACTTATCATTACCAATATTGACTAAAGTGATAACAACAGGACCTGCACAGGGAACCTGTAGAAGGCACACCAGGTGGCAGTGGTGGGGTTAAAGGCATGTCCACACAGGAGGCGGAGCGCACATTCCTCAAGATTGCCTGCCAGCTCGACACATATGGTGTTGATCCACATCCTGTCAAAGTAAGTATAATTTTTTGAAACATTTTTTTAGTAAATTGTTCCAGTGAATGCCCCAATTTCCATAAAACTGCCAAAATAATTATATTAGTAATGAACCATCATCACGGCTATTATGTCTGACGAAGTATGCAGGCAGGCATTCCATCGTCACCTTTCGGACGTTTTACTAATCCCGGATAGTCATATAAACGTCACTCGCAGTATGACCCGGAAATCGTACTTAGGACCTACAGTCACTAACCAAGCTGCAAACCGCTCGACCACATTCACAAATAGTTTGTTGTTTTTTGACTATTAAAACGTTTTAACCTTTGTGACAGTGACTTTGTGCGAATTTCCATTGTAGTATATTTCTTATGTTTGCAGGATCACAGAGGAAACCAACTGTACTTAGGCATCAACCATAGCGGTATACTAACGTTCCAGGGCAGCAGGAAAACGCATCACTTCAAGTGGTCCGAGGTCCATAAGATTAACTTTGAGGGGCGCATGTTTATAGTACATCTTAACTACCCCGAGGTAACTATATATTGCCTTACTTTTAAAACTTCAAACATTTGTGTGCATGAACATGTCTGTTGGTTCTGTATCCTGATGTAAATAGTACCTGGATGGCCGAGCATTGTTCGGGATTTCTTTACTAACGTGACTTCTACCGTAGGTATTCTCTTTTTTAAAGCACTGTCATATATACCTAGATAATAAAGGGCCCCCAATAACAGTATTTCTCACATAAGATGTAACTTGAAAACCTTACCTTCTAATGACATTGTAGCAGTTTTCATTGCCTAATAACACGGATAAAACGACATTTTCTGAAAATGAATCCTAGCTGGATCGATTTAACGCCCCCGATACCCGCTGCATGCTAAATTTCATGAAAATCGTTGGAGCCGTTTCCGAGATCCTAATTATAAATGTTTATGTCGATACAAGAATTGCTCGTTTAAAGGTATGTATTAGATAGATAAGTATGTATTTAAAAAAATAGTAAAAGCAGTTATCTGGTTTCCATAATACAAGCTCTGCTTAGTTTGGGATCAGATGGCTGTGTGTAGAGAATGTCAAAGGATATTAATAATTAATTATACCAAAAATTACACAGTAAAAGTTGTAAGTAACAATACAGCTAAACTTAAGTTTTTTTCATCATTATGACTCCTTGTCAATGTGAGGGTGGAAGAACTAACAAAGGATTACCTTTGTTACTTAAAAAAAAATATTGACTACCGAAATTCTCCAAAGCAAACATGAAACACAAGTTGAATATTTTGTTATTGATACAGAAAAAGCACACGGTCGGGTTCAAATGTCCGAGTGGAGCTTCGTGCCGCCACGTGTGGTGCTGTGCGATAGAACAGATGTTGTTTTTCACGTAAGTTTTATAATCAACTCTCTTTGATACTTCAATAACAGACAGCTGTTATTAAGGTAACAGTACCTATTTTTAGTTGCATCTGTGTACAGATAACTGGGAAATTGTTATTATGTTTTATGATAAGGAATTTTTTATACTAGATCCCGCAACGCGGTTTTACGTACAATTTTGTACTATCATAGAGTGTGACAAACAGCAAGATTAGCTTAGACGTTTATACGTAAAAATGAAACAAATAAACGAACCCACTTACAAATACGCTTTCCAGTTTATAATATAATATTTTCAATATTTTATAATTATCCATATAACCGTGAAAACGTAACAAACAGACTCATTTTCGAATTTATAATATACTAGCTGTCCCCCGCGGTTTTACCCGCGTTCCCGTGGGATGTCACATGTGTTATACATAAAAACCTTCCTCTTCCATCACTCTATCTATTAAAAAGAACCGCACCAAAATCCGTTGCGTAGTTTTAAAGATTTAAGCATACATAGGGATATATAGGGACAGAGAAAGCGACTTTGTTTTATACTTTGTATGTGATATTGTTTTTAAATAACAATAATGAGTAAATAAACCATGGATATGCATTTAATGTTTGGCATTCATAGTAAGTAGGTACTAACGCTATTAAGGCACAATAATATAGTAATTCCTCTAATAGAATGTGATTTGTTTGAATCAAGGCTATTAACATCGTGTGATGGAACTACTGAGCATTGACCCCACATAGGTTAAGAGGTTGTCGACCTCACCTCATTATTTTACTGTTTGATTTGGTATTTCCATGCATATTTGTTACTTTTGTCACGAAATACTGGACTACGTTTAGATGGAAATTTCATGCGTAAAGGAACATTTATAAAAGTGTTAGATTTTTTGTTTCTACTAGTTTTTTACATTTAAATCTTAAAATAGTAAATTCTAGTTTTCATAAAGCTCTTGTCTCTTGTACAGTTGTACCACCATTCTCTCTCATCTCTTAACAGTATAAAAAGTCATTTCTTTCTGTCTGTTTGTACGCTTATATCTTTTAAATTACGCAATAACCTTGGACGTAGTTTTGAACTCATCTAGGTAATTTTGTTCCTGAATACAATAACGTTATGACACTCAGACGAGAGCTGGTCGCTAGTTAATTTTATACTGTTTATTTCCAGGTTGCCATCCTCATCAGACGCAAGTGTTTATTCCGGCGGTGGTCTTTTTTCATGGGGAACCAAGTTCAAATACTTCGGCCGGACAGAGAGAGAGATACTGGAGAGGGACGGCCTACTCACACCGAGGGATTCTCATGTGAGTTGTTTTGCGGCAACCTCTTTCCTGGATTTGTGTGCTTACCACAAATGACCAACAACACTCACCACAGTGATTTTGTGGTCACAAGATTTTAAAATATATTTAAAAAGAAATAATAGAGCTCTTAGTGCAGAGTTCGTCTGGGGTAGTACTACCATCTTAACCATTTTCGCCGTAAAGTGCATTAGTATTACTGTGTTTCGTTTAGAAAGGTATGATATAACAGGCACATGAGACTAAACAACTTCACGTCTCAGGGTCGACAACGCATTGGTGGTGCTCCTGGTGTTGCAAATGATTATTGGCGACTGTAACCACTTATCATCAGGTGGATGGTCTGCCTGTATGTGGACCTAAAAATGTTACCGGCATTTCTATACTGATGTAGTCTCATGTGAAATGAAATTATTTGCCAGTTATATTAATATGATGGTGTGGTGACAATAATGTTAAATCACAATTTAGAGGATTTTTTAAAATTGTTTAAGCAGGAGGGTTCCAGTGCGGGAGGCAAGAGGAAAGCTTCGAGTGTGCCTGCGACACCTTCCACTCCTATGACGGGGGATTTCGGTAATTATTTTATAATTTTAATAATTATATGAATTCTCATTTAAAAAATGCTAAGAAAGGCTATTATTACTTTGTAATCCATAGTATCATTGGAAATAGTTATGATTGGTTGACACTGTCAATTACTCGTGTTATTTAAGATCCGGTGAATTGCTGAGAACAGACTTTTGTTTATTAAAGTCAAAGTCAAAAATAATTTGATGCCTTGAACTATGGTAGACAAGGTACCTTGATAGATATACACGAAATTTGGGTTTATACTTGTGCAGGGTACAGCAGCCTGCCGCGCTCCACCCACAGCGCGCCGCTGGAGGAGAGCGGGGCGGGGGCGGGGGCGGGGGCGGGCGCGGGCGAGGACGCGTGCAACGGCGGCTGCCTGCTGAGCGGGCCGGCCGTCGACATCGCGCTCGTGTGCGCCGACCACCTGCGGCCCGTACCCGAGGAGGCCAAGACAGGTTCACTTACTTTTTTTTAAAACGTCTGAAAAGTACGAGGTACCACTTGTCCGTGTAAGGGTGTAAGAGCCATCAGTGTCTACCTTCGTCCAAAAATAAATAGAGGAGGTTCTATTTTTGAAGTGAAACCTCCTTTGGCACAGTTGTGCTTTTAAATTCGATTCGGAAAGAAACAAACATACATTGTAGGATTCAGCCCGCGAGAGAATGAGATAGGTAGTTTTCTGAAGTTTTCACATCTGACATTCACTCATTTTACTTTTCTTATTATATTTTTGTGTGGACTAGAAATCCTCAGATGGCTTTTACTCTACATCTCATTTTAAATATTTATTAACAAATGTTAGACTCGTTTATTGCACTGTTATTAGCTTTATTATTATTTTATTTTATTTTCTATTTGTTGTACATTACTATTTGTAATAGATTACTACTAGTATATTACTATATGTGAAGACCTATTTAGTTTCATGATTATTATATTATGATTAGATTTATGATAGTAAATGTTCACAATAATATTATAAGAATTGCTAACAAACCCTAAAAGGCTACTAGTTCTCTCAAGTGTAACTGCTGGGACATAAGAGGGATTGCAGTCTTTCAACTCGAGGGTTGTTCAGCTTCAACCTGATGAGCGGGTATCAAAAATAATCCTTACACTATGCAAATTATAATTCTGCCAAAGTGTGTACAATATTTGTAAATTGCTTTATTCTTGATTCCAGTTACGGAGTACAGTTTACGGGACTCGTTCGAGCATTCCTCGTCGGAGTCCGGCGTCACCAGCCACACGACTCACACCGGCCACCCCGGCCACCCCGGCCACCCCGGCCACCCCGGCCACCCCGGCCACTCGGGACCGTCGGGCCACTGTGGCCAGTGCGGGGCAACCGGCCAGTGTCCGCACACGGAGGAGTGGGCGACGGCAGGTGCGATACAACCGCCACCGCGCCCCTTCAGTTTACTCCGCGCTTTCGTACCTTCGTTTATCTTCGTGTGGGTGTCCCTCGGTCTGGCGGCGCTGCTGCTATTCGAGACGGATTGGCCGCCATTGAGGGGGCTGAAGCGTAAGCCGGAGCTGGTCGCTCTCCGCCGGCACTACTACGCCCCGCTGAAGGATTACCTAAAGCGAAAGATCGTCGAATTATTTTGATTCCCATCCGCGTCGCGCTGTCGCTCGAGTAGATCGCCTTCTCGATGGGAAGTGATCGCGCGTTGTACCTGTTGATTGATAATTGCGGGCTGAGCGCGAGGGCTCCGTTCGACTCCAGTGTAAGTTAAAACGTGATGTTAAAAACATTCATACAGAGCATTTATTTTCTTGCGGTGTTAGGACTTTTGTTGGCTAGTCGGTGTGGGATCGGCACCATTACCTGATTGTGGATTCCAGTATTTCTGTACAGTTGATTTATCCTATCGAAGTTCGATCGACTATTTACATAGTATTAGCAATTGCACGTGTATGTGTGCGTAAGTTTTAAGCGAATGATTACGTAAACTAAAACAATTTGCATGTACACGCTGCACCATTTATAGACAAATAGACTTCGTTAGAAACAAATCTGTTCAGACGATACTGATGCGACGATGACGTACCGACAAGTCAGTAAAGGGCTTTAGGCTGCCTTATCACCAGATATGTGCGAGGTAGCTAAAGTCGCGAGACCTAAAAGGCCTGTTACTACAGCTTAGAATATGTCATGGAATAATCATCTTTATTGTCATTGCGATAAAGTTCATCTGTTTATCCACTGATTAATTTTATCATGACGTCATAGGGTTCATTTTCCAATAATACTCTAACTGTCAAAACGGCATTTGGACAACTTTAAACCCCAATAGAATCGCTTCACCAAAGCTATGACGTACTAAGGTATGTATAACCAAGAAGCGGTCCTATTGCTTAGCTACCCCGCACATCTCTGGTGGGAAGGTAACCTCACTATGTGCACAGTGGGACGCTACCTCGTCCACGATTCCGAAGTGTCAAATTTTACGGGCACATTTTGATAGTTGTAGCTATAGTCTGAAACATTTGTATCGCCCTTAACGGCCTAAGCAGAAAAATAAAAAATGCCCCCTTATTGATAAAATGTACATATGTTACATACTGTAAGGTTAAAACGCTATGCTGCTCTTACTCTTTGCCGTATATAATTGAACTTTGATAGTCGTGGTATGAATAAATAGTATTAAGGGCTTACCGCTGTAACATGTCTCAAAAACTTATATGCATAAGACGAGAGGCAAATTAAAGTTTGAAACGATGTTATCACGCTTTGACGATACAGCCTTTAATTGTGGAAATGCTATCGATTCATCGTCACCCAGATCGGTCTGTATCCTTATTTCTTGATTGAGTTTTAAAAATCGCAAAAATAAGGTTACAATGCGATGTAGAGGAAAGATAAATAAACTCTTATTTGGGTTATAATATTGTAAGGATACCGATAGCGACTCTTCTATAACTCATTTAATAAAGGTACAGCCAGCAACATAAGTATATCTAATTTCTCCATTACTGGACCAGTAGACTAGCCATAGAAATATAGAAAATTTCTTACAACAAAAACCTATGCTATTACATTTCTACATTGTAGATTGGTTTAAGTTTACAGGTTTTCGCTAAAATTAAATCTATTATGCTACTTATGTTGCTGACTGCACAGAATTTATAAAAAAATGGTTTATCGATTAACTTAAGTCAAAAACAGTGCAAATTTTCGCGGTATTATTTAAGTAATGATTTGAAATATGTAGCAATAATCTGTCGATGGTTCTTTATTGTCTAATATTGGCCTCGGATACATTTTTTATTTTTCTGGTAAGTCCAAACTTAATTGTAAAATAGGGTTACATATTCGCATACTTAGGATAAGTCACCGCTATACGCTTTTTACGGTACAATTATTTTATAAGCACATAACACGGTCTTATAGTTATCTAAATTTGTCGCACAGCACAATGGATTTGTGAAAACCGCCTTTCAGTTCCTATTTTTTCTATTTATGAATTATTTATTTACTTAAATGTCAGTGGAAACGAATGAAAAATCGTTCGATGCTACAAAAAGCTTAAAAAGAATGACTTTCGATTTTCTGATGTAATTGGGTCTAAATAAACGCGTCTTTCTCAAAGAAGAAAATTTTGCCTTGGAAATTGGTATTTTTTTTTATAAATATATTTTTTCTAACCTTGCCACTGATTTAAATATGTAATGAATCTCAATATATTCTCTTACAATATGCTTTATATACAGTAGTCTAAACATTCCATCTGATATATTAGTCTTCCAAAAATATCTATTTTGTTACACGCATAGTTTTATTTAATTTATTTTTAGTATCTAAGAATGTTAAACATTTATGCGCAAATTATTTATATTATTATATACTTTATTACAATAATTAAAAAAGCACAAATTATTTTTTATGTGCCATATTATAAATGATATTTTAACTAGTCATTTTGGTGTCAGTTAGCAGATTATCTCAATTGAATACATTTGTAGTAGGTACACATAATACATACATGTATTTTTTTTACAAAATAGAAATCAAAGTTCTTGTATTTATTACATTTTATTTTGTTTAAACAACATCTCAATTTTAGAAACTGCATTTATTGATAAATTGCGTGACACTTCCTGGCAGGACCTCAGCCACAGATTTGAATACTGACTCGAAAAGAAGTCGCTAATTAATCGGTCCTTAGTTCAAAAGGTTTAAAGGTGTGACTTACCTTCACTAAAATCCCGTCGGTTCAAATCCGTGATCGTGGCCCTGCCAGAAAGTGTCACACACTGAAATTTCTAGCTAATCAATATTTTTATAACTTGACTTAGGTAAGATTAGGTCACAATTATGAATGAATCGTAGCGTGTGTACCCATCTGTATTCTAGCAGACTCAAGTTCCGTATAACAAATATTTAATTGCCTAAAACTGCTAAAAAACTGCGATAAAAAATTGCTAACAAATATGAGCATTTATTTATTTAATAACACAATTTTGATGTTGTTAATGCCTTATTAGAGTGAGTGTGTTTAGAGTAAGCAATATTAAATAGATGCTTGTTTTCAAAGCCTAGTCACAAACTATGTACATTGTTCTTAATTAACATTTAGTATTTATTTAATTAATTTAGGTAAGGACGATTGTAAAATTTGTCTATTCTTGTTGTGAACGTCTATCTTTATTCTTAAAACTGAGAGTATTACAGCAGATTGTCATAATAGGGGGTTTTCAGAACTTATGCAGTTTATATTCGACTGCGGGCGTTACCAGGCTTCCGAAATGTTATCTCTCACGATTGCGTAGTTAGCAAAGGAGAGAGCGTAGAGGCCGCGACGAAATATCGCCGAACTAGTGCAGCATTTTACTTACAGAATCGATACCCTTTTCAGGTGTTAAATCGATTGGTTTTTAGATTGATATTTCTGTTTTTCACATGGAATGAGGGCGTCAGCCACATTACCAATGGATCAGCATTCAGTATATGTTTCATACAATAAAATTGTTCCTACCGCTTGATATCGCAACAGAGTTGTGAATAAGGAGGTATTCCTATTATTTTGTTTCAAAATAAGATTTTAAAATTACATTTTTCACACAACCATAGTCTCCTTATAATAATAATAATGTTATGACAATTACGTACATTACATATTTATTATGACAATCTGATGTACTGTTAAAAGCTTAAAACCACACAGTGGTCACAAGTTCAATATATAAATTATAATTTTACCTACTTTTTGTATAAAACAGCCAATTTAAATGTCTGCATGGAAACACTCGACATGAAGACATTTGCATTAAATTAATTCAAACACGCAAGAGCCATTTACATAAGAATTGGTATAATCAAAATGTCGAGCGCACAATGAACGGTAATTGAAATATGTCATAGATAGCGTATTCGTTTTGCAGAGCACCAAGTGGTGTTGGAATCCAGTTTACACTGGTTTTTATTTATGAATATATGAGCCTCTGTTAGCTACCGTAGAGATGAGCGTATTATTTTTTTTAATCATTGAATTTACAACTGAATCTCATATTTATATTGGTAAGATCTTAACTGCTTTAGTCTCACTTTTTCTGCAACATAACTTAGTATAGATAGCTTATCTTATTTGAATGACATGTGGCCACTATGCCTGCATAAGAAATGTGAACTGGCAAAATTAAATTCCGTGCAAAATAGTTTTAAGATAATGTAGTAAGCACAATCTTGTTCTATTTGCTTAGATATTTTTAAGTTCCATCCCAGAATTTGTCAATTATAATGCTAATTGAACACAAAATTGAGCGACTGCGCTGCATTTAATAGAAAATAACTTGACATTTAATTACAGAATTTTTGTGTTCGTAGCGTTTTTTAGCTGATATCGGTAGGTAATGTTTTTTCTCAACGGACCAACATGCTATCGAGTTAAGTTTGTACTTAAACAAAACTTATTTTTATATCGTTATTGCTTTTTAGAATTCTTATTGTGCTTAGACTTAAGAATCATATTGTAATGACATTATAACGAGTCTGATCATGGGTCAAATTTGGAAATAAAATAATAATAGTCTGGTTTCGTTTTAACGATGTAATGTAAAGATGCCAAACTAAGTTTTTATTGAATTTTTATCTGTAATGTTATTGTGTAATCTGTCGAATTGTCAAGAGATAACGCTAACACCAAGGCGGGAAGCATTGCATGGGTGTGAGCTAATACTGTGAACTCGTTATAACAATGATTACTAAAATAAATAGCTTTTAGTTAACATTTTTGAAAAATCATAGAGGTTTTAATAAAAACATCCTGCCGAAATCGATTTCATGTTTTATTATTAAAAAATACTTCCAAAATAAGCAACAAACAAATAACAACGTAAAAAGAACGTTTTGTGGTGCTACATAGACCTGCTAAATTATATTCAACACTGTAACGATCGTTTAATGCAATTTCATCGAAGCTAGGAGCATCGTCAGTGTAATCTTATATGGCACGCGGTCGATAACATACTATGTATATTCTATAGTTTTTATTACAAAACTTAAGGATTCTTCACTAGTGCTATTTTCGGGGTCTCTGGTGTGATGCCGAACGACGTAAGCTACACTTTTACAATTCTCATAAATAGCAAGTTTACATTAAATAAACATTATATAGGTAAATATAGGAGCGAGAAATTAAACTTACAATTTAATCGATTACAGTGTTTAAAACTAAGCGGCGAAAATAACACGATACAATCACAAAAATTACTCTTACAAATTCAGATTCACCCTTATAATCGTAATGTAAAACGTTACATCCTTTGAGCTACACAGCCGCCGGCAGCGGGAGGCGGGCCGCGGCTCCGCGTCGCCCGCAATCGTCAATAGATACACTTAACTAAACGTCGCCTACTGTATATAATACATCGGAGTAGCGGAGCGCCGCGCCGGCCGGCGACCTCGGCGGCGACGCCACGACGGCACGTTACTAAAATAATTCCATATCCACCCATTAAATACGTAGGTACCTAAGCGTAACATAAGATAGCGCTCGATCGATTTATAATACGGCGGTCGAGGCGCGGGCGTGGGCGAGGGCGGGGCGGGGTGGGGGCGGGGTCGCAGGCGGTCAGTTCACGATGGAGAGCTGCGCGTAGCCGACCAGGCCCTGCTCGTCGGGCGGCGGCGCGGGCGAGGGCGCGGGCTCGGCCGCGTGCGACTCCAGGCGGAAGGTGAGCGAGCGCAGCGGGGCCGCGCCGGGCGCCGGGAACAGGTGCGCGTCCACCAGCCGCTGCAGCTGGCGCGCCACCGCCGCCGCGTCGCGCGCCTCCACCAGCCCCGCGCCCACCAGCTCCGTGGCGATGCCGTCGGCCGAGTCCTTGCCGGCCGCGAACTCGAACCGGATGTCGTTGAGCTCGTTGCGCGCGTTGCGCATGCGGAGCACCAGGTCGATCTGCGGCGCGTCCTCCGCGGGCAGCGAGCCGATGGTGAAGCCGGACGCCGACGGCCCGCCGCGCTCGTCGTCGCTCTCGCTGTCGGAGGAGGCGGCGCGCGGCAGCTGGTTCATGGGCCGCTCGGACTCGCGGTCGCGGTCGCGGTCGTCGTCGTCGTCGTCGTCGTCGTCCTCGTCCTCGCTCTCCCACACCCACTCGCCGGTCTCCATGCGGTGCAGGCGGCCGGAGGCACCGGGCTGCCGCCGCGCCGCCTTGTGGACGCGGGTCTCCATGCTCGGCCCGATGGTCACGAGCGTCTGCACCAGGTACTTGCGGTCCTTCGCCTTCTTGAAGAACGAGTGCTTGAGCAGCTCCGGGGCGGACGGCCGCTTAGTTGGGTCCTTCTGCAGGCACTCGGAGATCATCTTGCGGAAGGTCTTGCCGTACGCCTTGTACTGGTCTTTCTCCTCGGCGCCGGTGTCGAGCGTGGGCGGGTCGTTCTGCAGCGTGAGCATGAGCACCTTCATCGGCGGGTACTTGTGGTAGGGCGCGGTGCCGGTCGCCATCTCGATGGCGGTGATGCCGAAGGACCAGATGTCGGCCTTGAAGTCGTAGCCGTGGTTCTGCTCCATGACCTCGGGTGCCATCCAGCAGGGCGTGCCCACGAACGTGTGGCGCACCTTCTGCCGCGAGATGTCGCGCCCGGTCGCGAGCCAGGCCGAGACGCCGAAGTCCGCGATCTGCACTATCCCGTCGTCCCCTAGTAAGATATTCCCGGCCTTGATGTCCCTGTGTATCTGACCGTTCTGGTGGAAGTACTCGAGGCCCTTCAGCACCTCCTTGAGAACGGTGGCGATGGTCGCCTCGTCGAACACTCCGTGCTTGCAGTTGGAGATCCTCATTTTGTGCTTGATTATGTCGAGGAGACTGCCGCCTTCCAAGAGTCTAAGGACCAGCCATAGCTCCTCCTTGACGACGAAGCTGGTGTAGTACGTGACGACGTTCTCATGGTTGCAGCTGGACATCGCCTGGATTTCCTTGAGCAACTCGTCCATGGAGGTGTTCCATTTTTCCAAGTTGATCCGTTTGATGGCGCACTTCTCACCTCTGGGCCGGCAGTACGCGGCGTGTACGACGGCTGTGGCTCCGCAGCCGATAACTTCGAGCAGCTCATAATCGTCTTGGCTGTTGGGCCATGTATGCCCGGAACTCGCCATGATGAATCGTTTCTATTGTATATTGACTGTATCACCTTTATGGCTAAGATTTATTCTTATTTGTACTAGTAAGGCCAATCTGTAAGGCATGTACTGGATAGCTGAAGTGCTAGACGGTGACTCGCGCTCGGATGAACTTATCGCCCATGTTGATATGGTGATTAGGTTTGTAGTTTTTTAGTACGAAGTCGAATATCCGATCTTTCAGATTGGTCGATTCGAACCTGTGGAGACTTTGGCAGCCGTCTCTTAGTTGGGACACCGACTTGCCTACCTTGGCTACGGCAGTGGCGTTGTAATCTACGCTTGATGGATACAGGTCGTCACCTGAAAACAAGTAAAAGGAAATGTTTTTATTCTGAATAAAAGAAGGTCACAAAGCTATTAAAATATTATGAGATCTCATATTTACAGACTTAAAGGTAAAGAGTTCAGATTTCACTTTCGTATTAAATATAGTTTGAGTAAGAGATACCTATTTTCACTAACCAAAGTTCACAAACCATAATTGTTTGATGTCGAGTTAGCTCAAATGTTAAGTTTGTAAGAAAAATCTGTCCCTAAATTCTGAGGCGTCTTCTAACTGGTTAGTGCAAACGGGCGGTAGAGTTTCATATTTAGGAATTATTAATTTAGGTTATTTTATTTATTATCTGTATGTATTACTCCTTAGAGGCAAAATGCATAATTACCTGGTAAGATTTGAATAAGACCATTGTCTGCCTTCAAAGAAACAGGGTACAACAATTCATTACTGTGGCAGCTCCGATCCTTTGCGAATGTGATCAGCTCGTCCACATCAGTGACATGGGACAACCTGTACAACTCGTAGGCTTGCGGGGGATACAGCAGTAGGCTTGTGTTGGTTAATACCTCTCCGGGGCTACACCACTGCAAATAAACAATTAATTTCATTTATTTCACAAAATCCACAGATCTTAAATCTATAGTAAAATATATAAATAACATAAAAAAAATATACTACATATAGTAGTAGTCCTTACTGCTAAGTTACGGATTTTCTTTATATAGGCACATTAAATTTTTCAACAGTTTTATTATTTCCATTAGGTACATGGGAACTATTTGGTAATTTAGAAATAAAAAAATATCACCATATTTCTTGATATCAAGGTTAAACTTTGCCCTTCTCATTTGGATTATAGAAGATATTTATTTATAATTTAAGCATCCAATAATCAAGATTGGCTATAAACCACATACAAATCACTCGGAACGGCCACAATTGTCCAGCTGCCTTTCCATAAAAATTGGAGAATCTCCATAAAATTTAAAACCACTTATGTAGGTCTTACTACATACTTACTGTAGTTACCACCGTGGTAATATGTAAGGAAAGGGTTCGCTGACCCCTGCGACTGTTGCGAATAACTACCATGCATACGTAACGGTGCCACTGACCTCAACATTAGCAACTTCACTAGTATTCTCGATACTGGCCGGTTTGTCCTCCAAAGCGGTGACAAAGAATGCTGTGTCGAACCTCTTCGGCAGCCGAGCCGGTGTCAGCCAGTTACTCCAGTAGTGCAGTGCCCATATGTCTGGGTAGCAGGCGTGCTCCTCGCAGAGGGTCACCAGTTCTCCAGGATTTCTATTCAACTGTAAATGAGAATTATTATTCATCTGACGGAACTTCACTAGAGTCGAACTTCAGGGTTTCTGTTCAACTATAAATGAGAATTATTATTTTGAGAGAATTTCACTAGAGTAAAATCTATTTATTGAGGCCCAAAATAAGGAGAGATGAATTTATTGAAACACCACGAAAAATAATGTAACATTACCAATAATCAAAACATAAACTAGTAAAACGTGAAATTATGATCAAAATACAGTCAAATAATGATGCTCTCGCTCGTATACCAATAGCTTGAGATGAAATAGCGCATTGTTATAATGACACATACAAGGTACAAGGACATTTAAAAAAAATAAACGGACGTAGGATGTTCAATGCGACAGCCTTTATTGTGACCAACTATAATGCGAAATAAAAAAATAACATTACATTTGTAACTAATGAAAGATCGCATAATAAGCAGAGCTTGAACTATGGTATAAACATATTTTATATACAACAAATGGCTGATTTTGGTGGGAATCGAACCCACAACCTGTAGACGTCTTATTATTTAACCACGCACCAAGCAGCCGGTCAAATAATATTCTCAAAATTTCAAGAAACAAAAAACTATTTCAGTCTAACAATTTGCTGACGCAAAAGACCGAGAGGCAGTACAATCATTTAGATTTTTTTTTAAAGTTACGAAAGCGTATCTCTCTGTGTGTTACATCTTCACAGCTAAACTGCTGAATCAATCGTGCTAAAATTTGGCACATACGTAGCCTATGATAGGGACAAAATCATAGGCTATTATCAATTTTAACGCGGGTGAAACCGCGGGACTCAAGCTAGTATTAGTATAAAATATACAAAAGACAATTGGATGATAATCTCTGTGGTTATAACATATCGATATATATTATTATGTAATTGCAAGCAAGTATATGCGGGACTCGTGTCGTTTTTCATTCATTTGAACGTGTATGTTATGTTCTATTAGTGTTGATTCGTGATATTGTCACGGGGTGATGTCGCAGTTGGAAGTTGGTAAAGTATCGTTCACTCGCCTTGCTTCTTTTTTTTTTAATGGACGAAGATATTTTGACAGGTCAGTTGGCTTGGTGGTTAGCGACTCCGACTGCCAAGCCAAAGGTCACGGGTTCAATTCCTACTCAGGACAAACATTTGTGTGCATGAACATGTCTGTTTGTTCTGTGTCTGGGTGTAAATATCTAAATAAGTATGCATTTGGAAAAAAATGGAGTATATGTAGTATATCAGTTCTCTGGTTTCCATAGTACAAGTTCTGCTTAGGATGGGATTAGGATGGCCGTGTGTAAAAAAAAAATGATCCTCTGGTGGCTCCTACGCTTGGATTTCAAAAAATCTAAATTGATGTGTGTATGTTCCCTATGGACTCCAAAACGACTGAAGCGGTTTTAACGGAACTTACACTGGCAGATAGCTGATGTTAAACTTAACGGCTTTATACCTCGGCAAAATATAAAATCCCTCGGAACGCGGGTGAAATCGCGTGCGACAGCTAGTTAGATATTAAATACAAATTAAAAAATGAAAAACGTCCTCGTAAACCTTCCGTTAAGGAAAAGATAAACGGAATTTATATTCATAAAAAAAACACGTACGACAGAATAAATTTGTAAGATACCACTTTGTATTGCCGAACGAGTTCACATCTTCAAATATTTGCGTCATGCTTTGTACCCAATGATATAATTGGTGCGATCGCGAATAAATTTTCTCAGCAACGTGAGCGCGGGCGAACATATTACTCACAGCTTTAATATTTATTTAGGTGCTCTTATTGCGACGTATTGTAATTGCTACCAAGCCTTTATTGAACCAAATCTTTACCGATATCATCTTAGATACTGACTGATAATCGATGTCTAAAATGTTTCGATGATAAATAATAAAATGTATTATTTTAAATTCCTTATATAACATTAATCGTTATATTAAGAAACTACTCACAATCGGAGATTTAAGTTTTATATCTGAATTTAATCGTTGGGAAATCCCCTTTGTAAATTGTAAACTCGTTGGGAAATCTGTGCAGAAAAGGGGTTTTAAAATTTCATATAATTTAACACCGCTAGGATATCGGGGTCATAAATTTTTGTCAAACATTTATGTACCTAGCAACATGACCAAATTTGCAATCTACTTTTCAATTATTTGCTGGTGTAAGATTGAGCTGATATTTGGCATACTTATGCAAGTTTGGTGACACTGCAATGGTACTATCAACCTGGTCTGATGATGAAGTACGAAGGTAATAGGAACTCCTAAACTACTTTAAACCTTTTAGGTAATTAAATACCTATATAATTTTTTTGTTGGGTTACCCGTGATGGAAATATGTAAATGAATAAGTGCCTCACCCTTTCCTGCCACTGTTTCACATCAATGTCAGTGAGAATGCTTGCCCATCCGCTGCTTCTATCCTGCTTGTGCTGACGACTGCAGAGCAGGACACCAAGCTCCTCAAATGTTTCTCTTATTGCTGTTATCCTTAATTCAATATGCCTATAAATTAGAAAATTCATGGTTGAAATTGGGTTGCCTTTTATGTATTAGCCTTATTCATAGGTAAACGTTTATATAAAAAACAAACTGCAGTTGGTTACCTAAATAAATAAAAAATATAATTGTATTGAAGTAACTAAGCAAAATAATTAATTCTGTGTAGTAGCCCCAAATACTACCACATTTAATCTCTAGCTAGGGTGTCATAAGAGTCTGAATATACCGATGACCAGGTACACTTTACACCCAAATGCTCCATAAATCCATTTCCAAAGTGGGTTGATGGAGGGAAGGGAGCTGTTAAAAAAATTGTTAAAACTCTAGAGATATGCAATTGCGGCGACCAAATGAATGGGCACAGGGCAGGTAAATGACGATTAAGCCTAAAAAATTAGAAAATTCTTAGGTGATTTTCCATATTTATTAAAATTAAAGCAATACTACTCCTTTACTTAGATAATAGTCACGTGTGTAACCTAAATACTTGCTAAAACATGCAATATTAACATGAACTATTATAAGCTCTAGTATGCCTCTGAGGCAAGTAATGTCAAATTTTTCAGGCAGTTCACTAGTTCAATAATGACATGTTTTGGTACTCACTGACTTCAGTCTGACAAGTGGAGGGTGCTTCCAATCGAGCTGAAGATAAAAAAATTGGCATGCAAGGGTTCTTTATGAATACAAGAGGAAATGTACGTTTTCAATACTAAATGGCTCATTGATTCTGGATACCGAGGAAGAAGGAGATCAGGAGGATCAGCAGTGGACATCTCAGATATTTACAGTTAAACAATTTATATATTATATACATTCAGTATCCTCAATAGGCCTAAAATCCAAAATCCAAATTTCATAGGAGTCTAAAATCAGTTCCAGTTTTTTTGGTTATTAGTTAAGTAAAAAAATTAAGTAAAATTAAATTAATAAAAGATTTATGAAGACATAATTAAGTTACTACCTCTTTATATAAGTAATGTGTTAGCCACACCTTCAAAATTTGTTAAATTTATACAAAAATTTGCACATTCTCTTCATAATTAATTAATTCCAACAAAAACTACAGTTTAGCACCAAAGTGTGACTTAATTAAAATTCCTGCTTCAACATTCCTAGCAAACTAAATTATTTAACAAGTTTGCTGTTCATTCGGCAAGTAATTATGGGTGCAACACATTGTTTAATTAGCCGCATTACTTTTTATGTATTATGTACTGTAGTTAATAGATTGAGATTACTAAGTGCTCTTTTATTGGCAATTATGTTATTGAGTTTGTAATTGTCAGTAAACTAACAAATTACTATGATTATGGGATCAATTGTAGACTGAAGGTTTTGCGGGGGCTGGTCCTCTAGTTATTCACATTTGTAATCTAGAATAGAAGTGCTATGTCAAATAAGACTGCAATTAAGTGACTGAAGTAGCTGGTTTTGAATGTGGAAAAACCATACCCATTAATAAAATGTAGCTCAAGAAGGCACAAAAAATGCACAGATGGATCATATTCAGAATTTTTCAATTAAGCTTTGTGATGTCAAATATCTGTATTTTAAAAAACACCCTTCCTTTTATTTTCTCATAAAGACTTACAAATTGATACTGGGTGTTGATGCATCGCATCTATGATGAATACTAGGCCAAAATAGTGAAGTAAAATTTTAAGCAATTTGGTATGTTTTTAACAAAGTATAATATGGTTTCCGCACCTTACAATTACTCACAAAATAATCCTATTGGATTATTCTGAATCCTTAATTCCGATGAACCCGCAAGACTTGAATATTGACAATATGCTTACATAATGGAAAATAGAACATTTTGCTATGCACATTTGGAAAATTCAAAACACCATACTATCACAGGCCATTAATCCAATCTAGCACCTTTCTATTTTCACCAGTATTCAAATATGGTGTCATTTTGAAGGCAAATTGTGTCTCTGTAAATTGTGTTAATCTGTGGTAGCTCGCCCTTATTTGTACATCAATACTTCAACACCTGCGTTGACCTAATATGGAGTTTAGGGTAATTAATAAAATTTGACTTGTTAATTTCTTATAAGAGTTAATTTCTATTCAAATTGAGTTTCTGATTGTCCCTTTCTAAGTATTGTTCAATCAAGTGACTCATGCTTTGATATGGGCATTTATCAATCATTGTTAAGTTTACAAATTGATTTGACTATATATAGAAATATTGTTATTTACATGAATGCTGATGATTGATGTTTTGATGGCAGTATGAGATAGTTATTTCCACTTATTCTATTATTCAGTCAAATTTGTAATAATATTTTTATAACATTGACAGTTTGTTCTTGTGTGTTCTAAAACAAATATTACAATAAATTAAATTAGCAATATGCTCAGGATAAAAGTTCTTACCTCTGTATAGGATTATTTTGAAACAGTGGTGGGGTAAAAGTCCCAGGGCAATGCAGAGTATCAAAGTCCTGTTGGGTGTAGCCAAAAGACTTGAGGAGGTGCAGCCAGCGCTCACTGCCGTCCGCTGGCTCCCACACTCCGCCGGGAAATACAATGCTGTTTGCAAACGAAGCACTACGCGTTCTAGTCTGCAACAAAACGTCGTAATTAACGCCGCCACGATCACCACAGCGCGATAACAACTCGCCATTCCGCTTTGTGAGCACTATTAACGTAGCGGCGTCACGCCAGCTTTTCCCAATCATATTTTTCATGATGTATTCCCGATCAGCATCTGCAATGCTAAGTACAGTGTCGCAGGGTTAGAATTCAAGGTCAACACTTACGTGCTAGTCGGTACGAGGAACTTTATATACGTTCTTCTAACTAAATAACCTTATCGATAACGATAAATTTGTTTTTACGATAGCACAAGATGGAATTATAAATACAAAAATAGCACAGAATTGACGTTCACTCCACTCACATTTTTTTTGTGTCAGTCAGTCAATCGGCGAATTTTTGTGTTGCCAGAAGTGAAAAACAATTGTAGTTGGCCTTTATACACCAACCACTGTTGCCTTGGACAGTTCTTTGAACTATAGAAATTATGATATGCGATTTGTTTTATAAATTTCTAGAACTTTGGTAGATAGTGATAGCGGTTTTGAGAGCAGTAAATATTTGAGTGCCACAACTCACGATTGAAATAGGTATTTTTAACAAACAGTTTTTGATTATCGTTTACTAAAGTGACATGTGGCACAGGATATTTGATTAGGTACATATTTAATCGCGTCACTCGTACCTCTAGCTATTATTTTAAGGATTCTTTCATATCTTCCAAGCCCATGAG
This sequence comes from Habrosyne pyritoides, assembly GCA_907165245.1. Taxonomy (NCBI): domain Eukaryota; kingdom Metazoa; phylum Arthropoda; class Insecta; order Lepidoptera; family Drepanidae; genus Habrosyne; species Habrosyne pyritoides. Next base: position 3,430,347 of record OU015587.1, on the reverse strand, counting down.
TTCAAAGCCAATGGTAGATTCATGATAAAACTTCTAAGCGCTGACTGCTACGAGGTGATTTTGACGTTGAGTTACTCGTATATACTTGGCCCAAAAAACCAGAAAGAATTAAAGAATTCAAATGAAAACCCTCTGATATATTTTTCCCAGTTTTAGGGTTTTAATATGAGATTATAGTATAAATAAACTCTATCACATAGCCAAATCAGTCACTGTTCGCACAAAATTCGGGTTTTAGTAAAGCTGTGGCCGTTCTACATATACTTTTCACAGGCTTTTAGAGACAACTTGAAAAGTAACGACACACTTTGATGTACATTTGTATTAGACTTGCTTATATAAAAAGCCACCGAATTTAATAAAAACTAAAAACAAATCTCTAAATTCCTTACTCTGAAAGCTCCCGCCAAAATTGTATTCGTGGTGCTTAAAATTGGGATGTTTCTTTTGGCGGGTAAGTTTGAATTTAAAATTATGTTTTTGGTTGCTTGGTTGGCTTCAACGATATTAGCGTAACGAAGCAGTATATTTATGTTTGGTTTGATGAATATTCATTATATAATACTGTTAAATTCGTAAGAAGGTACATATTAGTTGAAGTTAAAGCGTACTACATTTCGACTATAATATGTGAATAAAGTAAGTACGATAGCGACGAACATTTAAAAAAAATAATTATTTAAATATAAAAAGGTAAAGTGCGTACTGTTTTTTAAAGCTCGTATTTTATTCTTCACTAAGGTCGACACAATATCTTACATAAGTAGGTACCTAGTAGTACACATCTACTACAGACATCAGAAGTACATCATGTACTTATCAGGGACATTTATTTCAGCTGTTTCAATTTAATATAGGTACTGTGTTTTTACCTATGGTTAGACCTGGGATATCATGCTTTGAGCCAGATTCTTATCTTATTTTAACTCCCCTAAGTAATGAGTAAATACGACTAGCTACAACTTAACTCTTAACGTTCATAATAAATATTAACCAAACTCACTTCTGACATAAATTATATTCTAGCTCTATATTTAGGCGTAAGTCACCCCTGTTTCTATTTCACTAAATGGATGGCGGTAAGGTATATTAGCTTAAAAGCAGTTCGGTAAATGTACCTATCGTCAGCTAGATAGCTAGGTAGGTATATTTCTAGGATGGGAACAAATTTATCCCGGCTTTATCACTGCGATATCAAGAATCTTTACAAGAAATGGATTTTTTATAAAAAAATATTATTAAATTCATTGTAATTCGTGACGCGGATTCGGTAATTCCTTCATAAAATATCTAAATAAAAAAATGAGGTCCCGTATCCGAAAAGTCAATGGGACCTTATTACCTACTATGCTGTATGCCTGTCCGTCCGTTCGCCCATGTGTCTCAACTTTTGTGACCCTCTTTTGAACCGTAATGGGAAACTGATTATTCACAGATTATTTGTTATTATGTTGTATTTACTAACAATACAATGAAATAACATGAGCGACTTGTTATTATTTTGGCTGTATAGGTATAAACGTTTAACTTATTGTGATTACATGCTGTCTCTAGAGAAAAAAGATACCGACCAAGTATTGGTTAGCCACGCGCTAAGAGGAGATTGAAAACAATTTTGGCAGAAAACACAATACAGATTTCTATTGTCATATCGTGTGGCGATAAGGAACCCTCAGTAGGTACATAGATAGATATAACCTGGATACGTAGAAACATTTTATCCCGGTTAAATGTAATATCCATTAAGAACGCGGTGAAACCGTGCCGAGCAGATAGTATTGCATTAAACAAACCATTTCCTCTCACATTCGAACCCAGAGTGACTGAAACAATGTGCATACTACATAGCTTTTACTTCGCTTCAATATTTCAAACAACCGGATGGTTCAAATCCACCGAGATCTGCAGGGTTATTGAGTAATCGTCGATGCAGTCAATTTTGTTTTACATTGACGGTGCAATGCCTGTTGTTTCACACTGCTCGCGCGCTGACCCATCAATCTATTACGAAATAGGGTTTCACATTGAATTCTCATTCTAACTCTCTAAGTTACACAATTCGGGTGCTGACTCAGTTAACTGATGCGGATGAAATATTTTTCCGGTTTATATGTATTTAATTTATCTCTACCCGAGTGGCTAAACTCATAAACCCCATAGCATAATGCCACCCTTTTCAGGGATTTATGGAACTGAAAATAACATTGCGTTAGAGATTAAGAAATATTTTGGTACAGTCAGCAATATTTTTATTTTTTATTTTTTACTAGCTGTCACCCGCGGTTTCACCCGCGTTTCCGAGGGTTTACATTATTTTGTTCTTTCTATCATCAGTAGTTTTTCGCAGCGTACGCGATGTAAGGATTTTTTTACACCTTAGGTTACATTATTGGAGTTTTAGTAAAGATACCTAATTTCTTTGAAAATATAATATAGCCAATGTCACCCGAGGATGGTGTAGCTTCAAAACGTTGTAAGAATTTTTTGAAATCGGTCCATTAGTTTTTAAGACTATTTGTTACATACAAAAATACAAAACTTTCCTCTGTATAATATTAGTGGAGATAATGATAATTAATTGAAGTTTATTGTATAGACATTCTGTAATTGATTATTAAGACTAATATTTATATTTTAGTATGATTTATTTACTCCCTGCAAATAAACCTTTAATTTAAATTAATTTATAAGTAGCGGATTAAAACCTTTAGAAAATCTATCTTTATTAATACATATTATAAAGAAGTAAAGTTTGGATGTAGGAGGAAATCGCTAACGCTATTTATTTGGTTTAAAAAATCATTCATTAGCTTTAAGGTTTTTTGAGTGACATAGACTATGTAATAATACCGAGATCTATTAGACCCTCGGGAAGACGTGTGAAACCGCAGGGCGGAAAGCTAGTAATATATAAAAATGCGAAAGGTTCTTAGGACGGATAAAAAGATGAATATATGTAAGGATACCCTTTCCCTTTCACATAAAAATTACAAATATTAAATAACTAGGAAACATGGCACATAGATAGAGCATGCCCTAAAATAACACATAGAATATTTTTATCTCGGGAAAATGTAAAAACCCTCGGAAAATGGGGTGAAACCGCGGGGGACTAGTGTCTACATAAACCTACATATTATTAAATTTCTACGTTATGGAGGTGGATCTGTTCAGCTACTTATGTTGCCAACCGTACTTAAGCGCCGTTACGCTGTCCATAATCTCCCCGTGGTAGGTGAGGATGTTTTTGGTCAGGTATACTTAATTCCCCATTTCTCGTTGGAGAAAATGGTTGGCTATTGTATTATGTTCGTATGATTTTGAAGTTTTTGTATTAATCAGCCGTTTAACCAATTGTAGCCCAGTGTACATTAATTTAAGGTTTATTTTTAATTGATTTATGTTTTCACAGTTTTTCTTGTTTGGTTACAATAAAGTGTTAGTTAATAGTCACTAAATAGCTTAAAAAAACGTCTCTATTTCTGTCTGTCTGTTTGTTCGTTTAGTTTTTTAAACTTCCCAATGGATTTTGATGTGTTTTTTGGAGAATGTCTTCCTATAACAATACAACCTGTATTGTTATAGGTTACCTGATATAATAAATATTGACATAATTGTATAATAATATGTTGTTGTTAAATTTTCTTATTTTATTTTTATTTTCATTATTTATGAAAAATTTACTTATTATTACTGAATGTCTGTATATTTTATTGTGACATAATTTAAATTTGTATCCAACTTCTATTGTATGCCCGATATGGGTAGATTCTGTAGTTAATTAATTATTAAATTGACAATAAAGCTTTATTCTATTCTATTCCCAATGTAAGGTACCAAGTACACTCTGTACTGCTTGTACTTTGGCTACCAGATAACTGATATACTACTTTTTAAATACATACTTATACAGAGATTTACTTCCAGACACAGAACTCGTTTATTATTATATGTGTATTATTCCACTAAAATGAAGCCGGTGCGGGACGCAAGTGTGTCGGAAAAGACACTTTCGTTTAAACGGGGTATCTAATGTTTATGAACAGCAGGACCAAAAAGTTTACCGTGATGAACTCGATCAGATGGTAATAGGATGGATATAAACTCGAAGGAACTGATCAAAATGTGAAAACGTACCTAATAACGAATTTTGGTAATGTTGGCCCTTGAACTCTAAAAATAGACTTAATAAAGGAGACAAACTAAAAGTTTCGTAGACATTTTATATTGCCACAAAAAGAGTTCCATACATCCTATAAGCTCCTTACGAACTGACCAAAACTTTCCTTTAATTTTGTAACTTGAATAAAGCGGAGATTATTTCTAACGAGTACAACAATACTTAAGTACTGCCGTTCCAGAGAGATGACGTACTCGTACATGGCTACTGAGAAACTTTATAATTACTCGTATAAACAAAATGGTATCACTTTAACAAAGTCTGGGTCGGCGCGATAAGTTGACGTGGTGTTTACAGTCGCCGGCGAAAATGGATGAGCTCTTGAATCTTATTACCTTTGTAATTAAGGTGGAAAATGCGGGACTTTTGTTCCAGCGTATGAGCGGTTTGGTGCAACGTAAACATGGTGTTAACTTTACGTAAGATCTAAAGTTTGCTTAACTGAAAACCGCATTAGTTTCGTGAATTGAGTCACAAGTTCGGATAGCAATTTTAATGAAAAATAACATCAAGTAAGTTAACGTTAAAAAATACAATTCACATAAACTGAAGAAAGTTACAGAAATTACAATTCGTGAAGCCAAGCAACTAGGCTAATGACTCCACTATAAAGGTCCAAGCAAGATTGAAGACATAAACATCGAATCGAAGCCCATCTGTATTTATAGATGCGCATAGATAATGTGTACCGTCGACACAACCCCAGTGAAGCGATCAGGGTGCAGGAACGTCATTAGCGTTGCTTTATCGTGGCACACTCATGGGATTCCGATACATTAGGCAGTAGTGCCGGGAAGACACCAGCTTAGATAATACAAGCCGCGGGTAGCACACTTGGGCGGCAAAATGGTACCACTCTATCAATACAGCTAAGCGGATCTTTATTCTGCGTAAACTAAGGTTGATTTTGTGAGTTAGAGGTGTACAGATGATTTGCGTTAGCGATGTTTGGGCCGTGCGCGCAACAAGTGCGGCGCAGGATCGGAGCGAGGCGCGGGGGCTGCTCATTGATCAGCCGGAGCCTGTTGCTCGACCTAAAGACACCCCTCCCCCTCTGACCTGCCTCGCACCATCATACTCCCGATGAGTAATCAAACTGACATATGGGCATAAACGTTGGAACGAGACCCCATCACCATTAAACACCCATATTCATGTCTTATTAAGACATGATTGTCGTGATTCGACTTCCTCCGATACTTTGTTTATTGGCCCCTAAAAGGTTTGCGCACGGTGCTCATGACGAGGGAAAAATGATTTTAATTTGTCGAGTTACTGTCGAGTGACGGTGTTGCGGGACTAGCGGGCGCTTCGTGGTGATTATGCTAACAACCTCGTTGTGTTTGCAACATCAAAGGGCTTTGTTGGGGACGGCGACATAAAGAGCTGTTATTACACCTATAAATTTTATTATGAAATATCATGCCGACATAATAAAATAACACGAGAAAGGGAAATGGCAAGGATTTATTCAGAAGAGGTAACTGTCGGTAGCTAACTACTTGACGGTGTACGAGTCTTAAGAACATGTTATCAGAAAATACGAACGAAAGCAGGTCAGGAAAAATGACACATTACACAGGAAAAATGACAAAAAGTTTCTTTACTTCCGTGAAAAATTTCTTGCGAAGAAAAAAAACTTTATTTCGTTTATATTACGGTATCCTTTTTGTGAAAGAGTGATATTTAAGTGGGGAGGTACATTTATTAAACACCTACTGAATCTTGGAAACACCTAAGTACCAGTTTTAAATATAGACGCATGACCTTTTCGTTTATTATGTCTGGGGCCCCAATGTTATCTCTAACATTATAAAATAAAGTTGATATTTTTGTCTGTTCTTTTATCTTTTAAATTACGGAGTAGATTTTTATGTGGTTTTCACTATCATTAAAAGAATTTATTTCTCAAGGATTATTTGTAGGTATAATACATAATACATTACCCATCCCAGGTGGAGTCAGGGCGGGTCGATAGTATTTTATATTATAATGATATACCTATTTTATTCTGGCAACAGAATGTACCTAAACATATGTAGAACGCTTTCTTTTATTCATATATTCTTAGGGGTCTGCGGCGAAAACGTCAGGAAAGATTAGTGTAAGGAGTTGCCCCACTCGAATTGAAACACAATGGATTCCAGCCTAAAAGCATACATGGATATACCATGTAATTATGTAACGTTAGAAACCCTTACAAATTGTAGGTATATGACCCTACAAAATGATATTACATGTAAACAATAATAGTACGTATAACGGGTATTAATAAAGGTATATTTACCGTGGCTTCATGAACGTTTGTGTTATTGTCAATAACGCAGTGGGAAAGTTCGTTTGTAATGTTTCCGATTGAGATGAAACTTTTATAACAATGTGGTGCAGTTTCCCGAGTGTTGGTTCTGCGAAGTATGATTATGTGGCGTTTGTGTTGTGGGGCAATTTAACTGGATTAATATATAATGAGAATGTTAACTGGTTTAAAAAAAGAACAGTGTGTTGTTTTTTTTGAGCGTGCGTTACGCGAGATTGTCGCTGATTGTGAACCGATTTTTATGATTTAAAGTTTTGTCCGAAAAAAGAGATGTTCCTTAGATAATTTTTGAATCGGCGCGGTGCATTCGAATTCTAAATTCAACTAAATAACTAAATAAAGAGTAGTAGAGCTCTTAGTGCAGAGTTCGTCCGGGGAAGTACTACCACCTTACCCATTTCTGCCGTGAAGCAGTAGTATTTCGGTTAGAAAGGTAAGGGGGCCGGTGAAATTACAGGTACATTAGAGACTTACAACTTAGTCTTAGGGTCGACAACGCATTGACGATGCCCCTAGTGTTGCAAATGTCCATAGGCGGCGGTGACCACTTACCATCAGGTGGACCGTCCGCTTGTTTGTCGGCCTATGTGGTATAAAAAAGAAAAACATTAGAGTACCTGAATAGAATAACAAAAGCAAAATAATATAATACTCATACTGCGTCGATTTTTTGTTTCGTTCATTTTATATATGTAGTACTAATGGTGACTTCCAGAAGAACTTATAAGTAGATTGGACGATTAAGTTTCATAAAGCTGAATTTAGTATGTCTCTATGATTGTTTTAAAAGTAGATGTGTTCGCGATGTGATGCCGGTTTTTTAGGTTGTGGATTCGATATCTAATCAGAGTGAACACCTGTGTGCATGAAAATCATTAATAAGTAGATATATATTCAAGTAGTATATATGTATATTAGATATCAGGTTTCCTGTGGTATAGACAGCAAAAGGTGAACAGACCTAAAACTTACCAGTTGTACTACAAGTATCTATAATACGGAAAGATGAGTAAATAGGTGTTTTGTAAATACGTTCTCGCAACTATATTACATCCTGACACTATAGATTAGAATCGTGGTACGGTCAGAAGGACAGGTCAGCACAGATTCGAAATTACAAAACACCTGAAATCTAAAACGAATGTATATATGAACATAATGTAGAAATGTAAATTTATAGGTTTTTGTATACAGATATGTACTAAACTCCTAATTACTATATTTTTTCATATAATTGATAGATGTAGTGTACAATTGTTTTGTAAACTAAGATAAAAAAAAAAAAAATATCTTGGGACATTCTTTACACACGGCCATCTAGTCCCGAACTAAGCAGAGCTTGTACTATGGTAACCAGATAACTGATATCATACTTATACTACTTTTTTTTTTTCTAAATACATACTTATATATAGATATTTACACCCAGACACAGAACAAACAGACACGTTCATGCACACAAATGTTTGTCCTGGGTGGGAATCGAACCCGCGCCCTTTGGTTTGGCAGTCAGAGCGCTAACCACCAAGCCAACTGGCCTGTCAGATCCGTTCAGCTTCCTACTTATGTTCCTGACTGTACATATAAGTTAAAACTTTTGAAACAGTTAATCTACTTATGTTGCTCACCGTACCAAGCTCTGCTTAGTCTGGGATCAGTGAGCCGAGTATGATGAATGTCCCCGGATATATTTCTTGCATACTTTAATAAAACCGAAGGGATTCAAATTAAAATGTTGCCATGCCATAAGTTCCAAAATTTATCGGGAGCTAAAACTCCTTGGTCCTTGAGTGGGCTGCCATGCGGAAAATTCGCTTACCCAATAAAATATATAAATCAAAGTAGGTACTTTATGTTACTTTCTGGAATGTTTGCATCGTAAAAACATCATATATCTTTATCCAATCGTGAATTGTCAGTTGGTAGGATTGTATTTTTCAGATTCGTAAACGTCGGTCGTTTTTGATGAATGTGCCAAATGATTTGTCTTGATTTCCCAAGTGACTGGGACTGTATGGCGTTATTGCTCCAAAGAGGGGAGTTTCCAACATTTTTAGCTTGTTTACAGCAAACTTCAGTCCCTTGCTGATACTGAGACTATTATTTAAAAAAGCATAGGTATTTTAATTTGAAATTATGTAGGTACACGAAAAGTTTGACTCTTTACATTACATTGGCGTAATATTCATACTACGAAGAACTGGCTTTTCCTTTTAGGATAAATAAATAAACTTGTGCTACCAGTGAGTTGGGCCAGTATGCTCAGTGGTAAGATACTCAGGTCATGGGTTCGATTCCCATCCAGGATAAACATATACGTGACTATTTATTCAATTTCGGGTGTAAATAAATAGTGTGTGACAGACGTTACAAAAGTTTCTTAAAAAAACAGTGCAGGAATTTGATCGCAGCGCCCAACGGGTCCAATTGTGAGTCTAAACCATTCTCGAACCAACTGGAACACACACAAAAATTTCATCAAAATAATTCCAGCCGTTTAGAAGGAGTTCACTAACATACAATAGTACAAATTACTAATAATACTAGCTGCGCCCTGCGGCTGTGCCCGCTTTCAATCCTGGTTATAAACCTTCCTTTTGAATTACTCTATCTATTGCTGAAAACTGCATTAAAATTCGTTGCATAATTTACGATTCTATAAAGGGTATACAGACAAACATTATATATATATATAATGTTTATATAATAAAGGTTATAATAAGGTAAAGGTAATAATAAAGGTTATATAATCTAATCCTACGACATTCTTTACACACGGCCATCAGGTCCCAAACTAAGCAGAGCTTGTACTATGGAAACCGGATAACTGATATACCACTTTTTTTTTCTAAATGTATACTTATATAGATATTTACACCCAGACACAGAACAAACAGACATGTTCATGCACACAAATGTTTGTCCTGGGTGGGAATCGAACCCGCGCCCTTTGGTTTGGCAGTCAGAGTCGCTAACCACCAAGCCAACTAGCCTGTCATATATTTAAAAAGTATATATAGTATATCATTCATCTGGTTACCACAGCCCGAGCAGTAGGTACCTACAAGTTCGCTTAATTTATTATCAGATAACCGTGCGTGAAGAATGTCCCTGGCCATTTGTTATTATTTAATTTGTACAACAAATAAAGGTTGGTTAATCGAGAATAAATCAAAATAAAAAGCCTATCTTGTTCTTCTGATTAGGTAGGTACTTAAGTACTTTCCAGCTTTATAGGACCTAACTTTTATAACTCAATAAGAAAGGCCTTAAAAGTTTGACAATAACGATAAATTATCTGAACGAAATAGAATGTTTAATTTATATTTGATACTGACTTCTGAGAGCTGACAGAAGAGCCAAATTTGCACTTTCAATTAACTCTGCGCTTTTAAAGTTGCAATGGTGAAAACAAATATGTAAAAATATATATTTGGGTGTCACATTAAATAATAATCAATCGAAATTGAAATAAATATTTACCTGTTCACTTATAAAAAAATACAATGTTCCACACCATTTATTCAGTTTAGACCCGCGGAGGGCACTTATGAAGGTCAAATTTTAAGTTACTGAACCTACCATGCATCGGTTCGAAAGTCAGCCTTCAACTGAGAAGAACTGGCAAGAAACTCAAGATATAAATATATATGTACAATAATATATTACTAGTTATATAATACTATATGTTTAATATATAGGTACCTACAATTATTATTAAAATATTTTTTATAAATTATTCTATCTATCTAATCTGTCTTATGGTCTATTTATTATTTCAATATTATATATTTTTTTATATTTAACATTTAAAAAGAAAAAAGAAAAAACAAAACACTTATATGTAGGGTAAGCTGGGTACGGTTGTGACAATTTTGGTTTGATCGCCTATAATTTTGTAAATTTACCAGTTATCTGGGAGAAAAATCACTTTAATACTTAATTTGAATATTTATCTACCTAAAATTGTTAAAATATTGTCCCTAACTACGCTGTATTAGGCATAAGATCAAATAAAAAAAAAAAGGGAAAGTGTCACAACCGGCCACACCCCAAGGGCGGTTGTGACAGTGGTTGGGGTCGGTAGTGACAGGCATATAAAATACATCCAAATATTTTGTAATGACTTTTATTGTTACAAATAATTAACTGAACACAACATAATCTTCTTTTAAACAAAGTTAACAATCACTTTATGGCAAAAAAGCGAAAATCTGTGATCACTTCTCTTCTTAAAATTAATAAGGCACTGTAACATATAACAGTCTTCTTTATAATCAGTCAAAATGTTAGCTTAACTACTACAAAATTTCAACAAAACTGTAACACAACAAAGAAAAAATAAACATTTATAAAGGTACCAATCAACATACTGAGTCAGATTTAACATGTGACAAATGTAATGGGGTCTATCACCTGCGCACTTTACGCAAGACCAGAGCCTAAAACTAATATAACACTGTACCATATAACAGTCTCCTTTAAAATCAGTCAAATTGTTAACTTAACTTAAAATTACTGTAGCTAACTGGAAAAAGTTTTACAAAATTTTAACAGAACTATAACACAACAAAGAAAAATTAAACATTTATAATTGTATCAATCAACATACTGAGATCTAGTCAGATTCATCACAGTTGTGACAAATATAATGGGAACTATCTACCTGCGCACTCTACGTGAGACCAGAGGCCACATGTTCCTTGGCACTTGATCCATTTTTCGCCAGCCCTACTTTCAGAATATGCGGTTACACAAACCAGACATAAATAATCTTCTTCATCGGATGACTGTTGTGAAGTCTTTTTTTTCTTGCCATTGGTTTTTCCTTTACCTTTCCCTTTATTATTTCGTTTTGGTTCAGTTAGGTTTTTCTTTACATGCTTAGCCTTCAAACGTTTTTCTTTTTCTTCATGTTCTTTCCTAACTACCTCTTTCTCGGGTGTATCTGTGTAAATGGTTGACTTTTTTGTTCTAGCACCTCGTTTTTCTTTGAGCAGCTTTCGGAAGAGGTCGAACAATTTCGGGCGAAAAAGCAGGCGGTGTGTCTGAGGATGATGCAGTCTGCTGAACCCGGACAATTTCAGGCAAAGAAGCAGGTGGCATGGCTGAGGTTGAAGCAGTCTGTGGAACCCGGACTATTTCAGGCAAAGAAACAGGTGGCGTGACTAAGGTTGTTGTTTCACTTATCTGAATTTGGTCAATAAATGGAGTTGAAGATTCTCCCGATACAGAATCCGTAAGTGTCAACATTTGATTGTTGAGTCCAGGACTGTTATTAACAGAATTAGGAACGCACAGAGTGTTGATTGCACTAGATGGTCCTCTGCAGAAACGTTATCCTCAGTGTCAGGGTTTGGTCGATCCGTTACAAAAGATGGCGCAAAGTCAATTTCTTGGAATAAATTACGATTAAACGGATAAATACCAGTTTTGATAAAACCTGCCTGAATGTTTGATTGTGTAAATGCCTGAGGCATAGCAGTCTTGACAACACCTGGTATGTCGTATATAGTCATGGTCTTGCCAGGGTGACTTCGCATCCATCCGTCACAAGCAGCATTTATGGCCTTTTTAAATGGTCCAAAGACAGATCGGTCTAATGGCTGCAGCTTGTGCGAGCAATGCGGAGGAAATGAAAGCAGAGTAATGCCATTCTCTTTGCAAAAATCCAGGGTATTGATATGGACATGAGAGGAATGATTGTCCAGCACTAATAAGATTTTATGTGTTGGAGAAGCATTAGAGAATTTCTTGAAATGTTCGAGAAATACCAAAAATGAGACATCCTGCATCCAGCCTGAAGGATTTGCAGTTCCAATCGATCCCACTGGCCCGTCCCTAACAAAATTATCATGATAACGAACCCTCGGAAATATAAAAAAAGGAGGAATTGCGTTTCCCAAGGCATTGACTGCCCAAGCAACTGTGACTAATGTGCCACGCTCCGCTGAAGTAACAGCTCCCACTTGCCGTATACCACGTCTTACCACTACTTTATCAGGTCTTTGAACAGTAGTGACACCTGTCTCATCAATGTTGTATATATCCTGTGGCTCATATGCGTGTCTGTCCAACACAGTTTGTAAATTATTATAAAAAGCTTCCACATTTGTTTTGTTGAAACTTGTAGCTCTTGAAAGGCTTGTAGCCTGAGCTACGCGTACAGACAGTGACGGGTTTCTATTCATGAATGAACGGAACCATTCTTCACCAGCCATCTTATACTCAACCCAAGTAGCAGGTCGCTTTATGTTGTATTTAGTTGTCAGTTCAAATGCCAGCTTCCGTACTTCTTTCGTAGAAAGGCCAAAATAAATGTCCGCGCAACGTGTAATAAATATATTTTGACAGCTGCTGTTCTTGCTCGACAGAGAATACTTTATTATGAGCAACATACCCCATGCTGATGGTGCCTTCCTCTTGATTCTCGCCGGCTTCGTTGCGTTTGCGTAGGTATCGCACGAGCGACATGCGATTAACTTCATGTATTTCCGCAGCTCTCCGTAATGAAGTACCGCGTTTCACCTCTTCGTAAGCATTTTCATATTTACTAATATCAGACAGGCCTCTCTCGGTCTTCCGCACGCGTTTTCTAGGCATCTAAAATAAAACAAAACAAAAAAAACAATGTCACAACCGTACCCACAAAATTTGTCACAACCGTACCCAACGCATACTTTTGAAAACAAAAAATGACCATGACTAAGCAAAAAGATCTGCATTAAAAGTAATTACTCGTAAGTAACTGCTAATGTTCAAGTTATAACAAAAAAAAATAAAAGGCAATCTATCTGTGTACAAATAACCGTAATTACAAAAAGAAATCGAACAAAAAAACTTACTTTTGACTGTCGAAAATCAATGTGGGCTCCTGCTTACGTTACCGTCGCACGCCGGCTGACGCAACACTGGGACACGCGTTTAGACTTGCATGCCGCTTGTCTTTCCCCTTGCACCCCTCCCCGCGATCCGTATAGTTTCGCTGTTATAGCAACTGTCACTACCGTACCCTGGCACAATCGTACCCAGTTTACCCTATAGAAAATAACAATAATTACAATCTAAACAAGCAAATTAGAGGTGCAATGTGCGAGAGAAGCTATTTCCATACATTTTTATCTTCAATATAATGAACTACCTTGTAATACGCCTTTTCTTTCAAAACTTTCTTATTGTGATTTTTGAGCTTATGATCAGACATTTTGGTTACCGAAAGCGGTATTTTATTATAGAATCGAACACAATTACCCAGAATGGACTAGTTACCTTTAGATAGTATAAAGGATCGAACAACTAACTTATCCCTTTGTCTTGTATTAATATTATGGATATCCAATTTAGACACAAACATTCCTATGTTTCTACGTATAAACATTATATTTTCATAAATATATGTATAGTGAAGTATCATTATAATATATATTTCCCTAAATAAATCTCTTAGTGTTGCACAGGGACAAATACTGTAAATTACTTGAATTGCTCTTTTTTTGTATCATAAAATATTGTTTCCAAAATAAAATACCATAGGACAAGAGGCTATGAAAATATATAAAATAAACTAAAATGGCCGACCCAACATTCGTCAATAGTTTCATTTTCCTTACAGCAAATGAAGTAGGACGTAATTTAGCAGCAAAAGTACCAACATAACCTGCCCACTGTTATTTGTTAACTTATCCTATTATACTTTCCTTACAAACCTATACATTAAAACAATACATAGTCACATCGGTTCTGCCGATCTTTAAATAACTAAATGTATATATAGTACTAGCTGTCCCCTTTATAATATTAGTAGGGATTATTTGTTCATATGGATATGGTGACATAATATAGATCCCTATATTATCCTAATATTATAATTTTGTTTTTTTTTATATGTAACTCAAACGCATAAACAGTAAAAAGGATTCGGATATTTGGCGCACAGATGGCATACTGTCCTTCGGGAATGGGTGTACAACCGCAGCGAGGAAGCTAGTGTATAATAAATTAGGTACCTACGAATACTGAGGAAACAGATGCCAGGGAGGAAACGCCCAAGGCCAGTTGTATCACCAGTCGGTTTGATCGTTTAATTAACCACAAAAGCAAACGAATAAGGTTTTAATGCCAATTATAAACCTTGTTATAAATGTGTATGAAAGTAATAAAAAAAAACCCACTAATATTAAAATACTCGTTTTGTTCCGTTTTTAAAAAATAATGTTAGTGGATAATAGTATATCATAATTCTACTAATACTATAAATGCGAAAGAATGTATGGATCTTTGTTACTCTTTCACGCAAAAACTACCAATCGGATTTAGATGCAACTTGGCACATAGATAAAGCATATCCTGGAATAACATATAGGGTACTTTTTATCCCGGGAAAACATGACATCCTTCGGGAACGCGGGTAAAACCGCGGGGGATACATAGTATACTATATATCTGAAAGCGATAAAACTTTATTGAGTTGTTTGTTCTACGTAGGCTTGCGATTGTTCCTGAAAAAAAACGCATAGCAACGTATGCCCGGAACAGACTACTTAATAAAATCCGGCGTTTGATTCTTTGAGCTACTATGGAATTTTATCTCTTTGTCTACGAAACATTGTTGTGTTCTTTTACGAAACAAGTGCAAAATTACATGGAAGATACATAGATATAAATTATAAGCTAGAATTAAATAGAGCAACATTTTCTAACAACAAAACCACGAGGCAAAAGTTAAAATACTTATGATGACAAAAACATTACATTTTATTTAAAATGTTCCACTTTGTAACAGACTAAGCTGTAAATAATTTCAAGATACAATAATTCGTTTAATTTGTACAAAGAGGTTTAGTTACACTTTTTAAAATATTATTTTCTAAGCTCTTACTTTGTTGAATAACGGCGAGGGATCTTGGATAATAATGCAATTTATTTTTTTATAATAATTTAATTTAAACCCTCCCTCAATGTCAGGCTGTAACGGGCCAGTCCCAGTGGATTTGTATTCTTGACTCGTCGGTTTCAGCCTCTAATTGCTTCCTTTAGATTTTTCGCAGATGTTCCTTTTACAAGCTTTTCGATACTTCTATTCGCTTCGATTTGCGATCTTCTTTCTGTTTGTTTATACGTAATATCAGGGTTCCTCGGGTGGTAATACTTCTTGTAAATATCCTTTATCTATTATGATATTGCTATGTTTCTTTAATATTTGTAATCTATCTAGGTACCAAAAGGAATATACTAAGTTATAGGGCTTAAAATAGCAACTCCCAATATAATATTTATCATCTTGAGTGTTTTTATTCGGTTTACGGTTGGGTACACTTACAATTTGTAGTCTTGATGTCACTTCTGAGGTGAGAGGTCACGGTCAGCTTGCATTCATGATGGGGTCGTCTGGGTCGTAGACTAGGACACCTATTACTCACCTGTACGCCACAAATTTGCCAAAACGTACAGACTGACAAATCGCTGAAGAAATCGCCTAAGCGTACAAAATCTGTGACGTCCCGTGAATAGGTATTAGCTTCAGCTACCTCCAAAGAGGATTAAAAGATTCATAAGAGTGAGTTCTATGTACACATGCCCCAACAGAGCAAGTTTAGGATCTGACGCGGAACTTTTATTTGAGTTCGCCGCCAAATATGCGGATATACAGAAGCGACGCGACGGCAAGAATTTTAATTTTGTTCAACTCTTCGTGTACAAATGTAGAATATGGGGCTGGAAGGTATATATCTTAAGGTGCTGGGAGAAATTGTTTATAAAAAGGTTTCATATTTCACTACAATATGTAAATGGTTATAACGTTCTACATAGATCCATCAACAACAGAGCAACATTATGATAGACAAAGGATATTATTTTATTATTCTAATAAGGTGCTTACTAAGGATAATGTTTAGAATAGGCATCTCTCGAGAATTCGTGTATCAATATAACTACAAGGCATAGAACATTGCTTCAATTCACGATCATAAAATATGCAACACTTCAGCGCTCTAAGTCAAATAGTCTGAAAGCAAAGGCAGTGACGGGCTGAAACTGAGTCGATCCCAATTTTGGTATAGAATATTTTAGTATTTCTTAACCATATTCCGAGGCAATTTTATTAAGTTAAAATCGAAATATACACTAACTTAAATTTTATACACGTTTATGCAGCTCGTTACTAAGATCGTATTTCTGTGAGCATCCTGATGCATCCTGCCTTTTGAGGCTTTAAATGGTAGACTCTATATGGCACAGTGCCAAAAGTACTCGCAGCATTTCCCTGCTGGATTGCAATCCATATAATTACATATTCGTTTCCTAGTTGTTGGCCCAGGCCCAGCTAGTAGGTAACAGAGCGTAATAAGACATTTTTCTGTTAGTTTATAAACTTTTATACACTTTTCCTCCCCATGTTTTTGTTCCGTAACAATATCATTTGTCTGAAAGTTCACGTGGAAAACAATGTCTCATTTATTTTGTTGATCGAAAACTGAAACGTAGAAACTTTGTTCGTTATGATCATTACGATTGCACGACATAAAACATGAACAATCATTTATTAGCGGAGGAAATAAAGTACCTATACGAGGTTCCCAGTTAACAGGTCCCGTCGCGATCCAAATGGCAGCATAACAAATGTTTAATTGAGGGTCAAGATGACCCCTAAATACGGCATAATGTAATCAAAAGCTCTTCTAAGTAAACAAGTGGTGGGTCGAGTGGTACCGGGCCGCGGCGTTGTGGCATCCAGCGTTGACCGGGACTTGCTAATAAATTCAAAACTTTTGACGCGAGCCCCCACAACCGACAACTGACAAATCAAAGAGGGTCGCTCGTAATTACGTCGAGGGTGCTCGATATGAGTACACGCTCACTCCGACCGCTCATTTCGAGTGTTTTAACATTTTGTGTGATGTAATTTTACATTTTTTAAGGGTTCCGGCAAATGGAATCCCACCTGTTCACGTCCATAGGGTAAACGGATAATTACTTTGCGTAACTTTAAAATTGCCTATCCAGCTCGGAGTGACGTGCTGAAAATTTTGAGCGCTGTCGAGAGCCTAATTTGTTTAACTTGATGGCCGTAGTTGTATTATGTAACTTTATTAGATCAGTCGAATCGGCCTCGGTGGTCGAGAGGTATAAAGCAAAGCTAGGCACCGAAGGTCCTGGGTTGTTCCTTTGTAAGAAATGATTACTATACTACCGGCATGCTATGATGGCCGTTTTGACGTTTCAGATTGTCATAGGAGAAGAAACTGTATTGCTTTGGAAAAAGGTTAATTTCCATCATCATACAATTAGCTGTTGGATCAATAGATGCACCTTATACTCGAAGGAATAAAGGTTATTTTTCTTTGTCATTGTTAAACGTCAAAACGGCCATCATAGCGTGCCGCAAGTTTAGTCTAGGATTGTTAATATGCCTGACAGATGGCGACAATGCTCACAACACATATCTTTGGGACTTAAATATCTTTGGCAGAATGTGGGTCTCAGGGCTGTGACCTTTATCTACCTCTACGGGGACAATGAGGAAAAATATGTTCTTTTTTTTTAAGTCATCGTAGCCTCTAGACAATCATCAAAAATCAATGGCAAAGTGTTAAACCAGTACATTTTTATAGCCACTAATTTTAATATTACTTTATCTACATTGGTAGCATTTACTCAGTAAGTATCTAGGGAGTTAGGGTAGTAAAACGAGTAGTCGTTTCAAGTAGTGCACCCACGGGGGCCGGCACGCACCCATTATCCAGCTGGGATTTATTTATATTGCATTAGCCTACCGCCACGGGGCGCGCCTGTGGTTTTTATTCCCCCGTGCACCTCCCCCAGTGATGATATATGGCCTTTGCGAGAATTCACCTGAAATCTCTATAAAATGAGCAAACGGAATTGCGTATACACGAACGGAAGTTACTTTCTTTTTTGCCAAGTGAATAATACGGATTGTGTGCACAATGTAAGGAGAACATTTCGTATGTTATCATTTTTTATGTTTATTCTTAGTGCGTGCAATAGTTATTTTATTCAGATTTTAGTTTTATTTCTAGAGTAGTCGGCGTAAATATCATTCGTTTTATTGCGCTACGAGATGTCTACGAAGGAGTTACGGAGCTGTTTCCAGCAATGGTTATGACATTGACGTACTTTGTATTATTGCAGCTGGTTATACAATTCAGTTAGTGTTCGAAAGATGTCTAGCTTTATTTTATTCTTCCATCCGGGGTTTCTTAAGGGACCTTATATTTTCCTTGGATTAAAACATAACATCACACATATCACGTAGTAATATTGGTAAATATTCATTGTTCCATTCTTCTTTTTATAATGCAATGCAATAATGTTTTTATATTGCATATAATATGTCATATTTTTCAGGAAAAGTGTAGCTTCTTCTTCCTTTCTATCAGACCAGTAGTTTCTGAGAAAACAAACATACAAAGAAAAAAAAAACCTTATTATCAGTGTTGCCACACGCATACTATCTTAAATTTACTACGAAATAAGAAAATAAACCTTAAGTAAAAAAGATAATGGTACACAATTTTGTTAACGTCACGTTGTAAGTCCTCTTATAAATCGGCGCCATTTGTTTTTATTTAGCCAGCTCATTATTAAAGTTGAAGTCACAATCCCACTACGACATGGTTGAGTAAGTTTAGTGCATTTAACGACCATCGTTTGTTCTGGAACAACTTGAACGATTTGAAATGGGATTGCATTTAATTGTACACTACTATTAACTTGATTCACACTTCAAGCTCTGCTTTGCGTAGTTTGAAATTCGAATCGCTTTCTTTCTTTATTTATTCTTTATTTTTAAATAACTGGTGGTCGCCAAGCGTTCGAAATTCGACCGTAATTTTAAATATATTTTAAGTCTTATTAAGTATTTTAAGAACTTCAATGAGGTTTTTTTGTCACAGTTGTAACCTCATTGGATAGAACTTTTTGGATTTTCTTCTTTTACGTTAGCTTGGAGTGTTTGACGTTGGCTGTATAATTTATTTATATTGTAAAGTATATGTGTCTGTCAAATGTATGGTAGTGTGTAATGTTTATTTTAATTAATTTTATGTATTTCTAAAGTATTTTATAAAATTAAATAGATTTATGCACTTCTTCTCTATATAAACTTTAACTGTGTTTAAAAGGGGTCTAAAGTTTTCGCTTCACGTATATAGATTTACAATATTCAGTTAAACTTTATTAGCTATGTTAACCCCATACCACCTGGCTGACTGTACACTCTTTGGCACCTTAGTAATATACTAAAATAACTGGCCATGTGGGAGAGGGTCTCGCACACCGATTTTTCCCCTTACTTGTGCTATAAGACATTGCATCTTGCCAAATTTCATGGTTCTAGGTCAACGGGGAGTATCCTATATGATTTGATTGCCTTGCGAGTGTAAAAATATGCGACATAAACGGCTGAAGTTCCTTATCGCGTGTTGTGAAAGGGTAGACGGAAAAAAATCATACGAAAAGTTGTAACGACACTTTTTTTCATATTGTTACGTTCGAAATTTAAATGATATGGTTTATTATTGGGTTTGTTTTTTTCATAATTTATTTAATGGCTACATACAACGTGCTTAAAATTCTGTTCCATTTATAAATTAGTATAATTAGTAATTATTATAAGAAAAGGAATAAGTTAAAAGTAAATTTTGATTCGCACTGAATTAAAGAAGCATGTATTATGTCAATGAAAACTTCGTTCCTATCTGGTGTTCCACGACACCATTGTTTTTTTTACAGCTCCAACGGATTGCAGACTTGAGTATTTGACATTAATTTCATCTTGACAGTCAGGTAGATGGTTAATGAAGTGATTATATAAGGGATCCTTTCTTTTTGAGGTTCAGTAACCTAAACATAATTGATTAATAAAAGTTTTCATTGGATTCAGTTAATTTACAAGCGCATCTGACCACGCAAGCTTCTTGGCAAGTTCAGTAGTCCAACTAAATGATAAGGCGGATTTTGACATTTAAGATGTTAATAGATTCATAGTATATTCATTTAAAATATGACATCCATGATGAAAAATGTATCGAATCTGTTTGAATTATTACGCAGTCGGATAACTCTATAAACCATAATATTTAGTTGAATGATCAATTATTCAATATATTTCATGGTAACGGCATCACAATTTTCAGTGTCTTTATTTACTAGTGAATTAGGTTATCAGTAATTTTGATCCACTTCCCACAGACCCGTGTACCCAAAAATAAATCGATAGCTCTCAAAAATATACACACATCACATTAATTTATTTCACCAACGATTTTAGTAATTTGCACTAGTTTATTTTAAAACAGTTTTTTAAATAAATATTCAGTAATTCTTGAATCTATGTGTAAATATGAGAAAATTAGCTTCAAAAGTCAAAGGATTTCGATTCTATAAATACCATGTTTTCGTAAGTGAAAAGTATTTGTTTCAGTACGTACACAATGAATGTCTCGGCCCTTCACGTTCAATATGCGAATTAGGCCTGAATTAAAGTAATTAAGTCGGATTAGATCCAGTTTATTGTTCTAAAAGGGAAATTGGCTACCGCTGAGCTATTGTATTTTCGTCATAAATGAAAGGGAGAACAGATTTCACTACTTAAATTTTAATATACGTATATTTTACTAATTTTTTATCATTCATTTTGAGGGGTAACTAGGTTTAAAGAAAAAATACTTAAAGCTGGCTCTGAAAAAAAATGTTTGGCTGAGGTCTGGCGATCAGGATGTGCGATTTTTCGATTTTTTCGATTCGAATTTCAAAAATAGAGTTTTAAACTCATTCAAAAAGTTGAAAAAAAAACTTATGACTAACAATTTCGTCTTGAACATCACTACACACATTTAATGTTCACAATATGCTGCAAATTGATACCTTATTGGAAAAGGGTTTCATATAATTTTATCTACCGATAAAAAAAGGTTCGTTAATCGATCTAAAAAATACCTTCATTTTATACCTTTACGTAACGCGAGGAGATATACGAGACGGGAGATATAAAGGGAGTTTTATTTCACAGAAATTTATGAACAATGGAAATACCATTTCCAATTTCATTTTTTGCAATCGTCAGTTTTTCGTTACGGTACTTAAGTTTTACGGTTTCCGGATGTGCCCACCGTCGGCGCATTAAAGAGACAATCATCATGCCTTAACAATGCTGGAGTATACCTATCTATGTAAAATCCGACATCTTCATTGTAATATTTTCCGTGAAGGGTGAATAATATTTGCCTCCTTACAAAGCGTCGAAGAAGTTTCCTTGAAGTAGGTACTGGCTTCTTTTCATGACTTCATAAAACCGGTTGGAAAAAGATTTTACTTAAGCATTGTGATGTCGGAGAGCCAACATTTGTATTCTGAAGGATGACTACAAAATCTTTGGTATAATCAATCTACTAACTTCATGTCTTGCCGCAGGGCGTCTGCTATTTTCAGTTGATTTTCAATCAACAAAAATGTGCTTATTTGCTTTTGGCTATTATTCATGTCCTCCAGATTTTTTTTTATTAGGTACTTCTTTCTTTTATTATAAACCTTATGACACAACACGCCTTGATTCTAAACATAAGTTAGGGTAGGTACAGTCTGCAGCATATGTAAATAGTATGTAAATAGCTTAAACACAAAACATTTTTGATTTTATGGATAATTGAAGAGATCCTACTAATATTATAAATGCAAGTTTGTATGTATGGATGTTGGTTACACTTTCACGCAAAAACTACCAAGCGGGTTTAGATAAAACTTGGCACATATATAAAAAATGCCCTGGAATAACACATCGGTTACTTTTTGTGCCGGGAAATTGTTACATCCCTCGGGAACATGGGTAAAACCGCGGGGGACAGCTCAAGCGCGTTCGCAGCCTGAAATATGCTTTTTTATTTTGTAAATCTTTAGAAGATTTTTCAATTTGACATGTACTATGGGGGGTCATGTCCCCTGTGACCCTTCCCTTCGGACCGTGCCTGGTACAGCTAGTGTTTTATAAATTTATACCGGTTCAGCTACTACTTATGATACTGATTGTACGTAGACCAATAAATTTCTTATTACCCGAGACGTCAACGTCACCAACATAAGGTATTCCTCCAATTCTCCGTCGAGGTTTCCTCGTCTAATGGGGATAAGTTATAACCTTACTTATCCATAACTTATCCATGGTATTATGATGGCAAGGCATTAATTTGCCACAATAATACCTATCCTATGTTTAGATATATAACATCTAATTTGCAAGGAACTATATCCTGGGTGAAGAACAAGTTATCACCAGTAAAATAATGTATTAGGTTGGGGAAAAAGTCTTTTCGCATTATAGTATGTATGAACTTGTAATAAAATCTCTTTGGCTATACTATTTGTATCTGGCTGGTTTTGGTATCATTGAATGTTTCAATTTTAAAGAACATGTTTCCAAATTCAAATTAGGAAAATTTGTGATTTTCAATTGATTTTCGTACCGTCAAGATGAGTGAATCTAATGAAGAAATTCGATACATTTTAAAATTTTACTTGAAAAAGGTAAAAATGCAACGCAAGCCGCGAAAAAAAATGCGATATTTATGGACCTATTGCAGTGTCTGTGAGAGTAGCATAAATTTGGTTTAAGCGTTTTCAATCCGGAAATTTTGATGTCAAAGATGCACGTCGCTCTGGTCGCCATATTACGGATAAAATGGATGCCATTTTTGAAAAAGTGGAGCAAGATCGGCATTTGAAAAAAACTGGGTACACAAAAAAGCTCGATATTTGGGTACCTCACGAGCTCACTGAAAGAAACCTAATAAACCGTGTACTCATTTGTGATTCTTTATTACGACGTAATGAAACCGAACCATTTTTGAAGAAGCTGATAACTGGTGATGAAAAGTGGATCACGTACGACAAGAACGTGCGAAAAAGGTCGTGGTCAAAGGCCGGTCCGGCTTCACAGACTGTGGCGAAACCCGGGTTAACTCGCAACAAGGTGATGCTGTGTGTGTGCTGGGATTGGAAGGGCATTATTGATTATTAGCTGTTACCACCAGGCAGGACCATCGATTCTGGACTCTACTGCGAACAACTGATGAGATTAAAGCAAGAAGTTGAGAGAAAGCGGCCGGAATTAATCAACAGAACGGGTGTGGTTTTTCATCATGACAAAGCGAGACCTCACACATCTTTAGCCACTCAGCAAATATTAAGAGAGTTTAGCTGGGAGGTATTAATGCATCCGCCGTATAGTCCTGACCTTGCACCTTCAGATTTCCACCTGTTTCGGTCTCTTCAGAATTCTTTAGGCAGTGTCAGGTTAACATCACGAGAGGACTGCCAAAACCACTTGTCGCGGTATTTTTATAGCAATGAGATCATGTCAATACCTACAAGATGGCAAAAAGTTATCGAACAAAATAGTACCAACATACTTTAGTTAAATGTAAAAAAAACTATTTTAAAAAATGTTATGAATTTTCTTAAAAAATGCGAAGAAACTTTTTCCCCAACCTATTATGTCAAGTAGAAGCCACTAGAAATATTTACAGAGTTAGTATTATTGTAGAATAACTGCACCTTATCAATTCAACTCATGTATTTTTGTGAATGTTTTCATGTTAATTTGTCCAATATAGATTTTCGATTTCTAAGAATGTAGTAGGAAAATTATACTTTGCTTCTTTATTAGGGTCATTTTCATACTCATACAATAACCATTAGATCAACATATGAACTTTGTTTAAAAAAATATATAATTTTTAATGACATTCTTAAATGTTAAAAGGAGTTTCTTTTACCGGATAGTTAAGATTACAATTTTAAATTAAATAAAGAAAAACTGGAGATAATAAAACTAATGCTCATTTAAAAAAAAATTACATCAACGTTTTTTTGTAATCATTGCCAAGCAATTTCCTAGTTATCTATTAAGACCACGGAGTATAAACATATCTTTATTAAAAAACAATAGATTTTCTTTTCTTGATAAAAATCAAACAAATCTTAAGATATACCTGAACCGTAAAAGTAATTATGTAAAATAAACACGTTTCGACATGGAGATTTAATTTACACCTTATTGTCATTCTTCCGAAAGCCCCTGACCCTAATTATATTCGGGAAACCTATACAACTTAATTTCATATTCTCACCCTTATCCCCGAAAATAAATTAAGCACGCAAAGGTCCATACCGAAACATTCGCAAAGAGAAGTCGTAAAATTCCGCCAGTCGTTCGTGAGGGAGCCGATTTTATAATTAAAGTCTGTATCAATCGATTTATCTCATTCCCTAAAACAACAGATGGGGACTGATCTCATTATGTGGAACTCGGAGAAAAATTAAACGAAGACATTTTTATTATTCCTACTAACGTCATATAAAACGTCTATCTGTGTTTATGTCAGACGATAACTACGTGCGGATTGCCAAGTACGGTTTGGCCGAACGCGCGATGGTATTTCATAATCAAGATTGAATGTAGTGGTGGAAGCAATTCCGTGTCAAGTAGATATAAAGGAGATTCTGCCATTGGTAATAAACATTGTTAAATTTCACTTTTGTTCTAGACTAAATAGTCTTTTGTATTCTGCCACTCTGATTTCTACATTAATATTGTAAAGAGAAAAGATTTGAGAGAAGATAAACTGAGAAGTAATAATAATAAATATCCCGGGACATTCTGTTACACACGGCCATCTGATCCCAAACTAAGCAGAGCTTGTACTATGGAAGCTGATATACTATTTTATTTTTCAATATACATACTTATATAGATCATTTACAACCATACACAGAACAAACAGACATGTTCATGTACACAAATGTTTGTCCTGGGTGGGAATCGAACCCGCGACCTTCGGTTTGGCAGTCAGAGCGCTAACCACCAAGCCAACTGGCCTGTCAAAAAAGTACTGGGCCTTTTTTAATAATTCTTTAATTTATTATTAGAGACCTAGTTTATCCAGAAGTAATATTGGTGGGATTGGCCTTAAGGAACGCGAGTGAAACGTCGAAACAAAAGCTGGTGAAATATTTAATGTATAAAATACTGGTTTGTATTTTATAATAAAAAAAATTGTAGAAGGTAGAATTTTCATAATAATATGTGTGTAAGCATTCAATTTACTTGTCAATCTATGTCGTTCTATTTGGTACCTATATATCACAATTTAGTTCTCCATTCACGTAGCTAGGTAAACTTACTGAAAGACGTCAAACTTATTCACAAAACGTCGAGGAATCTCCGTCGGCCTCGATCTTCGGCAGTCGTCGAGCGCTGTTTTGATTGTCAGTCAGCAACAGATGTGTTGACACGTGATCGATTGGCCTGCTTCGAGCGAAGTGTCGATATTTTACTGAATTTGTCGTTATTTTCTTTCTAAACAAGTCTATTTTTAAAGATATTGAAAAAGTTTACGTAAAGACTTAGAAATGAAAGGTTTTTTTCGATTGACTTGTGTAGTAGGTAGTCTAACAGTTGAAATATTAACAAGAATGGGTAGTGGGTGGATAAAACGATTGGCATTTATAAAATGGATGTAGGTAGAACTCGCAATTAAAGGGTATCTGCCCTGAAGCGTGTTTCTATTCCATTTTGTTTGAATTGGCACTTCTGATTAATGATTGTTTGATTCTCTTAATCAACTGTTTTAAACCCTATAACACTGTACGTAGGTATATATTTGAATTAAAACTCCTTAAAAGCCTTAAAAATCCTTCAGATCTTTTTCATTCAATGTCGTTGATGACTAATTGTCGGATTACTACGCAAGCGAGTGGGACTCAGACGTCCCGAGCATTAACATTGATTAATTGCTCGTGAAAATACCATTTCGCCTTCAAACATGAGTAGATCCTTAATACCTAAGGTAGTAATGAGCTTACATAAGTTAAACTAAACATGCAAGGTTTTAATCGAAAGGCGAAAAGTCAAGGGCTTTGTGTTTTCAAAGATAACATTGAAATAGTAATGCCCCGTGGCATTTAACCCGTCACCTGCATGGCGTCAGGTGTAGCCTTTACCTCGTTTCACCCTCGGGGTCGATATTATACCGACATAAAATCATTTTAACAATTGTATAAGTTTCTTTTATATCGTAAACTAGCTTTGGCCCAGCGTTCCGGAGGGATTTACCTTGCAAACTTAGATACCCTATTTTACCGTTTAGGGGTTGAATATCGCAAAATAACTTCGATTCTTATGCTGTTATATATAAAAGCTATATTTCAAATTCCAATTGTTTTTAATAAGATTTGATTCTGTTTTGTTAAACGCTAATAGGCAGTCAATCAATCCATCTGATGAAAAGTGGTTAAAAGCAAACCAATAACAATTTGCAATACCATGGGATTATTCAATTTATTGACGACCTATACTTAGACTTCAATACAGACAGGACCTTAGAGTAATTGTGAACTTATGTTTCCTCACTTAATGCGAACTTTAAACTGTGACAGAGAAAATAAAGTTCCAAAACAGTTTGTTATTCTTTCCAAGAGTCGAATGTGGAAGTTAACGAAGAGAACAAAGAAGTGACGTTGAATGCAATTGACGCGAAGTCCCTCGAGCTTTCGAAGATAGTGGTTTTATTTACGCGTTGTGGTTATTTAAACATACTATTGTCACTTCTGTTTTGTGCTAGAATCAGCTTGGGAACAAAGAACAATATTTATTGCCTCAGCATTTATTCTTGGAATAATTTAGTAACACTGCGTTCAATGTTTAATATTGTGTGTTGATTTAGAAAATGGAATTCTATCAAATTTCTCATGTTGGTTAATAATAGATTTTAGGGCTCGTGTATGAATAGATTTGAAAGTTTTGAATTCATAGCGACCAGCCTTTATTCAGCTAATACAAACTTGGTCGGCGAGCCGCTTCACGGAGGCCTCGGAGAGGTTACCTTTCACGTGATTATGTAGTCAGTGAAAGAGACAGAACACGGAGGACGCGACGTAACTACCTCGAGTTAGTGTCATTTTCTTTACAGAATTGAGCCCCAGTTTAGGTCGGTAGTTGGTACTCGCTTTGTTGTACATACAACTTTCAACAGGATCGCGCAATGGAAATTTGAAAAGTTTTATATTGAATATTTTCAAAGTATAAATAGTTGAGAAGTTTCACGGGACGTTTATTACCAGTCGAGTGGACGGTAGTGAAAAAGGTATTTGAAGATGTTATATATATATAAGTTGCCATAATCGAGGTTAGCTGGACATTTGGAAACCCTCTTCATACAGCACTACAATGTCTATTTCGGTAAAATGCTAATTTACCTGTTTGATGACACGCAAATTCTCGATAGACCATTAAGGTATTTCATTAATGACAATTTATGTGAATTTGCATCTCTTTTTTCGCTTCTATAATATATTTTATACTTTGTATAGATTTGTCTTTGAACACAAAACCATGGTAAGTGGCCTAAAACAGTCAGCATAAAGCCTAGAAAGAAATGAACCGATGATAAATTTAAATCCTATCTATACCAAAAATGTGCCCATTCCATTGATTGCATAATACGAATACATTTTATAAGCAGAATAATCGTTCTATGGTAACGAAACCTTTCATATAACAGTTAGATTTTATTGCTATATTCCCCAAAAAGTGCAATGTTAATTATCACCGTATTTACATAGGACTTCAACCATTCAAACGCCCGTCGAAATCGTTTATAAGTTCTGCGTGTTGCCAGCTCTGAAAAACAAGTTTTGTTTAGGGTTGAATAAGAAATAATCGCGTGTGGGCTTATTGTAGGTTGATAACACTGGTTGAATTTAAATGTATAAAGATTAAAAAGATTTTTAATGGACTACACACGCAAGCATTATTTTAATTTGTACCTAGATTACCATTTTTAAATTTTTATTTATTTATTTAACAATTAGAACGGTTTTCACCAATCCCACGAATTGCATATCTACTAAAAATCATAACAATAAATGAGATGAATAAACTTACAAAAACACAATGCTTCAAGCATTCTACAATTATCGTCTGCCATCCGTTCGCAAACAGATCACATTCAGGTTTCTTAGTAGTGTGTTAAATATAGCCAAGCTTCGAGGTACAGGAGACATTGAACGCGCTACAGTACGACACGACAGAACAGCAAATAATTATGACGTTGTGTGAATATGACGACTGATGAAAAAATTGCTAGAATAATATAATCGTTGCAATATTTCAATAAACAGTCAAATGTTCAGTAATAAGGTCCAAAAACCCTTAGATATGGACTCCTCAAACAGTAAATATAAAATATGAATATAGTGAAGATACTTGGAAACAAAAATACAATACATTTATCATACCGAAGCACGTACGTGTATGACGTACCAAATATTTTATTGTAGTTTAAGCGGTACCCTTCTAGATATAAAGCTAATTATAGCGTATCCCATG
The DNA here is from genome assembly GCA_907165245.1 of Habrosyne pyritoides. Classification (NCBI taxonomy): domain Eukaryota; kingdom Metazoa; phylum Arthropoda; class Insecta; order Lepidoptera; family Drepanidae; genus Habrosyne; species Habrosyne pyritoides. The sequence continues at coordinate 3,401,445 of OU015587.1, read as the reverse complement.
TTGACCGATGCTACACATCCATATAAATAAAATAACAGAGTGGAGCGAACCTTGGGCGTTTGTGTCAATGCACGAACACATATCGTCCATATTTCTACTTAAAATATGGTAATAATATTGGTCAATTTACTGACTTTCATATCTCGGAAAGCGCCGATCCAATATTCAAGGGGTTTCGACTTTATTTGGGTTGATTTTCACCCGATACTTAGCGATGGAAAAGCGAATGGAGAAGTGAATATAGAGCGAAATAGCATGAGAGAAGCACAGGGGACTCCTAAAGTTTTCTCCTTACATTTGGGCCGAGATTGAATGTGTGAAGTCTTTAAAATTTTTGTACCAGGTAGATGTTGAGGTTTTAAGAAGTCATTGGTTCACGGTAACCAATATTCAACTATAGCTTAAGTAAAATTGCAAGATACGTGAATTTAATTCAACATATTAGTATTTACACACTATTGAAGAGAAGAGATTGAAGAGTTCTCTAAGTACCATATTTTCTTTTACGTTATCACAAGAAAGAGTTACTTTCGTAGCGAAAAATTATGTAAATACTTTTGAATGACTGCCTTTCTTAGTATCCTGAAATCTGGCACAGCATCACGGAATATATGAATAATAATGAATTCACATGAAGGATTTTAGTATCTACCTATGATGTGCTTCTAAACTTTGCCTTATGATTGTATGATTGAATAAGTAAAGGGGCTTAATTAACTACGTGAGGCGATTTTGGCGATTTTTCGACCCTTATTCCTTGGTGAGATGTCGTGAGATTTAGCCCCCTGATCTCACGTGAGATTTGCTACGGCTACTTTGTGTAGTTTGCATGGCCGATATTTTTTACATTTAAATGCTTTTGTCATATTTTATAGGACATTACTTCCTTTAACTAAGTTTTCTCGTAATTATAATACAGTTTTATATTGCGGATAAAAAAAAAATATATTTTGAATAAATATTCTAGGACATTCCTTTACACACGGCCATCCGATCCCAAACTAAGCAGAGTTTGTTCTATGGAAACCAGATAACTGATATACTACATATAATACTTTCTTTTTCTAAATACATACATATTTAGACATTTACACTCAGACACAGAACAAACAGACATGTTCATGCTCACAAATGTTTGTCCTGGGTGGGAATCGAACCCGCGACCTGCGACTTCGCAGTCAGTGTCGCTAACCACCAAGCTAACTAGCGTGTGATACGTGATATTTGCCGATACCCCCTCTCCCCCACGTGAGATTCGGTAAATCCCCTAAACGCCTCACGCAATTAATGGACGCCCTTTAAGTATTACCTGAATCTTAAATAAATTTAATGTAATAAAAATATCTCTCAAACCTTTTGAGGGTCTTATCATAAACATTATTTTAAGACCCTACCAATTCCAGAGTTAAATAATTATACTTTTAATTGCTTTTTACTTCGGATAGATAAATATTTGACCATGATTTCACCATGGTAAGTGATGATGTTGCCGAAGGTGGTAAACTCATGAAACCTAGAACTGACTCTCAAGTGGACTTGCCGGTGCATACCAGCAGATGCTTGGCAACAGGTTCTTAATATCATTTGGCCATCTTGGCTACTCCTAAACACCCGAAAATAAAGCACAGGCAGTTAATAAACGAGTCTCATAAAACCATCGTCGCATGAAACCTTCATACACACATTGTAAAGAATTGTATTTATATAAAGATACATTCCTTTGAATGCGTTACATGTCATGTCATAAAGTTTAAAAGACAATGAAAGCACGCTCGGCGCGGGGCGTCAGCCCGGAGGCTTCGGCGACATTAAACTTTTGATATCATACAACAAATAAAAGTTGTTGGCGTATAAAAATACTTTTTAATAACGAGTAAGGTGATACATCAGGATTTCTTCATTTCAATTATATTTATAACGAACTGGTTGACCTCAATTACTTCAAAATAAATAAGCACCTTTTTAATTTGATATACAACACCGTCCTTTGTTATTCCCTGGTTTATATTATCCCTGACTACCATTCAAGGGAACTTTTTCAGGGATAAATCGCTTGTTTGTTAATTCAGACCCCTCTCGTCCCATCCTAATCCCTCCAATCGGTTAGGTGCAATCGAAAAACAAACACTCCGATATTCGAACTGAACGAAGGAGATCCGTAAGCCCATTATTCTGTTTTCCCGGATTTTCCTTCCTCTCTTTTATTATAAAATATACTGCATACCAATTTCATTCCTACAATCGTTATAAGTCTATCTATCTCATATAATAACTGATCAAAATTAAACGCAACCGGAAAGTAATTCTGCAAGTGAACTGAAAGGCAGGCCAATAAACAATACGGGATCGCAACCATGAAAGATGGCAACAATAAAACCGCATAAGTTACGTTTTTTTCTTTCTTTGTGCCGTTTGCACATGGCTGTGTTTGGGAAGCACTGAAAGGGTGCAAGTAAGGGGCGCGGATCCGGGAGCGCAGCCCGTCATCCGGCACGACCGGTGTCTTCCGGCATTTCCTCGCTCCACAATCTCTTCCCCCTGCTTCATTATTCGAAACCTGCCCGGGTCGGAGGGGCGCGGAGGGGGTGCTGTGTTGCCATTGTACGTGTGTAATCGACTTTGTTCCTTTGTCGGGGAAAATTGCTTCTCGGGAAGCGTCAGTACGTTTTACTTTGACTGAGCCTCGTTTATGTCTTTAGTTTGTACGACTATTAAATGCAACGAATCGGACATTATAGTCTTCATTTTATGGCTTCTTATCCTTTTACTTTTTGTATGCAATGAAACTGGAGCGAGGATAACAAACTTTATCAACTAGAATGAGTTGAACTTTAGGATCTTTGACAATATTACGGAATTAACCTGGATTTAGGAAATATATTCTACCTGATTAGTTCGTTGTGTGTGCCCAGTTTGTAATACATACACATTCGTACACTTGGAGGTTTTCTATAGATTCAGTCATCCGATCAGAGCATTTTTTCCCACCGATATTAATGATCGAATATCAAAATTTATTTCTAAATTGAGGATAACTTGGAAATATCATGGCAACACATTTCCAGAGGCGGGAGAGCGGTGCGGCGGCGGCGCGCGGCAGCGGCAGCGATGGTGTGGTGGGTGCGTTAGTCCGCTTGGAGCGGCGCGGTGGCTTGGCTCCACGGAGTCGTCCCGGACCGCAGCCGGCACCCGCCCTCAGGTACTTCGATGCATGTATGTCGCGTTGACGCGTTGGCGCGCTGACGTGACGCGTCGACGCGCCACCCTGTTGCGCACTGCACAACAATGTTTATGTTGTAAATTACTCTATGCAACTTTCCTCTCACGCGCGAACGTTTTTCATTTGGCGCGCTCGCACTTTCGGAGTTTCCAACGCCTTTTATCTCAAGATTTTTATTCGCTGCAATAGGTAAATTATACGCTTGCTTTTCGGTGTTTGTGTTACAAGTCTCTTGGATATTTAAGTGTAAGGACGTCTGTCGGGAAATTTTTGTAAGTTAAAAAGTTCTCGAGTGTTTTCGAGGTAGGTATATTTTAACTATTATGATATTAATGCATCATTAATTGATTTTTTGTAGTCTTTTTAATGAATAATAAGATAAGCTTCAATAAAATACATTTTCAATTACAATGTAACGATATGTTAATTCAGATTCAATAATGCGATATCATTTATCGTAATTAGGCCGCGCCGGGCAGTTGATTAAAATTTAATTGCAGGTTTGTTGGCGTCTCGTTAAGCTTTATCTGATTTATATTATAATTTATGTGCATGAATATATGACGTCGAATCGTACGGGTGTGTTGGCTCGCATTTCGTATGGAAAGCGCGGAAAATGTTGCGAGTAACCGAATTGTGTGCTTTGTTCTCCAAACGGTTCTACAATATAAATAACTTTGTGATACGAAATAATACTCTAAATCCATATACATATAACTGACTTTAAAGCGTACGGGTTTTGATAAATACATATAATCAGAATGTATTTGCTGCTTAACCGAATAGAAATGCCTCTTTATTAAATAAAATAAAACGAATTGAATAATAGGTAATAAAATACGAGGCAATTCGAAATATTAAGGCAAAAAAAGTTCGTTTATTCGAGAATATGGAAAATATATATAGATAAATATTCGGAAATTAAAAAAAAGAAAATATTGTTGAAATTAAAAAAAATATTGGTACATTGTTTTAATATTACTATTATGAGAACGTTGCTCAAAATGTTATTCGCCCGGAGTCTGTCGCCTACCCCGCCCAGATCCTATTGTTCAAAGATCATTCGATTTTGCCAGCTGTCAAGTTTAGATTCAAATCAAGAACAGCAAAGTAGGGACAACAAAGTAAAGTTTGACATTTCGTGTGTAGTTTTGGGTTGGCTGTACTTTGGCTATGAAAAACTTTACGGTTGAACTCGGCTTTGTTTTATAGTTCAATTTTCCACGCTCAACTAACACTGCTATAAAATTGTGGCTACTTATGTTCTAGCCACTATATTATAAAGCAAATTACTAAGGTATCAGTGTTAAACTAAGGAACGTTTATAATACTAGCTGTCCTCCGCGGTTTCATTCGCATTTTGGAGGGATCGGACTTCGCGTGATAAAAATATGTGTTAATATAGGTTGTAAGCTATCTGTGTGCTAAGTGTCAGGTGAATGTGTTGAGTATTTTTATAGTGTAAAAGTAACAAAAATCAAAACCATTTATTCAGTTTAGGCCCTCGGAAGGCACTTATGAAAGTCAAATTTAAAGTTACTGAAGCTACAACTGGTTCGGAAGTCAGGCTTCAACTGAGAAGAACCGGCAAGAAACTCAGCAAGGTTACATAGTTTTTTATTTTTTATTAAATAATCATCCATCCATCTTCATAAATTACTATTTTTATTAACATTTATATTTTCTTATTTGTAGGATATAGGATGTTGATTGCAGAGAAATAGGTCTTTAAAAATACACTTGTTTATATTTTTTAATGTAAATTAATATTTTCGGCAAGCCCATCATATTTTTTTATTCTTTCTTATCCAAATAAAAAAGAGACAATGTAATTTCCCATTTGAGTTTTTAATATCCTTTGTTTTATTGGAGTTGGTTATTTCAGCTCGGGTAGGTAGTCAGTCTCAAAGTTTTTTTTACTACCATGCTCTTAGACGATGAATATGTAGCCTCTTATTTGTGGAATCTACTATGGATGACCTGTTGCCTTTCTGGCATCATTCCAAAAATTCCCATAAGGATTTCGACTCGTGTAAATCGACCAATGAATTTTAAAATAACATTAACCAACAAAATTGCATTGGAAAGCATTCAGAATGTATTTTTCACGCCAACACATTGTGATTGAAGATAAACAGATCGATAAGGACACCATTACGCTAAATTTACTTCACAAAGGTATTGATTGATTACTTTTTAATTGTAGCAGAGGCCAACGGTACAAATAAACATACAAATTGATTTATTGTATACGTACAATGGTTATAAATTGATGTACTTTTGTCGTTTTACTCGACAAATGTACATTATCGACACAATTGTTACAATACAATACAAAAATGTTTTGTGGGGAGTAACGTACTTCAAAAAGATTGGTTTACAAGTATCGTGAGCTAAGTGATTACATTTCAACTGATACTATCGGTAGTGCCAGAGACAAAATGAGTTTGAAGACGTATTTTCGTCGCTTCACAAAGTGGTATTGGTAAAGATCGTACTGTAACGTAATTTGTCGTATATCTAAAGTAAATTAGTTGCTTCTCCGAAATAGGCGGGTAGTGGGTATTATCTATTTACTGTCTATTCTTTGATATAGTTCGAATAGATTTTACCACGTACTTTGATGTAAAGGCTTTATCTACGGATATTAGAATGAAGTTCCTTACCGCGCATTGTGAAAGGGGGCTACACGGAAAAAAATCATACGAAAAGTTGTAACTACAACAACGACCAAAAGTGTGTTCGAAATTTAAATGATATGGTTTATTATTGGGTTTGTTTTTTTCATAATTTATTTAAAGGCTACATACAACATGTTTAAAATTCAGTTCCATTTATAAATTAGTATAATTAGTAATTATTATAAGAAACAAGTTTTTCTCAACACTGAACCTAAACTCAGCGTTTTGGTCAATTCCAATGCGTATCTTCGTTCCATCCGGGTGTCCCTTGACACCTCTCAAGTTTTTTTTATTATTAAGATATACTGTTATTTAAGATTTTGGTAAAGGAATACAGTTTGGTACTGTCATTAGCATGAGAATGTAAGTATAGATATTTCTGCTTTATTGTCTGCTTTCATTATTGATTTATCTTCTATCATTTGTAGACGGCTTAACTATTACTATTACTCTGTCGGTGTCGGCCAGTGCTGTTGATTTATTGAAGGATGTCAAATATTGATTCCGAACTGTCTATGGTTATAAATGTATGTTTGGAGCTTTACGTTGTAGTAGCTAGGTAACACCTGGCACACAAAAATGCTTCGCAGGTGCTAGGACCTATTAGTTTAACCATCGTTGTAAGCTATTTATTATTAGCTATTATTTAGAATTAGATGTTTTATTATAGCGCGAACTATAATTTTTTCTAAAATAAAAACGTCAGTTATTCCTCATAACATTAGTTATCTGTCAGTATAAGTCCCGTTAAACCGTCCCGGAGATTAACCGGAACAAAATATTTTTTGTTATAGGTACAGATTCTTTCATATGCTTTAGTAAAAGATGTTATTTTTACATTAAAACAGATTTTGGGAGAACTAAAATTTTATTTATTTTAGAAATTTCTTGTAGTTAATTTACAATTATATTTGCGCCAAAGCACTTTTAATTATCATCAAATTTTGACAACATTCCATACGATTACTTTATTATAGATTTTTCCTTTTTTTAAACGTAATATATTGCCCTCTATACGCGCCGTTTCAATTAAGATATAAACATTCAAATGGTAGCTCTAAATTAAATACAAATCATCATAATGCCATTTATAAAATATCCCCTCGTCAAAGTTTTAGAGCGGTATTCACCCCCACTCGGCAATGTAATTAAAATCTAGTACGGATGGCGACCATTCTCCCCAGATAGTTGTAGAGGTTACCATATTTGATACAACATTTTCAGATTCATTATGTTCACAGCGTTAATTAAATTTCGGAAGGGACATTTACTTGCTAATACATAGTGTATAGACATAATTACATCGTAGTTTCTCTCTAAATTAATATACCTACGAAACGCTACGAGAATAAAACTTCAAATTAAGAACGATTACTCTCTTTATTCCGACGGCAGAAGGATCATTTTCATGATAAAATAATTGAGTAAGTACTCGTTGTAGCCGTCCGTACATTATTAGGATTAATGTGCTACGAAATGCTACGAGAAAATGTTGTGGTAAGATTTATTGATTGGCTGTGGTACCGTACCACTTCATATTGCTATCCAATTAGGGATGAATTGAATTGCTTTTGTGGCTTGACTTCAGGAGGTTTTGAAAAAGAGACGTTTAGCAGAAAATCAAATCAATTTACGATTAGGTCTTGTTTATTCATAATAAGAGGTACTAGGGAGCCCTTTTGTTCCCAAATTAATTATTTATTATGCTAAACTATTCCCGGTATACTTTGAAATGCGTCTTCGAATTGAGAGTTTAATACAAAAACCCCATAAAAAAAGTGCGTTCAGTTTTTCCAAATTTTCCGACAATCTTTTTTCCTTCCATATGACTGATTATTAAGAAGCCGTCCTGATGTGAGGCTTTTAGTAACGAATAGTATTTAGCATAATATATAGATAGATATAATTAAGCGATAGTATGCAATAATTTTGCCAATTCTTTTAAATAGTCTATAGAAAAGTATTATCATCGCAAGACGCGTGTAGGCTTTGGTGAGAATTTTTCCAAAGTTTACTTGAAATGTGTTGTTTTCTCATATTATGAATTACTAGCTACCGTGCCGCAGTTCCCGAAGGTACTCGTATTTCTCGGGCCATAAAATAGCTTTTGTCACGTGAAAAAAGTGTAGCTTTTTATTAGTGAACGAATTTTTGGAATCGAATTAATACTTATAGAGATAACCTCCATCAAACTTACTATCATTTGTACGCTTGGATTTTACAAACAACGCAATGTATTTTGATGCGGTTTTTATCAATAGACAGAATAATTAAAGAGGAAGGTTTATATGTATGCTTATATCCCTCGAGAATGCAGGTGAAACCGCGGGGGATAGCTAGTAATATTATAAAGATCTTTGTTGACGTGAAACTTCTTATGGGACTTGAAATTGTGATCCGCAACCTATTTGTGTAACGAAAAATAAACGAATGATTAACACAATCTGTGCTATTCGAAAGTGATTGATGAATAATTAAAGTGTTTCCATGTAAAACAAAAGTTTCACTTCTATCGTGTTTAAATTAATTGTAAAGACAAAGGGGTTTATAATCTGTCACATCGCTTTAAGTAGGTTACTGCCCGCTTATTCAGCTAATACAAACTTTGCCGGCGAGCCGCTTTACGGAGGCCTCGCCGAGCTTACCTCTCACGTGATTAGTATTATTAGCGTAGTTAGCGAAAGAGACAGAGCACGGAGGCCGCGACGAAACATCCTCGAGTTAGTGCCATTTTCCTTACAGAATCGAGCCCCTGTAGTATGATTAAGGAGTAACTCTGTGGTCCCATTCCGTTTTTAATTAGTAGCTTTGTAAATTTTACAACCGTAATGTAATTATAACTGATAAATATTAGATTTGTTAATTACAACAAACACCATCCATTAATTAAACGTAATCCTCCGAAAATGTGAAAATGGACAAAGCAACGCTTCGAATACATAATTTGAAGATTACTAATGCCTTAATTAACTGTATGTTTTATTCGTTTAATAAATTTATAGATTCATTTTGAATTACATTGGTTTAGTAATATTAGTAACCAGTAATAAAAAAAAATGGTTTTGTTTTTTTTTCTCCATCATCATTTATTGAAGCCTATACTTTAATAATAATTCTACCCCATTCAAATTAATTCAGTAACCAGTTATAATAAAATCAAAAATATATTTTTAGACATGTTTTTTCAATATCTCCATTTTTTTAATCCGATACTATAATAATAATTCTACTCCAAATAGCCAAAAAGTCAGAGTAGATAAAATTAAATAAAAAAAAATTTCATACAAATAAAAAAGTATGTAACCTTGCGGAGTTTCTTGCCGGTTCTTCTCAGTTGAAGGCTCACTTCCGAACCGGTAGTAGCTACAGTAACTTTAAATTTGACCTTCATAAGTGCCTTCCGAGGGCCTAAGCTGGATAAATGGTTTCGAATTTTGAATATTAACTCCATGGAACTTTCTATGTACTATTGTGAGCCACAAAATGATTTTAGAAATATATTATTATATTTTTTTTTGCATTTTTATTCGTTACAAACTACTTTATTATTTTTGTGACCATACGTTAGTAATATAAGTATAATACAGTTCATAGGACATTCTACCTATTGTTTCTCTATGTTTTATCTGTTTTTCAAAGGTATTAAACTCAAAAACTAGATTATGTTTTTTGAAAGCCATAAAATCGAAAAGTAGAAGCCTGCGAGCACTTCATTAGCTTTTGACATCCAAATTTCCAAGTATACTCGTAAATCTGTCCAAATGCGTGACGATGGCGTTATCTAATAAATCCTTAAGGTGGGTACTGATCAGTGTTACGGGCGTAATGTAACACATGTGTGTATTATTACACAGCGAGTGTTCGCGAGGCCTTAGAACGAACATCTATCGTAATCGTATCGTGATCGTATCAGTGCGCCAAAACGCTTGTTTGTATGGATAATTAAACATCGCGCATACCGTGACGTTACGTGGTGTATCCCATTGCTTTTTGGCATTCGATACGATGATGATACGTTTACCATAGATGTTCGTGCTCAGGACACAGTACGGGGAAACAAGGCGCTTGCTGCGAACAATGAGTGGATTTTAGCGCGTAACGTAACACTGTCGCAGAATTGCTTGCATCTCAGTTTTTTATCGAATGCATTTTGGTGAGTGTGCTATGGAACTTTACTTAGTTCCTCCATCACCTTTTCGTCAACGGACTACTAGGCGTGGGGAGAGGTTTCACCCTAAGCATACCACCAATTCGCACGATGCGCTTTGCAGCTTCCTTCCTCAGGTGCTTAGCTAAAGATTGGAATTCTCTTCCCTCGTCTGTGTTCCCAGAAACTTACAACTTGGGTCTCTTTAAGAAAAGAGTGAATAGGCTACTAACGGGAAAGCCTCCATTTTCGGCCTCATTTTCACATACCATCAGGTGAGATTGGGTCAATCGCAATCATGTCAGAAATAAAAAAAATATGTTCGCTGTGAATGATACATTACGCCCCGTCACATCGGTCAGTACCCACCCTTAGAGTTGCACATAATCGCCGCCGGGTAGCCGGGTGTACAATAGAACTTCTCTGAACTAGAACGTATTGTCAGTAGTACTTAGCAGTTAGTAACATCTAAGTGCTAAGTCCAACATTCAACTTACAGTAGATGTAGTTTTGTGATTTTACAATGCAAATGTTTTGAACTTAATTTGAATATACCTGCTGGTTATAGGTTATTTTAGTAGTTTAAATTAATTATATAGCCAAAAAGTCAGATTAGATAAAAAAAATAACAAAGAAATGTAACCTTACTAACTTTCTTGCCGATTCTTTTCAGTTAAAGGCTGACTTTCGAACCAGTGGTAGTTTCAGTAACTTTAAATTTAACCTTTGTGCCCTCTACGGGCCTAAACCGAATAAATGGTTTTGAATGTTTTTTTTATAAGCTCTTTTTTAAATTGCAACGTATGTTAGTTAGTTTGCTCTAGACAAGTCTTGTAAGCTGAATTTGAACCACTTCCTCTTATCCTACAGAGTTGAAATTTAAAAAGGTTGGTTCAGTTCCAATGACGATGCATTTTTATAAATGACGAACTCCTTAGCACAGCCACGAAAAAGTTTGTTGAAAAAAATGTCGTGTCACTATTCTATTTTTCCTACGACATCCTTTAACGTCAAATGGTATTATTTGACAGATTCTAGTTGAACCTAACCTACCCTCTACCCAGAGGCGTCTTTAGCCCATATCATACCGTAGCGCCCGTGTCGAATCATTAACCAACCGCGCTCTATTAAGTGGGCGGTCAAAATAGAATAGGGACAAATGTTATGACAATGTCATACAATGGAAATTGTAAAAAAGGAAACTACTTTCATACTAACTCGATCGCCCCTAACACCGCTGCGCCCGTTTGCAACACACACCCTGCACCATAGTACCAATCATGTAATCAATTTGTCAAAATATGCGTTGACATAGTATAGAACTAACATAACTACCGTAATACTACTAAGGCTTACACGACGTGTTATGTTAAGTCCTCAGTAGTACAGAAGTCATAGGAATTCTCAAAATTACTACACAGCAGTTACTACTCAAACAGTGAATTCCCGTCCTCCCTTTACACCGTTATTAATCTGGCGTCACGAGCTCATATTACACGTCACAGTGACGTCACAGGTGTGGTTCATATTCGGAGTGACAGAGTGACGGTTTGGGTCTTGTGAAAGCGGGAAATTGAATTTGGTAAAAGCTATGACACTACGAAATTAATATGTTGTCACCAATTTTGTTAATCACTATGGGGAAAAGTTGAGTGTATTCATTACTAAAGTAAAGGTTTATGAATAAAAATACTTTAATATGCCTATTTTTTTTAAAAGTTACATGAGAACAACAATAGTGTGTACTATACAGATTAAAGTAATCGCTAATTCCACAAATATTAAAGAGAAACTTGTTATGGAAGGGCTTGAAATTCTGATCCATAACCTTTTTGTGAGAAGAAAAATAAATCTATACTAATATTATAAAGAAAATTTATTAATTATAGGAAAGATTTGTATGTAAGTATGTTTGTTACTCTTTCACGCAAAAACTACTTAACGGATATGGATGAAACTTGGCACATAGAGCATATCCTGGAATAACATATAGGCTCATCCCGGGAAAATGTGATATCCCTCGGGAACGCGGGTAAAACCGCGAGGGACACAATCTATGTTTTGCAAAAGTGATCGATGAATAATTAAAATGTTTACCTGTAATACAAAATTTCACTTTTATGTTGAATATTTACGAAACACCCTGTTTTTCTTTTCTATAAAAGTAAATTAGAGAAATTATTTCTGACAATAATAAACGGCTGGTTCTGATTAAATTTTATACAATAAAAAGAAAGTGAAAAAACATATAATACATTTAATGCCGAAAAAAAAACATTATTTCCTCAGAAAATTGGGATAAAACTGCGGGGCGAAACCTAGTTCAAAAGAGTAAAAAAATAAAAAAAAACTTTTAGTAAAATTAATTAATTAAAAGAGAGACATCTTGTCACTTTCGAGAGCTGTGAAGTAGATCAAATTGGCAATTCAGAATTGAATGAGTAAACAATTGATGATCGGCAGACATCAAAGCCTCTCAAAGAAATTGAACGCCTTTTGATACAAACACTTGAAAATTACTTTCTTACGATATTTGGCGAATCAAAATACGATCAGATCTGATCCTCTTATATAAAGTGAGCGTTTATAAAACGTTCAATGGAATATCTTTAGGGTAATCCTAAACCTCAGTTGTAAAAATCTACCGGTTTGGAACAAATAATATTAAAATCGCATGCGTGCGTTGCGATCGTTTTCGATAAGTGAACTCGTATTACGTGTAATAGAAAGAAAAATGTTTTTGGATTACCATCAGGTTAGCTGCAGCCAACAAAGGGGTTTACTATTCTTTTATTAAGAGATCACGCTATCGCGTACTAAACGGGTTTTAACGCAAGTTCTTTGTGAATCGGAGTACGAATTGCAATTTATAATTGAACGGAATAAGGAAGAAAGCCGTTATCTATACGAATAAATTAAAAGCTTGCATAGAACTTTTATAATTATTCATAGTTATTCATATCTTTTGTTCCATCAATATGTTAGAGTTTCTACTCTTAAAAGCGACCTATATTAATAATGCTGAAAAGAGCCTCTTTTGAAAACGGTTGGAGCAATTTAGCATTTTTTTTATCTATATCTATACTTCTATAGTATAATATTATAAAGAGGAAATATTTGTATGTTTGTTACTCTTTCACGCAAAAACTACTGAACGGATATGGATGAAACTTGGCACATAGATAGAACATATCTTGAAATAATATATAGGCTTCTTTTTATACTGGGAAAATGTGATATCCCTCGGGAACACGGGTAAAACCGCAGGGGACAGCAATTATTTAATAATTCAAGTAGGTTTTGAGCTAAAACAGATGTTGAAAAATGGTTATAGGATTTTTATATGAACTCAATATCATAACTCAGGATTCGAAGACAGATTGTATGCAATGCATGTCAAGAACAGCTTGTTTCCAATAAAATACATAATCCTCTCCTCATCGTAGGGAGAGATTTTCTTGGAAAGGTGTGTAGGTGCTTTTGGGGTGGGTACAAGTTGGGTATTTTAGCGAACGAGTAGGTGATGGAATATTTTACTTACTAGTCTATATCTATTACTTTAAACGAGCAATTCTTGTATATACGAATATATAATTAGGATCTCGGAAACGGCTCCAACGATTTTCATGAAATTTAGTATGCAGGTTTTATCCGTGTTTTTAGGCAATGAAAACTGCTACAATGTCATTAGACGTTAACGTTTTCAAGTTACATATTTTGTGAGAAATACTGTTATTGGGAGCCCATTATTATCGCATCTAATTCGTATCTAGGTACCTTTATATGACAGTGCTTTAAAAAAGAGGATACGGTGGAAGACACGTTATTAAAAAAATCCTGAGCAATGTTCAGCCATCCAGGTACTTAATATTATGAGCAGCGAGAGCGGATTTTTTAAGTCAGTTTATAAGTGGAGAGTAATCACTGAAACTACTATTTAGCTTGCCCTGTTTTATGTGAATTTATTTATTTGTTTGTGTCCTATTTAGTTATTGAAATATTATTCCCTTCCTGTTGACAGAGTGATCTGATATTTGGTATACACCTTTAGTTCAGGGGCTCGATTCTGTAAGGAAAATGACACTAAGTCGAGGGTGTCGGCGAAGGTGCGGCCTCCGTGGTCCGTCTATTTCGCTAAGTACGCTAATACTACTAATCACGTGAGAGATAAGCTCTCAGAGGCCTCCGTGAAGTGGCCCGCCGACGAAAATTGTATTAGCTGAATAAGGGGGCTGATGACAATACATGTTAATGTTTTTTTTCAATTTTATGGTTGCGGTCCTATTTGCAGAATGTTGACACTAGCAATCGAGACAAACCTCTGTGTTTTTTTATGATTAATGTTATATTGAAAGATGTTTTATGGTAATAAATAAAAAAAACACAATTTTAAAGGTACAATCAATTCCACATGAATATAGGCTATGGGATTATGTCCCGGTGTACATTAAATCCTCCGGGAACGTAGGTGAAACCGCGACACGAAAAGCTAGCAATAAATAAAATTTGAGGCATGAAAATGTGGTTGAATACTGTACCGTAAAATTATTCATATATTCCTAGTACAATTATTCACATTACCAAGTACATTAATTATGTATTAGCTTTTGGAGTATTGGGTACAGAGTGACATAACGACAAGTTTTACGCCTGTAGGTAGGCACAGTTTATGTTTCTATATCGTAGTATATTTAAAAAAATATTATTAACTTGCTGTCCCGTGCGGTTTTACCCGCGTTCCCAAGGGATGTCACGTTATCCCGGGATAAAAGGTACCCTATATTTAATTCCATGTTATGTTCCATCTATGTGCCAAGTTGCATCTAAATCCGTTAGGTAGATTTATAATATTAGTAGGATAAATAATATTAGAGGACGCCTGATCAATCAACTCACAGCTCAACTTGAAAGCTTCTGAGAAATTATTAAAAAAAAGTATTTTCAGTAATGGCAACCCACATGTATTGCGAAGTAAATGTATTGTTTAACATGATCATATTATAATAATAAGATGGAAATATCTTCCATTATTTTCGAAGATGTAGGTAGATTTCTCAGTTCTGAGAAACACTTGTTACTGATATAAAGTGACATGTGGGGAGTATTGTCGTCGTTTTACAGACACACTCCCAAGCCCGGGGTACAGCCCCCTTATTCAGCTCACACGGAGGCCTCGGAGAGCTTACCTCTCACGTGATTAGTAGTATTAGCGTAGTTAGCGACAGAGACAGTGCATAGAGGCCGCGACGAAACATCCTCGAGTTAGTGTAATTAAACTTACAGAATCGAGCCCTAGGAATTGTTTGTAATCTATACTAATATTATAAAGAGGAAAGATTTGTATGTAAGTATGTTTGTTACTCTTTCACGCAAAAACTACTAAACGGATAGGGATGAAACTTGACACATAGATAGAGCATATCCTAGAATAACATATAGGCTACTTTTTATCCCGGGAAAATGTGATATCCCTCGGGATCGCGGGGGACAGTTATAAAGAAGTAACTGACGTACTTTCCTCTACCTGGAGAATCGAACTGAGCACGTCCGGTCTTTAGTCGAGTATTATACCTACTCAAATTATAATGATTTTATGTAAGCTGCTAGCTTTCCCCTGCGGCTTCATCCCCGTTCCCGAGGGATATTAGATTTACCCCGGATAAAAAGTATCCTATATGTTAATCCAGGGTGTTTGATCTACGTGCAAAGTTTCAACCAAATCCGTACAGTAATAGCAACAAAATCCACACAAACTTTGGCATTTATATAATACCTAGCTGTCCCCCGCGGTTTTACCCGCGTTCCCGTGGGATGTCACATGTATTATACATAAAAACCTTCCTCTTCAATCACTCTATTTTTTAAAACAAACTGCATCAAAATCCGTTGCGTAGTATCAAAGATTTAAGCATACATAGGGATATAGGGACAGAGAAAGCAACTTTGTTTTAATGCTTTGGTTCAACCACGCCAAGGAATGTTAAATTTTCGCGGGATAAAAGTATCCTTTGTGTTATTCCAGGTTATAAACTATCTATATGTCGAGTTCAGTTCAAATCCGTATAGTAGTTTTTGTGTAAAAGCGTAAGTAATATCTATACATAGATTCTCACAAACTATCGCAGTTATAATAGTGGGATCGTTTATAGGAAGTAAGATAGAGCACATCCTATAGATATCTGTTACCTCTTACTAAATTGAAATGTAGCGGATGGAATTTCAATATTAATGCAGCATCGAAACCGCATTGGAACGTGCATCACATCGCTCCGTTGCACTAGATTGAAAGCCTTTGCAATACCTACATCATTTCTGATCGTATATTTAATGCATCTATTAAAGCCACATATAGTGTTCCTTTTCAATTGCTTCCTAGACACATTTTCAGGTGAAACTTAGTGTAATATACAAGAATAATAAATTTTACTAACTTGTAGTACACTACTAATAAAAATAAATTTTAATAAACCTAAAATCATGCATGTTTACACTATTAAGCCTAAAATCACGTTAAACAAATAATTTATTTTATTCTTGTGGGTATATGTTAGGAAGAAAGATCTGGTTTGATCTCACAATAAATGTTGCCATACTTTTGTAAAGGAAATTTGGTTAGTGCTTGTCTTTATTGTAGATAACACTGTACAAAACTATATATTGCATTTATTTTTACTATATTTTTTTATATCAACTGTTTATCTTTTTAGGCTATGTGCCACAATATTACCTATTGATTAAAAAGAACCCTATTTCCGCCTCAGCCTTTTATGGATAGCTTTATTTCTTTCTCGAACCCCCCATTTTGATAATAGCAGTTCATTACGCCGGGCCATAAAAAAATCGTGCCAAAGTGAGTGGCAATCACGTAATTCTTATAATCGGTATATTTAAAGTCTTATTAAACTAGCGGCGAGGCACCGGCTCGGGGAGGTAATCTGCGTAATGAATTCCACCCTACGCTTTACCCTAATGCACCTAAATAATCCACGTGTGAACAATATAGGAGGGGGTGGGGAAGATTATAAATAAGTCTTAGATAAATAAAAATAATTCTAGACGCCTCCACACTTGGATAAAGTGACATTTATTCCTTGAAGAAAACAACAAGAATTTCTTGGTTTTTTAAGACGATGTCTGTAATTAATTGCGTATTGTACGTATGTGCGTCAGTATTTCTTAAGTTCAGTCATATCCACCATAACCATGAACAGTTCGGATATAATATCTGTCCCCTACACATAATTCAACAGCACTGTTACTATACAGCGACAGAGTTGTAATAGCTGAACTGTCCACAAAAGAATGAAGAGAAATAAATGAACGAATCATGACATCAGATATTATTATAGGTACCTACTGTTCGTGGTTATATATTTATGCTAATGACTGTACGCAGTTACACAGATTTTTTATCAAGTAAAATGTAGTAAAACATTTTCCCTCAGTAATTTTGAGTCAAAGGAAAATTAGAGTAATAATTTAAAAAGTATATTTTTAATTCTCATTATATGGGTCACGTTAACGACGTTAGGAACTTGCAAAGTTTTACTTTACCGACATTTAAAAATTCATAAAGGGGACTCAGTCGGATGTTCTAATTCTGGACCATTAGGATGTGGAATGAATTGCCTTCATTACGGTTTTCCCCCAGCGTTACGATACGAGGCTCATAAAAAAAGGCGTAAAAAAAAAAGAACAAAACACAATATAATCTTATTCAAAGTTTAAAAAAAGAATACGTAGTATTATGTGAATAGTTTGTCTATGGGCTTATTAAGGTAGTTAACGAATGACCGAATTTGAATTAAGCTTGGCCCACAGATGTAATATATTCTGGATTCAAAATAGTATACTTTCAAAATAAGATCCTTTGGGTACGAATAACTCTAGTAAAGCAGCGGAGTAGTACCTAGTCTGTATGTAACTGTAAAATCCCAATAGTGGTTTAGAGTAGTAGAGCTCATAGTGCAGAGTTCGTCCGGGGAAGTACTACCACCTTACCCATTTCCGCCGTGAAGCAGTAGTGCAATTGTATGACTGTGTTTCGGTTCGAAAGGTAAGGGGGCCAGTGAAATTACAGGCACATGAGACTTAACAACTTCACGTCTCAGGGTCGACAACGCATTGGCGATGCTCCTAGTGTTGCAAATATCCATAGGCGGCGGTGACCACTTACCATCAGGAGGACCGTCTGCTTGTTTGTCGGCCCAAGTGGCATAAAAAAAAAATTTTAGGTGTTACTTATAAATGTAATATTAGCGACATCATGAAAATTTACTAAATGTAAGTGTAACGAACCGAACTTATTTACATCACCGTTTTGTATTTTATTTTGTCTTCTAAATTCTAAAAGTACTGACAGTCAGTGGCACTAGAAAAGTTCGCTGATTTTTTCACATTGTCTTGTAAATTGATTTAAAATAAACTGTGGCTTCAATCCAGCGCCCTATTTCATTTCGTATAGTTACGATCAGTAACAGTAAGGATTGATAGTAACTAAATCAAATCTAAATTACCCGAATAAAATTTCGAAATTTATAATTTTTACAGTGTATTTTGGTCATTTTCCGAAATTATTCATAGGTTTCACCCTAATCCTACCCTTAAATAAATAACAAAATTTTCAATCCTTTTATTCAGTTTAGGTCCCGCGGAGGGGACTTTACTAAAGGTCAGAGTTACTGAAGCTACCACCGATTCGGAAATCAGTCTTTATTTGGCTTCTATATGATTGATTGTTGCACATCACAAGTTGAATATTCACGTTCTAATGTTATATAGTATTCTCTGTTATTTACGTTACGTAATTAGTAAAGGCTTGAATGCCTAATACTTCATTAACCACGAGGTTCGGTTCCATAGGGAGATGCGGTTTACGCAGTATTGATTTGTAGGGATGGTGCTAAATTTCGCTTACAAACAAATACTAATTAGGTACTTAGTCTGATAGTAAAGTAATGCTCTCTTTACGTATTTTAAATAGCTGTCCCCCGCGGTTTTACCCGCGTTCCCGAGGGATATAACATATAGATATGCTCTATCTATGTGCCAAGTTTCATTAGTTCTTGCGTGAAAGAGTAACAAACATACATACATTCAAATCTTTCCTCTTTATAATATTAGTATAGATATAAGTAACATTTTCTCAACTAGTCATTCCCTTATCATCGCGGGAAACTTTTAATTATATAACACTGTAAGAATATTTCAATTTCATTATTAACAAGAGAAAAAATAATAATTTCCTCGCCCTTTAAAACTTTGTGTTTGTGGAACCCCGTTTTCCCGTTTCCAGGGAAAGGGGTAACAGTGTCGACTAAAGTATTACTTTATAAGTGAGTATGAATTTTCCTTCAAATTTAAAATTAATGTTTAAAGTGGATATTAAATATGAAAGTGTATTTTTTGTTCCCCAAGCTCTTATATAAAAAATTCACACTATTAGAACTGTAAAAAAATACTATAGTTTTTTGTTCGATTTGACTGCTTGTCATAGCGCCCCATTCAAATAAATTCTTTACGTTGTACCCGCGGGAACTTGAAAAACGTAAGGAGCCCTAAATAGTAAATTAGGAGTTCTTATGCCCACCTTCCGATTTCATTATCAGACCCTGGGCACCACAAATAGTTTTGATCGAGACAAATCAAACGAGACCAAACACGATTTATCATGTGTAGTTTAGGAGTTCCTATGAAATTCCGACTTCATCATTAGACCAGCTCAATGAAACAAATATTCACAATCAACAAACTTACTTAAATATGCCAAATATATGTGAAGCAGTAGTGCAATTGTATTACTGTGTTTCGGTTAGAAAGGTAAGGGGGCCGGTGAAATTACAGGCACATGAGACTTAACAACTTCACGTCTCAGGGTCGACAACGCATTGGCGATGCTCCTAGTGTTGCAAATGTCCATAGGCGGCGGTGACCACTTACCATCAGGTGGACCGTCTGCTTGTTTGTCGGCCCAAGTGGCATAAAAAAAATAAAAAAAAATTTAGCTCAATCGCACGCCAGCATGTGGTTGAAAAATCTATTGTTAATTTTAAAAGACATATACACGCTACAACTAAAATCGAGTAAGAGCCATCAGAGTGTAGCACCTTCGACAATTCAAAAAACGAAAGAAAAACTCTTAAAAAAAAACATAATAATAAAAGATCTTTATTTGCCACACAAGCTTAATAATTACTAGCTGTTGACGACTACAGCTTAACAAAACGAAACGTTAACCAAGAAAATGTCAATCAGACGAACGACTAGTTGATTTTGTCAACTACTCTCTACACAGCCTCGTCAGAGAGGATGGTTGAGAATCAGTTTACGTTGCGGATGTTTAACAGAACACTATTTGTTCTAGTTAAATGAAGTGTACGGGCTTCGTTTCATTGTCCTAATGTAGTTAAATAGTCAACTAATTGTAAGACTAATAGTATTATATTCACCGAAATTAGGTTATTAAACTGTTATTATTGTACTGGTGACGAGTATCTGTCATAGACATATAAACTGTCTTGTATTTTTCGTCTGGTAACATTGACAGATACCCGTCACTAAAATAGTGATTGACAATAGAGAATTATTATTACAGAGGACCATTATTTGAATTGTGACAGTTTTGTCTTTGTCATTACTCACTTGTGATATGACCGTCGAACAGAGCGTTGATATTTTAACTGTAAGAATTAAATCGAAGAATATCTACTCAATCGTTGTTT
Source organism: Habrosyne pyritoides (assembly GCA_907165245.1). Lineage (NCBI taxonomy): Eukaryota > Metazoa > Arthropoda > Insecta > Lepidoptera > Drepanidae > Habrosyne > Habrosyne pyritoides. The sequence continues at coordinate 3,380,676 of OU015587.1, read as the reverse complement.
TATTTTGGAGTTTGGATTGTGTACCTACATAGTAGTAGTAGAGCTCTTAGTGCAGAGTTCGTCCGGGGAAGTACTACCACCTTACCCATTTCCGCCGTGAAGCAGTAATGCAATTGTATTACTACTGTGTTTCGGTTAGAAAGGTAAAGGGGCCGGTGAAATTACAGGCACATGAGACTTAACAACTTCACGTCTCAGGGTCGACAACGCATTGGCGATGCTCCTAGTGTTGCAAATGTTCATAGGCGGCGGTGACCACTTACCATCAGGTGGACCGTCTGCTTGTTTGTCGGCCTAAGTGGCATAAAAAAAAAAAAAAAAACACATAATTGATATTGATTCAAGAAACATTTAATTTGCTGACAAAGTATCACTGGTTTATGTTTTGTACTTGTGATTTTCGTCTAGGGACAAATAAAAGCATTTTAAACAATGCGTAGTATAATAGACACATCATTCACCAAAATCACGGCTCTCAATTTATCCGCGTACGAGCCACTAGAGGCTTACATCTTGGTACTACAAAAAAATAAAATAATGGCTCAAAAAACAGCACAGACTTAATGGAATATAATAGAAATTGTACGCGAGAAGAAAGGGAAATAAAATGCCACCTTAGAGTGTAGGCATCTGTTGTTAAAGTGAGATGAATATAAATCGTTAGTTACGTTTAGATTGAGCGTGACTAAATGGAATAATGTCAATTAATAACATTTTATGTTGCCATTTTTCAGCGCTGACAACGCATCTATAGTTTATTATTATTATTATACATATACATACTTATGTATAATAGTTTTTTAAACAACCGCATACAAAGCAAATCCAACTGACGTCACGCATGCTGCTCGGCAAACCCTTTCATTAGATACCCATGACATAGAGGTGGCTTATGAATTAATAAATTACCATCTTATCCCGTCCGCCATATTGGATTTAGAATGACGTCACATAGCTAATCGTGTAATCTCAACAAAAACAATTGATTGTGCAAAATATCAGCTCAATCATTTAAACATTCAGTTCCAAGTTTTGTCCCAAACATACTAACAGGTGAAGTTAGATAAAAGCTTGTAAAATGGTTTCGAACGTGATGTTATGACACTTTTTTATTATTACTATTTTTTTTTTCAGTCGTGAAATTTAGCCCTTGTATACCCAGAAACTATAGACCATGCCCGCATACAATTTGACAACAAAAATTACCTACAGTTTGTTTTTCTTATTCGATTTTCGAACGTGATTCGTTTTGGTTGGGCGGTCCATGGGCGGCGGGCACGATTGCATACAAAATCGACACAACACACTTCGTTTAGGCACGTTTGGGATTTCCGAACGTTTTCCTCTGGATTAAAACTAGGTATGCAGACCAAATTTAATTTTTTTCCTCGGTTTCTGTCACAGTCCTAATTTTCTTTTCACTGAGATAGTAGAGAAATATAATAAATATTGTAAAACAATTACTGAAGAACCGTCTTAAATTGCCTTCAGGTATTTAATTAAACCAAGGGAATAATAAATTAAATAATTCGCACTATAAAGAAGAACATACCTAATTTCAAGAAACAACAATTTAATTCCAGTTTTCTTACAAGTTCACCGAGGTACTCGGTATTGTTATATTATTGTTTCACTAGATAAACGTAACCCTACAGCCGGGAACTTACAGGTATTGTTCTCTCAAAACAAACTCTCAGAGGTTGTTTACATTTCCCCGCATAAAATACAATGTTAAAAAAAACCTAATGAACAATAACATTTACATTAAGAAGAACTCCATAACTACAGTTCCAGTTATCAACAAAGCTTTTTTTCATTATTGTACACTAACTGCCTCCCCGTGGTTTCGCCTGTGTTAGTGTAATAATATAGCATACAAACTTTACCTCTCAAAAAATATCCATGTTCTTAAACTGCAACGGCTTTAGCGAAATAGAATATCTCTTATATCATTTTCTAACCTATATTGTTACTAGATACAAATTACATTATTGAAGGCACGGGCGAAATCACATCAAAATACTTAATGTTAAAATTATAACAAATCAAAATGAATATTTAGTTTTAAGTTAGTTTAGTTTTTTTTAGTTAGAAAAATCAAAATTTTTCCCAATCACTTAACCATACAGGTACATATTTTATATAAACTTGCAAGGAACGCCGATTGATAAAAAATGTGTGCTTCTAAAGACATATAACTAAATGTACGTACATTTCAATGGACTCTTGACCACAGACTTCGATGCCGGCGGCATACCTGTATTCGGAAACCTTCCCTACATTTTTATCCATTTCGAACGTTTTTTCTAGATAAGTACCTACCTTTTTCTTTCGGCCTTCATCGTAATAGTAGCAACGTAACATGAAGTATTATATTTTATGAAATAGGGTACGTATTTTCTTTTTTTTATAGCCTTCGTTTTATATACCACGTATTTATGTACATGTAGGTACGCTTATAAAATTTTGTTTGTTTATTTTACCTACATTGGACAACTCTTTGCTACAATTTTTTATTATTTAATTTTATATTTTTATATCTGTCCCCCACGGTTTCACCCGCGTGTCCGAGGGATGTAACATTTTCCCGGCACATAAAGTATCATATGTCACTTCTAATACCTCCAAAAATATGTGCAAAGTTTCATGATGATCGGTTAAGTAGTTTTTGAGTCAAAGCGTAACAAAAAAAACTTACATTCACATTTATAATATTAGTAGGGATGTTACTTGTAGTAAGCACACTAAATAATAGACACAATTGTGGTTTTGAGCCTAAACATAATAAGGTTAAGATTCAAAGTCCTGATATTGCAATATCATTAAGGGAAGGTAGATAGTATGTTCAATAACCATAAAACTAATTAGATCTAGCTATGTGCGGGATCTGGAACATCTACTAGATAAACCGCGTTTACCTCTATCTTTACTGGAATTAACTTTTCCTTTTTAGGATTCCTGGGCCATAGAGACCTTTATAATTTAATTGAATCCGTACATTGTATACCACAATAATTCAAATATCGATGTTTTTTCGCTTATAAAATAAATCGGAATCATCCACGTCTCCCCATCACCTACCACCCATCAGGGTATTTGTAGATTTAGAATTTGAAACCTGTTTACAATGCTAAATACTGAAATCACAATGATCTCAAGTCATCATCTTCACGAACTGTAGTCGACCAAAAATCATGTGGTCTGTCAATAAAGTCCCTTTTCTAAGAAAAAGTGTTCAGAGATAGCACACCTACGTACTCTTTCAGCGTGAATTGGGTACATTAGGCCCCGATTTTAATTTTATCCAAGTTTCGATGGGATAAGACTCGTATACAGAATACTGATGCATTGCTACACTTAAATTAAGGCTATAAAGTCACGCTTTAAACCTTATCAAATCGACTCGTGTGAAAAACGACTGGCTTAGTTATTTTTTGTGTCTCTAACAAAATATGTGTCCCTAAATGTACCCACCGCCATAAAAACTGTTTTCTAAATAAAATATGAGAGTCCATTTAGAAAGCAGTCTGCGGCTAGAGATCCAAGATATTTTAGTCCCTTCAAGGGAGTTGATATAAAAATACATAACGTGCGCTCGTCAAGACCTAAATGACCAGCAGCGCCCATAATCTGGTTGACATCGCGGTACCTATTACCGTAAAATGTTACGATTATGCTTACACGACGTGCTTTGGAATTTTCTTAATTTTATAATAATCTGTCTTCAGTAGTCATGCGTTCATTCTTTACTTCAGCGGTGAATGAGGTATACGCCTACCTACATACAGTAGGTCCGCCACAATTTCCCCGACTTCGCATCACTGGGTCGCTTTATTACTTTCGGTCTATTTTTTCTTAGCGGAATTTGATTTGAGAGATGTCTGTCGACATATGAACACCATTATAAAAATCACTCGAGTGCGAGCAACCATTATATGAGATACCTTCATAGCTGTATGTAATGTTTATTCTTTAAGCGCCTGAATCTTTTCAATAGCTTCCATAATAGCTTGAAATGATGATTCAATGTTCATGCCAAGCCTAAAACTTTACTTACTTTCGTGGAGTAGCAACAGGAGATTAAATTTAAATGGTACCGTAATGAATTACAAATCGATTACCACTTTTATGGATGACACACGAGGCGTTTGGGGATTGAAGTTGAGTATTGAATTATTATTGAGTAAATATAGTGTGTTGTACAGGCGCAAGCACAGGCGGGGCCGGCGTGCGGCGAGCGGTCGCATGGCACTGCTGTACCGCGCGACGCGGCTCAAGGACCGCGCCGACACCCATGTGTTCACCTTCGTGGTGACGCGCTCCGCCACGCGCGAGCCGGACCGCGATGTCACCTCCAAGGACTTCTGCTGCGCGCACCAGCGCTGGGCAGTCGCCTTCAGCCGTACCGATGCATCTCTCGGTTAGTGTTGCACCCAAAAATTATTATTGGCTCAAAATAATCAGGTTAATATTGATAGAGATACTTTGTTGCAGGTGTCTACCTGGTATGGAGAGGGGCATGCGAAGGCATGCGAGTTTTCGTCGACTTTACCTTCACTTTACTTAGCCGCGACCACTTCACTGCAAACGAAGGGTTCTCCGGCAAACAAGTTCGCTTCAACGCTGGCTGCGCCGCTCAGGGCCGCGGCCGGTGCGTCTCTCTCGCTGAACTCAACGCCAAGTTCGCGGACGCTCGCGGCGAGTTCCAGCTCGAGTTGAGTATGTCGCGCGTGCGCACTATGTACACGTGCGAGATACGCGCGCCACGGCTCGATACTCCACCGATAGCGTTCGCCGGCTTCGACTGGCAGGTGTCGGTGACGGGCGGAGGCAAGGAGCCGTTGTCGTTGCGCCTCGTGCGGCTGTCGGGCGAGGGGCAACGCTGCCGCGTCAAGTATGCGCTCGCCCTAGGCGAAGGCGAGCGCCGGCTGCACTCGGGCGTTCTAGAGTGCGTGTGCGACGCGGAGGGCCGCACTCCACCCTGGAATCCTCGGCCCCCTTCACGGCTGCTGCACAAGGGTGTGCGTTTGACGGTAGAGCTGGTGTGGGCGCGGGCGCTGGCCGAGCTGGCGGTGTCGGCCGCGGGGCGCGCCGCCACGTGCTACGACCGCGACAAGCAGGCATGGGCGGTGCGCTGCGACTCGCACTCGGAGACCGTGCGCCTGCACATGCTGTACCGCGACGTGCACCACGTGCCGCGCAACCACCTGCGCTACGTGAGCTGGTCGGCGTGGCTGGTCCGCGCGGCGCCTGCGCCCGGGGAGCCCGATGCCGAGGAGCTGCCCGGCGCGCCTTTCGAACACTACTACGCTCAGGATAATGCAGACGAGGGTCTCATGATGGAGACCGCGCTGCGAGTCGAAGAAGTATCGCGGCCCGGCTGCCCCTTCCTGCACGCAGGCGGTGAACTACGCGTACGTCTCGAATGGGGCGACACTTACTTACTCTTCCAGGCGACCTATCATGTCTACGATGATCTCTGTCGTTTACACGCGCATCAGATGAGGTATTTTTTAAATAATGATTGTACCTTCTCAGTTAACATTTTCAGTAAAACGATGTTAATAATATTTGTTTGTCGTAGACGCGAGATCGCCGTGCTCCAGGCGGAGAACTACTCGCTCGAGCGGCAGCTGTTCAGCTACCAGAAGAGCCTGGCGTACGCCCAGGCGCAGGCGGGCGAGCCAGCGGCCGTGGAGGGCGGCGGCGGCCGGCGCTCGCCCGCCGAGCGCTCGCTCTCCACGGACACCGAGTACGCGTGAGAGGGCCTCTAGCCCCACGTCGGTGCCGCCTTCCATGTCGCCCGTTCTCGTCTCCTCTATCTTTTCGACTGATTCTGACGTTTTTGAGCGATTTATCTATTTTTCTAGACGTTTTATGGCGAGGTGCGCCCTCGTCCGCACCGCTTTCCGCCGGTCGCCTGCACTCTCGCCGCTCGATTCTATCGATAGCCGATTATTATACTCGACTACTTTTCTATTTATCTGTACATAAAATATATTTAGAAAATATTATATATTATGTATATTTCTTAACTTGAAACTCGAATTCATATACTGCAACAGTCGATTTATGAATAAAAGTCCGTAAAAATTTAAAAGATACAACTGCATTTTTATTTCAAAAGGTTACCACATTCCTACTTTATGAAAATTAAATCATTAAAGTCTTACAAGTGATTTCTATATATGAAAGATAATTTGCAAGAGTAAGTTACATAATTACAAATAACAAACAAAAACTTGCGGTTAGTGATTCTTAGAGTTGCAAATAATGCACACAAATTTATATTATACCATTCCAAATTAGGGCATGGCTTTAAATTAAAAAAATTTACAAACACTGCTTTCACTGGCGTTCTTGAGAGACATGTAGGTACTTTTTCCCAGGATAAAAAGTATGCCATGTCTTATTCAGGTTATAAATTATCTATTTGCCAAGTCTCATCCCAATCCGTTCAGTAGTTTTTACGTTCAGATATAAAAATACATACATCCATTCTCACATACTTTAATTTATAATTTTAGTAGGGTATAAAAACTTTTGATTCTTTGACACAAGAAGAATTTTTAACGCAAAATTAATGTCTACAAAAGACAATACAGCAAACAAGTGCGTTTCATTGCGTGTGTGTCATGTTCATAGACACGACTTTATTGTAATCATGATGTCAAAATGACACTGACTGACTTCAGTAAATCTACTGTCAATAAATTAAACGTCAAAACAAAACCATCCACATGGTTTCAGTCGAATAATTCGAGCATTCCTATTTTTGTGCTACACAATTACTCGTATTATAAAGTTTTCGTCAACAAACACATGGCTCAAGGAAAATTGAAAGTCAAAAGCAAACTCCCATCTGGAGCGAAAGCCAAGAAAGGGGGCAAGGGTAAAGCAGTCACTAAAAAGAAGAATGCCCCCGTACCGAGTAAGAACAATGTTGAGCGTACCAAGATGAAGGCTTCAGTGACGAGAATGGTGAATGCTGCAGCCGAACAGGAGTTGCGGGCTTTAGCTACTAATAAGCCGCAGCTATCAGCTGCACAGAAGCGGGCCGCAGCGGCACCAACAGCGCCAAAACCTGCGACTTCCAAGGCCTCCAAATGATTCTATTTTTGAATTTTTTATGTGTGGTTTGAAGTTTAAGTTTTTAAACTTAAAAGTACAAAGAATGTTCAATTTATGATGATACCTTACCTATTCAATTTTACAATAACAATACCTAAGCTATATAACGATTCAAGATTATATTTTATCATACTATATTTTTTATACTATATATTATTATATATATATTTTCTCATCCATTTGGTATCCAACAATGTAGAGCTTTTCTATCAACTACTGCTAAGTCCATCCTATATCCTTAAGAATAAAAAAATTCTGTGCCACAAATGGTTGTTGCCGGACTCTACATCCTTTTGTAGTATAGAGAAGTTTTGATTAACAGATCAGTCCATTATTAAGCTTTTTATTTGAGGTATTTGTAGATGGCGAGGAAAACTTAGACTTTGACTGACATTGAAGGCATCATTAGGGGTCCTTTCTCATCTTTTAATAATTAACCCTAAAAACAATAATATTTCCAATATGATTCTTCATAAATTTAAATATACCACAGCCCAATTTGATTTCTGGATCTAGTAATGTGTCATGCTTTTTCATAAGTATAATTTTATATAAATAGGTCTTCACAGCTCGTCACTAAACAATGTCAACTATGGAATCTTTTATAAAAAAACTATTAAATAGTAGATATTGTATGTAAATGTTATAGTTTAAGTATTACCAAATAAAAGTTGATTGTTAGTATATTTTATGTTTTTTTTTTGTTTTGACATAATAAGGGGATACTGTCACTGACCATGGTCCCATGAAGCATTGTGTGCAGTACCTCAGAGTAATCAAGTGCTGCACAAGATATGGGTAAAAAGCCATCAACTGTCATGACTCATCCTATGTCAAAAAGATGCTAATAAACGCTTGGGACATTCTTCACTCATGGCCCTGATCCTAAACTAAGCAGAACTTGTACTACAGAAACCAGATAACTGAGAAACTATACACCCAGATGCAGAAAGAATGGACATGTTCAGGTACCAAAATTTTTACCTGGGTAGGGGTCAAACATAATGCCAGTTAGGGTCTAAACCACCGAGCCAACTGGCCCGTTTAATAATATTCTTGATTTTTTTATTGTTAAATAGGGCTATATCATACAAACGATGGGGTTTATTAAGGGATACAGAGTTGCACATCTGAGAATATGAAATGGGATATTCTCCTAAACATTTGATTATAAAGGTAATCAATTTGCAAACTGATCAATAGCTGATCAGAATGGGAATCAGCTTATATGCTACTTGAAGTAGGATTAAGTATTATTAGCTTTGTTTCTGAAAACTTGGGGAGTTATTTTCTATTAGCAATCATCTTGTTGGGACATTTATTAGTTTCGATGTAAAACGGGAAACAGTAATTTATCGGCAAAAATGAAAAAAAAGTAAGGGGGTATAGTGTGATACTAACAAGGATCAAGCACAATTAGGGTGGCCCACAATATGAAGTCTAGCCCCCTTATTAAGCTAAAACAATCTTCGCCGGCGAGCCGGTGCAACGAGGCCTCGGAGAGCTTACCTCTCACGTGATTGGCTGAAATGGCGAGGGAGACAGAGCATAGACGCCGCTAAATTCAAATTCAAATATTTTTATTCAAATATGCCTTTACAAGCACTTATGAATATTCAAAAACTAACGAAACATCCTCAAGCTTGGATCATTTTTCTTACTCTTGAAGCACTGGAACTTGAGCTGGAGAACACATATCACCTTTACTCATGTAAGTAATATCTTGCTACTAGTTGTCCCCCATGGATGGTGCATGCTATATCTATGTGCCAAGTTTCATCCAAATCCATTCGGTAGTTTTGGCGTGAAAAAGTAACAAACAACAATACAATCAACCTTACATTTATAATATTAATAGGATTCTTAAAAAACTTAACCCTAAATAACTAAGGTATTCTAGGAATACACGATTGAAAATTGTAATAGTGACTACCCGTAGATAGTTCGTTACTTGTTCAGTGCAAGTGTGTCATAGAACATTTATTCCGCCACTGATCATCTACCTACACCTCTTTATCAATAACAGCCAGATACGTGTGATTAAATTTATTTCTTGTAGGTCCACAAACTGGCAGATCGACTTGATGGTAAGTGATCACCGTGATGCCTATGGACATTTTCAACACCAGGGGCATTGCCAATGCGTTCTCAACCCTGAGGAGTGATGATGCTTAGTCTGATGAACGTGTAATTTAACCGGCCCCTTCTTTTTCAAACCAGTGCACAGTTATACAAATGCACTACTGCTTCATGGCGATAATTTAGGCGTCGTCGTAGTATTTAAGACCTCTACACTTTATACTAAGTAGAAAACCCTGCATAGTCGACAAAGCTCAACGTTACGTAAAACCTCTTCAATCCCATCGTAGAGCGAAAGAATCGTAAGTCTACAATGGGCAATTTCGTTACCAGTAATACAAATGGAAACTATATTACAAATGGAATAAAACTGTTCAGATTGAAATAGAGATAAGCATACCTGTTGCATGTCCCAACTATTAATGGCACAGTACACTGTCAAAGCAATTCCGTCCTCGAGCGTACCGCCGCCATTTTCAATCCCATTCTTTATGTGCGCAGCTTATATGGGAAATGACATTATGTTCCGTTTCCAACAGGGATTTGCGTCAGTTTGCATAGGCTTTAGTGGGAATTAAGTTTGTACCGTATTGTGCGAGTCAAATAGCCATTGTTGTCAATATTTGTACTGTAGGACAATTATTGTTGTTTTGTTAATATTATAGTTTCGAAATCTGTAACATTGTTTTATTGGACAATACTTGAAGTGGTTAAAGTTTAATGTTGAACCATGTAACTAGCTATTGTGTGCTGGTTCTAAGGAGGTCCTTTAGCACGTGTCTGTACTGACCTAATACTTATTTTTTATTAAATTTACTTGTAGATTACTTTTACATACCCGGGCCTAATGTCTGTTTTTACCATTCCGTTGTAGTGAATATATGGTTGTAAATGTTATGTTGTGCAATTAATCTGAAAGGACTTCTAAAGCTAAATATCGAGATGCAGTTGTCATGGAGAGTCTTTTGGGAGCCAAACCATCCGAGGCCGAAATAGCTTAAACTTTAATATTTAGAATAATAAATTTTGGTGAATACGTGTCACTTAGTTTAAGTAAATGCTAAGTTATTTATTTATAATCCATGTATCGGCAATAGAAAAATTCAATTTAACACTAATATTAAGTTACCACAAGCCTCAGTTCAAAACAACGAGCTGAGCAAGCCCGGAAAGATGTTAATTTTTTTAAAAACACAATACAATTAATCTTAAAATAATTTATCGTAGAATCTTCAAAGAGTACGGACTAAGAGTCCGTAGAAAATGTAAAAAGAAAAGAAAAACAAAAAAGAAGCTAAACGGACTTAGAATTAGAAGGTTTTTATAAAACACCTTTCAAATGGCCTAGCTTTAAGTTAGCATACCTAAGTGTTTTCTATATATGGGGAAAATAGGCCCCGTTTTTCCAGGCACTAAACACTAACACATACAAGACTCAAAGGTCTATAAAGAAAACATTAATTAATTACCTACCTTGTACTTACTAAATACATAATCATTCTATACATATTAACTAACTAGCTGTGCCCCACGGTTTCACTCACATTCCCATGGGAAAAAAGTATTCTATGTGTTAACCCAGGTTGTATACTATATGTACCTATATGTGTCAAGTTTCATAAAAATCCGTTTAGTAGTTTTTGCGTGAAAGAGTAACAAACATCCATACATACAAACTTTCGCATTTATTATATGTGTAGGAAGTAAGATTTGTTGGTAAACTCTGTGGTTATTTAACTGCAACTTTTTTAATAAACTTTTTTTTTAATGCAGAGATATTGACAGGCCAGTTGACTTCGTGGTTAGAGACTCTGACTGCCAAGCCGAAGGTCGCAGGTTCGATTCCCACGCAAGACAAACATTTGTGTGTATGAACATGTCTGTTTGTTCTGTGTCTGGGTGTAAATATCTATATAAGTATGTATTTAGAAAAAAAAATGTAGAATAATTAGTATATCAGTTATCTGGTTTCCATAGTACAAGCTCTGTTTAGATTGGGATTAGATGGCCGTGTGTAAAGAATGTCCCAGGATATTTATTATTATCATATTTATTTTACCACAACACCCTACTTTAGAAAGGTAGAAATTCCAATCTGAAATTTTCGTACACTCAGTTGATCTATAATGCCTACAGTAACTCTAGTCTGCTTGTACAGCCAATATCAGAACTGTCATGACGTGTCCAAATTTTCAAAATCGCCTATACATGGAGCTGTAGAAACCTTCAGTACCTATAGTTTTCATCTTCATTTTATCAAATTTAGGACTACAGCTCCGTGTATCTAGTTCTGTTACTGACTGTACCAGCAGACTAAGGGGACAGCTATAAACCTGTATCTTTAACGGAGATCATTACAAGTTAACTACTGACTGACTACACTTCTAGGGAGTAATTAGCGTTACGGTCAATACGCGAAGTCTTTACTATGGCGCGCTTGTCATGCGCTTTTTTGTACTTAGGTAGGTTACTATGTTAGGAAATATGTCAATGGTTGGTATTCTACACAACATGTAACGTACACGTAACACTAGGCAATCAATAATAATAAATATATTTTCTTTGGACATATCTTCTGTACATTCCCAAAATCCTGAAATAAGCAGAGCTGACTATAGTAACCAGATAACTTATAAATTGCATATTAAATAAAATATTGATTTGCAATCCTACCAAGCTTCCCCTGTGTGGGACAATATAAATATACAACGTGTTACAAAATACACCATAAAATATTATTAATTATCAAAGCCAACAACCCTAGTAAGCTGTCATGTCAGGGAACCAGATTATTTAACAGTAAGGCCTACGTACCTATTTTACCTAATAATGGTCTACTTTAATAGTTTGTCTATTTTCCATTCGTAAAAATCTGTTATTTGAATTTTTTTGGGGTATGTTTTAAGGCGTTACTACGGTTCTTAAATATTGTGAATGGATCGTTATAAGGCCCCATTTAACCTCCTTTCGGCTTTACGGGTACTTTTGTAACAACCTGTATAATTCACATAATTTCCGTTCAGAAGAAACTGCATTTTTTTTTATTTATGACGGGATTGCGATTGACCTCAATCTCACCTGATGGTAAGTGAAGATGGAGCTCGCTTTCCCGTTAGTAGCCTATTCACGCTTTTCTTAAATAGCCCCAAGTTGTAAGTTTCTGGGAACACAGTCGAGGGGAGAGAATTCCAATCTTTAGCTGTGCGCATGAGGAAGGAAGCTGCAAAGCGCTTCGTGCGAATTGGTAGTATATCTACAACATAAGGGTGAAAACTCTTCCCACGCCTAGTAGTCCGATGATGAAAAGGTGAGGAAGGAACTAAGTCGTGAAGTTCCATAGAACACTCTCCAAAAAGCTTTAAAATATATTACGTTAATGTAAAAGAACTTATCGTACAAACAGGCGTACAGAAAAAGTGACTTTGTTTTATTATTATTTTACACCCAGGTTGATCGTATCCATAAATAGTAATTCTAATAAAGACAGGGGACGAAATATAGATGAGCTTATGGTATGCAATGGCGCCTATGGGTTGAAGAAAGGGATCCAAAATAGTACAGAGTAACGTAATTTATAGACATTCCTTATAATGCGAGATGCGACTCCGGTGGCATAAAAGGATCGCCCGGATGAGGAAAACTTTTCAGGCGAAACTATTATAGGTATTCCATCTGCGAGTTTTCCTACTTTCCTCGCTCTAGTTAGTTGTTTTTTTGTATCATTAGTTACTGTATTTCAAGTTAACAATGATGAGAAATGTAGGAAGTATGTTTCCTTAGACTGAATAACTGTTTTAAAATAATCGCTTCCAAAGTACCATTGTATAAGTTAAACCGCCTAAATTGTTAGCACTTTTAATGTTTGTTCTGTAAAATAAATATCCTAGGACATTCTTTACACACGGCCATCAGGTCCGAAACTAAGCAGTACTTGTACTATGGAAACCAGATGGCTGATATACTACGTATACAACTTTCTTTTTCTAAATACATACTTTTATTAATATTTACACCCAGACACAGAACAAACACATGTTCACATGTTCACGCACATAAATGTTTGTCCTGGGTGGGAATCGAACCGGTGGCAGTCAGAGTCGCTAACCACCAAGCCAACTAGCCTGTCAAATGTATGTGGTATTAACAATAGAGGATATTTATATTGAATTGTAAAACCTCTTGTAAACCTCATTTAGTCATAGACAGACTGTGGTAAGTCACCAAAGGTCATTGGCGTATCGAGGGTTATTTTTTAGGGGGGCCTGGCCCCTGAGATGTCATGGCCGATATGATCAACCACAGTCGACATAAGTTGCTATGTACTTAGATAAAAAAGCAAACTTTAGTTTTTTTTAATTTTTTAAATTTATTATTGAACAAAGAAAATACACGGACAAAATAAAACATAACATTATTCACAAAAAACCACAGAGGTTTATAAAAGTAATGACTTATTCAACATACAGTACTTAAGATACATGGTAGGTATGTTACATAAGTACCTAATTAATCACATGTATATATGTGTTAAAAATTATACCATTATATTCATATTATTAGAATACAAAGTCAATAGGAAATAACTATAATTTATTATCTTTTTTTTGAAAGAAAGATAGAATCAAAATAATTGTATATCTCCCACCACCACACATAAAATAACACATAGTTTCACGCCCCTCATCCCCGAAGAGGAAATGAGAATTTCAGTGATACCGACATTCCACGGAGGATATTCTTATATCCCAACGTAACATTTGGTGAGCATGTCGCTGTCTTTCGGGAACATTACCATTCCCCAGTAAAATTAAAGGGTTATCATTTCTAAACAAAGAAAGGTCAAAATTACCTCAGAAATATATTTCTGGTATCAAATGAGCCTTATACCACTCGCCTAGTTAGGTGGCAAAATGATTAGAAGGTACAAATTGGAAAAAGTAATAAAAAGTATGTAATACTATAATTTTAGGTCGCGGAGAGAACGAGGCACACTGGTACTTCATAATTGATAAGAATACATCGAGTCATCACTACATAGTATAAAACAAATTCGCTTCCCGCTGTATGTACGTCCTTATGTATGCTCAGATTTAAAAAAAAACAACGGATTTTGATGCGGTTCTTTTAATAGATAGTGTGATTCAAAATGATGGCAGTACATGCATAATATAATTGAGAAAATGTGAGAATTTTAATGAATAACAACTATTTTAACTGCGCGACAGTTCGCGTATTACAGACCTCCGGAACGCGGGTGGAACCGCGGGGGACAGCTAGTCTATATATATGAGCAAAATAGGGTTCATTTGACGCACCATCACCTCAAAACTACTGAACATATCGGGATGGGACTGCTACCATTCGACGCGGACTTTTTCCTATATGGTTAAAGGCTATCGATAAACGCGGTTAGAACCGCGGGGGACACCTAGTATTAGATATAAGCACATAGTAAGTACATTTGTAGTGAAGATATGCATTGAGTTAAAATGTTTGAGAAATATAAAATAAATGTAAATAAAAACATATATTGGAGACTGTGTCACACGATGAATGAACGGACTATGTATCGGCAGGAGGGTCACAACGCGTCCTGAATTCATCTGGACTTTCTGGAAAATATCCTTCAATGCAGGATTAATAAAGTTACACGAGTATTCTTGATTTTCCGCGATGGAAACATTCTTGAATCTCGCGTATGGAATACCTGCCTCCCGCGGTTTTACCCGGGTTCCCGAAGATTAGTTCATTTTCCCAGAATAAAAAGTACCCTATATCTTAATTTATATTATAAACAATCTACGGGGTAAGCTTCATCTAAATCTATAGAGAAGTTTTTACGGGAAACAACTGTACATCCCTCCTGACAAACTTTCGTATTTATAATAGTAGCAGTTCCCTGCGGGTTCACACACATTCCCGAGGGTTATTACATTTTCCCAGGATAAAAAATATCCCATTTATTAATTCAGGTTTTCATCCAAATCGGATTAGTAATTTTTGAGTGAAAAATTAAACAGTAAGCTGTACCCCGCGGTTTCACCCACGTTCCGGAGGTCTGTACGCGAACTGTGACATACACGCAGTAAAATAGTTGTTATTCTTTAAAATTCTCGCATTTTCTCAATTATATTATGCATGTACTACCATCCTTTTGAATCACACTATCTATTAAAAAAACCGCATCAAAATACGTTGCTTTTTTTAAATATGAGCATACATAAGGACATACATACAGCGGGAAGCGATTTTGTTTTATAATATGTAGTGAACTAGGAAAGGATCAGATTTAATTTGGTTTTAATTAGAAGTATAACATTACCTGTGAATATTTCTTGTTTATTCGAGCGTAAAGGAAGTGAAGCAAAAAGTCAGCGAACAAAATGTCATATGTAATTATTCATAGTTATAAGTTGACGGCCAAAACTCCCACGCATGTCAGTCTATTGAGCGGTCAACATCAATTCAATATAATTGAACAGCTTCCAATTGCTAATAGATTTATGTATAGACTAGCTGTCCTCCGCGGTTTCACCCGCGTTTCCGAGGGATGTTACAATACATTATTTTGTTCTTTCTATCATCAATAAATAAATAATTTATTGACACATTATTGGGTACATACAAAAATTGCAACTATTACTATAATCTACATTGTGTCAGCTGGTTTCAATAATGTAGCACGGTTGAGCACGTAATGCCTAAACTAGGTAAGCCTGTGACATAGGCGTCTGGCCTCTTCCCTCCAGGTAGACAAAGTTAAAGCTGCATGCAATTAATAAATAGTTTTCGCAGCGCACGCGATGTAAAGATTTTTTTTACACCCTGAGTTACATTATTGGAGTTTTAGTAAGGATTTCTAATTTAATTGAAAATATAATAGAGATTGCATCGTTTAAAAGGGAAGATTTTCTCCCAGACTAGGTGATCGTACCTTGGGACCGCGGTCCAACTGTTTTTTTTAAGGGCTGGAAGGTTGGCTTTTACAACCTTACGCGGACAGTCTTCTGAAGTGGTGGTGACTTTAGTCGTTCTTCTAGAGCCCTAAACAGAATAACTAACTCAGCTCGAATATAGGATATTGAATTTAGATCACTACAAAGATATCTGAACAGAAACTATAAAATTTCTTTACTTCAAGATTTATTGGACCTAATAACCAGCCACTAACAAGAAAATAACAGTTGTTTTGAAATGATTAATGGCATTTTAGGTGTTTAGAAAACTAGAGCAAACATAGCTTCTATTACACAACATTGTGCAAACAGTGTCCTGCGAGACGCGTGGCAACACTTGCGGTGCGCAGGAGCAGAGCGGGTCGGGGGGCGGGGGGTTGGGGGGCAGACCGGGTGATGCGTCGATTTCTCCGAATAAGATTAATAAATGCACGCGGGGAAGGGGACATTGCGGCTAATGACACGCGCCGCTGCAGATATTTTTTTATCGCGAATTTAAAACATAAACTGGTTGCGGCGGTAGCTCCCCCCTCCCCCCGCGTGGCCGGTGCCGCTGGCGAGGCTCCCGCCCCCCAGCGCCCACAGCCTGCAAGTCTGCATAGTTCACCGCTCCTGCGCACGTCGATCGACACCTATCGCCAGTCAAACTCTAACTAATCACATGTTCGCGCCTATTGGAATACATCATTGAGTTTATGTTTCAGGTTCGAACTAGCGCAGTACAAGCTTTCTTGTTTCATTAAACGAAGATATCAAATATAACCTACTAATGTAATTGAGAACAGGTGCGTCGATTTAAGAGATTTGATAGAAAGTTTCTTGTCAATTCGCGTGATTAATTGCCTACTACATTTGAATTTAAGAGATCAATCTCAGATTCACTAATTGGCTGCTTTATTAGAAAATTCTTTGAATTATTCAATACTGATACATTTCTATCTTCATTAGTGACGTGCGAGTCATGCTAAGAAGATTATTTTTAACTAAAAAATTTAACTAGTAGCGCGTTGATGTCTTTTACACGCGCGTTAAAACATTCTACGAATGTCAGTCTCGCGCCTGCGGCGGCGGCCCGGTGGCGCTGCGCCCGCGCATGGCACGCCCCGGAGGCATCGCAATTGCAATACCATTACGGCAGACGTCTAGGGCTAATATTAATTGTCGCATTGCACCATACGATCTCGTCAACAAGTCTATCATGATTTGCTAACACCGATAACCAGTTATGGAGGCAGATAAAGTTTCTCTATGGTTTCCCATCAACGTCGAGGTGATATCGACCGGGAGACAATAAATCCGGTTCTGTGCAGCGGGTTGCAATTAAACTAGTGTCGCGACTGGGTTCGCGGACCGTGCGAAAGTGAACACGTGGGGGGCGCAGGCGCAGGCGCAGCGCGGAGCCGCGGCGGGCGGCGCGGCGCGGGGGGTGACGACCGCGCATTGCGCATAGAGTACCGCTCGCTGCAGAGGGTTCACTTTTCAATACCATCCTTTATGAACACACCAGGTAATATTGCATCAGAGCTCATGATAGATTAGTGTTCTTACTGGAAACCAACGTTTATTGGAAGTCGATTTACTTTTAGACATACTTTTATTTTATAAAAAAGGAGTCTTGATTAGCACAATGTTATATGTAAAATTGGCTGAATATTAATTTCTCATTAGCATTCTGAACCGACGTTACATGAACTCGACTTGACAAAAACCGACGGGGACAACATCAGCCACTTGAGACCACAAAAACTCGGACATGGTGTTTGTTCTTAACCTGTGCTCCGAGTCGGAGCGGTCGCAGCGGCTGGCGAGTGTCTGCGAGTGGGGCGCCGCCGGCCGCCGGCGCAGTCCGCGCGCTGTGGTCGGCGCAGACGCATGTGCCGGGAGCCGCGTCCAAAATCCGGCAGAGTTGCGTGCGATGTCGCGCTAGCGGCGCGCCCCCATGGTGTACCCCGAGGCGACCCGCTGGGGCGCGCCCGACGCCGCGCTCGCGCCCCTCTACGATGACGTCTACCGAGGTCAGCTGATATTTGCAACCTCCGCTATGCGAACTGCAAACCTCTTTGTTAGCGAACCTGTTGTGATTCCATTCCTATTTCACATTCCCACTTGTTGAATTTCACAACTCCCCTTTCGATCAAACCCTCCACTTAATCGCCTCCCGTTGATTTATTATATCCATATTTATTATTTACCTGCATACTAACCAACCTATCGCATATATTCTAATAAGTATATCTATATTACCTTGAGTTTGACCTGTAGATATTACCGGTTACGATTACGAACGTCTGAAGTGTCAAGAATACCAAACTATGACTAAGTCAGCAGCGAAAGGTACGTCAGAACAGTCCTGGGATTAACCCCATTAACCATTAATCATGCTCACCCTAATTTGTGGTTATGAACGATGTAAACAGAACGATCCCTCCGTCGATTATGATGTCCGAGACATTCGTTTTATCAAACAAAATCCGATATGCCATAAAAAATTGCCAATTTACATTTCAAATTAGAATTTAATTGGAAACGTCTAATCATTAGCGGTTATTATGTCTGTGGAACTTATGTGGAGAAGTTTATTATGTTGTATTAATTTCATTCCAATCAGATGTTTATACCCTTGTATTAGAAGCTGATTAGAAGCCGATTGCTTTTATTATTATTTACGTTATTTTTCTATAACTTATCTACTGTTTTAAATATTAATACTTATATTGAAAGACACCTACGCAAAAGGTTTCACGTGGGATGGCCAGTGGCCAATGTATCCGACCGTATTGAATGTCTGGCAAAACAAAAGACGGTCTAGAAAGTGCGCGAACATTATTCTTAGCATTATTGTCTCACTAAAGTAACAACGTCCGATATATACCGAATATGTATTTTATTACAACCGCGATAAAAGACAAAGTGATATCAATTAAAACCAATTAGTCAAAGTTTATAAACTAACGGAACAACTGTAATTTCTTTTTCACACTCAATAATAACTTTTACAATCAGTGGGAAAACAAAACGCGTGTATTTATGGATTCGCGCGAACATCCGCATCCAATCGGCGGCCGTATAAAGATTTTATAATGACATTACTGTTATCTCCCATACAATACCTAGCATAGGAGGGTAATTGTCTTCATAATGTTTAACGTGGTCGTTCAACGTTTCGAACGGTTGTTTTATTGATAATTGGGAACTACGTCTCATGTCGGTGCTTTAGAGCTCAATTAAGCCTTGAAAATTGAACTGTCTTAAGGAAATTCAAATTTTATAGTAGGTATCTTGTTTACGATCGCCTATAAAGTTGCCATGAGAGTGTACTGTTCAAGTATTATATGGAAAGCACTAGGCAAGCGTTGTACGAGTATTCCTAATCTGTGGCCGCGGCTCGTGTCGACCCCGCGGGATGTAAATTGACATATTTGTAAGTGGTTATTTCATGTTAATTTATAACGTAAATAACAGTTTCAAATTACGTTTATGTCAATTATCGATTCAATATGTAATTTGATATTTTTATCATTCAAATGGTAACATTATAGTTGTTTTAATGACCAATTCAAAATCTACATCTTTATTCTAATTTTTTATTTATAGTCGTTGGTTTAGTTATTTTTATTTACGTTTCAAAATGAGTATTTATTTTTTTTTTTGGATATATGTATTAAAATGGATATATTTTCAATTAGTTAGTAAAAATAAGTAGGTACGTAATATATGTATTTTGAATTATACAGAGGTACAATAATTCTTAAAAATTATTATTTTTTATCGTTTTAATGTAGCTTTTCTTTAATATCTACGTAATTTTACATATTTTAGGCATAGCCCTCATAAAACAGACAACAAAAGGATATTGCAATAATATAGTTTGGACTTTGAAATGTATAGAATTGCAAGGTTGACTGGAGTGCGTGGGCGAGGATCCACGGCGCAGAGTGCACCGTTAGTCCGCGTGCGCCTGCGCAGCCTCTTGCAAGTTGCAACATGTATCGACAGGACTCGAATAACGATCGATTACATTTATATAATAATTCAGTAAAAGCTCTGATCAATTCATGTCTGAAAGTTTGACTCGAAAAGAATAACTAAAGTAACTACTTCTGTCTGTAACGTGCTTAGTTCTTTTAAACTACGCGAGTTTTTATTGCGGTTTTTGCCATCATCTAGAGAATTGCTTCCGTAAAGTTTATTTGTTTAAAACATTAATATTATTCGAAGCCGGGGTGGGTCGCTAGTCTTATATTTCACGTTCATTTTTACGACGAATAGTTCGTCTTCTATTCGTTTTTGACATCAATCCGATTGCGATGAAACTTTGGGGAGTTAATGCGCGCGTCCGGAAAAGTTTCTAAAAAAGCATTGCAATGCATCCCAGGAACACCTAGTTATTTATAAAAGTGTCAAAGGCTACCAGTCACGGCGCCAGTCGTCGCCGGCCTTTCCGCTAGCGTAGAATCATTATTAGTATCTGCTACTGAGGAATATTTTTTTGTTTGCTCTACCAGGAGCTTAGATTGAGGAGGTAGTAGCCTAACCATGTGCGGTAATGTTTGAAATTAAAAATATTTATAAATTCATATCAATAAGTATTATATTAGAGAGGTGCCCCCTTATTCAGATAATATAAACTTCGTCAGTGAGCCGCTTCACGGAGGCCTCGGAGAGCTTACCTCTCACTACATTAGTAGTATTAGTGTAGCAAGAAACAGAGCATAGAGGCCGCGACGAAACTTCCTCGAGCTAGTGTCATTTTCCTTACAGAATCGAGCCCCTGCTTACCCACAAGGGCTAAAGTTCCATATATTGATATTTCTTACAAGAAACTAAAAGAATAAACGTTCAAAACTCTGAACACGTCGTTTTGTCATAAACTACTACCATCATACGTGGTTATATTTCCGCAACAAAAGTTTAATCCCATAAAATGTGAGTTGGTATGAGCTGGGTTACAATTGTTATGGGTTATTTTTATATCACATGATATCCTCTATAGATACTACAGGCATAATACTAGCTTCCGGCCGTCGGGATTTACCGTTTTCCCCAGGGATCTAACTTTTTCCCGGGATAAAAATTGTCCTATATCCCTCTCAGAGCTGCCGACGTCCCTTTGAGGCATTCAATTGCAGCAATACTTTTCTTGGACTATTATTTTTTTTATTTGTTTTAAATCAAATAAACTACAATAAACAAAAACCTACAAACATAAATAATTACAAATAAAAGCCTTACTTCAGATCGGTACCTTAAACGAATTATTTTGAAACTTGATAAAGGATGCATGCGTGCTTTGAATCTCAGAATAAAATTCGCGTCAAGGAAAACATCGTGAGGAAACCAAAGCACGGTGGTAGGGGCTTCTTTCTACCTTGAAGGTAAAAATCCCTTTCAGCGTGTTCCAGCAGCTGCACTTGAAAGTTAGTTCCCCCTCTTGGCTTTGTGTCACATTTCACATTTTTGTCGAATACAAATAATAATTTTTCATATTTTATATCAATTTCAACTGATCGTGATTTCGTTAGAACCTTTATTAAGAAAGGTTTGGATAAATTAAAAAAGTTATCCTCATCAAAAACCCTTATAAGGGTGAACCGTTAATAATTCCCAGTCATTTCCCAACGCAAGTAAGGGATAACACCACAAAGAGCCCTTTGATGTCAAATGACACATACATAGGTAGGTATGCAGGGTTATTGAGCGGCACTAAACAATTAAACCTCAATAGCTAAAGATTGAGGTTGTGATCGTGAGGTCGCAGGTTCAAACCGCTGCACTATTGTCGAGAACCCTTATCACAAACACATCGTTAGCTTAGTCAGAAGGTTTAACAGGAAACTAAGTTCATAAGGGTTTCTATTCACGACCCAATTTCACATACAATTTGCGAGGTCAAACGATTGGGGAAAGGAAAAGTGGAAACTGTATTAGAAAACTTACTTGACTAAAATATTCGTTAGTTTTTATGAGGCAATGTTGGTATAAGTCGTTCTTATTAAAGAGGTTATTCATAATATTAAGTATGGCAACCTTTAATCTAGGATTTTTATTTGCCAGTGTCAAGTTATATTAAAAATTCAAAACACTCGCATAGTCAAATCTCAATTATTGTCCGCATAGAAGCAAAGTTTTAGTAAAATGGTGGCCATTCTTCTAAAGTTTTGTCAAGCAATTTAAGACACAATTATGAGGTTTTAATATAGCCGATATCTTTAAGATTTTTTACGAGCGAAGGCTTTGACCATATAGCAATTTTGCACATGTTAAGATTTTTCCATTGAATATGTTGTAGGTATCTACAATCTTTACTAACTTGGCACTGCGTTCTTGTGTCAAGGCGAAAATTACTCAGGTATTATTGGCTTAGATCGATTTAATGTTATGGACTTTGAGAACGTCTTATGATTTAGAAATATGTATTTACAAAACTGGCCGGTTGAGTGTAGAGGATTCCCTGACTGACCTAAGTCGCAGCTTCGATTTCCCTGGACAAATATTCGAGTGCATGAATATGTCCTTTTGTTTTATATAATTATTAGTATATATTTACTAGATATCCGTGTGTAAAGTAATTGATGTTCTAGAATATTGATTTAATTATTTATGGAGTGGATTTAGTAGATATTGTATTTATTATAAAAAATATATATAAATAATAAATATTATTAATCCAAGAATATGACTAAAAGCATATGAAACAATAAAACAAAATAGTCCTTTGAAAAATAAATATAATTTACAATGACCTTTTTAAGTAGGTACTAGAGAACTAAGTGCAAGCGCTTTGAGGTGACAAGGTATTAGATTGTCCTCTGTTCTACCCATTGAATATCTAATTCGATTAATTACAAGGGGTGCAACCTTCGAAATTGTCTAACTAATTCCGAAGAATTGAAATATAGCGGCGCTTAGCACACGGTCGTTTGGCCTAATTATTCTTTAACCCCTTTTAATAATGATTTACGTTTCGTTTTACTTCACAGTCATAAAAGGATATTGTTTACGGCTTAAGCTGGGTACACACCTCGCTTGAATATTCTCTACCGCTCCCCTAACAAAGGACTTGTATCTATGTATACTACATCAATATACTTAACTACCTGTCCTCCGCGGTTTTATCCGCATTACATTTTCCCGTAATAAAAAGCTATGTGCTAATCCAGGTTATATACTATCTATTTGTCAACTTTCATCTAGTTGACGGGGCAGCTGGCTTTTTGGTTAGAGACCCTGCCAAACCGAAGGTGGCGGGTCGATTCCCACCCAGGACAAACATTTGTGTGCATGAACATGTCTGTTTGTTCTGTGTCTGGGTGTAAATATCTATATAAGCATGTATTTAAAAAGCAGTATATGTAGTATATCAGTTACCTGGTAGCCATACTTCAAACAGTACACTCTGCTTAGCTTGAAGAATGTTTTGGGATTTATTTATTTAATGCGTTGTAATTTTTGCGTGAAAGTAACATACATAAATAATAATAAATATCCTGGGACATTCTTTACACATCCGGCCATCTGGCCCCAAACTAAGCAGAGCTTGTACTATGGAAACCAGATAACTGATATACTACATATACTACTTTTTTTTTCTAAATACATACTTATATAGATATTTACACCCAGACACCGAACAAACAGACATGTTCATGCACACAAATGTTTGTCCTGGGTGGGAATCGAACCCGCGACCTTCGGTTTGGCAGTCAGAGCGTTAACCACCAAGCCAACTGGCCTGTCAAAGCATATATTTGACATGCATACGAACTTTCTATAGATAATTAATATTTTTTCTAGATATACAAAGAGATAGATGAATCATATAGTTAAGATAGACAAGTTAAGAATTCGTGGTAGCTCCACAGTTGTTTATAGGGAGTACGTTATCCGACTGCAAAGTGCAAGATGCAGATGCGTTATTCCCTACATGTCCGCGAATATACTCATAAGTGGATACAGAGCATAATGCATTCGCGAGTCACAGGCGGCTTGGGAACTTCGGCAGCTATTTTTAGATCGAGCCCAACCGCACAGACTCTGTAGCTCTGAGGCTCTGAGTCACACAACTCACACACCTTACACGTTCCGTCGAGACGTAGGGAGCATACGAAATCACAATGTAATGTGAACATTGAAAACCGACATCAAAGGAAGGACGATGTCGACTGAGCGGTAAATTATGTATTGATATTTATTTGTGTGCGAATATTTAATAGATTCTTCCGCTTTTGGTTTTGTTATTTATTGCGTGAAATATATTTTTGTGCCTTGGTGCTAAAAGGGCCAAAGTACGTTTTTGTATGAAACGAGATTGCAATGCCAGTTTATTGTAAAAATATATACTATACTTAAAAACATAAATCAAAGAAATGTAAAATATTTTTGCCATACTACAATATAACACCTAAATAATAACTATGTATGCTGATTCATTGTTATAACGCTCATTACTGAAAATAATGATTATTGATATTGGCCTTATTAGCACCAGGCCACAGATTTGTTGAATTGAAATACTTTTTTAAACATAAATTACGAAACTGTTTAGTACCTACTTATACTTTTTAATAAGTCTCTTATGCAATGTTTTGAAGTTTCTTACTTTAAACGTGTCCCCTCCACGTGTTTTGTTGCTAACTTCGTAGCGTACCTACTCGTAGATAATTGAAAAAAAGTTTCGCAGATATTGCAACTAGAAAATAAGTCGCCGGTAAAACTTTAGTTACGCCTCGAAAGAGCTGTGAGCCAAATGGATTTAATAAGAGATTTTACTTCTTAAAACTGAAACTGTGTTTTAATGCAGTCGGAGTAAATTAAGCGCGGAAAAAGTTCCCGACAAAATAGAGCGAAAATTTAATTTAATAAATTCATGAAGGCAACTAACGAACGTCTATCACTTTGTTCCCCAACTGTACTCAATGTTACATAAATACCACGCTGTGGGCGAACAGTGGCCAACCGTATTCATCACACATGCAAATGAGTTCCAAAAATTTAACAGAATATTTTAATAATACACATAAATCTATCGTATTTTATATAAAGCGCTATTTGAGGAGGTGTTTCTAATTAGAAATCTAATTTAAAGACTTAGTTATAATTCCCTCATTGTATGGTTTTCCCAGCGCATAACTCCTTTTGACAAGATTTCTCACGCACATCAAACTTTCTAGATTTTGTTATAACACGAGAGACGGCAGCTCCCGCGAGAACACGCCGAACAACTTCTGATTGTTTGGAATAATGTTTTTATTATTCGTTATAATATTATAAAGGTTCCTTAATCTGCTTAGTGAAGATTTGCTTCGTTTTATAGTCTGATATTTTTTTTATGATTTAATCCGCTTAAACATTTACTCAGCTTTCAAATTATCTAGTGTTCATTATTTATTCAACCTTTGCAAAAATCTTTATCAAGCAAAACGTTTTCGTGATAAAACCTTTATCGTTCTGAATGTCTAAAGATGTGACATTTAACCTTTAGGGGGTCTCCCTTTTGATATAAACACCCTTACATTTATGGTGGGTGTGCTTAACAAAGTTTTTTTCCCGAACAGAGATTTATCTGAAGCGTTGAGTATACATTGTATAGGTAAATATACGCCAGCGTATCACAACCCTCGAGTCAAATCTGTCTCTTGGAGGCAAAAAGTTTGCGGCGAGCGCCCTTTGGACGCATGTTAATGTTATACATTTATCATTGTTGAGGATATGTACTCTATATCAAAAGCGTTAGAGAGTAAAATAATAGTGTTTATTTTTAAACAATATTTGAACAACAACTAGCGCCCACGTCCTTCAGTGGCACGGCACTTGACGAGGGGCTGGTCTGAGAGACTGGCAGACTCATTGCGGGATAATAACATCACCACTTGTCCAACAGAAAGTAAAATAAGCAGCTCGTCTCACAGCTCTAGTGCCAATTAGCGGAGGCGCAGGAAATGAGTTTATTTTACGGCGCTCTAGTAATATTTTATAGAAATTATTATGTCAATAAAATATTCTCACTGTTATGTGCGCGGACTGGACACTCGGTTTTAAGTTGTTTACTCGCTGTTTATGTCAAGAAATAGCCGGCGAGCGGCTTTAAATAGTTGTATTTATGGCAGGAAAATTTAATTTATTTTCACCGAGATATAGGTACTTTATGGGCAGGACGAGTTTTAATTTACTTCACGTTTAATAGCTTTTAAATATAATGTTTATTTATAATGATGTTGTTTCCTGTGTTGTTGGTTATAATATGTTTATTATTTTAGCCCCAATTACCTATTATTGCTTCTTCCTGACATAACTAATGCTTAACAAATTCGTTATTAATTTTAGAGTTTCGTTTGTGATATATATTGTAACAACTAGCTGACCCGACAGACGTTGTTCTGTCTTAACAATGAATATTGAATTTGAATCTTCCGATTTAATCGAAGTGTTATTAGAAATCATAAATTAATTATTTTATTATAATAATATAATTCCGACCCATGCCTCTATTTTAAACGACATTTGCAGCGCGCATTCTGTCAATCGCTCCACCTGTCAAACGACTGACAATAATAAAAGTTTATATAGTCAAAAGCGCTAGTTAAGTAATTAAGTTTTCTTAAATTTTCAGTTTATCACGCATCTTTCTAAATTTTAGCGTTCATAAGAACCATCTCCTGAAAATAACAAATACAACAAAAATAGAATTAGCGAAATCGATCCAGCCATTCACACGTGATGCCGTGACCAAGGGAAATAAGGATTCCTTTTATATATGTATATAGATTTGAAGCATACATTTCATCTATCTATCATCTATCTAAAAACGATGCGATTATAATTGCCTGAGATCAATCGAGTTTTAATCGACTATACTCAGAACATGTACTAGAATTCCCACCTCTAGAACTAGAAAGCAGATATAGAAAGCTATCTAATCACCGGCGCTCTTGAGCGGAAGAATCAATGAAGCAAATATCCCCTTTAACTTTAAAAAAAACCTTTCGCGGAAGAAGTTCAATTGAGTTTGCTATTGAACTAATTGGGTCTTGCAGCTTCGACGGTTTTATTTCACTGGTGCTGTGTTAATTGGTGCGAGACTAGACCAAGTAGTCGGGAATAAATGCAGGTCGAGAGGGAACCTGGGGTGGCTTTAGTGACAAAGCTCCTTACCGTTTAACTATTATTTACACCCTCGAGACCGCTGTGTAGTGTGCAATCTTGTAGATTCACAAAGTGGTTTGATTCAGCGTTTCGGTTTCTTTTCGTTTAATTTAAAGTGCCGCTTTTAATTTCGAATTCTCTTTTGTTATGGCTTTCCTCAACTTATCTGCCATCCAAGGCGTACTGTACTTTCCAATTAAACTTTCTCAGATTAACTTCTGTTATAAAATATTATGTTTTTCATGATACTTTAAATATAGCCGGTGCGTTGGTCTGACCATTCATTAGTACCTATAAAGGCCTATTTGAATAAATATATTTCATTTGATATAAATCCTGCTAATATTTAAACATGGTTATAATGATCCCTATCACGTAGGTATTAGAGTCGTACTATTCATCATGCTTACATCATTTAAGTGCTTGTAAAGGCCTCTTTGCATAAAATATTTTCATTTTCATTTCACACCTTTTTACAATTATATTTTTTACTATGTTTAAAACATCCTATATAATAAATGCTAGACAAAACTGAACCTAATGTACTACAATTAGATTTACTTGTACAACATTCAGACACAAAACACGTCCCAAATCCCATATATTCTCACTTTTCAGCTGAAAATTGCATCTTCATCTTACTTATACCCTTCGCCCTTTGACAACATTTTGTAAGTGAGTCCGTAAATCCCGTTTACGAACTAAGTGATCGCCGAGGATCCGAAAGAGCTACTTTTAACATTATAATGAATGCAAAAGAAATCTCTCTTTTGTAGACTTTGCCCACGTATCTATATGTCGGCTATATAATAAGTAAATAAATATCTCGGGACCTTCTTTACACGTGGCCGGCTGATCCCAAACTTTTATATTTACACCCAGACACAGAACAAACATGTCGTTCATGCAAACAAAATGCTTGAACTGGGTGGGAATCGAACACACCACAAAAGCAACTGGCCACTAACAATTTTTTTTTAAATTATTATTATTGACTATATATTTGATCCTTCCTCCTTGATCCTTGATAGTGAATTGCTCACTTGAGAAACTATTTTATTGTTTCACTAACAATTCTTTATTATTTATAATATTGCATATACTATTTTAAACACATAATTAAGGGCTTGTAAAAGCCCGAATAAATAAAAAAATATTTCTAACGTCATGTAATCTGTTACTCTTAGCGGACGGCGTCCTATCAACAGTGAACGTGGTAGAAGCTCTCCAGGAGTTCTGGCAGGTGAAGGCGGCCCGAGGCGGTGGCGCCGCCGGCGGCAGCGGCGCCCTGGTCATCTACGAGTCGGTGCCGGCCGCCCATCCACCCTACGTATGCTATGTCACGCTGCCAGGAGGCGCGTGCTTCGGCAGTTTTCAGGTAAATTCCAACTCATCATCATATCACCCTAGGGCTGTCCATGGATTTCCAACTCGAACGATCCTGAGCAGCTTGTATCTAGCGGCACCCAGCGACTAACCAGGGCGTTACTCCACTGGGAAATTCCAACTCATTCTTAATCAAATAAACCTAATTATTATTTGGCTATATCTCTTAAATAGTTCAGTCAGAGATAGTGTCCGTAGGTGGATATAGCCGAACACATGTATCTACAAAATACTTAATATAACATAATTAGAAACACAAAAGAAATAATAAGGAAAATAATAATAACCTAAAGGAGCATGTGAATAGTGCATCTGGTACAGAGAGGAGCTTCCAGAAATTTCTATGTTTAACGTAATGAGCTACCTTGTAAAACGCTATTTCTCTCAAAACTTGCGCATTATGCTTTTTAATGTAGAATCGGAACTTGGTTACTGACAACAGTATTTTATTATAGAAACAAAAACAATTACAAAAGAAATGACTAGTTTACTGTAGCTATTCTGAAATATGGGACAACTAAGTTTTCCCTTTACAGTGTCATACTAATTACTAATTGCACGGAGACTGGTGTACAATGCAGGAAGTACTTTTTCACTAGGCTTTCCCGTAAGACAACGTAATTATGTCCACAAACAATGTGCTGTTTAAACATTCTAGTCACATACAAGAACAAAAATAATAAATTAAGATTAATAATAATACATTTTATTAATTAACTAAAGTTACAGATTTTACATAATTACATTTTACAATAAATATAAGAGCCAAAAACAATGGTAGAATTCTATAAAATTAATGATGCTGCAGAAATCTGTCCAATAAAATAACAACCCTGTCTCTTAAACTAGGGTTACCTGTATCTTAAGAGACAGTAAAGAACAAAAAAAATGATGAAGCTAAAATACTTTTTCTTCCACAAATTTTGCTTTAAAAAGAAAGTAAATATTATTAAAGCCCTCCAGCTAGATGGAGCGATGATATACGCAAGCCGGCTGGCAGCAGTTGGAAACAAAGAGCTGAAGATAGAGCTCAGTGGCGTGGCATAGGTGAGGCCTATGTCCAGCAGTGGACCGAGATAGGCTGATGATGATGATTATAGTTAGAAATTATGAAATAATACTAGTAAATACTTACTAAACAATAGTTTTTGTTTAAAAATTGTAATTACATACAAGAACAAGAACAAGAAGATGTTAAAATAATCTTTCTAAGAATTATTGTACTAAAAAAAGATTTATAAGTAAAATATTATTTAATTTTAACAAAATAAATTGTACTAGACATCGTAGACAATGGACCTCGATTCTGTTGTGGATCAAACAAAATATAACTAGATTGCATGAACTTTTCCTTCACTTCCTAAAGTTAAAAAGGGGGAACAGATTTTTTATTCTGCCAGTGTGGTCATAATCAAGTATTGTTATATTTCTTCACTAATATTATAAAGAATCAATGCTTTTGTCAGTTTGTGTGTGTGGAAGTTAAATCTGGGACGTATGCTATCACTACGAATATTATAAATGTGAATGTAAGATTGTTTGCAACGCTTTTACGCGAAAACTGCTTAACCGATCATCATGAAACTTTGTACACGTATTCTTGGAGGTATTAGAAGAATCACAAGATACGTTTTGTGCCGGGAAAATGTTACTTCCCTCGGTAACGCGGTTGAAACCGCGGGGGACAGCTAGTTTAACTATTACCGAGCGACACATCCTATGTTATTAACCCGGGTAACATAAGATCCATCGGAAAAGCGAGTGAAGCCCCGGACAAAAGCTTATACCATATATTAAAATAATTGGCTACAGAGGAAAGAAGATTTTCTCGTTCTAAATCTATCCACAATTACGTTGTGTAAATCACACTAGTTGAATAAGTAATTAAAAACACTTATCCATATAGAAACTGGACTTGCAACAGTTATATGCCGATTCTGCATCGTGTTTATAATTGATTACCAGTTCATGTAATGGTTGGTACGTTTACTTACCATTACTATCAGGATCGACAGCTCTCGGCCGAAGAGCTGTCGGGCCGCTTATTCTGTAAATACAAACTTCAGTCGCGAACCTCGCGGATCTCTCCCGTTTACGTGGTAACGAAAGAGACAGAGCATAAATCCCGCGATGAAAATTGTCAAGTAAGTGTCGTTTACGTTACAGAATCACATCCGAAGTACCGTTTCATGCAAAAAGCTGCTATTCCGCCGCGCAGCATCCTTATTTGCAAATAAGGTAGCGAGTACCGGTGTCACTACATCGCATATCACTTAGATGCTCCATCTTTCGCAAACCTTCTGGAAGTTATATGCTTATCTATAGCTACTGTCCTACGGTTTCATCCATTATATTATAATATGGCTTATGACAGTAATAGTGTAGCGTTCTATCAGTGAAATAATTATTGTAATTGTATCTCTGTATAATACTATATTAGGTATTGATTATTATCAAGCACAGCTGCCCCCGGATGTTCCATTTTCCCGGGATAAAAGGTATCACAAGTGTGAATCTAGGCTATAAACTATATAAGTGTCAAATATAATCAAAATCTGGTCAGTAGTATTGCGTAAAGAAGTTATGAACCCTCATCCGTCCATCCTTACAAACTTTCGCATTTATAATATTATACTACCGGCACGCTATGATGGCCGTTTTGACGTTTCAGATTGTCATAGGAAAAGAAACTGTATTGCTTTAGAATAAGGTTGATTTCCATCATCATACAATTAGCTGTTGGATCAATAGATGCACCTTATGTGTGAATTAATAAAGGTTATTTTTCTTTGTCATAGTTAAACGTCAAAACGGCCATCATAGCGTGCCGCAAATTTAGTAGATATAATATTATCGGATAAAGTGATAAAATTGCGATTGATAGATTTGCTAACAATTTTTCTGGTTTTTTCTGGTAATCCTTCCCCGGAACTTGTTTAACAGTAAAATTAAAGCTTTTGTACATAAACAACGGTCAGTGTTGGTGTTGGTAAGTATTGTGGACACGCAAGTCAACTTATCCCGGTCGCTCCCACCATCCAGGCAGGTCTCAAGATTGATTGCCTTTATTAGTTAGTTACCTGTGATAAATCTTTACTTTCAGTTTGCGCACAGCGTTGTTACTGGAAAACACTTGATAGACGAGCTCTCATTAGCTGGACTGACTACGTCGAAGGAGTGGAGTTTTCAATATAAAGAATTTTCTAATAGTTGAAAGTTTTTCTTGAGTATGATGAGTTAGGACGCGAATCTGAGCGATTGGAAAGATATTGTAGTATTTTAGTTTTTTATTGATTCATATTTTATTCACATATAATTCTTCTGTCCGTGTGTATGATAGTGAACTCCTCCTGGGCTGGATAGATTTTCATAAAGTATTTTGTGTGTTCGAGTGGATTGTAGAACGGTTAAGGATTCACAATTGGTAGGTGGCCCTGCATTTTTGTATGAACTTATTACGACAGGACAACGTCTGTCCGGACATCTACTTTATTTATAAAAAAAATTGTAGTGTAGAATAGCTAAAACTTTGTATTCTATTACATGATGTACCAAGTATAGAAATGCAGTACGGATGCTACTGTACCATTGATTTAGTTATACCGCTATATTATATACTTAAACTAGTTTAATCCGGGCTTTACCATTTTTGGTGAAGTCCGGGTGAATGTTAAATCTCATAGATACAGATACCGTATCTGTCGAGAGATTTTATATTCATGGTTAGATAGATACCTCGAATAAAATAAAGCCTTTATTACTGTTTAACAAGGTGTACACAACATTATTAAATATTAATATATGATTTTAAGCAACTACATGTACCTACAAAACACCTGAAACTACACTAAATAACATTATAGACAATCGTGTATCCCACCAAGATATGGCCCTGTGACATATGACTCCTCTAAAGACTTCCATTTCTCTCTGTCTCTTGTTTTAAGGTCATCTTCCCATCGTATCGTGTGTGCCTCTTCTTCTTTTAGCATTCCTAGGCTACCACTCAATTATTGTTTTGCACCGAATATATGCAAATAAAGCTAAAGAGTGACGAGCTAGCCCGAAAAACATTATCCATATATGTACCGATGCTAAATGCGTTTTTACGTCTCTCACACAGAACTGTCCCACAAAAGCGGAGGCACGTCGCAGTGCGGCGAAGATAGCTCTCATGAACAGCGTGTTTAATGAGCACGAGTCACGGAGAATATCCGAGCATTTCATAGAGAAGGCGGTGGCAGAGGCGCGTGCCTCATTCGCTGGCGACGCCGCCACGCATCACCAGGACCCTAGTGCTGGCATTGCTGCTTTTAGGTAAGTCTTTAAATAAGATTTTTAGCGGGCCAGTTGGCTTAGTGGCTAGAAATCCTGACTGATACGCCATATTGTCGTAGTTTCGATTCCCGTCCAGTACAGACATTCTTAGCATGGACATGTCTTTGTTCTCTCTCTGGATGCAGGATGATTTCCAAAGCTTAGTTGGGCTCAGATGGCCGTGTGTATAGAAATTTGCCAAAGTATATTTTTTTATCAGTATGCTACCGAATTGTAGCTTTATATTAGTTACTGTAGATATTTTACAAAAGCTTATGTCAATCTATGGTTAATTTCGTCTAGCATCAACTGTTAACTAGTATATTATAACCACTCTATATCCAAATGAGTACAAGCCAATCTATTTTTCCTCCCCCGTAACATTTTCTCTCGGAGTCAATCCAGATTGTTCACACCCACAGCAAAAGTAAATAGACGACGTGTATTGGTTTCTAAATCGAGAGAGATACTCGAGCACTGTTGTTTTATACGTAGGTATGGTACTTATTAAGATCTTCAGTTTCCCCTGTACGGTGTAAAGTTATGATTTATTATCTGCTTGCGGCGAAGTGATGTATGTTCCCTTATAGGGGTCGCATATTTAGGAGCGGGTCGTTGCGATAAGCGGAATATCAATATTGTTGCATACGTTCACATATGTGTAGCTAACGGCAACCTGGGACACATTCCCGCTCGATGGAGAAACGTGACAGGAATTGGCTGGGAGCGGCAAACTGGCACATATTGGATGATATCTTTATTCAATACTTTCTACGAATTAACTCATACTATTTGACAACTTGAATGTGATTGAATAGAATTGCTTTTCCCGTGCAGGTTTATGTTGGAGGCGAACAAGGGACGGACGATGTTGGAGTTCCAGGAGTTGATGACTGTGTTCCAGCTGCTCCACTGGAACGGGTCGCTGCGTGCGATGCGCGAGCGGCAATGCTCGCGGCAGGAGGTGGTCGCGCACTACTCTGCGCGCGCGCTGGACGACGCGATGCGCGAACAGATGGCGCGGGAGTGGGCCGCGCGGGAGCGGGAGGCGGCCGCGGCGGGCGGCGGCGTGCTGCGCGGGGAGCTGACCCGCGCCGAGCGGGAACTGCGCTCCGCTCGCCTCGCCGCTCGAGAACTCCGCTTCCCAAAAGAAAAGCGCGACATTTTGCAGCTCGCCGCGCGACTTGCGCCGCCGCAGCAGCAACAGTGATCTCACCGCCCGCACGCCACAACACATTGTTATTTAAGTATAGTTTTATAGTGTAAGAGTTACATTGTTTTATTTACTATCTACCCCTATCCTTGTTGCCTACTACCTACTCCAAATCCTCTTCCTGCCTTTGTGTGCTTACTTTTGGCCACATACAAACTAGAGAAATAGTCAATACACAAGCCTATATATAGTATAAAAAAACTGCTATCTACAGCACACCTACTTAAATGAAATAATGTCAATAAACAATACAATATATTTTACCAGAGCTATGTGCAGAAGTTATTCCACTCACTGTATGCAACTATTATGACAAGCGGACATTTCCCTGTCCCCACGGAGCGCGTGGAACAACGGAAGTGATCTGAATGGACGTCAAGTTACATCACTGTTACAATAACAATGTTGCCTGAACACACATGTAGTCCTCATGTAGTCCTCATGCAGCCCTCGGAGACCGTATGTACTGCATTGATAGTACTTTAGATACAAAGTGATAATGCAAGCTTTTGTGAACCATTTCGTACTGTCTATAATCTCGATAACTCATAAATTCGAGTTTGTTTTATCACTCAAAACTCAATTGACAATTTAGGTACTTAACTAAGAATAGGCTGAAATAAAAATAATCTTTTTATTTTTGAGATATTATAGGAAAGTATACTATACAAATAAATACCAATGGCCCTTTCATCTTTGCCGTAGTCGGGTAATAAGTAAAAATTTATGAAAAACAATGGTTTTGTAATCAATGCTCTTAGTTCAAGACTCCTTAGTACTATAATTTTCTCAACAGTTTTCCAACATTGTTTGAAGAAAGCAAAGGTTTTCTATTCAACCGTAGAAAGGCGATTAAGTCCATGAAAACAAAGATACTTAAAAGAACCAATACGAGTCGATTGTACTTCGTAATAAATCGTTTTATTATCTGAAACGTGAGGTTAAACTGAGGGTCACGGGAATACCAAAAATCCAAATATATAGTTTAGCTATCCCCCGCGGTTTCACCCGCGTTCCCGCGGGAAGTGACTTTTTCCCGACACAAAAAGTATCCCATGTGTTATTCCAGGACATTTTCTATATATGTGCCAAGTTTCATCCAAATCCGTTTGGTAGGTTTTGGCGTGAAGGAGTAACAAACATCCATACATACAAACTTTCGCATTTATAACATTAGTAGGGTATAAATAAGGTAGTATTCAAAATACTAAATCATGTATTCTTTTTAGGCCCGCGGAGGTCGCTTATGAAGGTCAAATTTAAAGTTACTGAAGCTACCGTGTCTTGGGGAAATTACTATTTTGGGAGACTAAACACCATTAAGAAGATCTTTCGTCTCCACAAAATTACGTTCACTATGATCCAGTAGTTGTATAGATATAATACGCCCGTTTTGAGTGTTACAGAAAAATCAACTTTATTACGTCATGATAAGGTGCATCAGAATCATTATACAATTAACCATTGGAACAATAGATAGACCTTATTCCTAAAGCAATAAAGTTTATTTTTCTATGATATTCTTCATCATAGTAAGTCTTTCAGACCTCGATAACTTTACTTCCAATATTTCCGGATTTTCAATATAAAAACAAAATGTTGAATCTTTCGGATATAAAATAGGATGATCAGATAACAGTACAGTCTAGGGACCAAACATCTTAGCACTATCTTAGTTACCTATCTATTTATAGCGAAACCTACTTTTGGTGATATGGGTCTAGATTAGAACTCAAAATGATATAAGTTGAACCTATTCTATATTTACTTCACTTGCCAAATCGAATTTGCACGATTATACTAGTCTTTGTTAATTACTGTACCAAAAATCTTATTCTAGTTTTTAATAAACGAAAGCAATAAGATGAAACTTAATTAGAAAATATTATAAAGCATATTTTCACTTCAGAATTTCAATAACGGACCACTGAAAATTTTGCCGCTCATGAATAAATGCATTATTCATTTATTGCACTCTTTAAAAAAACGTATTTTCTGCATTATTTCCTTGAAAGTAGAGTGGGAACTGTTTTCTTTTCTATTGAATATAAAATCTCTGGCGCTAGCGAAGTTACTTCGAGCACAAATGCACTGTGAGTACGTAGAGACTACAAAAGGTATTGTTATGGGAGGTCCACGTATAGAAGCTACGTAGATTTTCTTTACACGTTTGTCGTAGCTTAATGTGGCATGGTAAAGGTGCTGTGGGTGCATTTACCCCTCTTTAGTGTCGAATTGTCGACTGTCGGTAGCAGAAAACAATTTAAACTCGACACACAGCGTGTTCACTTCCGCGCGACGCCGAAAACTTATATCGAATAAATACAGAATATTTGATGAGTTTTCGTGTAAGTTATTATCAGTAATGCTGCGATCGATATACGATCCAATATAAGTTTTTTCTCGATTCACTGTCGAATGATATTTCTAACTAAGTAAATAAGTAATAATAACTTTGCCTTCGAGATCCTATGCAAACTTCAGTATATCTACTTTGTTTGTTATATTTTGTTAATAGGAAAATGGGGCAAATCTAAACAGCCCAAAAAGCTCCTGTTGCGTTAGGTACTATGGACACGTACGTACTAGCTAACATACCTTTCTGCAAGTTATTATCCAAATACCATACAGTATTTGTACATGTGTTAGAGTGCCGTGCGGCGGCGGCATGACTGTATGATCAGGTGCAGTTCCGGAAACCGAAGCACGCGCAGTCGCGACGGCCAAATATTGACACACCACTCCTCCCTCTGTGGAGCGGTTGGCTACCTCACCCCCGCGGCATCCATCAGTAACAACTCTGCAGGTCTCTTGTTTTATTTATTTACCGAAATACTGTCAGGAAGCTTGTTAGCAGTCGGCAAGTACATCCGTCAAATTTAATTGAGCAACCGTTTAGAGCCTAATCTGTTAGGTTGGTAAAGTGCCTTAGCGATACCAAGTTTGAGAAAGTCGTTTAATAAAATTTTCGTGCCAAAATTCCTTTTAGAAGCTGGCATGTGCTACAGGGAAGCCGTGGTCTTTGAAAACAACATTTCACTGAAGATATCATAGGTCACCAACGTGATATGTGGTGAGAATTGCTGTCGCCTCTAGCGTATATTGTAACCGCGGATTCACCTGCGTTTCCAAGGGATGTCACATTTTCCCTGCATAAAACTATCCGATGTTTATCCAGGCTATAAACTATCTATGAGCCACGCTTCATCTGTCAATCTCTGTCAGTATTTTATGGGTATAAGAGTAACAAACATTCCACCATCCATTCTCACAAAATTTCCAACGTATATCTTTATCTTCTTATATATAATTCTATTGTACGTGTGTATATCACTGAACTCCTAAACGGCCGGACCGATTTGAATAAAAAAAATTGTATGCCTTTGGGTGGCTCCGTGGATGGTTTAGATTTACAATTGAGCCCGGTAGGTGGCGCTGCGATCGAATTCCTGGATTTTTGTAAGGACTTATTTTTATAGGACAACGTCTGTCCGGGCAGCTAGTTTATATCTATATATCCAAAATAGGGTTCCTTTGACGCACCGTCATATCAAAAGTACTAAACATATCAGGATCTAAATCTCTTGTTTAAGTTGTAAGTACCTAATTATTGTTATTTTCTATTTTGTAGTCTTGTCATATTTTTTTTTGTTTTGTTTTTTAATGTTACCTATAATAAGTATTTTGTAATTGTTAAATATAAAATTATGTAAAATTGAAATTATAAAATAGCCAAAAAGTCAGAATAGATAAAAATTTATATAACAAATAAAAAAGAATGTAACCTTGCTGAGTTTCTTGCCGGTTCTTCTCAGTTGAAGGCTGACTTCCGAACCGGTTGTAGCTTCAGTAACTTTAAATTTGACCTTCATAAGTGCCCTCCGAAGGCCTAAACTGAATAAATGGTTTTGAATTTGAATTTTTTGAATTTTTTGAATTTTGATGGGACTGGTACCATTCGACGCGGATTTTTTTGTAGATGGCTATATTATTATTTCGATAAACGCGGGTGAAACCGCGGGGGACAGCTATATAATATAGTTACAGGTAATCTACAACCTAAATGTAATAGTTACTGCTATAGAAAGTCAATTGAAATGTGGGTACATAATGTTTGTCTCTTGCCGCGTTAATTGTGAAATAAATCTATATTTGTATGTAAAAAGTCAGAACAGATCTTCAATCTTGTATAAAAGAGTCATTACTGAGCTTATAGTCGGCATAACAACGAACCGTTCGAACCGCCGGCGGCGTCAATGCTATTTGAATAAATATATTTAATTTCATTGTCTCATTTCACAATTCGACTAAGTTCACCGAAAATGCAAATGAAGATTATGTCTGCTTGGCCGATTGGTCGGTGTCTCGGCGCTCAGATATGATAGCAGTATATTTCGTTATAGACACACTCTGTATATATAGTTATAAAATATGTATCTATCTCGCTTCACAGCCGAGGGTGCTGAGAGCAAGGAAATTAAGTTTTAACCGTACGCTCTTTGAAGAAAAGCGGAAATACTATAAAGTGTTACTTTACTGTCGGAATACCAGGTAAGGATTAGTGGTTTCATGGTTAATTCATGGACTGAGCAATCCTTAGAAGTGGGTTATCTTTGTATTATTTGACTAGCTTCCACCCTGCGGTTTCACTCGCCTTCCCGGAGGGAAAAGTATAGCCTATGTCCTACTTAAAGTATACTATATACCAGATGTGGCCAACTTTTGTGCACATAAGATCTACTTTTTATTTTAAAATTGAGTCGCGATCGACCTATTTTGAGAAGCGCAGGTAATGAACAATATGCGCACGGGACATGCAACGGCTGCGAATGTCTCCCTACTCGAACCATGAGCTGCGTACATGTTCATTCCAGTTCATTCCTGTATCAAGTACTAGAAACATTTGGCATTGAATGCGTCCCCTCATGGAACTTGCGAGTGATCGATCAAAATTGGTCGCGCGATCGACCGGTCGATCGCGATCGACTTGTTGGCCACTCCTGCTATATACCATATTTCATCAAGATCGGTAGAGCTATTTGGCCTGATAAGATATCAAATAGAGAGATACAGAGTTACTTTCGCTTTTTTCTATATCTAGTAGCCACCTCGGCTTCGTTTGAATCGGATTACATAAAAAAAAACTTCCCAAAGAAAAACTATACTATGATGGGAAAACCACATCACAATCCGTTGCGTAGTTTTATATCTTTTTATTGTAAACTATTGAGAGATAAAGGAGAAGGAAAAGTGGGAAGTGGGATAAATCAAAATGAGACTCTCTGTCGAGCACAGACCTTCAAGAGGCCTCAAGGATTGCAAGAGGTGTTCGATCCATTTAATCAAAAAAATCCAACGCATTATGCGTATCTCGTAACATTTGTAACCGTAGTAAAATAAAATATTAGACTTTCTTACTATGTCTGGGATTGTCATAAAGTATTAAAGGGATTTCACTAAGTTTTCACTGCTTGCCTTGTATTTTCAGGAACAGAGACAAGTTTTCGTATTTATTTTTTTGGCCCAGAAGGATGATGGTTGTGCGGCTTGTTTGGGACTTGATAGAGAAGGAGATCCAGCGGAATTAGTTGCTAGATATTTGTTTTTGTATAATCTTATGGAGATTTGGATAACCAGACCCCTTACTCAGCTAATACAGCGACAACTACAACGCCTCCGAGCGCGTACCTCCCATGTAATTGCGTAGTTAGTGAAAGAGACAAGGCATGGAGGCGTGGACGAAACATCCTCGGGCTAGCATTTAACCTAACAGAATGATACCCAGGGGCATCGCCAATGTGTTATCGACAGGACAGCGAGCTCCATCTTCAACCTCATCTTCACTTACCATAAGGTGAGATTGAGGTCAATCGAAATCCTGTCATAATAAAAAAAATAATCGACCCTAAGACGTGAAGTTAATAAGTCCCAAATGCCTGTAATTCCACCAGCCCCCTTAACTTTCTAACCGAAACACAGATACAAGTACACTACTGCTTCACAGCGGAAATGGGTACAGTCAGTAAGATAAATAACTGAACAGATCCTAATTGACAAAAATCTTGTACATTGCAACTATTCATAATATAGGTAGGAAAGGTTAAATTTAACAGGTGATTTGTAAATCAGTTGGTAACACCGTAGCTAAAATTGGGCGTTGTAAACATTTAATAAAACATGCATTGCATGTTCTGGCACGAAAACAAAGTATTATTTTTAAAATTTTATATACACTCTTTGCTATACTAAATATTACACAAATAGCTGTCGACCGCTGTTTCGCCCGCGTTCCAGGGCATTTTCTATAAAGAGTGTTACAAAACTACCCGTAAAGCCGAAAGGAGGTTAAATGGGGCATTCACAATATTTAAGAACCGTTGTAACGCTGTAAACATACCCCAAAAAAATTAAAACCTGATTTTTATGAATGAAAAATAAAAAAGCTATTAAAGTAGACAATTTTTAGGTAAAATAGGTACTAAAATAGGTGTTAAATAATTTGGTTCCCTGACATGGCAGCTCTAGTAAGTTGTTGGCTTTGATAAATTAATTATATTTTTATGGGGTATTTCGTAACACGTTGTATATGTGTCAAGTTTCAAATCCGTTTGGTAGTTTTTGCGTGTAAGAGTAACAAACATCCATCCTTCCAAGCAATAAAATAGCTTTTGTGTTCCGAATTCGAAATTGACAAGCGTCATAACCGCACGGCCTCCTTCTGACACTGATTACTCAGAACCTATTGCGGTACCAATTACGAGGCTCTCGATACCAACGAACATTCCTATAAGAGGTACTAAAAGGCATATGACTAAAGGCTGGAGCCGAGGCCGTGCCGTGCTGACGGTCACAACATTCTCCATGTTACAGTCATAAATTAATGTCAAGAATATTATTAGCTTTCTAAATATAGCACACTAAGTAGAAGTATTAAATGCATACGAGGAAGTTCTATTAACGTGAAAGATTAAAATTTCTATAATTATGTACATGTTCGCGACTTTAATATTTTTAAGAACTTTATGGTTCAGCTAAATTGTGCTTCAGTTAATGCATAATCAAATAGTAAAATTCTCCATTATACTACCGGCACGCTATGATGGCCGTTTTGACGTTTCAGATTGTCATAGGAAAAGAAACTGTATTGCTTTGGAATTAGGTTGATTTCCATCATCATACAGTTAGCTGTTGGATCAATAGATGCACCATATGTTTGAAGGAATAAAGGTTATTTTTCTTTGTCATTGTTAAACGTCAAAACGGCCATCATAGCGTGCCGCAAGTCAAATGAAACTGTCGCAACTGTCAGATGAAAGAGTCAATACACGTTCCATTTATAATTTTACAAAAAGCGTTGTTAATGTCCTATTAATATTATAAATGCAAAAGATTGTATGTATAGATGTTTGTTACTCTTTCACGCCAAAACTACCTTACGGATTTGGATGAAACTTGGCGCATTTATAGAAAATACTCTGGAAAAACACATGTATTTTTTGTGCCGAGAAAATGTTACATACCTAGGGAACGCGGGTGAAACCGCGGGGGACAGCTAGTTTAATATAATCCCGTAGACAACTATGATGGATAAGTATAGATTTTCTATTTCTAGAACAGACGTATCAAATATTTTTATTATTAAGATAAATGTACACTCGTTTTTCCCTCGTCTAGCAAGACTTAATATAATACTACTAATATAATACATTTTTAATCCTTTTCTCAGTTGGATTTTTCTCGTCTGAGAATTACTCTTTTTATAGCTCAAGGATTCTAATATTGCAAATTTTCATTTTAATATTAAACTAGAATTTCCCGCAACTTCGTCCGCATTCGTTTTAGTTTTTTATTCATGAAGCGACTGACCTCAGCCAAAAAATTGTAGTTTATTGTGTACTAAAATGGTTCAGATTGTGGTTTGTCCCAGATAATATATAATGAATATACCAGCTTAGGCAGATCATCACTAAGATATCATGGTCCAACGGAAACCTATAAAAAAATAATATTAAAAAAAAACATTATTAACAAAAAAATTGTAGTAGTATCCATTGTATACCCTCCTGTTTTAATGTTATAACAACGAAACCAAAAAAAACTAAATTTATAAAATTATGGATTACAAATCTTTTCCTTTCGAAGTTTATTAAATAAATACTGTATGGGTGTCCAAATATTGTATATTCTCCTGTTATCATTCTATAATAACAAAACAAAATAAAATATTAAAAAAACAAATATACAATTGTAATTTATTAATCTATTAATTTCGTTGTATATTTAATAAATATATGTAATAAATTTTGTATAAGTATACTCTTCTGTATTAATAAGATAATATATTAATAAAACAAAGTGTACATACTAAACTACTTAAAATTAACTAATAAGTAAAGCAATAACCTATAAATAAAAAACTGAATTTAAATTATTGGAGCTGTCTATGGGTAAAGTGCCCAGAAGGCTGGCTACGTTTCCTCTTTGTATGGCTAAGCTTATTCTCTGACCAAAATACGAGCCAGCCCTCTGGTCACCGGATGACTCGATGAGGCGCGTCGAAAGGTCTTTGAATAATTTACGCGCCTCTGGTCCCCATGGCCCAAGCGTTTCTACTCCAAACGGTGCAAATATGTAACCATCGCCGATGGTCGCATATTTCCGCCGCTTCGAGCTCTCAGCGGCAGTCGCTGCCGCACCCGCCGCCTTGGAAGTTGACTCTAGGTGGGATTGTGCAACGGTATCTACATATGTTGCATCCCACACTAGAGGTTTGCCACGACTCCAGGGCAATAACGTCATCCCTTCGGGCCTCTTACCATCATCACGTGCTATTCCGTTCGGCTCTAAGATGGCCGGCACGTGAACAGTGGCAAAGGCCATGCGGATGACGTCATTGATTGCAGCGTGTCTCGATAGGCGGCCAGCGCTGCGGCGACATGACAGACCATGGTAACCTAGTCGATCCACGTCATTACCGCATAGACAGCGATGGGGCTCATTAGTATAGGTACCCAGGCGTAGACAGATGGCTAGAGAGAATGAGGTATTGTCAGTAAGGTACCGATGTTGGTGGATGGTAAAGCTTGTAGCCAGTACCCTGACTCCCGCTCTGAAACTGCAAGGAGACGAGCGCGTTCTGAAAGGTTAGAACTCGTGTTAAGTAAATCTTGCTGTACTGCCTTGCAAAGCGGCTCGTCCCACTGTCTTTGGACTTTTGGATATAGGGGAATGCTTTCCCCTGAACAAGCTGTGATCCAGGCATTTTTAGCCTCGACTGAACAAGATATCTCAGCGTCTTTAAGTGACGGAGAGATAATTTTGCTAAATAGGTCTGAAATACTGTAAGTCGAGGACAAAAATGCCGGAAGGGAAACACTGGAAATTTTTCTGATGCCCAGGCCGCCGAACCGTATGGGTAATGATGCCTGGCACCAAGTTCTGTCATTTAATGGACAATTTAGAATTTGGATCATGGTTTTCTGAATGAAATTATCAATGGGGGTTAAAAGGTTATCAAATTTCCATAGAGGACTACATCTAATGACATATGTGAATTTTGGAACGAACACACAAAAGCGAATTATGGTGAAGGCTATATGAGAATTGATTTTTAAAAGACGATCGGTAATTTCGTTAAATTTTAAAGTTTGTTCATTTAAAAATGGTGGGATGGACTCATCTAAAATGGGTGCTCCTAGGAGGCGAAGACTCTCTTTGCCCAGGATTTTAATGTTTGGGCAGATCATATTGAAATCATTGACAATGGAATGTGTAGTGTTAAAATGTTATAAGAACGAAACAAAACAAAACAAAACATTAATAAAGAAATATAAAAATGTAATTTACAAAATATTTTACTTTCGAAGTATATTAAATAAAGAATATGTAAGTATCCTTATATTGTTTACCCTGTTTTAATGTTAGAATAACGAAATAAAAAAAAAAAATAAAAAAAAAATATAAAAATATTATTTACGAAATCTTTTACTTTCGAAGTATATTTAATATAAACTTTGTATAAGTACCGGTATTGTATAGCCTCCTGTTTAAATGTTATAAGAACAAAACAAAAAAAATATTACAAGAAACGTAAACATATTATTTACATATCTTTTACTTTTGTTGTACCTATATCCTGTTATAATGTTATAAGAAGGGAATCGCGACCCTACACTGATGAAAAATTAGATTTCCCCCAATGTAAATTACTTTCAACATTTTCCATTAGTCACCAACGCATTCTTTAATGGTTTTATTCTAATGGAGATAAACTTGACCTGATTCACGTTTTTGTCCGTTTTCCTTAAAGAATCTTCTTTTCCCTCTAATTTTAATACTCACCATGGTAAGTGATGATGTAGCCAAGGGTAGTAAGTACTCCAAGTCCTTTTTATTCCACATGGGCCAACGAACAGGCAGATGGTCCACCTGATGGTAAGTGGTCACGCCTATAGACAATTACAATACTAGGGGCATCGCCAATGCGTTTTCGACGTCTCATGTGCCTGTAATTTCACCGGCCTCCTTACC
Organism: Habrosyne pyritoides; assembly: GCA_907165245.1. NCBI lineage: Eukaryota > Metazoa > Arthropoda > Insecta > Lepidoptera > Drepanidae > Habrosyne > Habrosyne pyritoides. The sequence goes on along the minus strand of OU015587.1, from coordinate 3,335,922 downwards.
TTTCTAACCGAAACAGAGTAAGTAATACAAGTGCACTACTGCTTCATACATAGCGGAGGTGGGTAAGGTGGTAGTACTTCCCGGACGAACTCTGCACCAAAAGCTCTACTACAAAAATTCTATCCTAACTAATAATACATAAATATAAATTTGAAAATGAGTTTGTCCGTTTGTTACGCTTTCACGGCTCAACGATTGAACTGATCTTGCTGAAATTTGATCCGGGAAAAGCCACCGGTGAAACCGCGACGGACAGCTAGTTTCTTATAATATAATGTGAAAACGGCGTAGTTCCCGAACTACGTATACAAAGAGACTCACAAGTTCACAACCATCAACTTGAGAATACCTAATATAGTTTGGAAAGCTCTCGAAAGCAGAGTTCTATAGATTATAAAATGTCTTCTAGACACATGCTTGTATCCCAACGTGGCACGTCTGCCAAAGTGGTTTATCATGTATGCGATCGCAATTATGGCGACATTTCACCACCCCCCGCGAACCCCGTCACCCCGCCGAAGCCAGTTTCCCAGTCATTTTGAGGGACCATACAAAAACCACATCAAGACCTCGCCGAAATTGCAACTGCGATCGTCGCAACAATTACCACTTTTTACTCCTTATATTGTTACTGCATTTTTGGCTCACGACGGCAAAAAAAGTCCCAGCCTGCACTCATTAAGTCGCGTAATCAAAGTGTCGTTTTATCATATAAAAACGTTGACTCGAAGCGCGTTGTAGAGGAATATTTTGTTCAAAGTTTGTTAAGAAGATGGACATCACAGGACGCTCCATTATAATTGGCTTTTTTTAACTCTACCTTCTCTTAGGGGGTGGTTAAAAAGTCAATTAAAAAGCCTCATGTAAATGAATATATGTGCTACCCTTTTTATCCCTTTGCAGTTTTAATGACTTTAATTTATATTTTTAAGAGGTGTCTCTTTTACACAGGCTAAATATATTTTATTTTACAAGACTTGAGAACGAGAGATAGTAACTCTTTTAGGAATCCTTATAGTTTTTATATAATTTTTGTTATAGGAAATTTTATTAGAAAATCCCTGCATATTTATTTGATTTATGAATGATTCCTTCCATCGTATTTGAATCAACGAATAAAGTTTATTGATATTTTAAATATTCGCAGCCAGATTCTTGGAGCCGCCATTTAGTGTAATTAATAATACCCTTGGGATAATTACTTAGAATGTTACCTCGCTAATATCGTACAATTCAGTTAACAAGTCATCCGACTATAATATGTTGGGATCGGGCGGGCCTAACGTTTCTCTACCAGCGTGATATTGCAAAAATTGCAAGGGAAAATTTACCCCAGGCTGCCTTCGATCAATTATGGCGCATATTGAGCCGGCGACGTGTGGCGACTTTTAAAAGGATATAAAAATATTGCAACGCAATTTTATGAATAATGCTCGTCTTTTAGAGTTCCGTACTCAACGTGACCCTATAACTAAGGCTTCGCTGGCATTTGACCTGTAATAGGTATACATTTTCACAGAGTATACTATGACCGCTGAAACAAACAAATTACAACAGACAATAAACGAAATAAAGTTAAAAAAAAATATTAATAAGAGGGCTACAAAAAACGGGTTTTTAGGCGTATTGTTAAATATTGGAGGGTAGTACGGAACCCATTATATGCAAGACCGACTCGCACTTAGCCCCTTTTTTTACTAGTATAGGTATGTGTTTGACCACAATTTCACCATGGCAAGTGATGATGTCGCCAAAGGTAGCACGGAGCCTAGAAGGAACCTGCCTTTCAAGTGCTCCTTTCGGAACCCTGCTATCGATTCCTCACGATGTTTTTTCCTTACTGAAAGCGCTACAGCGGGATAACCCCTGGGATCTTGGAAGACGGGTCTTGCGACCTAAGGAGCCTAGCTTATTATTGGATTCGAACCCGCACACCGTGATGTTGCGCGATGTTCAATGTCCCATTGCATTGGTTTTTGGCGCACTCGATAAGACGATTATGATATATGTTCTTTCTTTGTTATAATCATCGTTTTACTTTTCGAAAGAGGAATGTGAAAAGTTTACTGTAAGAAAGTGTGTCAAAAATATTATAGTCAGAGTTAATTTACAACAATCCATTTGTTTCAAAACTGTCAGCTGAAGACCGAATTTTTTGACCGAATTAATAGAGCAAGGACTTGTCACAAACAATTTAGTAATTTACATCGTAAATCATAATTTCCAACGCGACAACTTGGGCTTCGTCTGGTTTTCTTCAAGTGATACATTAACTGATAATTTAATTAAATGTTTGATATATTTCAAATTTAATAATGTATTAATACTTACATGTTCTATTTCACACGACTGTGATTTGATATACAGTGACGTGTCACCTTGATTTAGAAGGGCTTATTAACAATGTTAGGGCACTTATTTATGACTAGATACCGTCCCGCAGTTTTACTTGCGTTCCCGAGAAACCTAATGTATTATTATATAAACTATGTTAGTCGGGTATAATATAGCTTTAATTTATTGAAATAATTTTCGATATCATACGATTCATTTCGAAGATAACCTCCTATATGCAAACATAATATCTTTACAATATTAGGCTATAATACCTAGATAGTTTCAAGTCAGAAACTAAAATTATAAATCTGTCATTCGCTAATCGCAGGTATATCATTACACTAAAACTATGTATTTTGGTATATATAGCATAACTAGCCGTCCCTCGCCATTCCTAAGGAGATGCTACATAGTCCCGGAGTAAAAGTATTCTATATTCTATTCCATGGCATGCTCTTCCATGTGCCAAATTTCATCCAAATCTGTTCGATAGCTTTTCCGTGAAAAAGTAACAAATATCCACAAAAATCTAGCTCTTTATTAACATTAGTAGGATGGGATAGGATCATCATCATCATCAGCCTATCTATATAGAATAGAATAGAATAGTCTTTTTTCCAAAGTAAAACGTATGTTTTAAAACTAAAATGATTTAAAATTGATTTGCGCGAGTCTGTAATGTAATATTAAATTCGCAACTTGATTGAAACCTGTGCACTCTGGCACGCAAACTATGATTATACTCTTGTTATGTTTAAATTTATACATAATGTGTAATATGGTTGAACACTGGATATAATTTCACGAAATGAACTGCACATTTTGCAAATGGATTGTTGGCGAACTGCACAGTTTACAGTATAAGTGTATGCCAAAGTTAGTTACAAATGAACGTGAAAATATTAATATGGATATTCACCAAAAATTTTAATAAAAATTTAAGTTGGTTATTTTGAATACACGAGTTAACTATGTATCCTCTATTTTTTTCCGTTTGTTACGCTTTCACGGCGAAACGACAGAACCGATTATTCTAAAATTTGGCGAGGAATAAAGGCTACTTTAAATTCCAGGAACGCGAGTGAATCCCGTGGAAACAGCTAGTATAAATACATTTTAGGAACAAAAACAGACTTCTCTTAATTATAATTGAGTTAATTATTTCCAACGCGACGTTTGTTTCTCTTCAGTTATTTTTGTTTGACAATGTGTCGTGATCTTTGGATAAGGCATCTTCAACACGCAAACTGTTGAAGCAGCTTTTTGGCGCATGAAACTGGTTTGTTTTACCCCAGCCGCCTCTTAAAAGGTTCCAATGAAAACATTTTAGGCGCCTAAGTAAATAAAAGGGAAAACGACTTCGCTACGTGTTGGTACAAACATTATTTTTCAAGCCCTTGTGACCATTCGACGTTGACGACAGACTATTACTTCATTTGCTTATTCTTTTTTATGTAAACTTGTTCAGTTAACCTTTATAATCGCTAACACCTGTTTACTTTATGTAATAGTAATAAAATTGTGATTATACCAAATAGAGATCAATTAAATGTTAATAAATATATCCCACACATACATTCATCAAAATCGTGAACATCCTCCCGAGCTCACGGCTATTAACAAAAATATTTTAATAGCAGACATACAAAAAATAAATGTAATCCACACAAGCTTAAAATGTTACACGGTAGAATAAATAAATCGATTTTGTAGGCGTATCGATTAGCGGTCGATCAAGTTTTGCGTAGACATCGTTATCGCATCACACTTGACCAAATTAGCATCGATGCAAGTTGGCGACGCGAGGGGGGGGAGGTCGTTGACCCTTGGGTTTCGGCGGACGAGCGTGGGAGCGCAGTCGGGCGCACTTTTTGCAACTACCCGCGCCATCGCTGGACAAGCAGGTAGCTTGCACCCGAATCTTAAGTAGTTTACGTTTGTCCTGTTTGGTGCATCTTTCATTAAACCATATGTATCAGATTTTTTATAAAGATACATACTTATATTACTTGCCTTATATTTAAAAAAAAGTTGACAATATTCTTGATACCATTGTACAGGCACTGCTGAGATCAAAAACAGTTGAAAAAAGAAAAAAAGTTGGAGTAGTCTATGGTATTGTAAGTATGTGGCATAGAACTTATGGACAAGTAAGTACACGAGATTAAATAAGAAATAAAAGAAAAAACAATCTATTATTTTTATGTGCCTTATATTATAAGTAAAAAAAATTTAAATTCACAGTCCAGACTTGCTGTTCCACTCATTCCCAGGATAAGAGTATATATCTCCATATCTTAGATTATGTGTGTGCCAAATAATGCAAGATCGGTTCAGCGTAACAAAGAAATGAATAAACAAACTTACTTTCACATTAACAATATAAGTAAGGATAGGTTCAATTGTGGGTCATTTAGAATAACTGTCCAAAATCATAACATATAATAATATTTCTCCGATCCACCTATTTTATGGATCCATATTTGTCTGACCCGAATATGAGCAACACATAATAAATTTTTCATAAAGTTCATAAATAAACATTTTCTCCCGAATCGGAACGCATCCATCAGTCAACGCTGCGAGGCTGGGCTTGTAATAAATTATACAAGTACACAGCTTATCAAAAAGGGTGGCGTTTTCAGCGACTACGTATTCGGCACACTAATTAAGTATTATACGTAGCTGTGTAGATGTTATCGAAATATTGTAAAAGGAAGAGACGGGCCGCATCATGTTTGTTATATAAAAAAAGGATCTAAAACTCGATGTGCAGTTTCGCGGGATTCGTGCGCCTGCGCATTCGCGGCGCGACACACTTTACCTCGACGACGTCCACACTTTCATGCCAAACCTGTTATTTGCTATACAACCCGCTTTATGTATGTGTGTAGAGCCTTTGTGGTTTCTAAATCAAATGTATTGTAGATGAACATTTAAAACTGAGCGATTTAATACATTTGAATAAGTCAAAAAACCGATTTAGTACCATGTGTCGATGGATTTGCGTCGTATATTACGAGTTTGTTCCTTGGCAACCTTTCTAACTGTTGATTGACATACATGGTTCTAAACATGTTTATAGATCATTTTACTGGCTGTACAATCCGCACTGTTGTTATAGAGAATTTATTTATCGATACTAGTTCTTTGGGTACATAACTATGAGTGGGATTGTCAAGAGCTGTCGTAATAAACCTTACAAATATTTGATCAAGAAATAAAATAGAGAAGTCCTTATTCCTTTGTCGCGTTGACACTTGATTCAATATGACACTACTCCTGTTATATCAACGCTACTGGAATTCAATCTGTAGAAATAGGTACGTATATTTAACGTCATCAAAAGTTATACGTATATTTCTGTTTGAATAAAAAATACTCGTTATAATTATAATTTGTAACTCTCGTGTTTTAAATCAGTTCCCTAACAGTAAGTAATGTATCAATAGATATATTTAATGCATAAATATAAGTACCTAATCATTACGCCATATGTAGGTTCATTATACAACTCCTTCAGTGGTCAGTGGAAGGTTAAACACAAGCCAATTTTAAATATAAAAAAAACTTAACTCAACAAATAAGAATTAGATAATCATGCTTTAAAAAAACAATGACTCATTTTAAAAGTCGGTCTAGAAATTGTACTTTTGTAGATTACCCCTGTGAATGAATAATTAAAATTGGTCATTGGTCAATATTTTTTTAAGTCGGTTTAAGAAAATTGTCTGATGGCTGACTGACTGATAACCTAGTCATTAAACACCTTATATATTTTGAACAGCTGACGAGGAACTGCATAGCACTCAATTACTTTTATTAAACAGTAGTATGTAATATAAAAGTATGATACATTTAATAAATAATACAGATTAATATAATATAAATAAAAAAATAAAAATTGTCTACTTGGTCTACATACAGGCAGGCGGACTTTTGCGAGATCATTGGCAGGCGCTATGCGTTATCAACCCTGAGACTTGAAGTTGTTAAGTCTTATGTGCCTGTGAAATCTAAACTACTGCTTCACGGTGGAAATAGGTTTGGAGGTAGTATTTCCTAGGACGAAATCTGCACTAAGAGCTCTACTAACTCTTCTAAGACTTCCCTCAAAGTCTTTTGTACCAACAGACAGTGAGATCTTCCATCTACTTATCTTTTCAGATTCTGCAGTCCACGTATAATAGAGTGTTTTCGATGATGAGTCATTAATAGGCAGAATATACCGTATTTTTTTTGCAATACATATACAATATTATTAAAGTAAATGAACCATATGCTAATTTGAAATTTGAAACGTGAATACTTTTAACTCCAAATAACATTACGCTTTATATTCTGAGAGCATAATCTGTGAACTGGAAATAACAGCTCGCTGAAAACCCTGTAAAATATAAAAGCCTTTAATAAATTCAACAGCTGCATCACATTTTTTATCCAACGATAATGGTTTATACTTTACCATAACGTAACGTAAACACGTTACTGAAAACGTTAACGCGTCGTGGAACTGCCTACTCTATACATTGTGTGTGGATAAACAACAATAGAACACGTAAATATTACATTATCTAATACCTTTTACAGTTATTATGTATGTATGATAACAATTAACTTGATTACGCCGCTAATGACTTCAATCACGATTCTCGACTTTATTACAAATCGATAGAAGCGATGTTAGATGTGCAGGGTTGTTTGAAATTCCCCAACAGTTCTATAAGGGCATAGATCAATTTTAACATTATAAATGTCAGGTTAACATCAGCTGTCTTGTAGGTACAAATGTGTACGTACCTTTTTGAACAAAATGTATGAAATAGCAGAAATTTTATTTTGTAAATTCAGAGCTGGTCCAACATTAATTTTATTGTAGTACCTTCTGCTGGTGTATCTATACTTACATTATAAAGAGGTGAAATTCGTATGTTTCGATGTAGGCTAACATGAAACTGCCCCCTTATTCAGCTAATACAAACTTCGTCGGCGAGCCGCTTCCCGGAGGCCTCGGAGAGCTTACCTCTCACGTGATTAAGTATTAGCGTAGTAAGCGCCAGAGACAGAGCATAGAGACCGCGACGAAACATCCTAGAGTTAGTGCAATTTTCCTTACAGAATCGAGCCCCTGATCCGCCGATTTAATTAATCGACATTGATAGTCAACTATTACCCAATGACACAAGCTATGTTATAATTTCAGTATACATTAGATCCCTCAGGAACGCGGATAAAAGCTAAACGGTAGCTAGTTATAAATAACCCAGTACATTTTTATATAATAATAAATATCCCGGGACATTCTTTTACACACGGCCATCTCGCCCCAAACTAAGCAGAGCTTATACTATGGAAACCGGATAACTGATATACTACATATACTACTTTTTTTTTTCTAAATACATACTTATATAGATATTTACACCCAGACACAGAACAAACAGTTTGGCAGTCAGAGTCGCCAACCACCAAGCCAACTTCGTAAGTTTTCTAATTTTGTCACTGATTCGTATATTCACACAACTTACAATAACATTGTTTTACAATTATTTTAAAACGTTGGCGTAAAATTACAGATATACTCGTACATTTATGAAACAAAAAAATATTTCATTGTATGTTTCCGAACTCAATATTATCAGTCACTAACTTTCTCTCACATAATCACTCGCGATAAATGTTACATATTCCCGGGTCAAAAGCCGAGACTAAATTCTATCTCTGTGCCAAATGTCATCCAGATCTGTTCTAAATACAAACATCCATTCAAACTTTCACATTTACAATAGTAGATTTTTGTTTTATACCACAATGGCCAACAAATAAGCGGACGGTTCACCTGATGCTAAGTGGTCACCGCCGCCTATAGACATTTGCAACACTAGGGGCATCGCCAATGCGTTGCCGACCCTGAGACGTGAAGTTGTTAAGTCTCATTATGCCTGTAATTTTACCGGCCCCCTTACCTTTCTAACCGAAACACAGTAATACAAGTGCACTACTGCTTCACGGCAGAAATGGGTAAGGTAGTAGTACTTGCCCGAACGAACTCTGCACTAAGAGCTCTACTACTCATAAGATATAGTCCACTAAGAATAATATATATGAAATTGACAGGAGAATTATTTTCATATATTGAATTCCACATTTTTTTAATAAAAACACAAGAAGTCTTCAAGAGTATCATATACGCACAAACGCGAATAGTAAAAATGCAATTACGATTTAATAGCGCAGTCTAACGAGCTGCATTAGCAACATTCTATTTTTTGCCACGATTATGCGCGAATGTCTAATCCTGTTTAAGTTTATCACCTCATTTATCTAATACAGGTGTAACAGCTACCAGTCTGAGTGTTTACGTTCCATAACCATTGAAGGTATAGATATACCTTCAGCCGTCACTAAACGTGATGTGTTTGCTGAGTAAACACCGCCCATTGATTGGATGATCCATAGATTTATTATATTCCTGCTAATATTGTTAATACCAAAGTAACTTAGGCTGGAAGTAACACATAAGATTGGAGGATGTGTTATGCGTTTTTAGATAGACACCATTGGAAATAACTACAGAAGCCCTTTACATGCAGTCACTATGAGTTAATGAGTGAGTTAGTTATTGAAGTTATAGTCCGAACTCCAAAATAAAGGAACTCTGGCTGGAGGCAACACAAAAGATGGGAAGATGTTATTATGCGTTTTTAGATAGACACCATTGGAAGGAGCTAGAAGCTTTTGCCCGCAGTCACTATGAGTTAATTATTGAAGTTATAATTCGAACTCCATGATAAAGTCTTTTTATTATTATTATTAACTCTGTCTGATACCTTTTTTTACGACTGAATATCAGTACTAATACTGCTGATAAATTGCACACACGTAGCGTATGGTACGGAGACTAAATTTTTATCAATTTTAACGCGGGATGTTCGGTGTAAATGAAAAAGAAAATATTAAAGGCACGGTGATCGGACTAAAAGTACCTAAGTGAAGATGAGGAAAGTAGAAACAATATTCTGGCGTGTTTTAATACTTGAGCTTAGAGATCTGTGGTTTGTATTTAGCAGATTTCAGCTGACAAATATATAGGGTAATAACTTGTTATTCTATAACAAGACAAAAAAACATTGATTGTATCGAAAAGGCACATGATAGAAGTGACATTTTTATATTACAGGAAAAAAATATTCATCAATCATTTTTAAATAACATAGTATTTTTCGTCACACAAAAAGACTACAGACCAGAATTTCAAAGCCATAAGAAGTTACACTTCGAAAACAGTTTTCAGCTTTTGCATAAAAAAAAAATAGAATTCCATGGCATATCTATCTCATAAGATAACAAAGATCAATGTTAATAACCGATCGTGTCGCCAGGCGCACTTAACCCGTGGAATGTACCCTAATGCCAGGTTAGCTAATGAATCTATCTATTTGCGACACGCTCCGCTAAATGCTACGATGCGACATACTTGACACCGGATCTAGAAATCCAAAGACGTTTACACCGCGATATTCTACTTAACTGATATTTCTACTTCGATAATTATACTAACTAATGGAATTGTATGGTGTTTCTCTATCATTTCTTCGGTGCAATGATATTATTTAGACAAGTTGAGTTCTCTTATTATGTGGAATAATTACTTTTATTATTTATATACATATAACGTCAATGGTAGGTAATGTGTGTGTAATGCACACATTTTGGAAACTCATTGACTATATATTCTGGGCCCGTTGATTTGGTGATTGTATACTTTGACTATTCGTTTCCCCAACTAAGCCTGGTTGTAAATATCTCTAAGTATGTAAATAGAAAAAGAAACATAGCTTAATTTAGGATCATATAACCGCGTGTAAAAGTGTCCCAGGTATTTATTTATTAATTAATTGGTTGTATTATGCATATATTTTCGACGTTATCTTTGATTGTCTATGTTAAAATCTCAATATAGGTACTTCAAATATAACAAAATCACAAAGATTTATATCCAAATAAAATGAAACTGGCAGACAACGAGAATAGAAGCGATCCGACAGTTAAAGAACAAATACTGCGCCAGAATCCAGTTGAAATGCATGACACGAGAGCGAGGGAACATAAAGATGTTTTATTATGCATGTGTGGTGGGGAGACAAGTGCAGAGGTTGGGTGCATTAAGCGCGAGCTCAGGGGCAACAATGGCTGAAGGCTGTGAGGTCGCGACACCGCGTCACGCGGCGCGGCGCTGCGCAAGCGCAGGCGCAGGCGACCGCGTGTTTGTTCAGCCAACCCGCTCGCTCCTACCCTTTTACAAACAAAGCCGCAGATAGGAGCTGTATCATGCAACCAAAATCCACAAAAAATACTGGATGTTCCAAGCAGTTATAAGTAGAGTGGTATAAATCTCTGGAAACCCAGGTCTGGGATTGGATTCTGGGGTTAATTGAGATTAAAGTTTGTTTGGTGAAATGCTAAAAAGCGACAATAGTCACTTGAAAGATTTTTTATTAGGTATTGAGACTATATGTCATACAACGGATATTAACGTAGTCGCTTGTTGTTAATTTAATATTCAGACTTCAAAGCGCGTTTGCCGCCCGTGTAGCAGAGGCTTTAACTCAGTAGCATCGTAGGTAGCTGTCTTCGGTACGACCAATACACAAGTGAAAGAACTTTGTGTGTGGCCACTTTTCACACTTACTTATATGGGAGCTTGTACAAATGTTCCCGGGGTCTTTTAAGGTATTTCTTTAATGGGTACATGCCCTCTCACGCCGCGGGTTCAAGCCGGTGATTCTAAAGATATTTATCTATTGATTTTCTTGTAGAGTATTTTGTTAGTAATTAATTATGTAAATTAAGATATTGTTTTGAAACTTTTTTTGTTTTTTCGGGCATTCTTCACACACGGCTTTCTGATAAAAATAAGCAGAGTTTGTACTGTGGTAAATAGATACTATTATTTTAAATATATAGTTACTTATATAGATTTTACATCCAGATATACAACAAACAGATACATATATTATGTTCATGCACACAAATGTGTCACCTGGGTGGGAATCGAACCTATGGCCAGAGGTCTAACTGTCAAGGTATTAAGAAATTTGCTCCCAAAACTGAAATGATCTACACCTATAGGGTTATGATTTAATTAAAAAAGTAATAAATCACTTTAAATAAACGTTAATAAATAAAATATAAAATTTTGACAGAGTCAATTTATCATCCTATTTATTTCTGAGTTAAGTTAGAAAATACAAACAGTTTTGTAATTATGCAGAGTAAACAACCATTCAATTTATTATTCTCGCCCGTTAACGAAATGAAATGCTTCGTAGCTCGATTTGTTTCTCATTTCACAGCGTTGTCCCTGGTATAATATGTATTAAATGCAGGAATATTTTACTTTATAGTTACAACTTTACCCCGACGGTGAAACAGAAATGTTCAAACCAACTTCAGGGCACTCTAGGGGTTGTTAATCACTGCCAATCCGGTTTGTTTTCATGCTCGAGTAAGGTAGGAACTTTTATTGTTGACTGTCGATAGCTATCACTATTCGTGCGGACGCCCGGACGGTCGGAGGATGCTTTATCTTGTTAACTACGCAATTTGCACCACATCAATGTGTATGTGTATGTGTAAGTGCGTAAGTTAAGGTTGTATCGAGAGTATGATAAAAATATGAAGTATCAAAGCTCTCGCTTAGAGTACCCATTTATTATTCCGACAGACGTTGTCGTACACAATGAATGCCAAACCGATATCAAGTATCAACTCTTCACGATCTCTCCGAGGTATGGATACTTAGCCGTAGCTCGGAGACGATAGTGACAAAATGCATTCGCTCCGATAAAATCTGATCGATACTTTATAACTCGAAAACCAATCGATTTCTATCAAGTCTAGACACTCGTCTACTCGTTAATAAATTGGAAAGCGATTCAGAGCGCTTTGTTTTTTTTCACAACGTTGATTCTTGACCGTATCAATCATAATTGGCCGCTTTTTGCGATTTCGAGAATCGCGGGCGCTGCGTGCACGCATGGCGCAGGCGGGCGACTGCGGGCGGCGCGGGCGCGGGTGCGGCGGGGGCGGGGTCCGGGTCGGGCGCGGGGGGGTGTCACTGTGCAAATGCACTCGTAAACCCGGCCCGAGGTCAACGCACCCCCCCGCCCCGCGCCGCCGCACCCCGCGCACCCCCAGGCCTATAAAACGTTTACCGCTACGATATATTTATTTTATTATAGACGTAGCCAGTCTACGGCTACGGGCCGGTATTGCAAACTGCATCCTGTAGTTTTGTTGCTTTTATCAGCTGATGACACTTTATATAAAATTCGACAGACTAAAGCGGCTCTATGCTTCGTATAATTCCGTCGTCGTGCCTACTTAATATGCGAACCTTATCGTAGCGCATCGAGGTTTCCTGATATTAATCATAACATTGCGGTCCTAAAGACCCGTTATCGGCGGCCATTAGATAGTGTCTGTGGGTTGTCTAACGCATTTCTTATCTCGTTCGCGGCTCGTGTGAGAAATGGCTAATGCGCTTGACGGCACTAGGCAGGCTAGGCCTCGCGTATCGTACAATCGCTCTATCGAAGGTAAACTCGTGCTAAATATTCAGTATCATCGGGTAATCCGTTAAGTTACGAGACATGGGAGATAAACAAGGCGATATGCACTTCCGAGGCTCGATGCGGTTTTGTTGCGACTTTCGCTAGGTAACCCGGGCTCGCAAGTACTAGAAAGTACAGTCGCGTGCAATATATGCTAAGATCGAAAAATCTTACTGAATCAAACAAAGGATCACAACGTTTCGTCATCCGCTACGAAGTGCACTGCTACAAAGTACTCTTTGTGCGCTACAAGTGCTACGACAAAAATGTTTCGTAGCACTGGCAAATAAACTTGGAACGCAAACTCGACGAGAGTAAACGCATTGTAGTATTGTGGTCGGTTTTCTTGCTCGCGGCCTAACATGTTTTTGCACTCAATTGTACACAGGTAGATTTGAAATCGCTGTGATCGTGATATGTGGGCGGCCTCACCGCATTGCAGGACGGCGCAGCAGCAAATTAGACGGAACTGAACTAAAATCCCCTCGGATATCGACCGATTTACGTTTGAACACGTATCGTACGTGTATTTACGTTTTGCCTCCACCTCTACTACGTATAAATAGGTTTTACTACGTGGTAACGTGCACTTCTGTATTTCTGTACATTTTAAAGTTCAGTATGTCGTAAAGGAAATTTATGAAGTAGAAAATCCTCTCTGTTCAGCGGATAAAAGGATAAATGTAGTGGTTTGAATCCCGACCCGTTGCACTAGCCTTTGAACCCGCTTTTTGTGCATGTAAATAACTTATTTAGTAGTAGGGTTGACAAACATTCGTCCTTAAAAACATGATTGTAGTGAATGTTATATAAATATTCTAATTAAGCAGGAACCTACCTTTTTAGGGGTCCGTACCTAAAAATGGTTAACCCGCGCCCTATAACTAAGGCATCGCTGTCCTTCGACAAAAAAAAAATTGCTAGTATATCAGTTATCTAGTTTATAGTACAAGCTCCGTTTAATTTAGGATTAGATAAATGTTACCACGATTTTTATTATAATACTAGCCCTGGTTTCGCTTAAGCTGGATGATACAAAAGTTAAAGAGGTACAAACGTTTCAAAAGCAATTTTCTGAATTATGGTGACAACCGCATCAAAACATTTTGAGTAGATTCTAAGACAGGAACAGTTACGTTGTTTTATATTCCTTACAGTTAAAAATAAATTGCCGTTAGTTTTTGAAGGTGCTTCAATATATCGGCTCCCGTACTTAAAACTTAACACATAAATAGTTAATAAACTGGATTAACTTATAGAATACTTTTTATCCCGGGAAAATGTTACATCCCCCGGGAATTCGGGTGAAACCGTGTCGTTCTTAAAAAAAGCAGTACCTACTTGCCATAAACTGTAATGTATACGGGCTGATAGTGTACCTGAAAAGCTAGAGAGCAGATGACCTGGATTACCTAGGTTACATTATAATATCGATCGGAATTTTAGACGCTCCATTCGCTATTCCAATTTTCATAGAAAGCTGAATCCGAGGCAGGGCGGAAATGTACGAAGTCGACAACTGAAAATCAGGTTTCAGATAACACGTTCATACATCCAGCTACCGACGGTTACTACCAAACTTTATACATCTATATTAATATTATAAACAGGTAAAGTTTGTGCGTTTCGAGAGATGTTTCTAAGGTTTGAATGTAGGTTATCTTAAAATTTATCATCTATACTACTATATAATACAGGGTTTATTGTTTAATTTTACACGCACATGGGACTTAACAACTTCGCGTTCGCGGAAGACTACGCATAGGCGATGCTCCTGGTGTTGCAAATGTCACCTATTGACATTCTTCACCTTACATTTTTAACTGAAACATGGAAGTGGTGGTAGTACTTTTTCTATATTGTATGATATTGATGATATTTTTGGTTGCGTTTTGTAATATGCATATCTGTCTCCATAAGGTGCACTATCCCCATACTAAGTGAGTAAGGTACTAAGGCAGTGGCGGTGATCACTTACCATCAGGTGAACCGTCTGCTGTCTGTTGTATCAAACAGTTAATTTTTTTTTTTTTTTGCCTGTGACATGGGCTATGTCACAATAGCTCGAGAACGCGAGTGAAACCGCAAAACGACAGCTAGTAATATACTTAGTGTATTTGTTTATTTCAAAGCAAATCTGTATACAACCTTCGTAAAGCACAATACTAATCCGGCTTAATTATTCGATAGACTCGACAGTTAACAAGCTGTCGGAGCTCTCCGACAATAAGTAGACACTTGTTGACTTCTAAGCACTTTTGAACATCACGGCTATTCACGCAATTTATGTATGAAATCTATGATCCAATTTATAAGGGTCCCGAACTACATGTCATTCCGTACATGCGATCAATTGACCTTTGTAATAGAATTTGTTTTCCGAGAAAAGCTTTGTTACACAGAATTGTAGCGAGTAAAGTTACTTTATCTATTATTTTTTCTGCTTTTGGTTCTTTTTTGTAAGTGTTGTGAAGTCGTTCTTTGCATCCTTGAGTCTCGTAAGTTTTGTTCATCAACTTCAGAACTTTGTTTATTTCACTGTAAAATTATTCTTTAGTTTCTGTCCGTCGTAGCATGAGAAATTTAAAAGATTTTGTAAAGGCTTTTTCCAGCTGCATTGTTTCGTGGTGTCCTCAGTTTTTCATCATTCTAGAAAAGTAATACATTTTGTGAAACTTCCTTCCTTCCATCCATCTGTTGATTATGAAACATCTTTACTTTAGATGAAACAAATTATTTTATATAAAAAAACAAATGCTGTCTTCAGAATATACCTTCTTATATATATATTAGAACGTGTTACAAAATACCCTGTTAAAATATAATTAATTATCAAAGCCAACAACCCCAGTAAGCTGTCATGTCAGGGTATCAGACTATTTAACAGAAAGGCCTACGTACCTATTTTACCTAATAATTGTCTACTTTAATAGTTTTTTTATTTTTCATTTATAAAAATCTGTGTTTTTATCTTTTTGGGGTTACTACGGTTCTTAAATATTGTGGATGAACTCGTTATAAGGCCCCATTAAACCTCCTTTCGGCTTTACGGGTAGTTTTGTAACATGTATAAAACAAAGTTGTGTTTTCATCTTCTCTTACCATCAGGTGAGATTTAAGTCAATCCCAATCCCGTCATAAATAAATAACCATTTATATATGTGTCTCAAAAACGGTAGCACATATTTCAGTGTTCATTGATTTGCTACATTTATCTCTGTCCCAAATAACAGAAAAGTAATAAAAAAGAAAAATTACGACAATTGATTTTCTCAAACATTTTCTATCCAACGATTCATTCATTCCAACGCTATCCCAGACTACAGAAACTACAAACCTCGAGAACGCGCGTGGAAATGCGGGGCACAGCTAGTTTTATATAAAATAACACACGATGTTTACAAACAGGAATATAGCTTCTTATTTTTTATATTAGAAACTGCTTTGAATCCTAATACCATTATACTAACCGCAATACTAACAAAATGCAAATACATTATTTTTAAGCCTACGAATTACGTGTAATATTGTTTCACTTTCGCTCTTGCAGATAGCGAAAATCCGTTCGTAAGCTTTTCAATTTTGTAAACAGCTTTTATTAATCATATCCATCCACCGTCGAGCTTCGCCATAAATTAATACGTAGGTACCTACCAGCTTTATCCACGCCAAAGCTAACGTTAATTTGTTGTGATAAGGTGCAACAAAACGGAATGGGTTTAAAATAAAGTTTGTGTATTTAGATCGATCATAATGAACCCAGTAACAGTCTGGTTGGTAAACGTAGTCAGATTTTGATTTACCCACGGCTATATAAACAGTTAGCAACATACCCAAATTATGATAATAATTGTACCTAGATTTCTACAATCCAAAACATGGAATGAAAATGTATCTAATAATCTGTCTGTAATAAATTGTGTCTTGTAAATTGAATGAGCTATGATTCATGGTTAGTTAGCACCGTAAGTAGCTCATTTGCACTAATATTATAAAGTGTACGATTTTAAGTTTGGATGTAGGTAATCTCAGTGACTACTCATCCCATTTCAAAAATCATTCACTCAGAGAAAGCTCTTCTATTCCCGAGTGAGGTGTGCTATGCAATAATCCTAGAATACATTAGATCCCTAGAGAACGCGTGAAATCACGGGGCAGGAAGCTAGCTTACTATATTTCAAGTAAATCTGGACTAAGCCCACGGGAAACAGGCTAACTTGATTTTAATAGTCGAACTATCTTTAATACATCTAAAACTTATGATGCTTCGTTGCAAACACCTTGAAACACCTACAAGTTTCAATGAAATATGAAACTAGTTGAACTTAGTTACCACAATAGGCGAGGCAAGTGAACCTCTTGGAGGCAGGTCAAAATGCTAAGTTAAATAATAAAGAGCTTATTGTTTGTAGGGAGGGCGTTTGCCTCGACACGCGTTGGCGCTCGCCGTGTGACTGTTGGCGGGCTGTGACCACCGTTCATTGCCACTTGTTTCATATTATAAACTCATTTGAGTTGTTGGGGCTCGGTTTGAATATTTGACACATGATTTAGATATAGCTTTCCATGCCGCGATTGAACTCGCGTTCGTGTATGTTATACAGCGTTACTACGGTTCTTAAATATTGTGAATGGACTCGTTATAAGGCCCCATTTAACCTCCTTTCAGCTTTACGGGTAGTTTTGTAACAACCTGTATACTACCTGCCCCCGCAGTTTCAATCGCGTTCTCATATATATTAGAATCCCTGGAAAATTTTCCAAATTTATATTTTTATAGAATTATAATTAATCCCATGTCACTTGGGAGTATACAAGTAATAAGTAATGTAGCTCTCCATCGGCAAATTGAAGTGGAATGAGAATGAAAATACCTTCTTCTTCCAAACTAAAAAAAACGATGTGTCTATTATGTACCCTAAGTGTTAATCCTAGTTATAACCTATCTATGTGTCCAGTTTCATCCAAACCGATTTAGATGTTTTTGAAAGAGTAACAAACATCCATACGAACTTTCGCTTAAGGATACATAGACTATACGATTTCGGGTCGCCTTAGTGATCGGGCGGTATAATGCTTGGCAAGAGACCGAAGGGCTGCAAGGCAAGATTCAATTGACGTTTCTTTCTTTATTATCTGTAGCGAGATGGGTAATGTGGTCGGGAAGCGCGATAAAGCACACTGCGCGGTATAATGTGAAGGTAGGGCTGGTCTACTTAAGGTGTTGACTAATGAGCACTTGAGGAGCATGATACCACTCTAAAAAACACACTAGTTGTTCATACTTTATTTAGCTTAAATCAAAAGCTGTGACATCTCATAAGTTTTAAATATTAGGTTGGGGAAAAAGTCTTTTCGCATTATAGTATGTATGAACTTGTAATAAAATCTCTTTGGCTATACTATTTGTATCTGGCTGGTTTTGGTATCATTGAAAGTTAAAATTTTAAAGAACATAATTCCAAATTCAAATTAGGAAAATGTGTGATTTGCCTTTGGTTTTTCGTACCGCCAAGATGAGTGAATCTAATGAAGAAATTCGATTCATTTTAAAATTTTACTACAAAAAAGGTAAAAATGCAAAAAAGCCGCGAAAAAAATTTGCGATGTTTATGGACCTAGTGCAGTGTCTGTGAGAGTAGCACAAATTTGGTTTAAGCGTTTTCAATCCGGAAATTTTGATGTCAAAGATGCACGTCGCTCTGGTCGCCCCATTACGGATAAAATGGATGCCATATTTGAAAAAGTGGAGCAAGATCGGCATATCAGTAGTTACGACGTATCTGAAGAACTGGGAATTGACCACAAAACAGTTTTGGCGCATTTGAAAAAAACTGGGTACACAAAAAAGCTAGATATTTGGGTACCTCACGAGCTCACTGAAAGAAACCTAATGAACCGTGTACTCATTTGTGATTCTTTATTACGACGTCATGAAACCGAACCATTTTTGAAGAAGCTGATAACTGGTGATGAAAAGTGGATCACGTAGGACAAGAACGTGCGAAAAAGGTCGTGGTCAAAGGCCGGTCAGGCTTCACAGACTGTGGCGAAACCCGGGTTAACTCGCAACAAGGTGATGCTGTGTGTGTGGTGGGATTGGAAGGGCATTATTCATTATGAGCTGTACCACCAGGCAGGACCATCGATTCTGAACTCTACTGCGAACAACTGATGAGATTAAAGCAAGAAGTTGAGAGAAAGCGGCCGGAATTAATCAACAGAAGGGGTGTGGTTTTTATCATGATAACGCTAGACGTCACACATCTTTAGCCACTCAGCAAAAATTAAGAGAGTTTGGGTGGGAGGTATTAATGCATCCGCCGTATAGTCCTGACCTTGCACCTTCAGATTTCCACCTGTTTCGGTCTCTTCAGAATTCTTTAGGCAGTGTCAGGTTAACATCACGAGAGGACTGTCAAAACCACTTGTCGCAGTATTTTGATCAGTAGTCCCAAAATTTCTATAGCAATGAGATCATGTCCCTACCTACAAGATGGCAAAAAGTTATCGAACAAAATGGTACCTACATACTTTAGTTAAATGTAAATAAACTATATTAAAAATGTTTTGAATTTTCTTAAAAAATGCGAAGGAAATTTTTCCCCAACCTATTATTTGGAATTTATTTATTGCAATACCTAATTTAGTTAAATTATCTATCTTTACCAAGTAGGTATATAGGAAATATCTATATTATGTTGGTTTTGCAAAACGACAAAGTGAAGTAAGAAAGAAATAACACCAAGAATATAAGATCGACTATGACTAGGTCTGGGACTTGAAAGTAATTTAAAAAACAAAACTAGATAACTATGAATTCTATTCATAGAATGTCAATATTTTTTCTCCATTTCGCAAGCGACGTCGCTATGAAAACCTTTTTCAGTTCCTCCTTTTTTAATTCTGATCAATTTTAATTTTACATTTCATTAGTTTATGAAATGTAGTATTATTTATCGATGAGAGATGAATTATATAGATATTTAAATGGAAAAAGACAGTCTGGTACCTATCTTCTAAAATGTTTGCTTAGCCCACTAACTGGCTTGTTAGTAACGATTCCGTGATATTAGAGACGGGGTTATAATTTAATATGTGTCTCTCGCTGTTTCTATATGTTAATCCAGGTTACAAACTATGTCTTTGGCAAGTTTCATCCAAATCCGTCAAGAAGTATTTTATGTAGCTTAAATATTCTCTATCGCTTTCCTTACAAAGGACTCTAGTATTAAAGTAAACTGTATCAATAAACTTAACCTGTGTTCCGCGGTTTCACCTGCGTTGCCCAAAAATGTTACATTTTCCCGGGATAAAAAGTCGGATGGTATAATAAACTATCTATTTGCCAAGTTATATCCAAATACGTTAAGAATTTTTAGCGTGAAAGAGTAACGAACCTTCTAACCGAAACACAGTAATACAAGTGCACTACTGCTTCACGGGAGAAATGGGTAAGGTGGTAGTACTTCCCCGGACGAACTCTGCACTAAGAGCTCTACTACTCGAAAAAAGCTTGCTAGCCGATAGCCGCCATGAACTGTGTTTCGCTCGTTAATAATACATTTTTGCTCACAAAGCTTTGCACACGAACAAAGTACATTGATTTTAATTTATTCATAAAAACACGTAAATTAACAGATTTCCTATTAAAACACTAAAGTCAGCTTGGCATGTCATAGAAAAATCATATAATAATAAATAAATATCCTGGGACATTCTTTTACACACGGCCATCTGGTCCCAAACTAAGCAGAGCTTGTGTGAGCTATGGAAACCAGATAACTGGTATACTACATATACTACTTTTTCTAAATACATACTTATATAGATATTTACACCCAAAAAATAGAACATACAGACATGTTCATGCACACAAATATTTGTCCTGGGTGGGAATCAACCCGCGACCTTCGGTTTGGCAGTCAGAGCGTTAACCACCAAGCCAACTAAATTTATTGATTAAGGTTTAAGGCTTGCTATAAGTTACATCTATTGATCTAATAGTTACATATTAAGATAATGCTGATGAACCTTATCGCAACGCCATAGGGTTAATTTTTCAATAACACTCTTAGCTGTCAAAACGGGTCTTTTTGATCTGAACAACTTTTATCTAATTGGATAACAAATAGTCTAGTAGTAGTAGAAATATTGGTACTTTAACGTTCTAAGTTTTTGTAGTTCTTTTCGTAATTGGGGGATGTACAAGACCCTGTAGGCAGCTAGAGCTGTAGGTGAAGATAGTATGGCTCATAATACGAGAACGAGCCTTTTACCTTCTATCGATGCCATGTCAATGATCTTAAGTCCCATGAGCGTAAAATACAGATATGAACTCTTATAATTATGTCATTATGCAGACATCACAAAAAAGTGGGCAGAAAAAAACTGAGAATCTTGTTTCTTTAAGTATAGATTATAATTTGAATAGGTATCTGCGAGTGACTGTAGCAAGTAGCGGTGACTCACACGTCGCGACGCGAACTTCTCGAAGTCGACATTTGAAAAGCTAGTTTGTACAAATTATTATAGACAGGCATCTTTAGAGCACTGTCTATGAACTCCCGTTACGCATAGACAAAGGGGAAATAATATAAATTATTACTCATGAATAACTGCTCACCACTATTAAGGTAGGGTATACTAATATAACAGCAATTTTATTTAACTGAAGAGCGGTTTTCACTTTAATAAATCTAGATCTAGGTAAAATAAATCTAACATTTTGTAACTCATTTGTTGTGGTTTTATTTTCAATTTGAGAATGTGAGATAGTTACCTATATTTAAGCTACTATTTATTTATCGTGTTTTAAATAAGTACCTACTTATAATAATTATTTTCCTATTCTTTTATTCTTGGTGGTATCACCAAAGGCGCATGGCACTTGATACAATTAAATAACTTATATATAGAAAGGCGTTGTACTCTAACGCAAAACAATGCATATAGCTTTGCCTACAGTACCTACCTTTCTGCCCAACAACTGACATACAGTACCTAACTGCTCCACAACTACTTGTAACATCAGAAGTTCCTGTGGTTAAACTGATAACGCCTTTCTGTATAGAAGTTGGCTTTGTGATATTAGAAAAAGATCATAAGAAAAAAGCTACATCATAGAACACTATCTGTTTCACTAGATATACGTCATCTACCTGTCGGGTCGTGTAACGAGCAAAATTGAAATTCGATCCCGATCCAAAATCCAATCCCAGTTGTTAATTATGGCTCCATCATCGTGTCACTGATGACTCTACTCTATGACCAATATCGTTGGATTGACTTTTGACAGAAGTTTCAACAATAATTCGAAAATCAACAACAATTTTGATCGGAATTTATTATTAATTTTGCCAGTATCTTGAATAAATCAATATTTGTCAATCTGTAATAACCGTTAATTATTAATTATATTGTGTTATCATTTTTTTGCCGTGTGTATTCAACCAGTTAGAAAAGTAGGCAAAGAGCCATCTACATTTTTGAAGTTGGTTAAAAAGAAATGAAAATTACATTAACATCAATTAAAATTTATACTCAGAATTGCGTGCTGCCTGCCCTCTATGAGACCCATGTAAAAGAGTACTTTCCAATAAAGTGCCACCTATCGTCAGTCGTAATAAATCTTGTGTAGTCGGGCGTCACTACACTATTGTGATTACTATTTCAAAAATTCCCAATAGATGGCGACAATATCAAACATGCACATTTTCATGGACTAAAAAGATAATATGAATAATGATATGAAAATAAATATTTAATACTTACGTTTATATCCGTACCGTCTTCTAGGCCTATGATTTAATACGAGGAATTCTCTCTATGGTTCATTGTCATTTACTTGGCAACATCGAACTTGAATGTCAATTTGACGTTGGACCATCCGTTCCGATTAATATGTGTATGTGTATGTATTGAATGTTGATTTTAGTTGTCAAAAGTTTTTTGTCGCGAGTGGTGATCGACTGTAAATTTAAATTGCCGTTTTAATTAAATACGACTGTTAGTTAAATATAAGAAGGCCCGTTACAGTCCAAAACGCGCGAACATGCATGCACAGTTCCGATAAGCGATAACGTTGAATAATACGGGAAAACATCTCATTATTGCCTAATTTTGTCACAACTGTGAAAGATGGATGTAAATAATATCGGTCATTGTGGATCTAGCATGTCGTTTTGACGCAGACGCTATGTGAAATGTGATACAGTCTTACGATAATTAAGGATTTCCGTAACCCCCGTAAGTACATACCTGTCTGCGGCAATAGCGGCTTTTTTACTTTTTTCAAAGAAAGCATCGTACTCACAGTTGTATCGAATCTTTCGCCCTTTTAGTAAACTAATTATTTTAGTTCTCTTGATTGCGTGAATAGTATATAATAAGTATGTCTCAAATACCACAAAGCTTGACTTAATGCGTTTTGTTAACTCATGTAAGAATTACGTAGGTATTTATATTATCAGACTGAATCCAGATTATCATTTTTTATCAATTGTTTACGTAAACTAACCATAATTTGTGCATGGCAAATGATAGTATGCAAAAACATAAACCATTAATCCTTAGTACATAATTTTTACAATAAAAACTGATAAGTATCAGTAAATATTTATGCACTAGCTACCTTCCTGTGGTTTACTCTCGTTCTCTAGGGATCAACTGTTTTCCCTGTATAAAGAGTATTCTATGAGTTACATCCAGAACATATTCCATCCATGTGCTCAATTTCATTCAATTCTATTCAGCCATTCATGTGTAATTGTGTTATAAACACTCACAATTATAATATTCAAGCAAAACACTATATCTTACATGTAAAGCTTAACATGTATGTTTCAAAGATAATATTAATGTATAAAAATTGAAAATTTGCTTGCTTTGTGTGCTTTTTTTATATATTAATTTCATTATCCACAAAGAATATGCTGTTTCTCTAATTTAAATTTTTTTCTTCAAAAACTTCTTAAGCAAGAAAACTTAATTAAATAATTATTGCTACTAAAAAGAAAATAATTTTATAAATTCATATTTGTGATTTATTGTGAGACAAGGACAAAGATATTTTAATTGTAGTCTCAACATGAACAAGACAGCATATTCAATCAATTTCAATAAAGGATCCATTGTTGTTTAACAAAGTGTTACTTTCATTAATGGAAGGCGTTGAAAGCTGTCAATTAATGGTAATTGTGTGTGTTCAGGTGGTAACACAGCCATGGCCAGCGACGAGTCCAGTGTGCGGGTTGCAGTCAGGTAAGAATTTAACTTACATTTTTATTGATAATGTTATGTTTTTAGCTGTACTTCTAAATTCGGGGATCAAAAGTCCACCGCGCGGTTTCGATCGCGTTCCCTATGCGAACTAATGTATCCTTGAATAACATAGCCTATATCACTATGTTTAACTACCTATTAATGAAAAAAAAATTTTTAATGGTGGTAACATTTCTGAGATCACTCCAGATTCTTTTGTCTTGTAATATCTTTTTAAAAAATAAATCCGTATTAAATACCACAGATTAAATATAAGGACATAAAATGAAGTAACCAATACATATTCAATTATTTAATTTATGCTAATATATAACCCAGAGACCCACACGATCAACAACCATTTTGTTTATTGAATAACCGTAAAGGTAATACTTTGTTTTGTTTAACATACAATTTACTTAAATATAAAGGTATGTTTTATAGTTATTATCTACGGTATTGTAAAAGGCCCGTGAAAATTGTAAAATCGTAACAATATAGTATTGTACAAGTAGGTACCTAAGTAATATTTTATGACATCGATTGTTTAAGTAAATTTTACCTGACATTATAACATAAAATATTTTTTTTTTTTAGAACCACTGTACCTAAGATATTTTCGATAAATTTCTCGAGTTATTTAATATCTTTGTGATATATCTACTGGCGACCCGCCCAGGTTTCAAAACTGGAATAATATAAATCTATTATGTATAAAAAAACCTACCAGAATAAAGTCTAATTGATTGCGAAAATTGCATCAAAATCTAGTACGTAATTTAAAACAGATAATTACTTTCTTCTATACTATTTAGAGAAATCGCAGAGATCGATTTAGTAAGTCAATTCATATAACAACTTACAAACAACCACACTTATAACTACATATTTACCAATCGGTAAATACATAGTGACGAAGTAAAGTACTAAAATATTCACAGGCATGCGGGCCCTTCCCATACCTCCCGCATGCAATAAAAACTTACATGTAATGGAAACCATTAAGTTTTAAATATTTTAGCGCCTGTTATCAATAGTTTTACCTAATATATTTTTACTTTGTTGTGGGATAGTTAGATTTTAGGACGCGAAATCAAGTAAAAATCTATCGTTTAGCCACGAGCGGAAATCATCCCCTATTTTATGATCTACCCCCTTATTCAGCTAATACAATCTTCGTCGGCGAGCCGCTTCGCGGAGGCCTCGGAGAGCTTACCTCTCACGTGATTAGTAGTATTAGCGTAGTTAGCGAAAGAGACAGAGCACGTAGGCCGCGACGAAACATCCTCGAGTTAGTGTAATTTTCCTTACAGAATCGAGCCCCTTTTTTTTTTTTTTTTTTTTTTTTTTTTTTTTTTTTTTTTTTTTTACGCTGGGAAAAATGCGTTCCGCATTCCCCCCCATTGGAGGATGGGGGGGGTATGTGGGACTCCCGGACCCTAGTGGCCCGGTTTACCCACTAAACGACCCAGCGGCGCTCAGGCATCGTCTATGTGGAGAGGGGCTGGGAAACCGGCAGAGCCTTGACGTCCAGCCCCCCCCCGTCGACCGCCCGCCATTTATGGCGGGGCCCGCACGCCCCTCCCCCTGCAAGGAGGGGCCCGGAAACGGCAGCGACTTTACCGTTCCCGCCCAACGGAGATGGTGAACGAGTGCAATGCGGGAGAAGACAGAATCGAGCCCCTGTTATGACCTCCTCAAGCGCACATGTCTTTAATTAACGGTCCTTAAAAAGAAAGTATTTTTGGGGTTCCCTATAAGGTACCTTCAGTAATTACGTCCTTCATAAGTGCCCTCCGCGGTTCTGAACTGAATTAACCTTTTTGAATTTTTGGAAGGATTTCAATGGGACCCTATTACAAAGCCTCCGCTGTCCGTCCGTCATAGAGTATATTTTAATCGTAATAGGACCCCTTATCCTTTTATACGAGCAAACATGTTTTTTTCGCTGTTTTGTTAAATACTCTACGGGGGTACGAAACCACACAACTCACACGGAGTCCGACAAGCCCCTGGGCGCTTTTTCTAACAATAACGGTATGAAGTTTCGATTAATAATTATTATGTGTCACTTAATATATCAGTTTTTAAATATATTGGTTCTGTCGATTGAACGTTAATATATAACTGTTTTGTCCTTCCAATGCCTTTGTTAATGGCCAGTATTATTAATGGCTTATATCAATAGGCTTCTTTATATGGTAAACTCCCATAGATGTAAAAACAATGCGGTGTCATATGTCGCTAGATAATCATAGATAGGTAATATAATAAACCGTGTGATAGAATCAGCTAAATAACTGGTATCTACGTATTATACTACAAGCTTCCGCCCTCAGTTTCACCCGCTTGCCCGAGTGATTTAATGTATCAACGTAGCCTTTGTCCCTCTAGTATAATGTACCTTTGAAATGATAAAGGATTTTTGCAAATAGGTGCAATGGTTGACATAAAAACAAACACACAAAATCCTCTCTCTAGTTATAATATTAGTATAGATTTGTAATTCATGGGTAGTGCAATGAATTGTACTGATTATAGACGTGTATAATCTAAGGATTTTATTGCACGGTAAGGAAATAATAGCTACTGTATGTAGTTAGGTATACAGTTGATTGTAATTGCGTTTATGTGCATGTGTTTTTTATTCATTAGATTATTTGATGAGCATTAGATACTGAGAAAGATATGAGACTTACACCCATATTCTATGACGTTTCCTCGAAAATTCCTCGACTCCACTCAACCTCATTAAAAGATTATTAGTATTCTTATTACAAAAATCTCCTCCACTCGGCTTGACATCTCTCACTCGAGGTGAGGAAACAACTGTCAGCTACAAGGTACGTCGGTCCAACCTTAAGGAAGCTTATTGCTTGTAAATAGTTACTGAAACTAATTATTTTATTTCATTAATATTTTATCTATAATAGAATGACGTTACTAATGACAAGGTAACTTTGATTTTCACTTCGATTCGACATCAGTCGGGATTGCTCGAGATTTGCTTAAGGTATCCTCAGTCGAGCTGGAGTCGAGTGCCGTCTGAGGAAACGTCTTAGAATATGGGTGTTAGTGTCATTAAAACAAGTTTTTAATAAAAATATATTTATTTCGTATCACGTAGGTTATGTAGGTACTTCTTAGTTTTAAGCATGGCTATCAAATCATTTTTTAGAATAAATTACTAGCTAATGTCACCCAGTTTTTATATCAAGTAAATTACCTATTGTATTTAATAGTTATAATTTCGTTTAGTAGTTTTTGCGTGGAAGAGTAACAAAGATCCATCCACTCATCTATTCACCCATTCTTCCATCCATTTATCCATTAATTCATGCATCCTAATCCTAACAAATTTTCGCATTTATAATATTAATAGGATTAGTAGGACGGACAACAATCCGATTCAGCTGAATTCTAGACTAGAACCTAGGTAGGTGTAGGTAGGTACCTACCTAATAGCAGTTATCGTCAAGTTGGTACTCCGACCGAACCCACCCTCATTTCACCCTAGTGCTTTAAATTCTGGCGTCTGACGCGCAGTTCCAAGCTTGTAATTAGTCATTACTCAGCCACTTTACCGGGTTTAGGGTACACGGTTAATACAAGGGTAGAAACTGTAGGGCCCAATTTGCTTTTAAAGGGTACATAGCATGTTATATTACTTGCAAATATGTTACCGGTAGGCTAGTGCACCTCAATAAATCTATTTTTAAAAATTACATTTTTCTATTATTAATCAAAATATATCGTGTATTGTGTTCGAACAAAAATGCGTTTTATACATCAAGCATAAAAGTATTTTTGAATTGTAAGTTGATAATTTTGTTGATTCTGATCAATTGTATAAGAAACATATAACATACTAAAGTATTCTTCTGTATTTAGTTCTACTGTGCCTACCTTTGTCTTGCAATCGATACAAATCACTCGGAAAGTGTTATTCCTTTTCGAAAATATTTTACATTCGTTTTAGAGCTATATATTCTGGAATGTGACATAGGATTCGTTCTGCACGAGCGAGTCTTCTATCAATAGGAAATTGATTCCTGTTATTCCATAAGTATTTAATGTTAAACCAATCTAATTTCCAATATTGTATGGAAGCAGCGTACTGGGATATTTGCAAGCATTAGACGTGCCACATATGACAAAATAACACACAGGTGTTTCACTAAATGATGTAAGCTGTGATTGTAATGTACATACGGCAACACAGCTATGGTTTCTTAAATCCTCCATCTATATAGAAAATACGCATTGAATATGTGCTGCTTGCTGTAAAATGAATTGTTGTTATGGCGTCGTGGCGGCGCCTTATAAAAACAAAAGAAACGCGTTGGTTAATAAAAACTGCAAGGGTTATGGGAAACGCATAATTTCCTGAAAATGGTGGCATTATGTTTCGCACGCAAGCTTGGGCCCCTGGGGTGAGTTTTTGTATGGTAAAAAAGGCCCGCTTTGACACCAAGAATATCATTGAAAAATCGTCTTTATTGCTTTCTGGATAAGGTTCATCTATTGATCCAACCAATAGATAATTGTTTGCTGATGCTGATGAACCTTATCATACAGCGATAGGTTTAGTTTTTCTATAACTCTCTTGGCTGTCAATACGGGCCTATTAGATTTCCACGACTGTAGATGTTCTGTCGCGGCCGGTATGTTCTGTCTCTTTCACTAACTACGCAATCACGTGAGTGGTCCTATGCTCTATGGCCTCGATCCAGGGGTTGCCGACGAAGTTTGAATTACCTGAATGAGGGGGCTGTTTTATTCCGATATTGCGTGACATAGTAAAAAGATAGGGTACATTTTTGTGACACACAAGCGCGCTGTTTGATTTATTATACGTAGTTCCACTATTCCATCAATGGAATGACTGATAACAATAAGAAGTCGTCATAATCAGTCGTAAGTTTTGCGACATTGCATTAAGTAGGTATATTTATTTAGTCATTTACATAATCATATTATAAATGAGTGAGATCATATTGCACTAACACCTCGCGAGGGATATGCTTCTAATACAAAGAATCGATAAATTATATAATAAACTAGCTGACCTCCGCGGTTTTACCCGTGTTCCCGTGGGATGTCACATGTATTATACATAAAAACCTTCCTCTTCAATCACTCTATTAAGTAGTTTTAATTTAAAGTTTTATTTAAATTTATTAGTTTGTAGTAGTTTTAAAGATTTAAGCATACATAGGGATATAGGGACAGAGAAAGCGACTTTGTTTTATACTATGTAGTGATATACTGTGTTGTTAAAAACTAGCTGCTGTCTCGCGGATTCACCTGCGCTCCTTAGGGATCTAAGGTACCCCGTGTCTATAACATAGCCTATGTTACTCGAGTATAGTTTAGTTTTCTATCAGTAAAAGATTATTTGAAATCGCATGAGTATGCTCGGAGATAATCCAAACTTTCAAACTAACTGTTTGTAATATTATTATGGTGTTGACTAGCTTCGGTTCCGTGATTTCATCGACGTTCCCGAGAGAATTAATGTTTTCCCGAAGTAAACTTTGCCTATATCAATCGGGAACAACGAAGCTTTCTATCAGCAAAATAAATCTTTGAGTTCGCGAGAGTAGCTTCGGAGATTACCTCCTTCATCCAAACTTACAAACTTTACCTCATAATTTTTTTTTTGTTTTTTATACCACTTTGGCCGACAAACAAGCAGACGGTCTACCTGATGATAAGTGGTCACCGCCGCCTATAGACATTTGCAACACTAGAGACGTGAAATTGTTAACACTCATGTGCCTGTAATTTCACGGGCCCCCTTACCTTTTTAACCGAAACACAGTAATACACGTGCACTACTGCTTCACGGCAGAAATGGGTAAGGTTAGTTGGGTAGTACTTCCCCGGACAAACCCTGCACTAAGAGGTCTACTACTCTAAAATCGAGATATATAAAGGCAGTAACATTGTTATAGGTACGTAGGTTTGTTCGTATGACGGGCTATTTGGCACTATGTAGGTAATGTTCGCATCCTGTACTGACATTGATTGATGATTTTTTACCCTTGATCACCTATTATACTTCTGACGCAGACCTTTTTGTTCACATGGCCTGTTCATATGTTGAACAATCTATAAATATTTTATCCAACATCTTTATTTAACTGCGAGGCGCCTTCAAAGGATCCGCTTGGTTTTATGACAACAGAGTTCAAAGTAAAAAAGATGGCCGTTACGTCACCAGATGTAATAATTCTCAGTTCGTAAATATTTC
Organism: Habrosyne pyritoides; assembly: GCA_907165245.1. Lineage (NCBI taxonomy): Eukaryota > Metazoa > Arthropoda > Insecta > Lepidoptera > Drepanidae > Habrosyne > Habrosyne pyritoides. The sequence continues at coordinate 3,305,451 of OU015587.1, read as the reverse complement.
AATTAACAACCAAACCGTGAATAAATATGATCTTATTCGAAGATGCAAATCATTTTGCAAGGACACATGGCTTTAACTGCTCTGTTATATTAGAATCTCTATCTGAAACTTATCTAAATCCGAAATTATCTTAAATTATGGTTGTTATGATATTTAAGTATTTGTTCAACGGATATAAATAATCTTTAAACATCGTCATTTAAAACTTCTTGATGTTTTTGTTGAGTTGTTTTGTCTATGACAGCCTACTCTATCTTCGAACAAAAAATCGTAGACTTATTTATTAGATAGTCGTCTACAAAGGTATTGTGCAAATATTTATTTTACAAATAAAATTGGATATACATTTTAGGTTTGTTTCAGTGACCGAGTGGTATATAGCTAGGTTTAGCAACCGTAGGTACGTTCAGCCGATTTTTGTTAGAAATGATTACTTACGGCTATAATGCTCACTCACATGTCACTTTGGATCTTCAAATATCTTCGGTGAAATGTGTGTCTCATTACTGAACCTTCTAGCAACCTATTCAGGGCATAACAGGCGTTATGATATGATAATAAATAGCTTTTAAGTTGCGTAAATTTTTGCATATTTGGTCATGTTTATTTTTCTAGTTCCAAGATATTGCAAAACTTTACCTTCTTGGCTGCACATTTAACCATGAATTGTGGCATGTCAAATGTTCGACAATAGCCTCGGAGGACACGCCGCGACCTATCCTCGACTCGGTTCGAGATAACAATCACACCGTTGCGTAACAAAACATCTTGTACATGCTAAATTTCAAATGTGTGACACAATTGCCAAATTCTACTTGAGTATTTGCATGCTTTTATGGTAATCTTTTTTCGCGAATTAAAGAATTCTCACATTGTACACGAAATGTCAATGTTGTATTTCTGTAATCCCTCCTGATGCAGCTTGTTATTTTCAGGCTGCTAATACACTTTTCATCAGAAAAATCAAAACACCTTGCCAGTTTATGTTTTGTGAGAATGATTAGAAAAATGTGTATAATTAGGAATATATGTCAAGTGTCGTTTTATAGTGAACTAGCTGTCCCCCGCGGTTTTAGCCGCGTTCCCGTGGGATGTCACATGTATTATACATAAAAACCTTCCTCTTCAATCACTATCTATTAAAAAAACCGCATCAAAATCCGTTGCATAGTTTTAAAGATTTAAGCATACATAGGGATATAGGGACAGATAAGGCGACTTTGTTTTATACTATGAGGTTTTCAAATCCTAATGTTAATGTTCTAAATTCTTCAACTCTAAATTCTATATTTAGTAGATTAACATTATGTTTAATAAAGGGCTTACTAAAAATAAATTTGCAAATTGTTTCGATTTTTCTGATGAGAAGTGTAATTTTCCACAGTCTCCTAGAATTAGCAAACGAAAATATTTTTAAACAATCATATTGATCGTGTCGTCGTGTGGTCATACATGCGATACGAAGGTGTGGTAGCAGAGTGGACTGCGTAACCAATAAGGCACTATGTTTGAAACCGGATGTAGGTTAGTTATGACGTGAATGAAGTTTTGGCAGGAGATCGAATGAGATTGTCAGCATGGTCTATAAAGTCAACTGTCAATTGCTGACATGGAGGATAGCGATGCGTAGCCATATAAAAAAAACTAAGGACTTTAGGCCAAGCTACTTAAATCAGCCTTAAAAAGGGAAGTTTATTTTTTACAGATTTTCTTAAATTTCCGATGGAGCTGAAATTTTTCATATTCAATTATTTTTTACATTTCACGATTAGATAAGTGACGCCGTTCTAAATCGATATCCTTATATATATTCTATATCAAGATAAGATGGTCATTTATTAATACGTAAGCCACCTCAATATCCTGGGTCTCTAATGAAAGGGTTTGCCAAGCAGCATTACGTTGCGTTAGCTGATAAGGTGGTCATTTAATAATTCATGAACCACCTACATGTCATGGATATCTAATGAAAGGGTTTGCCAAGCGGCATATGTGATGTCAGTTTTATAACATAAAGCTTGTTTTAATAACGTATAATTTTTGCTTACATTACTGTTATTTGCCTTTATATTTGTTGAATATTTATCAATTTTTAAATCTATACTAATCCCTACTAATATTATAAATATGAATGTAAGTTTGTTTGTTACGCTTTCACGCAAAAACTACTTAACCGATCATCATGAAACTTTGTACACATATTCTTGGAGGTATTAGAAGTAACATAGGAACTTTTTGTGCCGGGAAAATGTTACATCCCTCCTGAAATGTTATAAAGCTGAAGAGTTTGTTTGTTTGGTTGAACGCGCTAATCTCAAAGACTGGTCCGACTTGAAAAGTCCTTGGACTGTTAGATAGCCCATTTATTAACGAAGGCTATAGGCTACGTGTTTAGTGTTTTATCCCACTGCTGGGCACGATATAATAAGTAATATAAAATTTTAAAATGTATTTTAGAACAGTGTAACAGGCAGCCTGCGCGGCGCGGCGGTAATCAGCCTGAACTCATTAAATCGTGCTTGTCTCAATTGCACCGGCATGTTAGTGTAATGGGCAACGGCCTTTATCTCGATTCTATTGTTTTAAAACCGATTTTGTAGTGGAATGACCTGAATCTGTGTCTTCATGTTGCCGCTAGTTTTACATCTGTTATCTCAAAGTTGTGAGTACTCAATTATTATTTAATACTCTTATCTGAACATAGATTTTCATTTCTTTGCTTTTTTTGTATGCCACTTGGGCCGACAAACAAGCAGACGGTCCACCTGATGGTAAGTGGTCACCGCCGCCTATGGACATTTGCAACACTAGGGGCATCGCCAATACGTTGTCGACCCTGAGACGTGAAGTTGTTAAGTCTCATGTGCCTGTAATTTCACCGGCCCCCTTACCTTTGTAACCGAAACACAGTAACACAAGTGCACTACTGCTTCACGGCAGAAATGGGTAAGGTGGTAGTACTTCCCCGGACGAACTCTGCACTAAGAGCTCTACTACTCTATAAATGCTGTAAAGTTTCGTAATGTTATTGAAAGTATTAGAGCATGGCGATGGCCCTGGTGTTGCAAATGTTTATAGGCGAAGGTGGACCACCTGCCTGTTTGCTTAAATCAGCAAAAAAAAATAGTCGTGTTAATTGACAAAAGATTTTTTTTTTTTTTTTATTATCACACATAAAGCTGCTCGGTGTGTCTTTTATGTAGTGAAGTCGATGGTCGTGGGTTCTAATATTACAAGAAAACACCAGGAAATCACAACACAGTGTTATGATTGAAATATAATTAAAAGGAATGAAATCAAATGACAATATTTCTTTTATTCAAACAGGCCTTTACAAGGACTTATGAATAGTCTTAACTCCTAGTGTGTGCTATAAAGTTACAGTTTGTAGTTGTCCGTAGTTGTTTGTGTTATTAGCTACCACCCTCAAGTTAGAATGTTGCCAAGCACCTACAGGAGTATTCCCGCACCTTCACCTTGAGATCTCCCTACTGATCTTTCCTCCTATCTATCACCTTCGGCCACATCACTTTCCGTGTCGCGGTTTCACCGGCGTTACCTAGGGATCTAATCTATACCGGGATTATAACATAGCCTTTGTTCGTCCAGATAAATTTACCTTTCAAATGGTGAAAGTGTTTTTCATATACGTGTCGTGGTTCCGGAGATTATCGAGGTCACTCCGACGAAATCCCGGAGGTCTTATTCCCCTTACAAAAGGCTCTTGCGTTTTACTTGTCTTGCCTTGTAACCAACACTGAAGATTATATCGATTTGTATGTAGAAACTATTCATATTGTCCGTGTAACCGTTACACGTTAAAGCCATGAGAGGCCAATAAGTTCGTCCTTTCAAAAAATGAAAAAAATCTAATTCATTCAGTTTTACACGAACCATCAGAGACACTGATCTAGATATCTATCTATCTAATACCTTTAAACGAGCAATTCTTTTATATACATATGGATATATATAATCTGAATCTCGGAAACGGCTCCAGCGAGTTTCATGAAATTTACTATGCAGGGGGTTTCGGGGGCGATCTATTTAGGTTTAATTTTTAGGAAACGTCATTTTATCCGTGTGAAAACTGCCACAATATCTATTCAATACGAAGGTAAAAGGTTTTCAAGTTCCTTCTTTTGTGAGAAAAACTATTATTGGGAGCCCTTTATCTACGCAGATAATTCGAACCTAGGTATATTATATGACAGAGCTTTGAAAAAAGATTACGGTAGTAGTTTCATTAGTAAAGAAACCCCGAGAAAAGCTTGGTTATCCGGGTACTATTTCTATAACAAGAGAACATACGTTATGAAATGTACTTTCTACGAAAATCTATACTTTAATAAAACTGTAGAAGCTTGCTGATTACGGTCTGTCCGGAACATCGCACAAATCGCAACTGTCAGTGTCAATAAAATAAAAAAAAATATCCCGGGACATTCTTTACACACGGCCATCTGGTCCCAAACTAAGCAGAGCTTGTACTATGGAAACCAGATAACTGATATACTACATATACTACGTTTTTTTGTTTTTTTTTCTAAATACATACTTATATATATATATTTACACCCAGACACAGAACAAACAGACATGTTCATGCACACAAATGTTTGTCCTGGGTGGGAATCGAACCCGCGACCTTCGGTTTGGCAGTTAGAGCGTAAACCACCAAGCCAACTGGCCTGTCAAATGAGTGAGTGATGATGTTATTGTCAATAATAACCTAACAACGTCAGAAGTTGTTATTCGTTGCTACAGACAGGTGCAAAGAGCTTGGACACTACAATTTCACAACTGAATAGTTAAAAATGCTTTTAATGCAGTTTTTCTCACCTATAATTTCGGGTATAACTTCTTACGTGCGTACATAAGTACACACACACGTTTTTTAAAACTGTGTCTATCTATTTGTCGGTTTTAACACACTAATCTCTAATTTAATAGCGTTTTTACAGGCAACTGAAACGTATTTTGGGGTAACATATAGTTCATCAAAATCACCTCACAAAATTAAAATACCTTTATTTTAAGTGATCACGTGTACGAAGTCGCGGGCGTAACTAGTCAATCAAATCGTGAGTTGACTCCCGAAGCTTATTTAATAATCAATCGACATAGTTATTTGATACCTATATATTCAGATTCAAAATGACCGCAATACTCACTGAGATAAAATAAGTTACGCTCGGTTGAGTTAATATTAATTACAAGCACAATTGCCTATGAGTCACACATGATACCGAATCTGGTAGACATAAACTGTACCTACTTTGATAATGTGCCGGTTATACGTTATTAACCATTACTAAAGAAATGTCAATATTTGTTATTTCATATTGGAATATAATTAAAAGCAAACTTTTCTTTGTATGAAATGGGTAATTATTCGAAACTTTGTGAGGGTGGATGTTTGTTACTCTTTAACGCAGAAACGAATTAACAGATTCGGATAAAACTAACGTAAATAAATAGTTAATAACCTGGATTAGCACATAGGATTTTATCTCGGGAAAATGTTCACTCGGGAACTTATGTCATGTCGTTCCATCAGTCTATTGTTTTCATATCCTTATTCAGCTACATAGAAAATTCGTCGGCCAGCCACCGCACTGTGAGAGCTTACCTCTCACGTGCTTGCGCAGTCAGGGAAAGGGACAGAGCATAGAGGCCGCGACGAAACATCTTAGTGCTAGTATAATTTTCCGTACAGAATCGCAGCCCAGATAGTATTTCTATTATAAGACATAATTCTAACTTACGTATAAGTATAGTACCACTTCGTATCTCCGCCCACCATCTTGAGGAACCTCTGCCATTTGTGTTTTTATTCCAATCGTGGCAAAATACCAACACCTACGTATTCAATCAATTTAAAATTATTTTAATATTCCTATGTAAATAAATCGTTTCTGAGATATATATGTATACATACTTTCTTGCCGGTTCTTCTCAGTTGAAGGCTGACTTCCGAACCGGTTGTAGCTTCAGTAACTTTAAATTTGACCTTCATAAGTGCCCTCCGAAGGCCTAAACTGAATAAATGGTTTTGAATTTTGAATTTTTAAAACTTGCTAATCGATCATTTGAATAAGAATAAATAGTCGTAACGGGTCAGTTAGCTTGGTGGTTAGAGACCCTGGTCGCCACACCGCAGGTCGTGGGTTCGATTCCCACCCAGGACAAACATTTGTGTGCAAAAACATGTCTGTTTGTCCTGTGTCTGGATGTAAATATCTATATATAAGTGATTTAAGAAAATAAAAGAAATATATGTTGAAACTCACTCATCTGGTGTCCATAGTACAAGCTCTGCTTAGTTTGGAATCAGATGGCCGTGTGTAAAGAATGCCCCATTTATTTTAAAATATGTGCCGATAAGCAGACAGAAAAATGGTAAAAATGGAAAAGTAGATAGCCAAATAATAATAGATGGGAGCCATATTGATCTTGTAAATAAAACGGTATTTTTGGGTCTTACATTAGACAATAAATTGCAATGGGGACCTCAGGTTGATACTCTAGCTGCTAAATTAAGTTCGGCTGCTTTTGCTGTTAGGAAAATTAAACAATTGACGAATGTTGAGACGGCCAAATTAGTTTATTTTGCATATTTTCATAGCCTCTTGTCCTATGGTATTTTGTTTTGGGGAGCAGCAGCGGATATAGAATCAATATTTATTATACAAAAAAGAGCAATTCGTGCAATTTACAGTATGGGTCCCCGTGAATCATTAAGAGATTTATTTAGGGAAATAAATATAATGACATTACCTTCACTATATATTTATGAAAATATAATGTTTATACGTAGAAACATAGGAATGTTTGAGGCAAAATTAGATATTCATAGTATAAATACAAGACAAAGGGAGAAGTTAGTTGTTCCATACTTTAGACTAACTAAAGTTAACAAGTCATTTCTTGGTAATTGTGTTCGATTTTATAATAAGATACCGCTTTCAATAACCAAAATGTCTGATCATAAATTTAAAAATTATATTAGGAAAGTTTTGAAAGAAAAAGCGTATTACAAGGTAGTTCATTATATTGAAGATAAAAATGTATGGAAATAGCTGCTCTCTGCACAGTGCACCTCTAAATCTCTTGTTTAAGTTGTAAGTACCTAATTATTGTTATTTTCTATTTTGTAGTCTTGTCATATTTTTTTTGTTTTGTTTTTATTAATGTTACCTATAATAAGTATCTTGTAATTGTTAAATATAAAATTATGTAAAATTGAAATTATAAAATAGCCAAAAAGTCAGAATAGATAAAAATTTATATAACAAATAAAAAAAAATGTAACCTTGCTGAGTTTCTTGCCGGTTCTTCTCAGTTGAAGGCTGACTTCCGAACCGGTTGTAGCTTCAGTAACTTTAAATTTGACCTTCATAAGTGCCCTCCGAAGGCCTAAACTGAATAAATGGTTTTGAATTTTGAATTTTTGTAATAAAACAAATAGGCTGATTAAATATTTAAGTCGGTAAATATTTGATGTTTACTGTTCACTCTACATATCGATATTAAATTATAGGTTTTGTCTGTATGCTTTTTTAATTGTAGTCTTTGGTGACTATGTACAATCATGAACATAAATATGTAATCAGAGAGTTCTTCAGTAATATATGATTTAAAGGATTGTTCATTAATTTCTCTTCTTTTATGCGTAGAAGGCTCAACTATTGCACAATCTCTGTCGCTGTAGTAACAGTGCTGTATTTTGTGAAGGATGTCGCATATCTGAACTCTCCATGGTTATATATTTATGCTCGTGAATGTACCATAGACAACCTTCAGGCCTAGACTTTATCAATTTTCATCACTTTCATTTTAACCTTTAATTTAATGGTTTCAGTAACTGTGTACTGTAATTATGAACTTCAATCGATACTGATTTCAGGCTAGACATTGTTAATAATGGATAAGTTACCCTTTGTGATTCTAGGTGACCTACAAGAATATTGTCATGTCCTTCATAAATGACCCAAATGCCTTTAAAAAAATTGTGTGTTCTACACACAATTTTTTTGTGTTTAAAAGTAAAGATTTTAATGCAGAGTTCGTCAAGAGAAGCTAACACCTTATAAATTTCCGCTGACAAGCAGTAGTGCACTTGTATTACTGTGATTTGTGCTACTTTTTTTTATTAACTACCACCGCCGCCTATGGACACTTGCAACACTAGGGGCACCGCCAATGTATTGTCAACCATGAGACGTGAAGTTGTTAAGTCTCATGTGCCTGTAATTTCACCGGCCCCCTTACCTTTCGAACCGAAACACAGTAATACTAGTTCAAAATTCAAAATTCAAAAATTCAAAACCATTTATTCAGTTTAGGCCTTCGGAGGGCACTTATGAAGGTCAAATTTAAAGTTACTGAAGCTACAACCGGTTCGGAAGTCAGCCTTCAACTGAGAAGAACCGGCAAGAAACTCAGCAAGGTTACATTCTTTTTTATTTGTTATATAAATTTTTATCTATTCTGACTTTTTGGCTATTTTATAATTTCAATTTTACATAATTTTATATTTAGCAATTACAAAATACTTATAATAGGTAACATGAAAAAAAAAAAACAAAACAAATAAAAATATGACAAGACTGCAAAATAGAAAATAACAATAATTAGGTACTTACAACTTAAACAAGAGATTTAGAGGTGCACTGTGTAGAGAGCAGCTATTTCCATACATTTTTATCTTCAATATAATGAACTACCTTGTAATACGCTTTTTCTTTCAAAAGTTTCCTAATATAATTTTTAAATTTATGATCAGACATTTTGGTTATTGAAAGCGGTATCTTATTATAAAATCGAACACAATTACCAAGAAATGACTTGTTAACTTTAGTTAGTCTAAAGTATGGAACAACTAACTTCTCCCTTTGTCTTGTATTTATACTATGAATATCTAATTTTGACTCAAACGTTCCTATGTTTCTACGTATAAACATTATATTTTCATAAATATATAGTGAAGGTAATGTCATTATATTTATTTCCCTAAATAAATCTCTTAATGATTCACGGGGACCCATACTGTAAATTGCACGAATTGCTCTTTTTTGTATAATAAATATTGATTCTATATCCGCTGCTGCTCCCCAAAACAAAATACCATAGGACAAGAGGCTATGAAAATATGCAAAATAAACTAATTTGGCCGTCTCAACATTCGTCAATTGTTTAATTTTCCTAACAGCAAAAGCAGCCGAACTTAATTTAGCAGCTAGAGTATCAACCTGAGGTCCCCATTGCAATTTATTGTCTAATGTAAGACCCAAAAATACCGTTTTATTTACAAGATCAATATGGCTCCCATCTATTATTATTTGGCTATCTACTTGTGCTACATTTGGTAAAGAAAACCTTAAGCATTTAGTTTTCTTTGAATTTAGTAATAGATTATTTGTAGCAAACCACCCACAGACAATTGACATAGTATGATTAACTTTAGTTAGATCTTTGTCTTTTCTATTAACTTTAAAAATTAATGATGTATCATCAGCAAACAAGACAATATCTGTGAGGTCATTTACAACATATGGCAAATCATTTATATATACTAAAAACAAAAATGGACCTAAAATTGAACCCTGGGGTACCCCCATTTCGACTAAAGAGCCCTTGGATGTTGTGCCGGTAATCCCTACCTTTTGCTGGCGATTTGATAAATAAGATAAAACAAGATCATGAGCAGTTCCACGAATTCCGTAGAAGTCAAGTTTTAGTAGTAGCGTACGGTGGTCAACGCAATCGAATGCCTTGGACAGATCACAAAAAATGCCAATCGCATCCTGTGAATCCTCCCATGCGCCATAAATGTGCCTCAGCAATGTTGCTGCCGCATCGGATGTAGATCTTCCCTTCGTGAAACCGAACTGATGACCATGCAATACCTTATGCTTAGTAAAGTGACTTGACATTTGATTAAGCAGCAATTTTTCAAAGATTTTACTAAGTGCTGGCAGAACGGAAACTGGTCTGTAATCAGATGGATTCTCCCTACAACCGGACTTGAAAATAGGTACTATTTTACTATATTTCATTAAATCAGGAAAACAACCCTGATCAATGCATTCATTAAAAATATTTGACAAAACAGGTGCAATCACTGTTATTATTGATTTTACGATTGTTACTGATAAGCCCCATAAATCTTCAGTACTTTTCATATTGAGAGAATTAAAAGTTATTATGATATCGCTAGCATTAATATGGTCAAATTTAAAACTTGGAAATGTATTATGAATATGCTGCTTGAGTAAAGATTCCGCTGCTATAGGACATTATTTAAGGCTTTTAGTAGTTTTACCAGGTATACTCGTGAAGAAGTTTTCAAAAGCACAGGCTACATCTAAATTATTTGTTAGAATTTTTTCATTAATTTTAAGAGTTACCTGTTCATTATTATTTCTAATTTTACCAGTTTCCGTATTAATAACATTCCAGACTGTCTTTATTTTGTTATTAGCATTACCTATTTTATTACATATAAAGTAAGATTTAGCTTGATTACACACTAACTTGAAAGTCTTTGAAAATTTTCTAACATATTTATGAAATTCTTCGTTCTGAGTTAGAGATTTTAAATGATAAAGTTCATACAACCTATCCCTGCTCTTACGAATACCTTTTGTAGCCCAGTCACTAAATCCCATTTTACTATTTACCTTCACTATTTTAGTAGGACAGGCTCTATTAAAATTATCGCAAATCCCAGACAATAAACCTTTATACAAGACATTGGGCTCATCACTATGATATATTGTATTACAGAGTTTCAGCTCTAAATTATTCTTAAAGGTGTCTAATCTTGCCTTAGTAGTAGGTCTAATTACTTTCGTTACTTTAAATACTTGTCTTTTAAATGGCAATTCTATTAATTGAGCCTTATGATCCGAGCGAACACCACTAATAATCGATTTCCCTAGTATACTACTATTAGTTAATATATTATCAATACAAGTAGCCGAAGTGGCTGTAGATCTTGTTGACTCACTAAACAATAAATCTAAGTTGAACGATTTGAATAAGGCAACAAAATTCCGACTTTCAGATGAATTACTAAGAGTATCTACATTAAAGTCGCCACATACAACTATTGACTTGTTAGAATTATTAAATAACTTACGAAGAATCTCTTCCATTATAGACGTAAACAATAAAAAATTTGATGCCGGTGGCCTATAAACACAAACAATAATATAGTTCTGCAACTCTGCACAAGACACCTCACAAACACGCTCAACAGAGAGGCTACAAATATCTTTACGATCCTTGAATTTAATATTATTATTTATAAGAATTATTGTGCCGCCACCTTCTGCAGATAATCTATTGAATATACTGGCAACTGTAAAGTTTTTAATATTAAAAAGCATAGTGCCCGGTTTCAACCATGTCTCTGTAAAACATAATATATCTATATTTATTTTATCTAATAATAAATGAATATCAAGAATTTTGCCAAAGAAGCGATTAATATTCTGATGTAATAAAAAAGTCGAACTGTTTAGCTTCTCTGTTGTCAAAAGTTTTTGTTTAAAGAACTATTCTGAGATTTAATGTTAAAATGACTTGTTCTTACTGTGGTATCCCTTATCCTATTAATATTATATGCTACAAGTGATGCAATCAATTTCTTAAGTTTTTTTGGAATAAACAGGGTATCCTGTTTCAATTTCAAATTACTAACAAACTTGTTAGTATCAAAATAAATAAAATTAGCACTATGACATGTAACATTATACATATGGTTATTTAAATGCCAAATATAATTATTCTCCATATCTGAATAGTTGGAAGAGTATGGGAAAGCACATAACATTATTTTCATTACCTCTAATTTTGATAAAGAATTGAGACTATTTATCAAGTCTTTTTTACTTATATTTATAACATTGCCAATTAAAATTATTATTATGGTATTTTCATCAAACTTTGTATGCAAAATCTTATCTATTATTTGTTTGTATGATGCTCCTGGCATACAATAATTTATTACTGAATCAGTTATTTGGTTACTTATTATTGAGCCAAAGTCAGATCCTATTTTATCCGAAAAAACTATTGTCTTTGTGATTGTAGGACAAGGATTGGAATCTAATTGCATGACCCGAACATCAGTCTGATTCATTTGTGATATTGGAAGCGACTCACCTGGCCCAGCTGGTGAAGGGTCACAATCACATATATGATTATGGGACAGAGATCTTAATGTGTCCTCATTGTACTTACATAAGTCAACCAGGTGTGTTGCCGCCAATATATGCTCATTTATTTGTTTTTGAGCAATTTCATACCTAGAAACTAAGTCCCTAAGACAGATCTCCTTGTGCTCAAGGTCTGAGAGCAAGCGCTGAGTGTCAGTATCATACAATTTTTGACAATTATTTAATTTATTATTGCAATCTTTTAAATTTCTAATTATTTGAATCCTTTCTTTCCTCAATTCAACATTTTTATAAAAACATTTTTGTTTTTTAACTACTGAGTTTACTTTTCTAATAAATTTATTTAATTTTAAATATTTCTTAATTTTATTGTGACTTCTTAATTCAACTTTTGCACTATTTGCTTCAGAATTTGCCGGCTGAGTACACAAATCACTCCCAATCAGCTCATCATAGAGGCTCAATGTATTGTTGGTTTGGTGACAACTTGCTTCGGTTTCCAGGCGGTTAATTTTGTCCTTCGCCTGACCCAAGCTGCTCTCCAGACCAGATAACCGAGTCAGTGTTTTCTCATAAGTGGTACTACACTCATTGAATGTAGCCACCACCTTCTCTAAGTGGTCGCGCTGATCAGTGACTTCCATGTAGTTGTTGTGAAGCTCAGCCAGGTCCTTCTTCAGCTGACTATTTCTGTTGTTCACATTTCTAACTTCCTCCTCGCCTTCTTCACGTTCCTGAATTAGCCGGTCACAGAGAAGTTGGGAGGCCTTAAGGTCTTCTAAAGCCTTTCTGAGCTTGATCTCGACATCACGGGCACAGGCCTTGCGAGTCATCATGTTAACAGACATGAATCCACAGACCCTGAAGTGCAAGGACAGAAAGCTGAGAAAGTGAACAATTTAAAATTCTATATGCTATCTATTAATGAAGCAGGTTCAATGTTTGTTTTATCTTTTATTTGTAGGTAGGTAGGTATGATAAAAGGGGATATTAAACTAAACTAGGGGCTATTACTACTTAAATACAAATATTATATGTATATTGTTTAGTACAGTGTTAAACTATGTATTAAAGTGTCTGAGGCAAGTTATTCTATCATCAACTTTGCTTCCACAAATTTGTCAAACAAGGTGAGATTTTAAGGCGCCAAACTGAGTAATGGACGTCGCTCAGAGATCTGAGCCGTGAGTAGGGTTAATGTATACTATGTTGTGTGTAAAAATGAACATAAATAAATACAATACTCCCCAGGTTTTAAGTCGTTCCGTTCAAATTTTGTCCGTTTCGAGCCGTTGTTTGGTTGAATTTTTCCGATGGTTGGATTGATAATTTGTCACCAACACTTTAACATGAATTTATTTAGGTTTACAATGATTTTGGCTTTGAATTTCGATTAAATATTGTGTTTAATATAAATTTTTAATTAATTTAAAATACGATTCAAATTTAGACGTCTAATCGATAGGGTTGCCAGCCAGCAAAAAAAAAAAAAAAAAAAAAAAGAAAAAAAAAAAAAAAAAAAAAAACTACTGCTTCACGGCAGAAATGGTTAAAATGGTAGTACTTCCTCGGACGATCTCTGCAGTTCTGCACTAAGAGCTCTACTACTCTCAGGGTAGTCAATGCAATGATCAAGCCCCTGCAAATGTCCATAGGCTGCGGTGACTACTTACCATCAGGTAGACTGATTGCTCGTTTGTGGGTGTACTCTGGCATCTCTATCCTTAAATAATATGAAATAAAGTCACTCTTTCTGTCTATCTATTTTAATTTTGATGCGATTTTTAACATCGTTTATTTGTTTTTCTCGCCGCCAGTTTATGTGTATTAGACGTCAATATCATCCCACTCAGATGAAGCTGGGGCGGGCCGCTAATTATGTCGTATCGTCAGGTGAGATTGAGGTCAATCGCAATCCCGTCAGAAATAAAAAAAAAAACTTACATTACTATCTCTATGTAAGTACTCTAAATATCATTCCCTAAACAAACATGGCGGGCGGGACTACTGTTTATAGGATTATTCACGTGACAGGAAACCCACAAAATGCTTAAGGATTCCATTTTGAAATCCTTGTTTGGAATGTAAAATAATTTGGTGATTTGTGTGTATGTTGTTCAATCCTATGGAAGTTGTATCCGTTGATTGTTCACCGCTCCGCGTGTTGTTTCAACCATCAATCTGATATGTTTATTGTTTTTTCCGGCGCTTGCGTCTTTGCCATATCTACGATGCAACGTAACCGATTAGCTTTTACTGTGCAACGTTTAAAGTCCCAATTTGAATACCGCTTGTTATGTAGCGGTACTACAATTTGGACGTGATTGTGCATTCGTACCGTGTGCGCGGCGGCTTTCTGTCAAGGAACCGTTGCATTGGTGCAGTCCTTATTGCGAGGCAGTAAGATGCAATATGTTACCGTCGGTAATATTTACTATGCTATTGTATTCTAAATTGCACTATCAGCTTGCTCTAGGCCTGAGCCTTTTATGTGCCAAAATGTCAGTTTGTGAACATGTGAAGGGTTTCTTTTTTATGGGTTACATACGTTTTCCATTTTCGAGCTTACTAAAGTTATATTTAATGATCACGACATTCCTATAGGTCGTTATATTCAATAAAGGTATTTTAGCTTTACTTCAGTAAAATCTATGTCTATGATAGTTGGAATGTGCAGAATAAATCTGTAATTCAATTCGTAACAGGAGTGGGTAGTGATTTTTTTCGTCTTTTACTGCAGCTCTTATATATTAGGTTGAGGAAAAAGTAATTTCGCATTATAGTATGTATGAACTTGTAATAAAATCTCTTTGGCTATACTATTTGTATCTGGCTGGTTTTAGTATCATTGAAAGTTTAAATTTTAAAGAACATAATTCCAAATTCAAATTAGGAAAATGTGTGATTTGCATTTGTTTTTCGTACCGCCAAGATGAGTGAATC
Organism: Habrosyne pyritoides; assembly: GCA_907165245.1. Lineage (NCBI taxonomy): Eukaryota > Metazoa > Arthropoda > Insecta > Lepidoptera > Drepanidae > Habrosyne > Habrosyne pyritoides. Next base: position 3,290,320 of record OU015587.1, on the reverse strand, counting down.
GAATGAAGAAATTCGATTCATTTTAAAATTTTACTACATAAAAGGTAAAAATGCAACGCAAGCCGCGAAAAAAATTTGCGATGTTTATGGACCTAGTGCAGTGTGTGTGAGAGTAGCACAAATTTGGTTTAAGCGTTTTCAATCCGGAAATTTTGATGTCAAAGATGCACGTCGCTCTGGTCGCCCCATTACGGATAAAATGGATGCCATTTTTGAAAACGTGGAGCAAGATCGGCATATCAGTAGTTACAACGTAGCTGAAGAACTGGGAATTGACCACAAAACAGTTTTGGCGCATTTGAAAAAAACTGGGTACACAAAAAAGCTAGATATTTGGGTACCTCACGAGCTCACTGAAAGAAACCTAATGAACCGTGTACTCATTTGTGATTCTTTATTACGACGTCATGAAACCGAACCATTTTTGAAGAAGCTGATAACTGGTGATGAAAAGTGGATCACGTACGACAACAACGTGCGAAAAAGGTCGTGGTCAAAGGCCGGTCAGGCTTCACAGACTGTGGCGAAACCCGGGTTAACTCGCAACAAGGTGATGCTGTGTGTGTGGTGGGATTGGAAGGGCATTATTCATTATGAGCTGTTACCACCAGGAAGGACCATCGATTCTGAACTCTACTGCGAACAACTGATGAGATTAAAGCAAGAAGTTGAGAGAAAGCGGCCGGAATTAATCAACAGAAGGGGTGTGGTTTTTCATCATGATAACGCTAGACCTCACACATCTTTAGCCACTCAGCAAAAATTAAGAGAGTTTGGCTGGGAGTATTAATGCATCCGCCGTATAGTCCTGACCTTGCACCTTCAGATTTCCACCTGTTTCGGTCTCTTCAGAATTCTTTAGGCAGTGTCAGGTTAACTTCACGAGAGGACTGTCAAAACTACTTGTCGCAGTATTTTGATCAGAAGTCCCAAAATTTCTATAGCAATGGGATCATGTCCCTACCTACAAGATGGCAAAAAATTATCGAACAAAATGGTACCTACATACTTTAGTTAAATGTAAATAAACTATATTAAAAATGTTTAATTTTCTTAAAAAATGCGAAGGAACTTTTTCCCCAACCTATTATATAGCCTCTACGTTTCGTCTTTAATCATAGATTACAGTTACGAGTAGAAATAGCCAAATTTTAACAGTCTTAATGCGGAGCTCTCTGTATTTCAAGCGAAGGTAGCGACGTAAAGCTCTCACATTCATATTTGGAAAGGAGAATACACATGCAACCCAATTTTAATAGACTCGTAGGTAACACTAAACTTGTCTCTCTCGCATAAATAGAGCGAGTGCGCGAGTCAATTAAAAGAATACCTCTCCTACATCACTTGGCCACCTGTCTCAATCCGATAGCGATAGACACAGGTGCACCAACCAAACAAAAACTTTACATTTTAAAACCAGTATAATGTTGAACGGAAATGATATCTCCTTATTTCTAAAGGTCACATCTGTAACTGTTCTACTTTTACATATCGGATTGAATGGAATATTTAAAGGTTACAGTTTTCTACATCAACCCACAGTGTGAATGGTGGCAATGGGCTGTGGGCGGTCTTGGCAAAATATTTGGCTCCTCACCCACGCTTGTTCTACATTGCCTTATGCAGCTTGCAAATATGCAAATGTAAGGATAAATTTAATTATCCTGTCACGTAACTCTTTGGTAACGTTGTGGATTTTCTACACTTGCTATTTGGTTAAAGGCTACGTTTTGATGAAATCAAAATGGAAGCTTTAGACAATGACTATTGTCAATATTCATTTTATAAATAAGTAATTTATAGTAATTATATTATATAGCTGTCCTCCGCGGTTTCACTTCATTTCCGGAAGACTTGTAATCCGCGAATTGTCAAACGCGCGCAAAGCTCTCTAAAGGAATATTTTTTATTTCAATTTTGCCACATTTTTCATTGATGCTCCGCTCCTATTGCTCGTAGCGTGATGTTATATCGCCATTCTCGATAAATGGAATATTCAACACAAAAATATATTTTTATTTCGAACCAGTAGTTCCTGACTTACGTTCAAAAAAACAAACAAACTCTTCAGTTTTATAGTATATTGGTATAGAAATATAGATAATAATCTTTATTAATATTATAAAGAGAGAGAGCGGATTTTGTAAGTTTGGTTACATGTGGAGGGTAATTTTCGTTAATATAATATACCTAGTTATAAGCCCGGAATACATAAGATTCCCCAAGAACGCGGGTGAGACAGCGGCCCAGTAATATGATTATTAAGAGGGAAAGTTAGTAAGTTTGGATGTAGATATAGAGAGATATGGTAGTAGAGAGAAGGTAATCTTCGAAACTACTTATCTGATTTCAATAACTCTTTCCCTGTTAGAAAGCCTAAATAATAGATAAATACTAAAGCCTAGATAAATTCTCTAAGTGACGTAAGCTATTTTTACGGCGGGATACATAAGAGCCCTTGGAAAAGGGGATCAAACCTTGGGACATTCTTTACACGGTCATCTGTGGTTTTCCCAAATTAGTACAGCATGAAGTTCTTCAAGAAGAGTGGGAGAAGATTTTTACAAGGCAACGCGCAAGTGGTACCATGGTGTTGCAAGCGTCAATAGGCTGCGGTGACCGTTTACCAGCAGACGGGCCGTCAGCTTATTAGCTAGCTTAGTCGTATAAAAAAAATCGACTCCCTAACCCAAACCCTAACTAAGCAAGGCTTGTTCTATAGAAACTGTTCAACAGACATGAACTTGGCAGGCCTGGGCAGTCAGGGTGTCTAACGACATAGCCAATGGGTCTGGAAAGCCGATTTATTTGCTCTATTTATAGACAGTAAGACAAAACAATCGAGTCATGACATTGAGAAAAAAGAAAAGCTTATCATTGTAATAATCGCATCTGAGTAGCGACACAAAAAACTAGTTTAATAGACGATTGACACAATTCGCTGTAATATCCGGTGTCTATTGCTATCTAATAGTGCGTTGTCATGTGTAAACTATAGATGCGTTGTCCGCGCTTTGAAATGGCAACATCAAATGCTGGCAATTGACCTAATTACATTTAGTCACGCTCAAACTAAACGTAACTAACGATGATTCAATAAATGAATTAAATACTTTTTAAATAGGCAACAGCACTTTTGAATAGTCTGACTCTAGTACCTGTTCGGAAGGTTGTTTCGTCTTTTATATATTCATCTCTCTCTAACAACGGGTACAACGTAAAGTGGCATTTATTTCCTTTTCCCTTTTTTCACGCGAATAAAGTTTCTAGCATTTGCGCTGTTTTCGAAAACCTGATGATGATGCGTCTATATTATAATACATCGTGTGACTAATAGCGAGCCGTGAGTCGTCGGTTTCGTCCACAAGGCGGCATTGTAGTCGACACAAAGACACGACAAAACAACGGTACTACCAGTCTTGCTAATGCTTGTACAAACGCGTCGAAAGGCTCGTTGTTTTCCAAGGAAACAAATTGCACATGCACGCTTACCATAATTGCTTTTGTATATCTCTCTATCATTGTAATTATATGCTTTAGACATTGCATTTGCGTAAGTATTAATGATTATCTGAATTCCGAAGTATTGTTCTATCGGATCGTGTTTTGTATTTACATTCGATAGTTTGGCTTCTCTGTTCGTTCCAATTGAGTCCGCAGAGAGAAAATATACTACATTAATTAATTAGTAATTAAGCTGTAGATATTGAAGATAGATAGAGATTCAAGATCTAGGAATTCAGACCGAATTGTAATCTTAGATTCTTTATTCGCTTCAGTAGAGTCGGTAGTAAATAAAATGAAAAGAAATAATACTTTACATTACTTTACAAGCTATAGATATTTCGATTTAGATCGAGAGTCAAGACTAAGGAATTTAGTCCTAGTTTCAGTAGAGACGGTAGAGCATTTAAAAATGAAGAGCAAAATTCTACATTAATTAGTTACTTCATAAGCTATAAATATATTTAAGATAGATAGTGATTGATGACCTAGGAACTCAGTCCTAGTTGCGATCTTAGTTTCTTCATTCGCTTCAGTAGAGTAGGTAGGGTATTAAAAAATAAAAATACTACATTAATTAATTACTTTCATAAACCTTATGTAGTTTCACGACCTAGAAATTAAGTCCTAGTTACAAACTCAGATCAGAGGGCGGACTATGAATACTTCATCTGCGTCACAGCTGATTTATATCGCGAACAGAGAGTTAGAGATTTCTCTAACATTCTTGAGAATATTCTCATTTCGTTAAAATTGGCGTTGAAAATTATATCGCTTAATTCGATGAGTTGGTGCTAATCGCGTGCGGCCGGTGGTCTGTTTCCACACGGACGCTCGCATGGCCTGCCCCATTGTGTAACGCAACACGCCGAGTACAATAGCCCCTGCACTTCATACGATGCAGTGTACTTTTGTACTTATACTGCACCGTTCTTGTACCTACTTACAGTACAAAGAATATGGGGTGTTTCCTTTACTTTGGCTGTGAATTAGTTAGTTAGATTTTGTTTTATTACGTCAAATAAGGCGACAACAGGCAGATGGTTCTCCTGATGAAAAGTGGACGCCGCTGCCTATGGAGTGCCGACCCTGAGACGTGAAGTTGTTAAGTCCTGTAATTACACCTTACTCTCTTAACCGAAACACGGAAATTGTGATAGAACTTCCCCAGATGTACTGTGCAGCGATTTAGTCTAAGAGCTATACTACTTCTTTTTCGTTTCTTATATTATATGATAGTGATGATATTTTTCGCTGCGTTTTGTTATATGCATATCCGCTTGTCCCCATATAGTGCATTATAATCCCCATACTAACTAGTAATTGGAACATCCGCTCCTCATTGAATTGTGGGGGACCTTCGCCCTGCGATGGCAACATTGAATTACGAGAACAAAGAGTTATTATTTGACATAATTTATTTATTTACTAGATACTACACAAAACATTATTGTATTCTTGTACCAGTACCTATCAGTACCTACAGATTAGACAGACCCTGGTTGGTTGCGGTCCCTGAATGCGACTCGGTTTCCACCCAGGACAAACATTTGCGTACATAAACATGTATGTTTGTTCTATATTTGGGTATACCCCACTAATATTATAAATGTGAATGTAAGTTTGTTTGTTACGCTTTCACGCGAAAACTTCTTAACCGATCAAGAGACCGATCACCTTAGACAGGCCATTTGGCTTGGTGCTTAGCCTCTGACTGCCAAGCCGAAGGTCGCGGGTTCGATTCCCACCCAGGACAAACATTTTGTGTGCATGAACATGTCTGTTTGTTCTGTGTCTGGGTGTAAATATCTATCTATATAAGTATGTATTTAGAAATATTAGATTATTAGAAATTTATAGTATAAGCAGTACCTTCTGCTTAATTTGGGATCAGATAGCCCTATGCCGAATGTCTCAGGCAATGTTTTATTATTATACATAAAAAAATAAAAAAAAATTATTGCTATATTGTAACTCGATAATTACAAGCTTGTTGATTAAACGTAAGCTGAATCTTTGACGACCGTTTACAATATATATGAGTTGCTGTGTTAGACTCAACTGCATTATTCAATAAATGCCACTAATTTACAAACATCACGTGTATGTCGCAATTGACATCTGTTAGATAAGACACCATCAACATATAAATAAAGAACACTACCTGAAATCAGAGGCTGGTTCGGTTCTAATTAAGATCTGTAGCTATCAATATAGTGAAACGAAATTAATTATAATAACATGCGATAATTTAATAAAATATGATGTCTTCGGAATTCTTGACATTTTGAATAAGACTTTGGAAAATCAAATTCTGAAGTTTCTATAAAAAAATATCCATTCGAGCATCAGTGCATAAATATTTTATTTATAGTAAAGGAAACATAACATAGAAAGTGATTTTGTAAAAAAATTGTGTAAATTTTTTTTTTTTTTATTGGACGGTACAGTAACAGATACCTAAAACATCAAGTAAAAATTATAAAAAAAAAATATTAGATAAATCTGCTATCCAATGACAACTGCACACAACTTAAAACGTATCGTATTATTTGGAGGATAATAATATTTCGCAATGAATTGCTCGCTTCTTTAACTACCTATTTTTAATTATTGTAAAATTCTTTATTATTTACTAAACAATAACTTAATTAAAGTAATTCAAATATTATCAGCAATCAGTTATTGGCAAATGTTTTCATTGTTCAGACACTATAATGCTGTTCTACAGTTTTATTATGGTCAAGATAAATGAACAAATAAATATCTTGGGACATTCTTTACGCACAGCCATCTGATCCCAAACTAAGGAGAGCTTGTCACATAGAAACCAGATAACTAGTATATTTATTACCTTTTTAAATTCATACTTAAATAGATATATCCAAAAGATACATAGATGAAGATAAGTTTTCACATTTCTTCTTCTAAAAGTCCCTCCTAAAGCCAGTGATCTCCTTTTCCAGAATCAGGCCACAAACACCAGGCGAGGTGGTAGAAGGATGTGGGATCTGCGCTCGGGCTGGTGGTGCCGCCGGCGACGGTGGCATAGCCCTGGGCTCGGAGCGAGCGTTCACCTTCGACTACGCCTTCGAGCCGAGCGCCATGCAGCAGGAACTGTACGAGACCTGCGTCAGGAAGCTCGTCGAATCAGCCCTGGATGGCTACAACGCCACTGTACTTGCGTATGGTCAGGTCAGTTCAATGCTTATTGTTTAATACTTTTAAGATTACAAATCCGAATGTTTGCGAGGATGGATATATGGAAGTATGGTTGTAGCTGCAGTAACTTTAAATTTGACCTTCATAAGTGCCCTCCGAGGGCCTAAACTGAATAAATGGTTTTGAATTTTGATGCATGATGTATGAATGTTTGTTACTCTTTCACGCTATAAGTACCTAACGAATTTAGAAGAAACTTGACACATTGATTGAGTATGCCCTGGAATAATATAGGTATCACCTTTTATCCCGGGAAAATAAAACATACCCAGGAGGCGGGTGTAACCGCCGGGGACAGCTAGTTATGGCCATAGGTATAATTCAAGAATCGAAATAAAATTCGACTGAGTCCTCGCTCAGGCGAACACGAAGTTAGCATACCTTTCAAATGATTGCAGAGTTCACGGGAAAAACTGAAATGTGTACTCTATAACATAGCATTATAGAATTTTTGATTAACGTTAATCATAGAAGTGATAGGATTATGTTAAAATGCATCTAAGAGGTAACCTTTTACTTAAGTCTTTCGTGGCTTTATGGGTTATCCACCAATCAGTATAATCAACATAGATAGCAAATAATTTCATTGAACACTCACCAGTTCATTCAAAACTACCATAAACCGCGTACTGTTTTTAAAATGCTAACTTTTTGTTTGTTTTCTCGAAATTTGTTTTTCATTGTTATACGTCACGACGCCTCAGACTGGAGTTGACCCAGTTCCACTATGAATGTGACAACAAGTCTCCAGTGCAACTGATGTAGACCGCAGCTAAGATGCACCTTTTGTTGTGTTATTTTCATCGTATTCAATAAAGCCTTTCACTTTTAGCGAGCCCGATGCTTGTATGCATCAAGATTTTTATGCTGAGCAATTGTAATTTTACCTTTTTATCTAATTAACTCAATGAAGGAGTAATCGCGAATTGAAATTGTCCACTAAGGTCCTTATACTCGTATAACATTCGTAATTTTACTTATAATATTATTATAAATGCGAATGTTTTGTTACACTTTCAAGCAAAAACTACCAAACGGATTTGGATGAAACTTGGCACATTTCTAGAAAATGCCCTGAAATAACACATGGGATACGTTTTGTGCCGTGAAAATGTTACATCCCTCGGGAACGCGGGTGAAACCGCGGGGGACAGCTAGTATTTAATATATTCCTTAGCATAATATACATATATGTATGTGATTGTTTGTATAGATGTTTTTACTTAATAACGTCGTAATAGCTGGATGGAAATTTATGTAACTTCGCACATGCACACAATAGATTATGCGTTCGCTTGGAAAACCTGAAAGTTTTTGAATTTTGGTTATTATATTATTTATTTTATTGTTCAAATGGTACCTTACCGTACTTGAACTTGATAGCATTATTAAAACGTTTCTTAACGCAAACTTTTTTATTCTGTGTAGATATATCATACATACCCTGTAATAACAATTGACTACAGTCTAGGCTTTTGCCTAGTTCAGGGGATATAATACGTAACCTGTTATCTGCTACCACCCCATACATTGGCACATTTATAAAAAAAGCAGACGTATTAATGCAATCTTACTTACTCGTTAGTCGTGTCATACTTGTCATTTCCTGCCATGACAAATAAACATTTTTTTAATAAATCGATTAGATTTTTTATATAACCGGTAGTAGCTTTAGTAACTTTAAATTTGACCTCCATAGTGCCTTCCGAGGGCCTAAACTGAATAAATGGTTTTGAATATTAAATAACCTCACCCTGCAATTGTCCATAAGGGTTGGTGACCACTTACCATCAGGTGCACCGTCTGTCTATTAACCTTTAACCAATAAAAAAAAATAGGGAATAATCGACCACCAAATGAAGTCTCCTGTCTTAGCAATATTATTGTATGAGTTGCGTCCCTTTGCTTGAAAAGTAAGTTTTAATTAAAATATCTAGCTATAGAAAACCCTTTATAAGTAAGCTTATGCGCTTACGCATATAGAATTACGACAACAATTCTATTAAAACGCCGTGAAGGTCGCGACACCTGACATTAATTACATACTCTTTTATATACATTATGCACACATATGTACCTACAACTCACTAGGTTAATAGTTAATAGGTATGGTGGTGCATATAGTTAAGTTAAATCAATGCGGTTTAAATGCCTTAAATTATTATATGATGGCCGTTTTGACGTTTCAGATTGTCATAGGAAAAGAAACTGTATTGCTTTGTAATAAGGTTGATTTCCATCATCATACAATTAGCTGTTGGATCAATAGATGCACCTTATGTGTGAAGGAATAAAGGTTATTTTTCTTTGTTATTGTTAAACGTCAAAACGGCCATCATAGCGTGCCGCAAGTTTAGTAGTACCATATAGGTATATATCAAATAGGTAATAAGTATGTATTTACATTCGTTTTCATATGCTAAGGTGTCGTGTAGTAAGAGTTGACTCATCTGATAGTAGGGTGGCCACTTATTAAATATGGATAAATTTATATCCAAAATGTGTACTACTAGCTGTCCCCAGCGCTTTCAACCGGGTTCCTGGTTATATTGTAGTAAGTAAGGATCCCAAATTTAAAACAAAATATTATATAGCCTATTTCACCCGGGGAAAGTGTAACTTCCCAACGGTGAAAGGTTTTTTCTAGTCGGTCTAGTAGTTTCCGAGCCTATTCAATGCAAGCAAACAAACAATAAAACCTTTCCTCTTTTTTATTTTAAGTATAGATTAGATCGTTATTTGTCTATTCACTAATACAATGATTTTATTTGGGAACCAACGCAACTAGCTATCGGAGAGCGGACCTCTCACTCCATGGCATAGTTAACGAGAGAGACATAGAACAAGTAATTTACATTTAGAATCGCCCCCAGTTCTATGCCAGCAGGGATAAACCCATATTCATCGAAACATCGCGTGTTGGCCAACTTTATTGTACCATTCAAACTTCTACGTTACACAACCCCTATTCCCTTACGAAGGAATAACAAATTCTTTCGTTGTCTTTGTCTAACGATGGTTGCTTTCAACTAGAGTTTGTATAATATCTATCACTTTCCGGGGATCTTCTCTTATTCAACGAAAAAAGAAATTTCGATCGCAATTTCGTGCGTTCACTACCACGGTTCCATTCATTCCGAAACTTTATAAGAACGAAAGTATTTTGACGTTTAGATTTTTCTAAACCTACTTGTAATTCATCAATGTTCCGAACGTAGATTTTAATTTGACAGACGATTGTTTGGAACTTTTACCTCAAATAGACGAAAGTCATATGACATACTGTTCATATCGTTCGTTCGCGAAAATTGTCTATTGAAACCGAACATAATGTGCGTGCCAGACAAAGTGCAGGGTGATATGCTAAATTTCGTTCGTCTGCAAAGTTTCGTATCGGAGAAAGAGAGTACAGTCCCTGTATATATAAAAGATAATTATTTGCACCAATTCAACTGATTACCGAGGTATATTCATATTGTACAAGTAGCATCATGGTTGTATCAATTAACGTTCATATTGCGTGAGGGCACATCCTTATTACCGTTATAGTTCAATACTGAAAACACCTTCACATACATACCTATTGGAATTTTAGCTTATGCCATTGGATAAATATTGTCTTTGACCATCAGCTAGATTTTTTGGATGTCATCCAGCTCAACAATAGCTTGACAAAAACAATATACAGCATGCTTTCTTTTAAATTGGGCACCTATGTTCTAAATTTAAGAACAGACTATACTCCAGCAGAAACTTAAGTTTTTTTTCTTATCGTTTTTTTCCGGGATATAGGAATATATTCGGGTTTGGACTATATTCGAGTATACCAGAGTGTTCAAGTATCAAGATCTAATAAGGAGGCGTGATTTGGATGCCGATAGATGTCGATCCGTTAAGATACATCTACTAGGTTTGTATTAGCCGGGGAGCCGATCGGTACACAATTGCGGAATAAAAAAGACAACACACAAGAACAGACAGACTAACAGAACAGCATCAGCATAAATTTCATTGAATAAGATTGTTCCTACCGGCCGAGTGCATGTTTACATTAGAAATTGTGTACTAATTAATTATTAAAGACATTCAAAAGACGAGAGACTTCTTTAATACCACAAAATCTGATCCAGAATATTGATTTATCATTTGAAAAAAATTACAGCAGTAAACTTATCCAATATCCCTTAAGTCATTGCCATCCTTCGATTAACCACAGCCTATGGATATTAGTGTTAGTATAATGTTACAATCGAGCCGTTTCGAATTAAACAGTTGGTCGGTACGTTTTTGCCGCATTACTTGACAAAATGAGGTCCAACGACTTAATATCAGTGTGGACTCATGGCCAATTTACTGCAGCACCGAGCCGTTTTGTTCAGAATGCAGACACGATAGTATTACACTGATGTCCATGTAAATTGAACATTGTACGTGTTATATTAATCGCCCACGTTGTTCGCGAACTGTAAATTAATTTCGTAACACGCTTTATTTGAATTTTGAGGTTTGCTTGTTGAGTTGTGTGTCTGGTTTTTCTGTGTGCTTAGATTTTTTAGGGATGATCTGATTTGTTTTTATGGGTATGGTTAAGTAGTTTCCGGGTTTACCCGCATTGCCAAGGTATCTTGTTTTACCGGGATATATATCTACATACCAAATTTCATCCAAATCTGTTTAGCTATTAAGACGTGATTCAAATAGGTGCACACACACAAGCATAGGCAATTGTAATATTACTAAACTAGTTAATTACATTCCTTAAAATAGTTGTTAGTTTCGTAATGTCATTCCATTGATTAGTTAAAAGCTACACATAAAACTAAATTTAAAAATAAAAACACCTGTATTGAATAACAGTCAACAGTAAAAAAATCAGTGTTTATCCAAATATAACCCCAATTTGGCATGCAGTAAATCATAAGTCGAAATTCCAATGATCCAACCCACACGTGGTCGCTAATTATGTTACAAAAAGACTCAATGACAGAGGCGATTACATGCGGTGTCATAATAACAATAAAAGTTGAACGGAACGACATTCTCGTAACGAATGTGCGCGGGCGGCGACGGTCCTTGCCGCCCGCCCACGTCGATCGCCTTCCACTTATTTATGAAGCCTGGTAAAAAAGTACATTGTTTATAAATGCTCCCTAACAGAGCTAATGCGTGTCGATGATCAATGAGATCTTCTGTTTGCTACAGTTTCGATTATATTCATCACACTTAGTTTTACAAACAACAATTTGAAATAGTCGAATAGAAAGAAATTTTAAAATAGAAATGGTAAAGTCAGTACACCGGATTCCAATGCCTTAACCAGATAACTGATATGCGACAGGTGCATGCATTTTAAATGCGAAAGTTAGTGATGGCTGTTTGTTACTCTTTCACGCAAAAACTACTTAATGGATTTCGGGCTTTTGTATGTATTCTAATGGCAATTTCCGAAACGACGGCACCTATTTGAATATTACCTTCACTTGAAATGTAGGTACAACATTGTTCTGGGATACATTAGATTCATCGGGAACGCAAGTGGAACTTCGGCACGGAAAGCTAGCTACGAAATAAAATAATCGAATCTTTCTCCAGGTGTCTGTATTAGCAATCAGGCCAATTAATTTAAATTGCTTCCTGCCAACGCTAAACAACAACATTAACAAAACTCGTTACATAAATCAAGCGAGAGTCCCGTTCTCTGTGATGACTCAAACTGGCTAGTCCTCCGATACATACTGATTCAATTAGATAGATTAGACTGAACTGCGTTTGGGGCTATCGAACTTGCACCTCGTTTTCCATTGCTTTTGAAGATTTCAAAGGTCCTTGGTACTTAAGTATATTGGTGTGATATGCCGACGATAGGTTTAATTTGTGGCTAGACAGCCTGGCTGCCATACAGATTTCCACGGTACAAATGTGACATAACATGTGTCTATGATCTTGGGTGAATATTTATGTATTTAGAAGAAATAGTACCTATGCTATAGTAAGTCGGTTAACGGGTTTTCTTTCATTTAGCACGATCTCTGCTCAGATTAGGATCAGATGGGCGTGTGTAAAGAATGTCCCAGGATCTTTATTTATTGTCATTGAATTTGTGAATGAATTGAATAGGGTTGATTCTACTCCACAGCCATAACTCCGAAGGTTTTCGTGAATATTGCGGTGAACGCTCGATAAGTGACAGTCATACGTGATGGCCATCTGAACAAGAAAAATGAGCACAACGTACGATATCTTATATTAAGCTAGCTATCGGTCCGGGGTTTCACCTGCGTTTCCCAAAAATCGATCATTATGCTGAGTTCGGACAAATCTGAATGTGCCATGTTACCTTGTTTATTTGTTTATTTTTAGGTTTTTTTTTTTTTTACGTAATTTGTCATAAATATATTTTTTTTCTTTATTCCTTATTTCTTTATATTCCGATTATAATATAGCTTATATATCCTATATTATATATATTATCCTTCTGGATTAAGTAGATTTCTAATGGTGAGAGAATTATTTAAATTAAATTATTAGAATTATTTAAATCGTACCTGTAGTTTTTATGTTTATTAATTACAAACCAAAATACAAAAATTTTCTCCTTTTAATATTAGTGTAGAGTGATAAATTGTTATTGAAGAAGATCGTAAAGCCTTGATTTTAACTCCGGTCAGATTAACGACGTAGTTAAATTACTTGACATAAAAGTTGATAACGGTGCCTTTGAGGATTTCCGTGTTAATTAAAAAATCGCCATGTAAAGAACTCGATTTGCTTATTGGTCTTTTCAAGGGAATTATTAGGTTTCCTGAATTGAGAACTATACTTTATGTGTGATCTTCATGCATTGTACTATGGCGGGCCAGTTGGCTTGGTGGCTAGAGACCCTGACTGCCAAATCGAAGGTCGTGGGTTCGATTCCCACCCAGGACAAACATTTGTGTGCATGAACATGTCTGTTTGTTCTGTGTCTGGGTGTAAATATCTATATAAGTATGAATTTAGAAAAAAATGTAGTATATGTAGTATGTCAGTTACCTGGTAGCCATATTACAAGCAGTACACTCTGCTTAACTTGGAATCAGGTAACCATGTGTGAAGAATGTCTTGGGATTTATTTATTTATTCACCAATCGTATTTGTAATATAATAAGCTTACACCCCCGGTTTCACCCGCGATATAAAGTCCCTTCATACCCCAAGTGCAAAATTTTAATAAGATCGTTAGTGCGGCTTCAACCTTGAAACTGACACTTTCCAATTAATAATATACAAATTCTTCTTACCCGAGTTCCTACGAAAGCCGTCGGAATGTAGAGATTTCGCATGTTAAAATAATTAGTTATATAACATAGCGTGTGAACTGGTTATGAAATATTTGACCTCAAACGTCAAGTGGGAGGTCATTGCCATTGGTTATTACTTGAATGTGACGTTTTCGTCATAATTGCCGATCCATATTCTCATTCAATTTGCTACCATATTTAGGTCTTGGGTGACCAAAGGATTTCAATGTATTTAAGACACTAGCTGCCCCCCGCAGTTTCACCCGCGTTCCCCCTGTTCTAGACTATAATCTCTCTCTGTGTCAAATTTCATACAGGTTCGCTCAATAAGTTAAATTCCATTTAATCGTTTTTGCGTGAAAGAGTAAGAAACATCCTATTATCTATACAATCTTTCGCATTTATATTAGTAGCAGGATTCGTAGGATTACTAATCCCTTCAGAATTATAGAGAATTCGTCAAAATGTTGATACGAAGGGCTTACTCGAGTACCGGATATCCGCCGATAAGTTTTGCAGATAAACACGACACAACGAACGGATATGCTAGGTATTTCCATTCAGATTGCAGAACAATAAGCACGTAGCCCGAGTTAGTGCGGTCTTTAAGAATGATGTGTATTACAGTATGAGACAATCGTTTTGCATTTTTATTATAACAAGTATTTCAATCAATGAACACTTCATTGGTCAGGGATGGCTGACTCCGGCTCGCCATTGAATCACTTTTAGTATCTATCTATCTATATATGTATTACATGGAGTATATGGCCATCTAAAATTAATTAGTAAGTTTCTAATTAGAATTTAATTAAAAAACATCTAAATAAAACCCGGTTTTTATACCACCTGGGCTGAAGAAACAAGCTGACGATCCACCTGATGGTCCACCTTCAACACCAGGGGCATCGCCAATGCGTTCCTGAGACGTGAAGTTGCTAAGTTTCATGTGCCTGTAATCTCACCGGCCCCTTACAAACTGACATCTACTGAAAAATGTTTGTTCAGCCCTGTACTAGATAATGGAAACAATGTATTGGTTTGAAAACAACATTAACACTTAAGGCCGTCAACTACATAGCGCCGTCTGTAAATGGGCGGTCGGCGCGCGCCTCTGATCTATATCTGATGCGCCTGCGCATGCCGCGCTGTTTCCTACATACTAATCATACGATGGGCCACACATTGTGCGCAAAAGTTAGACAACCTTTATTTTACGAGTATGTTAAATCTATGCAATTGAAGCATTATATTATTTTGACCTATCCTCTATCTCTTTTTAAAAAATAAGGCATAATGCAAGTTTAAGACGTCACTTTCTAACGTAAATTAACAAAACAGAGAGTAGGCAGTATAAGTTTGAATTTCTTTGAATTTAGTGCATCTAGGGGTTTTGTATGACCCGCCTGGGCTTCGCCTCAGTGTGATAATACAATTTTATCATACACAAAAATCTTTCGGAAGAAGCTCTGTAAATGATGGGGAGAAAATCAAAATCTGTTGTGACGTTTAAAAGATATGAGCTGACAAACAGACACACTGTATAATATTTAGAGATATGTCATTGTTACGGAATGTTGCCATTTTTAATATATAAAATTTTTGAAGTGTTGCCAATTTATGATGTATAAGGTTTAACATAATATCAGTAGGTAGTCATTAATCATCATTGTAAGGTGTTGGATAGTTAACCTTTGCTTTAATTTGCATTTGGAATTGGCAATCCAAGAAATGATTGGAGGTTTGATGTCAAGACTGACAAGACTGCATTCCGTGATGCTGATAGATGGAATAAATGGAATGCAGTCTTTAGTCTTTGTATTGGACTAGTTCCTATTTTATAGATCAGAACTAGTTTGGTTCTGTTCTGGTTTCAGTTGGGTACTTTGTAGCTTCTAGCAAATCTTTCGCTTAGTAAGTATTGGTGTGTGCCGCCAACTGCACTCAAGAGCCCAATTCCCACCTAGGCTTTTTGTGTTACTTACCAAGGTTACGGTGGTCAGACATGCTTATTCAAAATAATAGCATCTAAAGTAGTAATGATTTAATTCGACTATAAAGATCATTCGACTCACTCAAAGGACTGACGCAAATTAGTGACCAATGACACCGACAAATGAAATTATTAATAGTAGACAACCTACTTGTCTGTGGTCGACTTACCGAGCATGACCTGCCTTCAGTCGTGCCGACCACGCTGTCTGACCGACTTTCAGAGACATCGAGTGTACTTATACATATTGCTATTATTACTTTTACTTCCTAATATAACAACAATCTATATATATATATACTCTTTTTAGAAATAAGTTGCTGAGTGTTAGTAATGCGTTATAGTCCTTTCTGTAGATTTTTATTTTTTATTATTATTTTATGAGTCTGTGTAATTTATTTAAGTTTAATTCTTAATTTTTATCTTTAATTTTATTTAGTTCTCAAATGTTTTGTTCTGTTGTGAGTCTTTTTTAGTGCTTGATTTATATTCTTTTGTTCTTGTATTTTTTTTAATGTATTGATGTGTCTTGTTGGTGATCCAATAAATAAATATATTTTTTTTATTTTATGTATCTTGCAGCAAAATTATTTGTTCAAAAAAACCGATGCTGTATTAATTGAAAGAATTGCTAAATCTATTAGTTTAAATCGTTTAGTTAGTTAGCTGCACCATTCGACGCCATTCATTCAATGTCGCGTGGTAATAAATCAGTCGTAGAATCGAAGTTGAGACATGATTAATAATTACTAATATTATTAGTCATTATTCGATTATGAACCTTAGTTATAATCTATCAAAATATAGGTAAAGAAAATAGGGTTCCTTTGACACACCATCACCTCAATACTACTGAACATATCGGGATTTCGACGCGGATTTTTTCCTAGGTTTTTATTGGCTATATATGATATCTATAAACGCGGATGAAACCGCGGGGGACAGCTAATATAATATACATTTGAAATGTGCAAATTAGTAGTCGCAAATTGTTCGAATGACCGGATCATTCGCAGCCACGCATCACTAATCTAGAGACCCTACACTAAAAAAAAACTAATTATTCAAAATGTTATTTTTGTAACATTTTATAAAAGAAATCACCGCATTGTAAACATGTTTTTATATTTATAACTGTAACAATATGGCTTATCTAAACTTTCTAACGTCGGTATCAGATTAATTTGCTGATAAGAGATAAAGAATAAAGATGTCGATATAAATAACAGCTACCGTTTATTGTACTTAAGATGAATAACGATTAAATGTAAATCTGAAAATCCATAATAAGTATTAATTTTTATTTATTAGCCACTGCCACGCCACTGGTCGTACGTTCGATTCCTATCCAGGAAAAATGAACATGTCTGTTTGTTCAGTGTCTGGATGTAAATAACTATAAAAGTAGCTGTGTTGGGAAAAAACCAAATTTGTTTGTATGTAGTATATCAGTTATCTGATTTCCATGTACAAGCTCTGCTTAGTTTAGGATTTGATAGCCGCGTAAATAATGTTCCAGGTACTTATTTATTATTTACTGTCATATTTTGATTTCTATTGGCGTTGACAATTTTTTATGATTTAAGTCCGATAAAACACCGGTGGATATACTAGGTAATATTCGTAACTAATATACGTACGTAAATTAAAATCTTTGTCGTGACATTGAAGCTCCTTACGCTTAATATTATTATAATTATCTATATATATATATAAAAATGAATCCCTATTTCCCTTGGTCACGGCATCATGCATTTTTTTATTGTATTTGTTATTGTCAGAAGGTTATTATGAAAGAAAAAAACAAGAAAGATGAGTGGAAAATTAGAAAATTTAAGAAAACTTAACCACTTTACTAATGCTTTTGACATTATAAACTTTTTTATTGTAACCTGTTTGACATTATTGTCAGTCATTTGACAGTTGGCGCGATTGACAGAATGCGCGCAGCAAATATCGTTTAAAATGGAGGCATGGGCCGGAATTATATTGATAAAATATTTTTTTATAATTTCTTATTGCACATTCGCTTCAATAGGAAGATTCGAATTAAAAATTCATTGTTAAGACAGGACAACGTCTGTCGGGTCACCTAGTATAGTATATTTTTTAATAACAGTAGTCCTAACCAAGTTCAGTTATTATTATTATTTTGTATAGTATATTTTTCAATACTACTTTTCTAATAACAGTACTTCTAACTAGCTCAGTTAATTGCTAGACAGAAAATAATAACGGGGCAAATACCGTTGAGAAACAGTTCCTTCGTAAAAATAATTGATGTGATCGATACTTTATAAATAAATACAGTGTAAACTCTTTATAACGATACTCAAGGGACTGAGCATTTTTTGTCGTTATAGAGAGTTATCGTTATATGGAGTGAACAAAAAAAAACAAAAACAACAGTGAACAAACCAACCAACTTGGGCTCACTTCAACGTTATAGGGAGTTTATCGTTATAAAGGATAACGTTATAAAGAGTTTACACTGTAACTACAAATAACACTTGGTACAAAAAGTTTCGTATTCCAACTTATTGAATTAACCCCCAATGGGACCTTTCGTTCGAGTGAAATCGGGAAGGGCAGAAATAAGGCCATTGTGTAGTGAAACAAAAATGTAGGTAATTGGGTTCCACACTCAAGTTGACATTTATTTTCCGGCTGATCCACTTAAGTGACAGTTCACGTCTAGGTAGGAAGCTTGAGTAGTAGAGCTCCTTACCCTTACCGTGAAGCAGTAGTGCACGTGTATTACTGAGTTTCGGTTATAAAGGTAAAAGGGCCGGTAAAACTACAGGCACATGAGACTTAACAATTCTCAGGGTTGACAACCTATTTGCGATGATTAGTGTTGCAAATGTCTATAAGCGGCGGTGACCTCTTACCATCAGGTGAACCGTCTGCTTGTTTGTCGGCCCATGTCGTATAAACAAAGATTTTGTTTACTTATCTATGGCCGGATAATCCCTAACGATAAGATTTTGGAAAAACACAAGACTATGTCAAAAAATAAATCACTTCATGCAAAAAGTTTAAAAGGCCATGACGTCATATCGATGTTAACCTTCCTTATTATTGAAAATGGTTTCCCATAGCTTATCTTAATAAGCCTTGAATCCTGCTAAAATGTAGTGGAAGTGGATTCGTTATCATATTTGCCACAACATTGGTCAGGCTTGTCGCTTTTATCCAAAGTGGTTAAATACAGGAGTGCGCCTTTTTATTAATCCCGAAAAATATTGTTAGCTGTGAATATTGAGATGAAAATCAATAATGACAGTTATTTTCTATTTAATAGTGCGGACAATAATACGAATTAATACTAAGTATCTAGGCGACTGAGCTTTGCTCGGCGTTTGTTCTTGTGTAGGATGATTGTAGGATGGGGTTTTTTCAGGTAAATATCTATGTAGGTAAACTTATAAAGAAAAACCTTATCTAAATACAAATTTTGATCCATATCGTTACGGCCGTTTCTGAAATACCAATGTTTAAGCTTATATTAATGTATCATAATTGCTCGTATAGTATTAGATTTGAATGTGTACAATATTGGAACTCGAGGAATTTATAATTCAGTATAAAACCCAAAGTAACGCTATCCGGGCACTAATTAAAAAGTCACCAACTTTACTATAATTACCGTGTACTCATCAGAATAAATTATTCACGGCCTCTAAAAGTCATGGATTCCGTGACACATGGAGTGTTTGAATACTGACCACAAAGGTCTATCCTGTAGCCACTTTATTTGCATCCGAGCCTTTATCAGTATCGTTTACCTGTCCGCACTGTTTATTTAGTCGTAGTGCGATTACGTGATGTTATCAATGTTTGGCGCCTGCCTGCTGAGTTGCTGACTCATTTATCATACAATACCTTTGTATGGTGTCGGAGCCTGTTGACAGCCTAGACGTTATGACTAAATATAGCCTTCAGTTCGGCTAATACTCTGTGAGGTTACAGATTGTACACAGGAAGTCCTATCTTACTAATTTTAAAAAAGCGAAATTTTATGAGTATGGATGTATGGTATGTTTGTTACTCTTTCGCGCAAAAACTACACAACGGATTTGGATAAAACTTGTGAATTTGAAAGAAACGAACAAGTGGTCAACAAATGCTTGATTGAAATCAGTCCGTGACTGCCTTCACGGCCTATACCTTGCTATATATAAACCCCAAACGATTAGGAACAGGGGCGCTAGATGATAATGATTAAAATAATTGAAAATAAGCTGAATAACTGTCAAAAATGTCATGTTTCATGAGATACCATCCGCTGACAGATATACGGACAGCGAAGGCTTAATAATAAAGTTTCGTTGTCCCCTTTGAGTAAGAAACCCTTACAAGATCGTTGTCTATTTTGCTGCTTTGTCTTTATCAAAATTTGATTGAAATTGATAATCAGCAGACACTTCAAAGTATAAATTCAAGCTACTTTAAATAAATATGTTTATCAACCTATATTGAACTTAAGCATTGACTTAATAAAACTTGAAAAGAATTTAAAGATATTCTTTTAGGCTGTTCACCTTAACGTAGGCGAAACATCCATCAAGAAGGCCATCAAAAAAGTATCAAGGTCTCTGCATTCATAAATTCATAGATTGGATTGATCTTTCTTGATGTTTATTCGCTGCGCAGAAGTTTGCCATATTAAGATCTTATCTCTGATAAATTTGCGATAAAACCGACCACGATCGTGTCCTATAGTAAATCAACTGTCTGATAAACATGACAATTATAAATTAATGATACCAGGTGGCGGAATATTAGAAAGAATTTCCGGGCCTTAACTATCTACAGATCTTAGATATTTCTTTCTCTTCTAGCAGCATAAATAAAACCTTCTTTGTTGTATAAAATAGTCTGTATTTTAATCTGTGGCAAGCATTAAACACAACAACGTGCTTTTTATTTTTCTATAAAATGTTTATAGAAAGCACTACCGCACTGGCACTTCAGCGTTATCCAGATTTTACGTCTTTCGTGTGCAAACATTTCGACTTATCTCCAACAATTCTGTACCAATTAGCAATCCAATAAGACGAGGACACAGAAGTATTTTTTTTAAACTGATAGGCTACTGTTAGGCCACAATCTCTTCGTGGTAACTGATTATTTGGTCAAAGTCCTTTGGTAGCAGTCCATTAGTTTATTGATTACTTTTTATTAAGTTAACATCATCTCTTTGAGATATCTTTCAGAATGCAATCGTAATTTAAAGTGTAAGCTTGAGGGCTTCATACTAAAACTGAAAAAAAGTGACGTTTTGACAGAAAAACAAATACTTTTACGTCAAATTTGTCACCACCCTCTACCACCGTAGGGCCTCTACAAATAAATCATCTTTAGGCTGTAGGTAGTATGTTGTCTACGTTAGATCATGACAATTCTTTAAATGACCTTAAGAATAACATAATCGTTGCGTAGAGCGTAGAGCTTCATTTCGCATACATATTTACGTACCTATGACATCAGAATAAATATAGTTAACGTGCGCACCCACTTATTTCATTTCGTGACTAGATAATGCAAGCGTATATGCGTCTTGTGAGATGTGGTCTTGCTACAATTTCCAATTGTAACCTATTTGTGACGTTGTAAGTTTAGCAGGACATCCATA
This sequence comes from Habrosyne pyritoides, assembly GCA_907165245.1. Taxonomy (NCBI): domain Eukaryota; kingdom Metazoa; phylum Arthropoda; class Insecta; order Lepidoptera; family Drepanidae; genus Habrosyne; species Habrosyne pyritoides. The sequence continues at coordinate 3,268,683 of OU015587.1, read as the reverse complement.
TGGCGTTGAATGTTATCTATATTAAGTATTTTGTAATTATTTATTATAATATGAAAAATAAAGTAATCAAAAAGTCAGATAACATTTTAAAATTATAATATAGTTTCTTGCCGGTTCTTCTCAGTTGAAGACTGACTTCCGAACCCGTGGTAGGTGCAATAACTTTAAATTTGTCCTTCATAAGTGCCCTCCGCGGGCCTAAACTGAATAAATGGTTTTGAATTTGGTTTTTTTTTATTTTGTTTAGTTGTAATGTGAATACTATTACGATACTCTTACAGTCGATACTAATTGTCTAAAACCGTGTGTGTTTTTAAAACCTAAAAAATCTATTCATTAGCACTACCTAATGAATATTAGTTTATACATTTTTTTTAATTCGAAATCAGCTTAACATGCAACATGGAGACAGAGATTCATCGGAGGTTTATTGTGTCAGATTTACAGTCAGCTAAGACTATCTGCTTGCATATTTTTTTTCAGACCTATATTGGAATAAATTTTTAATTTGATAATAATTTGCGAGACTGAAACGCTAGAGTGGCGCTTGGGTAATGCACTACAAAACAAAAACTTGAGCAATTTGATATTATATGCTTCACAAGTGCTGTCTCTCTGAATGACTGAATCCGAGTTACTGAGAGACTGAGTTTCAGCATTCGAGTTCTAGACTGGTTATCTTCGAGGAAAGTGCAATAGCGCGTAAGAAGCATTCGTAAATACCGCGCAAGTGCCAAGTATCTACGTTTTTGAGGAGTTAGACTTTCATCTAATCATCGTCCGCATTATCTCGATTTATTTGGTTACTTTCTTCACTTTTGCGTTAAATGCTAGGTTACGCGTTGCAAAACTATGGACGATGTTATGAACCCGAGAGATATTGACATAGCACTCCAACTATCACGAAATGGTTTGGAGTATGTAGAATAACATCGGCATCTCTCTTTATGTGGGGAAGTGCATTGGACGGTGAACGATGTCGTAGTTGCGTAACATCAGAGGATCGACTAACATCAAGACCTTACAACACCTGTTTAGACTCGCCCTGAACAAAGAGAAACCTAAGGAGCTGAATCCCAACCTTTGACTGCAGAGGCACCTGAAGAAGGTCTCTCTACTTCTATAGCTGTTGTCCATATGCAGGTAATAGGGTTATCGCTTGCAAGCTGTCACTTGCACCAAAGTTCACTGTTTATTTAGTAATCAAGTAGGAACAGGTTATTTAGAATAATATCTGACGCGAGTGACCTTGCTCACGCACATACAATTATAATTTAATTGATGGTGAGCAATTAGTTAACTTGGTCCTTGATTCTATTAAGGAAAAAAATATTTTGATAAAATATTGGATAAATAACTCTTATTAAGGTGCGGCCTATCTGCAGTAGTGGACGAAGATAGGCTGATGATGATGAAATAACTATTTATCTATATTGTACGCCAGAAAAATAAGACAAAGAACTGAAAGAACGGCCGGTTGTTAATTCAGTTTAGGCCCGCGTAGGGGTCTTATGAATTTCAAAGTGACCGAATAAATTAAACCACCACACTGGTTATCTGTTTAACACTTCCTATTTGGTATTAATACTAAATCTTATGAAAATAATGTTGATAGCTTTACTGTATTGAATACTTTAATGGGCTGTGCATTACAATAATTGGCAAAATTAGTTAGCTTATTAATTTTATTACTAACTGAATGGAAATCTAAAATCATGTTTCCGCCGAATTATCGTGGTTTATTTGATCAGCCTAATTCGTACATGAGAATATATGTATGTCTTATAAATTTAATAAACCATTCCATCAATATTGAAACGGGTATCAATAAAACATGCCCTTATCCCACTTAAATTGGTTCAGGATAACATCTATCTCTCTCTATCAGTCATAATTTCAGCATTCACTCCTTTCTTTCATATGTCCTCGTTCACACAATCCATCCACACTTTACGGACTTTCTATTTGTATTTTTTTGTCAGTACTCATACCATTTTTGTTAATGGCCTACTACATATGTGTTTGTCTCTAATGGCTTTTACACCCTTATGAGGGACAATTTGGTGTGCACTGGGGACTCTCAAACGAGGGTAAATCATTCCACTTCAGATATTTAACCCTTATACTTTTATTTTAATTTGACATGTGGTGAGAAATGTCGCAGATTTTAGGATATATTACCAATTCGGGGCTACAGTTCATCATTTATAAATAAAGAAACGTCCATTGTATATATCTACTCGCACATTGTCAGACGTTTTCTTTGACAAGATAAATCCTACATATCCGGCAACTCCGAGGGAAACGTCGGGTTATGTCATGTCAGGCGCCTTATGTCTAAAATCTTGGGTGTTCCTTCTCTAGCCGTCGACGGGGCTGCGGGACCAGATTCGTACCTCCGACCTGGGAATCAAACTCAGAACCTCGAGTCCCCAAGTGCCGAGGACCGCAGGATATTTTCCCGACCATCCTTTTCCCAGGACCCAGAACTTCCAGTCTCACTCCGCAGGATTTGTCAGTAGGAACTTGATCTGCTGAATAGGGAGCTATCATGTATTCAAGATAAATTATACAACAACACTAACCAGTGTATTGGAAATCCAAAAATACATCAAATGTTATCAAAATTTTATAATTTTTGAGTACTGAGCGAACCACAAAGAGTAGCTCTTTTGATGCTGTACAATTATGACGTCACAACTTGTATTTCATACAAAAATCCATACATTAAATCGTTTTGACGTTTAATAAAAAGTCGCTAATTTGACATATCAGTCAACATCACTATTATGTAAATCCCTTGATTTTCCTAACCGTAGGATATTATTACATTTTTTATACCTTTCTAACGTCCTCGTACACGTTTACTCAAGCTATCGTGCCGTACTCGATAATTGATGAACACACATCACTCGATCTTTGCTCAAATCATTACACATTTGCATAATCAACTAAAACGCTTGTATGTTACATGCTATGTACTCAACGGGCAGGCGTGTGTTGTTTGCAATATTGCTGAACGCAATAACATAATTATGTTGTACCTTGTTTGTTTGGGAGCATTTGAAAGTAATGACTGGTATTTTGTCGTGGACCCTAATTCCTTCTCCTCAGGTTGGAAGAGTTCATAGACAAAGGTCACAACATAACAACACTTGCCTCTACCTACAATAAAATTGGTTTATACGCAAAACATTTTATTCGGTTAAGGAACTTGTAGGGTCATTATGATAATCGAAACTACACCATTATTATCAAGTTGGAAGTCAACTTTTAACCAAGAAACTCAGTAAATATTTGTATAATCTGACTGAGTATTTGCACTGAATTCAAGTGCAGTGTCAGATCAACATATATTTAATTATATGGGAACTTTAATGGGGACATTAAGATTTATCTAGCGGAGCGGAACCCACGAGTATTATTACAAAACTAGTTACTGCCCCCGGATGCGCCCGCCTTCCCGAGGAATCTAATGTTTCCTGATATTACAACATAGCCTATGTCACTTCGAAGTGTAGCTAGTAGTATCAGTGAAAGAATTTTCGAAATCCGATCAGTAGTTTCCGACATTGCATCCAATATTACGAACTTAACCTCTTAATAATATAAGTGTTGATATTCTAACGACATGTGGCCACCAGTTGCAGTAAAACTAGATCACAAATCTAAAAACAGCTTTCCCATATTACAGGAAGTTAAAACGTCGGTCCCACTGACAAATAATGATAATAAATAACAAGATTGCTTATCTTTATCTATCTTTGTACCGCGAAAGGTAACTGTCATTATATTTCATGTAGCGTTAGGTACTAGAAAATAGCGTATCGTTGAAGGTATACTTTTAGCATTGTCTCAGGCTTACTATGTGATTAGTCTTGCATCAATGCTTCGTGCTTTCTCTCTTTGTTACGGTTCTATATCAGATTGAATTAAGTATCGTAGTGTAGTATTACGTATGGTGAATATTTATCTGGTTTAACGATGAAATTATATAATTGTATAGCGATCGCCTGTATGGGCAGTGTGTGACGCAGCGCGCACGCATTCGCATTGTAGTCACGTGCATTCTCCAATAATGGTAGACAGTCAGACGCCCCGATATTTATGTGCGTCGACTAAATGGTACAATGGCTATTATTATTACATACGTAAGTGTACCGACCATTTGGTTCGCCTTTTACCCCGAATGCAAGAAGACCGACAAACTTGTCTTATGAATTTATATTTCCACGTAATTGAAAGATTTCTCTTGTATCTTAAATGTATTTTAATTACTGTGTTGAATCGTAAAACTATTGACAAACTATTTATATTGTTTAAAACACTGGTATCCGGCTCGAAGGATCATCTTTAATTTTGTATTTGACTCGAAGGACCATGTAAAATAAAATTGTTGGTAAAAATAGAAATATTTGAAAGGACATTAAGTGTATTTATACAAATCCGTTATGTTTATTTTTGGACGTGTTGACAAAGCATCATCCATGACCGAACAATACCAAACAGAGCATACGGGTAATCTCACTTTCGGTTCTCACAAATGGTACCGTTCATTGACCATTTTCGTCGATATCCGTCTTGAGTCGAATAAACGATGAATTTACTTTACTGTGCGGCTTACAATGTTGCCATGTGTTCATTCATGAGTTTAGAAAGTGAATTTAGTGGTCGCCAAGCGTGACCGTGAGAACTTTAATGTCACGCCCCTTCGTGAATTCACTAATTAACTTCTTATATTACCGCTGTAACCGCTTAACATGTTTCCGGGTTTTGTTTACGTGAAAATTGAGGCATTCCTTTTTGCTTTTGTAGTTTAATTACTAAAGTTGATTAAATGCCTTTGCTTTCAACAAAGCCTTGATTATATGTTGGAAGGTACAATAGAAGCATGACATTTTATTTTTACATTGGCAGCTAGTAACTTGATTGATGTAATAGTAATACCGGCTTTTATTTTCTTCAAGGAGTTCTATAGCTTTTTGCCATTTCAAAAGTTACCTTAGTACGACCGCCTTAATAATTAATATGAATGAACCCTTCAAGTATCTAAGTACCTATAACCTCCAAAGTTGGTTCTTTTATTACAAATGAAAATAGTTTTTTTTTTATACCACATAGGCCGACAAACAAGCGGACGGTCCACCTGATGGTAAGTGGTCACCGCCGCCTATGGACATTTGCAACACTAGGGGCATTGCCAATGCATTGTCGTCCCTTACCTTTCTAACCGAAACAATACAAGTGCACTACTGCTTCACGGCAGAAATAGGTAAGGTGGTAGTACTTCCCCGGACGAACTCTGCACTAAAAGCTCTACTAGTCGGATTATTATTATATCATTATATTATTCAAATATTGTTAATATTACTTGCCTACACTGTCTCACTGCGGGCAAATAATTAAGTCAGTCCTTCTCTTTATCTTATAGGATTTCATCCAATCATCTACAATTAAGCTGCGATAAGTTAAAGCCCACGTATCGATCGGCCCACATCTAAGCTTCATCACAAAGACCTTAAAAGTGCATATAGGCGGTGGTGACCTCTTACTATCAGATGGAACGCCGGTCTACAAAGCATTAACAGCTTGTTAAGGAAGCTTGCACAGAGGAAAAATAGGCGACAATTTAAACCAAGCTTCTGATACAACTGGAATATGATTCTTTCTTAAAACAAAACATCTCTCATAATAAGTAATAATGCAAAATAGTTTGTAACACTGCTCCTCTATATAAAATTGTGTTTTTTCTCCACAGACGGGTTCAGGCAAGACATACACGATGGGAAGCGGCTGGGAAGGCGAGGGGGATGGCGACGAGGACCGGCGCGGGATCATCCCTCGAGCGATCCGCGATCTGTTCGCCGGCGCCGACGCACGCGCGGACGACGCCAGGGAAAAGGGACAGCTCCCCCCAGAGTTCTCTGTCCAAGCGCAATTCATAGAGCTCTATAATGAGGATATTGTCGACTTGCTTGACCCTGCCAAAGATCCTTTCTCTAAGGTATGATGGTTTTATCACTTATAATACATCTTTTTTTTTTACTAGCTTCCATCCCGCGTCCTAGTGTTCCAGAAGGACCCTGTGTTCTCCAATGTGTTAATCCAGAAATTATTTATATGTGTGGCAAATTTTATTTAAATCTCCTCAACTGTTTTGAAGCCTATTCGAGACATACTATAAGACATACTGACAAGATTAATATTATCTGTAATGTGTGATTCGGCATCGTATAAATAGCAGTTATCGCAAAAATTTTGGCATTTAGTTTGGGATCACAGGCAGAGACTTAAATTTGATTTATTGGCATATATATACGTAACATTGGTTTAACAACTGCTTCTGATAGTTTAGTATATAGTAATACCATAACGATCAAAACTTTTTTATCACTTCAGGATGGGGTAGGATGAAAATTAAATACATATTGGCACAGTCGTATTATTTGCGCACCTATTCTAAAACAGCATTGGCGAAATAATTATAAACATGGTCTCTATTTACCGACAGTCAAGTGGTGACACTAAAATTGCATCAGGCCTTACCAAATTACTTGTCACAAGCTAATACTAGGTGCAATTATTTCATGAATATTTAGCTACCTCTTACAGAATGCAACGCAATGTTATGTCGAGCATACTTACCGTATGTTTGTCTTTGTTCAATAGAGTCTGGTAAGCGCTACAAATAAATATGCAAGTTGTGGTTGCAAATAAAACGAGCACACTTGTAAATGGAAACGCGGAAACTGACCGCTCAGCAGACAGTGCCAGAGAGATAATTGGAGCCGTACATTTTGAATCGTTGTTTTAATACTTTACCTTATTGAAAGGGCATAAGGAACCGTTTTTAATTATTCTTCGTTTTTCTGCTATCAATTGCTTGGGGTCGGAAATGTGCATGGTTGACTTTAGCCATTAGTCGCATTATATATTTCAAGAAATTTGTCAGATTTTTCAAGAAAAACGTGTTTGCGTGTAGTGTTCTTATGGGAGGGCTTTGAAATTCTGAACCGAAACCTTTTTGGTGTAACGAAAAATAAATTAATGATAAACACAATGTATGCTATTCAAAAGTGATTGATGAATAATTAAAATGTTTCCCTGTAATACAAAAGTATCACTTCTATCGTTGGTCTTTACGACACATCCTGTTTTTTGTATGGCCGGTCACTTGCTTGGTATCGAGCCCCGCTATAAATAACTTCGGACTAATCTCAGTCACAGTTGCCCATTCTGACGCATTTCTGTAGACCAATACCCTACCCTTGCATCCAACTTTTTTGCCTGTATGTTTGTTACTTAATCCTGTTGCATCATGTATCATATGCTTTTGAATACGCAGCTAAATAAAAAAAAAATAAAGTAAAATATATTATAATATTTATCCCGGGTAAAGCAACTAGATATCAATGTGGCTTTTGTGATTTCAGGACGAGTTTACACAGACACGTTATCTCTTTCATAAGTGTACCTAACACATAAACATGTTTGATGACCAACAGTAATAACGTATTAAAACCACGTTATTTTACGAATTAAGAAACTTACTTTCGTAATTAAATAATAGCGGCTTTATAGTAATATAAAAATATAGCTCTGTCTGTGGTATACTAGGGAATCTCATTTTTTTTTAAGTTTTAAACTCATGGTTAAAAATATCCTGACATCTTTAAATACACACAACAACAAATTGTTTTAATATCCATCTAAGCTACAGAATATATTAATAATATTTTGTATTTTTATGAAAAATAAATGCTTCAAATTTTTATTCAAATCTATTCGGGTTTTTTTTAGTGTTTTGTTTGTCATAAACATTCATAAAATACGTATTACGTTACATTAATTCGATGTACTTTTTTGAATCCGGCTCAAAGGACCATATTATATTTTTCTCCCCAGGGTGCACTAAGAATAACGGAAGATGGATGCGGTGGAGTACGAGTTGTAGGGGCATCAATGAGGGCCGTCAGAGGAGTCCGAGAAGCCCTAGGGGCACTACGAGCCGGAGCCCTAGCGAGAACAACAGCGGCTACAAACATGAACTCATCATCGTCTCGGTCGCATGCCGTGTTCACTTTGTTATTGAGACAGAGGCGTCTGGCGGCTGATCCAGAGGCCGTCGAGAAAGATGCAGAAGCAGACACTCCTGAACAATATGAGACGCTCACAGCCAAGTTTCATTTCGTCGATTTGGCTGGTTCTGAAAGACTGAAACGGACAGGTAAATTGACTTAACTAATAGTATAAAGTGAGTTCGAATATAATTTTTGAGGGGCAATCTCTAGAACCAGCAAAATTATTTAAAAAATCTCTCAGTGATAGAGAGCTATACTTTTCCCGACATAGGGTATGTATAAGGGAATACATTAGTTCACTCGGGAAAGTGGGTGAACTGTGGGACGGTAGCAATTTTTCTTGTAATATAAGAAGTTGGGATTGAATCCGGCCATTACTACTCAGGTATAAATTTAATTGACGAATAAATGGATAGAGAATTATGTAAAATTACTTATAATAGAAAAAATCTATAGACTTCTTACTTTACAATTTTTTGCGGTCAATTATTGAAAGAATCTTCACGGTGTATTTTTAAACAGGTGCTACAGGCGAGCGAGCGAAGGAGGGCATATCAATTAACTGCGGACTGCTTGCGCTTGGAAATGTGATATCGGCTCTCGGAGACAAATCTCGGAAAGTGATGCATGTGCCTTACAGAGACTCAAAACTGACTAGGCTATTGCAGGATTCCCTTGGAGGTATGTGGAAAATTATAAATAATGTCACACGCCCATGTGAACTCAAGCGTACATATATAGGTACTATGATATTATGCTCTATAAACTATATTTTAAATATATACCTATAAAGGTAATTAATTGCATCCAGACACAAACAGGTGTTCATGGACACAAATGTTTTAATTTTCTTTGTATTCGCTTGTGTTCGACCACAACCTTACCATAGTAAGTGACAATCTTGCCTATGGTGATAAGCGCGCAAAGTCTAAAAGGGAACTGGCTCTCAAGTCCAACTACCAAACACACCGCCAGGTGCTTGACGACAGGTTTTCTAATTGAGGATTGTCGCCAGCTAGGCCTAGGTATCTACTATAAAGTACAAAACTATGGTTTTCTCACCATGTTTTTCATAACCGGGAGCTCTTTCTAGATTCGAACCTATTCGACCCATCTCTGTCTCAAATTCCTTAAGAAGATTGAAAGGGACAGCCTTACCTCAGTAACCAGTATTAAAATTCACAATGGCTGACTATATTTGTGGTCCCACAGGCAACAGTAACACGGTGATGATAGCGTGCGTGTCACCGAGCGACCGAGACTTCATGGAGACCCTAAATACACTGAAGTACGCGAATCGAGCGCGCAATATCAAGAACCGTTGCGTTGTGAACCAGGATCTGACCTCGCGCACCATTAACCAACTGAGGCAGGAGGTCGCTCGGTTGCAGCTGGAGTTAGCTGAATATAAACAGGTATAGCTTTAGAAAATATTGCAGAGCACACAATGTCAAAATTAATAAAGTTCCAATCAGTTCGGAAGTCAGTGTTGATGGTTTAAATTATTAATTTATATAATATTATCTATGTCATCAATCTGTCGGTTCCAACTAAATCCCTGAAGTTGCTCGTGCAACTTGATGACGAAGTGTAGGTGACCGAACTGATCTTAATTTACACCGTTCCTGTACATTCCATATCCATAATGTTTCGTGTACTATGTGTGTAACATTCTGAGTTTATATGTATTCTCTGGGATTTTTTTAGAACCTACAGTATATTATATGTATCAACTCTCACTAACCACATAGTCTTACTGTACGCTATATTTTGCTATGCTGTGTACACATGTTTAGGAATGCAGTCCCGAACAACCTTTGTCCTTTTATAATTTTTTTTTTTATATTGTATTCTGTTTTGTGTGCCTAATAAAATTAAATAAAAAAAGTTATTGTAAAGGGTAAAAAGTTGATTAATATATTCAACCTTATTTCGAAAGCAAAAATGTATTTCTAAAAGCAAAAAAAATCTTAAGTGCCAAATATGTATCTTAGGAAGGGAACTTTAACTTGACTTTGTGCTAAGGTATAGCACACAATTCCCCAATTGTTAATTTGCCTTATAAAAGAGCTGTGGTCAGAGTGATTAACAAAAAAATTAATTGTCCACCACAGGGTAAACGCGTTGTATCAGAGAACGGTGAGGAAGGTTGGAGCGACGTTGTCCAAGAGAACGCCATTCTGACCGGCGAGGCAGAATCCCTCAGGAGGCGAGTGAAAGCAATGCAAGGGACAATCGAACAACTGTCTGCGAGGAATAGCGATCTGTTAGCGCAGAAGGCGCTGGGTTCATGGGCGCCGAAAGATGGCAGCCCTGATGCTAATGACTGTTCGCTCACGTCTTTAGTGCAGGTAAAAATGAGCTTTAGTTCAGTGCTATAGGCTATATTTTTGTATTGTTATGTTTATTTCAAAGTAATCTTGAATATCTCATAGACATTTTAAGTGAATAAGGACTTTAACGTGGTCATATAACGCTTTATATGAGATGCTATGTTGACTCTTCATAACGAAACAAAGATTGTGCTGCAATCAAACTTAAGCCTTTAAATGTTACTGATAAAGTGGATTATGAATGCATTCGAGTATTGTCCGTTCCTATAGGACGCCACGGCTAATATTCGTTATATACCATCTCTTTCTTCCTTAGGGGTACGTGAGCGAGATAGAAGACCTTCGAGCTCAATTAATGGAAGCGAACGCGATGTATGAAGCGAGCAGAAAACGTGAGGCGACAGTGGCGCGGACACGACACGACTCCATACACGATCCGGCTTCAATCATTGACGATGCCAAACGGGAGCTATACAAGGTATTTTATTTTGTTCAAACCTTACTTACTAAAGGTCACACTAGATTGGCATTTGTGGACACACCTCCGAATGTCTTAAGAGATGGTGCGTAGTAGTTTTGTGTTTTCAATGAATACATGCAGTGTTAAGGAGTATAACGAAGATAGTTATAAAAGAGAGCAGAGGAAGAAATAGGCGACCATTGAAACTAAGCTTCTGACACAACTGAAATATAATTCCTTTTAAAATAAAACTTCTCTCATAAAAAGTAAAAATACAAAATAGTTTGTAACACATAGGGACAGGTTTTATTTACTATCTTGTTCTTATTTAAGTAGCTCTTCAGTCGAAAAAGGTTGGCATTTGCTCCTTAAATTTCACATTGTTCTCAGTGAGTTCTACAGTCTTTATGCTGGTCAGCAACCATGACATCGTTTGTCCTCCAATTTTGATTGGACCTATACTTTTTAAATAAATGAAAATCCTGTAATATTTTTTACACACGGTCAATTTATCCCAAAGTGAGCAGAGCTTGTACTATGGTAACCAGATAATTGATATACAAGATATACTGCTTTTTTAAATACATCTAATATATAAAGTTCTCGTGTCACAATGTTAGATACCATACTCCTCCGAACGGCTTGACTGGTACATATGAACTTTTATATGCATATTCAGTAGGTCTGAGAGTCGGCTACTATCTATTTTTCATACCCCTCAGCGATAAGGGTTCTCCATCCCTAACATTTTTATTTTTTGGACAAAGTTTTATATTTTTTTATAATGTGACATTACAAAATACATACAACCATAAATTTTCACCGTTCTATCACCAACCCCTATTTTTTATTCGCGATTTTTATACTATTCTGCTCCATCCACAGATTCGCAATAGGGTTGCTAGATGGCAATCGAATATAATAATTATAGTACCTGCGATCAATTTTCATATATAATTTATAATAAAGTAAATATGGCAAAACAACGTTTGCCGGGTCAGCTAGTACTTATATAGATATCTACACCCAGACAAAGAACAGACATGTTCATGCACACAAATATGTCATTTGTCCTGGGTGGGAATCTAACCCACGTACTACGGCGTGGCAGTCAGGGTATCTAAACCATTCTTTTTTTCAAAAACAATAAAGGCCTTCCTTTTTCTACATTCAAAGGTCTTTTCTATTTCATACAATGATCTGTTGAGTGACCGTCCTTCGGCTTGTTTATACCTATTTCAAATCACATGTTGATTTAGTAAAATATTATTTTATTGAATACAAAACATACTATGCCTTTTGCATATGTGTATTTAGCTTGTGGTAGGTATTTGAACAGCTGTTTTAAATTGTAGGTCATTGACATTCACTTGCCTTTTTTTTATAAAATATAGGTAAATAGATTATGGTGTGGGGTTGTTAATAGGTTTTTTTTATGAATGGATTAGAAGTTTTATGTCTGAAATTAAGATCCCAATTAAACCAAACTTAAATACAATGTGATTTAACCTTAATGTATACCAAGAACAAGGTTTACTTTATTTTGAAAAGATTTTTTACCCTATATAAAAAATAAAGGTCTTCTGTTCATATGTTTTAGATTTACTTATGACAAAATTAGCAATTTAATTAATTAAATTAATCATAAAAAATTGGTTCGCAAAAAACACTAGAGACTATTTCATATTCAAAAATATTTATTGTGTTTAGGCTCGTCCAAGGCACTTACGAAGCTCAAAGCTACTATGACTATGAGAATCCAATAGTAATATTATAATTATTGATATATTTTTTTTATTTTGAACCAAACAGGAAAAAGAACTCCTAGCACGAAGCATGGGCGAGATGGAGTTCCAACGCAAGTTAAATATGAGTGACAGTGTGACGAGCGCCGCCCCGACCTACATCGGAGAAAGAGAGCGTGCGGAGGGAGAGAGCGCGGACGACTCCGACCCGAGCGATGCCGAAGAACAATCGGAATCCGATGAGGAGGATGAGGAGGCTAAAGGTAAGAGAAAAAGGAGACAATTCCGACCCAAGTCTTCATCTACATATTAGAAACAAACGGAGAGAACAAAGAGGCCAAGGTAAACTTATTGTGTGAAAGAGACAGCGCTCTGAGTAAGAGACTAGATTGGATGATGATATGTTTTCTATAGTTTTCAAAAAGGTTATTTTAAGATTCAATTCAATATTATTATTTAATTATTCCTCATTTAGGACAACGCGCTCTATCAGCGCAGTTAGCAGCTTTAAGTGAAGACATCGACACGAAAGCTCGGCTCATCGAACAGCTGGAGGTCTCTCAGAGACGTCTCGCAGCGCTGCGGCAACATTACGAGCAGAGATTGGACACTTTGCATCATCAGATAAAAGCAACCAATGATGAGAAGGACAAGGTTTTGGCTTCGTTGGGTGAGTTTTATGTATATTATTTTTTGTTATTCATCGTAATACGGAAATCAAATGTAAACAGATTATTTGTTAAAGTGAGGTAGGAAAATCTACCCTATTACATTCTATAAAAATTAGATTTTCTGCACAGGTGTTTTTCGAAATTTGGACTTACGCTACTTACATTTTTTGTACAACAGTATCTTACCATCTTGCTACGACATCTGAACCGATGGTAACCAGTAGTTTCAGGGCGGCGAATAAAATAAATTGCTGTGAATTTTAAATTACATATATGATAAATCACAATGCCTTACTGCTTTACTATAATAAAGTAAGAAATAGATCATAATTGATCTGTCCCTAATCTCAATTGATTTATTTCAATACGTATGATTTTTGCCGATTTGGTGCATAACGTATTACGAGAGATTTGGAAATATTTTTTCGGCGGGCCACCATCCTCACTCCAATCCCTCTTTAGGAATGGTTTTGTTGATCACTCAGCAAAGTCGAAGTGCACGTGGTCATCGTTATTCTCTTTAGTCACCTCATATATGGCACGGCACTCAAGATATGAGTAGGGGTTGTAGTATTATTCGCTACCATACTGCACCGCTATCGCGCCACCACACAATAAAGAGGTAATCGGTTTTGTTTAGCGAGCCAAGCGTCCCCGCCCAGCGACAAGCTGAAGCGCGTGAAGGAGGAGTACGAGCGGCGCGTGTCCAGCTTGTCGCGCGAGCTCAAGCGGCTGCAGGCGGCGCAGCGCGAGCACGCGCGCCTGCAGCGCTCGCACCACCACACCGCGCACCAGATACTTGCCTTGCGCGCCGACTTGCAGAACATGAAGCGGGACAAGGTAGGCTTCTACATATGGTACAGCGTATACATATAATAGTAGATCTCTTAGCGCAGAGTTACCACCTTACCCATTTCTGCAGTGAAGCAGTACTGCCCTTGTACTACTGTGTTTTGGGTTACGAAGGTAAGGCTTGTGAAATTACAGGCACATGAGACTTAACAACCTCACGTGTCAGGGGCGAAAACGCATTGGCGACACCCGTGGTTTTGCTAATATCCATGATGCAGCGGTGATCACTTACCATGAGGTGGTCATGTCCTGACAAAACTTCGATAGCGCAATGTGGGAATGTCGCGTACGTGTTCATGGATCTCGCTACTTTAAGGGTATTTATGGCATGATCCCAGAAATATTAACAGAATAGTAAATTAAAATATTATAATCGATTATTTAACTGTCTTAACGCAGTAATATAGCAAACATTTTTAAGGTTTAAATATTAATAATATTAATATTTAAATATAAATTTTATATTAAGGCCAGTCACAACTTATGTCTAATCAAATTAAATCGTATATTCCAACAGCTATATATGTATATTACCGTAATCATTAGAACAACGGCACCTTCCTTAAAAACTCTTTTATTTTTTTTATATTTTATACAATACAGATGCATAGTTCTTCCGTTTTAAATATGAATCCTCTCTAAAGTTTAACTTCTGGATATATCAGTTATCTAGTTAACTTATTATATTTATATCTATTGATAATGCTTTCAGGTAAAACTGGTACAACGAATGCGCGCCGAAGCAAAACGACACGCTCAAGCCGAAGCCGTGAGAGCGAAAGAGGTAAGGCTTCATAAATGTTCCTGCTAATTTGATTCGTATTTATGAATACATAAGGTTGTTTATAATGCTTACTAAGTTTCCAAATTCGTCGGTGGCTTAAACGTTCTAAATTTGACTTTAGATAGTTTCTAATATCATAATTTAAATAAATATTTCAGGTCGCACAACTACGCAAAGAGTCCCGTAAAAATGCTAATCTAATCCGGTCATTAGAAGCTGAAACTAAACTCAAGGAACAGGTAAGAAATTATTATGTACGATAAAGTTCAATTTGCTTTGTGATGCTAACTCTTTGGATTCTTTTTAATAGGTTTTGCGAAGAAAACAAGAGGAAGTCTCTTTACTGAGGCGGGGACATCGCGATAAACTTAGCAGTCGAGCAGCTGGCAGATTACATGGTAAGATATTTATAATAAGAATAAAAAAAAAATTGATTAATGTTACAATAAATTTATCATTATAGTGCCATTAACACTGAACATACCATAACCGTTTCAAATGACCCATTTCGAACTTTGCATTGAAAATGCACGTTTTATGAAACTGCAAACTGCATTCATCACGATAATGCAAATTCAAATAGTTTTATTCAAATAGGCCTTTACAAGCACTTATGAATAGTCAGACTCTAATACTGATGACTTTTTCTTACTAATTAATATACGGTTATACTATTTATTTCCCTTCCTAACAACCATATTTCATACATTCAAGCAGGAAACATAAAGTTACTAAACTAATAAAGACCCACTATGGTAGAAATAGGTACCTAATAAGTGTTGGTATGATTAACGTTAAAGAATCGAATCTGAAATAGCGACGCTCATCATGTCTTTTCACTTCTACAATTTTGCTGTTTATACTCGCACACAACTGTACTGCAGATTTTTTTTAACAATTTAAAACATGTTGTTTACTTAGTGCTTACTTCAGAAAAAACGAAGCAATCTATTGCCTAATTACCGATTTATTTGCTTTTTTTTACAGATGTAATTATCTGTATCAAGTATAAAGTATATTTTAGTAGTTTCATATAAAAATCGGTCCAGTAGCTTTAAACGTACTACAGTGGGTGTAAACTGTAACAGACCGCAGCCGCGCCCGCAACCGCGGCTCGTTCCGCGAGGCGTGGTCCAAGCTGGAGTGCTGGGTGTCGCGCACGTGCGCCGCGCGCTGCACGCTGGCCGAGCTGGAGGCCGCGCTCGAGCGCCAGCTGCGCCAGCGCGACGGCGCCCGCCCGCGCGCCCACGCCCACGCCCACGCCCAGCCCCCGCCGCACGCCGACCCCGACGCGGCCCAGCTGCTGCACTACCTGCGCGACGCCATCGCCGATACGCAAACCCAGATCATGCAGATTGAGGTTAGTATACTTGTAGTATAATCAGCTTCGACCAAAAATACGGGAGGAAGCGCTTTGAACAAGCTGAGGTATTGCATACATTTATAAATTATCTATAACTTTGAACATGAAATGGTCACAGGGATAACATTTTGTGTGTATTTTTAAATTCATAAATTCTTACGTTGATGGGTATCAAACTTAATGCTCGCTTTAATGCCTTTGCTTGCGGCGGCGTCGTGTGGCGGGTCGCTCACTTCCTTACAATATGGCGAGGAGGACGATGGTTGCCACGTGCCGATTTTATTAATATATATGCTTATGGTGGTTGGTCATCTTATGTTTGTTTGTATTTGAAAAAGGTTGGTGTCGGTAGAAATGTATTTATTTCTCTCTTCAGGAAGAAAATGACGAGAACGAGCTGCCTCGTTTGCTAGACCATATAGATTCCGTAGAAGCCGGGCGGTACGCGCTAGAGCGCATGGCCGCGCTGGCTCTGCGCCACGCACAAGACGCGGCAAGAAATTTGAAGCTGCTGCAAGATACCAGAGCGCAACTTAAAGAGGTTTTTATTCTACTATTTATTCTAGTGTTTTTTTCTATTTTATGGAGGCGCACGATTGATAACCCTGTGGCAAGCGACCATAGGCTGCGTTGACCCTTTATCATCTGGCGGGCCATTCGTTGGTTTGTCATAATAATAGTAGTATAAAGACATAAAAAAATCGCTCGCATAACGGTCACTGGTGTAACTGCCTTTTAATTCAGACGGATGTGTCCCGAAATTAAATTCGGAAAATTTCCATCAAAGAAACCCCGGATGCGATAATTGAGGATTCATTTTTTAAGTTAGTTAAAGACTTAGAGATACTGACCAGTGATTTAAACAATGCATACACAAAATAATAATCTTGGGTTTAGATGGAAGAGACAACGGAGCGTACAGCGAGCGCCCTGCGAGCGGCCGGCGACCAGAACCTGAACCCGTGGGGCGCCGCGCCCGCGCTGGCCGCGCTGCTGGCCCACGTGTCCTCCGGCACCTCCACGCGCTCCGTCTCGCCCGCCGACAGGTGCCCACCTCAACCAGTTGTCTCTAGATGGAGGAGGCAACGGAGCGTACAGCGAGCGGCCGGCGCGAATCTTCTATTCATTATCAACATGAAAATTCAAAACAAAAATAAATTATAGATTTTTTTATTTTTGATTTGAACCTCGATAAAACGAAAAAGAGAAAAACATATATGTACATCTTTAGTGTTTAGCCTGCGAGAGAATGAGAGGCAGTTTGGTGAAGGTTTTACTTCTGCCTCGTGAAAGTAAAGTAAAAAAACTATATTTTAAATAGATCAGTTAAAAATTTACTTTGCCAAGTTTCTTGCCGATTCCTCCCAGTTTAAGACTGACTTTCCAGCTGAAGATAACGGAGAGGAACCGTCAAGATAATAGGAATCAGATTTAGGACACCATAAGATGGTGAAAGAAAGAAAATTAATATTCAGCACGGATAGAGTATTTTTAGGCTACCTAATACTACCCTCGAGTAATCTCATTGTTATTATTCGCAGTTCATTATTCGATTCACGTATACCACCGACAAACGGCGTGCGTGAAACGAATACGGCACCGACCTCGCCGCCCGACGATACCACACCTTCGCCATTCCAACGAAATACGTAAGTTTTTACATCACCTATCTAAAGCGATGAGAGTATGCTTAATTTGGGCTCCGATTCTCGCCTCTCACATGAGACATTGAAAATCATCGCACTTCTCTCACTTAAATAAACATTCACTTTTACGTGAATAATGTTATAACTTTTTACAAATTTGTGATTTTTTTTTTCATCGAAACTAAATATATTTTATGATAAAATTACGTGTTCTTGTTTAAATAATCATTATTTTTGTAGTATAATTATTTTTATCAATATTATATATATTTTTTTCTTGTTATCACTTTTTAATATGTAGTGTACATAGATATACATATGTGTATCTTCTATATTTTCTTGCAAATGTACGTTTTTGAATCAATGATCACTTTGTCATTTGTTAAAAAAATTCCTCGGATATTGTAAAGCTTGTTCATCTTGACATTAGGGTGCGGCGAGGATCAGTTCGTCTCCGAGACCTTGGAGTCATCGGCCGCGAAGAAGGTGCGGTGGACGTCATGACGCAGTCGCTCATAGAGCCCACTTCTCCGAGACCTATACCTCTGAGCCGAGTTCCAAGTGCTCCTGGCAGCTTAAGGTGTGTACTTGCTCACTTTACACAATTTTATTTTCCTTTTTCTATAGTTTAGAAGATTTATGGATTAGTTATAAAAATGTTTCTACACACCGCTCGAAACGGGTAGAATTTTCAATATAAATGTTGATTGTGTTTTTTTTTATCACTGTTAAAGTACCCAACAATATTTAACAACAAACGTTGTTAAATTGAATGTGAATTTAACGTTTTGTTTTTATGTTCCACTGATTCTACGAGTATTTTGTATTGGTGTTTTAGGTGTATTTGTTGTTTCAAACTCTTCGTTTTATAAAGTTAATGAGAAAGTTATCTTAGTAATGAGTAAAAATATCACTGGCCATAACACAGTCCTTGAATCACGGAGTGTCAAATGATTGGCACAAACTTAGCCGTACGCCTAGATGGACAAATGATGTTTAAAACTGTGATGCTAAAATTAACCCTATGGCTTGACGCTAAGATTTATATGCACCATCATACACTATTGGGTCAAAAAATGCACCTCGTTTCTAAAGCAATAAAGGTAACTTTTCTTTGATATTATTGGATTTCAAAACGGCCAACTTAGCGTTTATAGCTAGTTGTGCACTCATAAGCGAGAGCCACTACTTCTGTCTCTGTTAAACGCATATTGCTATCCTTTGTGTCACTGTCATTTTAGTATCTAGGAATTGACTAATTGTCAACGCAATTTCGTCTTAAACTTGACTACACAACGCAATCACGTTTTGTCGTTTTGTCACATGTGTTCGTCGTTTTGACGCACTTTACACCTAAATGACGACAGAGGACTGCAGCCGCTGTCGTCCCCCGTGTCCACGCGTCGGCCTCCGCCCCCTGAGAGCCCGCGCCCCCCTCGCAGGCATCACAATCTGGCCAAACCTGCTTCTTTGTACGTATACAATTTTTTATAAAATATTTTGCTATATCTACTTTGGGTGATACTTGAAAGTTGATTTATTGATTAAATAATATATAAAATATATTTATTCTATAAAAAATCGTTTTTAAATGATTATCTGTTCAAACACTTTCTGTTCTGTATTCAATCTAGTAATTTTTTTTTATCTTTGACAAAAAAAATAGTTGATTACATTTCTATTAATATAAAAATTTTGCTCTCTTAATACCCAAACTAGAGTCGGTCAGTCTGTCATCAGGATATCAGGATCAACGTATTAAACAATTTTATAAAGACTACTAGAGTTAGGCATTACAATTAAAATGAAATAATCAATCAACATTCAAGTTACGCCCACATTTCTGTCCACTGTAAGATATATGCATAAATTTGGCGAAATTTCTGTGATACAATAATGCAATAAGTTTTCTTACTGTGGACTTATACGTAGTTCTTTTCTGCTTGTGTAGTTACTTTAGTATATTCTATCTCTATCCCTCCCGTATCTCCGCCGTCTCGCCGTCTCTTTCCGCATGGTACATCTGGCTTGGGTATATGTGTTATGTATATTCTATACAAGGTAGAAGGTAGATGTGCAAACAAAATTATATGTTACGAAATCAATTTTCATGGAATTTCTTTCACTTCTTTTCACTTGCTTCCCAAAATTTCAGGTACCTATTCTTACCATGTAGTTGTTTGATCATTTATTTGCTGTATAGTTTTGTCCTTAACATGCTTTTTACGGTAGCCAATTGGATTTCATCTCTATTATATTCATTTTAACGTTTGTTTTCACATTTCAGCTTTATGAGAAATGAATTTCATAATTATAATTTTGTTGACGCACATTTAGTTATATTTTCTATATAAATTTACAGTAGATTGGGTTTTGTGTTTAATGCAAAGTTAGATAATTATTTGAGACGTTCACGTTTGCAAATGTCTTTATAATAACTGCACTGGTATTTAGAGTGCTTGTGTATTTAGAGAGCTTTCAGACGCACGCGTTTAGAGGCAACTTTTTAAAAATGGGAATAAGTTTCATAGGGCTGGAGAATGTCTGTAAAGACCTTTTCTTTGAACTGTTATACATATTGCAAACATGAATGTGATATCGAGCGAGAGCCGGGGGAGGGAAGGAGTGACGCTAGGGCGGGGCTCACTATGCCGGTTGCTTGCAGCCTCCTGACCGACCTGTCCATAGTCGAGGACTGAAGTGTCACTTTCCCGCGGCCCGACCGTCCCTAGTACAAGACAACTACGCCGAAGTGTGCTCACAAGTGCACCCACCGCACGAATAGCAAAATGTATCTTAGTAACATGTTTCTGCATGCGTTTACAATAAATTATTGCTTCTATATGTGTTAACTTTAAATGGTTTACTTTATTAATTTGTTATGGGACCGAATATACGGGTATCGGGCCAAATATGTAAGCTTTAATTTATTGGGCCAATATTAAATTCGACAATATAATATACATAAATGTTAATATATAGACTATATACACTAATCCAAAGGCGAAATGTTAAGCTTGAAGCATTATGCAATTTTCTTTAATTGTAAGTTAGTTTTTAGGTAAATAACGTCACAAATACTGTAATTCTAAGCTTTAACTTGTATACCGGCAGCTAATGTACAATTTATATGTATATATGTATAGGGTGAATAAATAAGTTGGAAATAAGCCTGTGTTTGTTGTTAGTACACTGGCATGATGCACTTTGCGTTTATTGTTTGCATGGTTATATATCATTTGTTTGTAGTGTAACCTCTTTGAAAGTAAAAACTAATAATTTGAAAAAAGAACTCTTTTTTAAAGTTTAAAAAAGAATTTGGATAGGATCCTTTTTTGTCGTTACATTCTAGACTGGAGTAAATGCTCGTTTATTTAGTGCACAATTATTCGCCAACAGTAGAAGTGAATATAACATTTTCTTATGTGAGTATAGTTTTAATTTATTTTATCATTTGTTTTGTCTGGCACGTCCATTGTAACGACCTCTCATAGTCATATACCCATGATTCCCTTTAGGACCTCCATAGTCGTACTAATTTGTCAATTTATTCGTCAATCGATCCCCATTTTAAATACATTACGGCTTTATTGACCATTTTGAAATACATGTGAATTTAGGTGTTATGTTGCTTGAATTAAAACTGGGAATGGCTTGGGAACATGTAAGCGAAAGTATCCTGCATAAGTCAACGTCGTGAAAATAAGAATACGTCTCCGCATGTTAGAGAAGGACAGATACAGTACTTTGGAAACACTATCTCATTCTTTCTCCTGAAGTATATTTATGCAGGGTACTACCACATTTACATAATTTTAATAATATTTAGTTCTGCATCCCTTAACTTAACCTTTCGTTCCTTGACAGCAATAAGCGATTCTCACATTTATTACTCCTTGATTTCCACACCTTCTAATGTACATTTTGCTGTGACATAATTCATAATAAACATTACATTACGTCACAGAATAAACAGATCAGGGAAAACAGGAATATTTGGTACTTAAATTTGTAAGAAGCGAAGAGAGAAACATTATAATTGCGGTAACTTCACATCATGATCGACAAGAAAAAAAAACAATACCATTTATACAGTTAAGCACCCGTGGAGGGCACTTATGAAGATCAAAGTCACTGAAGAACTACCATTGGTTCGAATATCAACATTTAAAGCGTCTTATTCTACTTTATTTTACAGCTCTTACCCTCTTCAATAACTTTATATTCTCTACATGGTAATATCATTCAACACCAATCTAATGTAAGAAAAATACATTTTATTACGTCTAGCTTCAAAAAATTCAAGTACCAAATTATACCTGGGTATTTTTAACCCGGTTGGCTCGTTTTGACCCGTGTTTTAACACAGAGAGACTGGCACAGCGGCGGGTGTGGTGGCTGGCACACCGCCAGCCTCGCCCGGGGCCACGCGACGGGCGCGGGACGACGACGTGTTCCTGAGGCTCGCGGGGGCGGGCCCCGACAACTCACCACAGGGGATTGTTAAGGAGCTAGCCCAGAAGGTAAGAATCGTCTAAAAATTTTAAAACACCTTCCAAACTCTGATTCTTTTTAGCGAAGCAGAATAGTTTTTTCTGTTTTGTTTGATTTAAATTCAACATACATATAGGTATGCTGTTTTAGTGTTGATTTCATAGTGAAACTTCACATTACGAACGTTACACTGAAATCTCCTTTAGTATGCTCGCTGTGTTCTGTCTATGAAACAATCCTAGCAAAATTTTCATAATTACTATATCTAAAACGAGCTCTTTAAAATTTGATTAAGTCGTAATTTCGCAACTGATGGTTCCTTAGTAAGCTCTTCTGTGTTTTGAGCAGCGAATAAGCGGCGGTGGGGGCAACGCGCCCATGAGCGCATGGATCCAGTGCACACACGTGGCCGAGGGCCACGCGGGCGCCGCGCTGTCGCTGGCCGCCACCGCGCACACGCTCTACAGTGGCGGAGTCGGTCAGTACACACACACACACACGCACGCACAAACATATAAACAATAAATAAATAAAAAAAGGACAGGGTATGCTAGGACACACGATAGAAATGAAACTTTTGTATTACAAGGAAACATTTTTGATTATTCATCAATCACTTTTGAATGGCATAGATTTTGTTTATCATTCATTTATTTTTCGTCACACAAAAATGTTGCGGATCAGAATTTCAACGACCTCCCATAAGAAGTTTCACTTGAAAAGCCAGCTATTCCATGCTAGTTCAGTTATTTCATCATTTGACAATTTAGTATTAGATTTGAGTACTGCGTTTTCCTTTCTTTTAATATATAAATTAAAAAATCAGTCGTTTGCTAAGTAACGTATAAGTATACAAGTCATGTATACGGTGGTTGTGGCGCCGTCCGCAGACCGCACGGTGCGCGGCTGGGACATGGCGGCGGGGCGCGAGGCGTGGCGCGGCTGGTGCGGCGGCGCGGTGGGCGCGCTGGCGGCCGCGGGCGCCGAGCCGCGCGCCGACCCGCGCCTCGTGCTGGCCGCCGCCGGCGCCGCCGTCCGCCTCTTCGACACCAGGACCCGGACGCCGCTCACCACTCTGTGGTCAGTACTCCTGCACTACAAACTTGATGTAAATGGGCTTGCAGCTTATCATTAACTTTAGTGAATGATGGAGGCTCTCGCGCGAAGGGTACCTTCTACCGGCTTGAGATTCACTTGAAATTAATTATTGGGGGCAGCTCTTATGGGGCAAGACTGGGTCGGGCCATTTTGTGTCGCATTTCGATATAAAGATCTGAGATGTCTGTTCTGTGTCTAGATGCAAATATCTTTATAAATAAGATAGACACATATTTAGATGAAAAGAAAAATATATTTAAGTAGTATATCATATCAGTTATTTGGATACCATGATATAAAGATCTGAGATGTCTGTTCTGTGTCTAGATGCAAATATCTTTATAAATAAGATAGACACATATTTAGATGAAAAGAAAAATATATTTAAGTAGTATATCATATCAGTTATTTGGATACCATGATACAAGCAGTAACTCCGATTAATTTGGAGTCAGACGTTCTTATATATTAATAAATTATATTGATTGTGTGTCAGGTCGTCGGGCGCGACGGGCCCGTGTCCCGCGGGGCGGGGCGCCGGAGGGGAAGTGGCGGTGACGGCGCTGGCGCTGGCGCACCCGCACCGCCTCTACACCGCCGCCGGGGACAAGCTGCGGCTGTGGGACTTGCGAATGTATGTACCTACTACCCACTCCTCATATGTACCATCCACATTCAAAACCATTTGGATGAATGTTTGTTACTCTTTCACACAAAAACTACCAAACGAATTTAGATGAAACTTGGCACATAGATCGTTTATAAGCTGATTTAACACACAGAATTTTATACCGGGAAAATGTAACATCCCTCTGGAAACGGGTGAAACAGCTAGTATAAAAAAAACTTGAGAGGTGTCAAGGGACACCCGGATGGAACGAAGATACGCATTGGAATTGACCAAAACGCTGAGTTTAGGTCCAATGTTGAGAAAAACTTGCAATCTCTCGTCTTTAGTATTAGGTCTTCAATAAAAGATCAAGACTGTGCTAATAATTACTAATTAGGTATACTAATTTATAAATGGAACAGAATTTTAAACATGTTGTATGTAGCCTCTTTAAATAAATTATGAAAAAATCAAACCCAATAATGAACCATATCATTTAAATTTCGAAAAAAAGTGTCGTTACAACTTTTCGTATGTTTTTTTTCCGTCTAGCCCCCTTTCACAATGCGCGATAAGTAACTTCGTTCCAATAAAAAAAACCTAATGAACGTCTTTGGTGTGTGAAGGTTGGAGTGCATATGCAAGGTGTGGTCGGGACACGCGGCCGCGGTCATGTGTGTGGCGCTGGGCAGCGCGGGGGGTGGCGACCTGATCGCCACCGGCTCCAAGGACCACTACGTCAGGACCCTCGACATGCAGCCGCAAGACACCGGTATGTACCACACCAATAAGTCAATCAGCCATTTGATCAGGCTCTCTTTAAACTGTTCATGTAGTTCTACAAACAGGCAGATGGTTCATCTGATGGTAAGTGGTCTCTGCCCGGCATATTACTGTGTTCCATCAAAAAATCATAAGAGTAGCAGAACCCTTAGTGCAAAGTTCGTCCGGGGATGTAATTCCGACGTAATTTGAAGCAACATGCACTTATTTACTGTGATTACTCTGTTTCGGTTAGAAAGGTAAGTTGCCGGTGAATTTACAGGCACATGAGACTTAACAATTTCACTTTTTAGGGACAGCAATGCATTATCGATGCCCCTGGTGTTGTAAACGTCCATAATCAGCAGTGACCACTTACCATCAGATGGACCGTTGACGAACAAGAAATAAAATAAAAACTTCTAAACTGGCAATAAAACCCCATAACCCCTTTATCTCTTAGAAATGACAGTTGGGTTTTAATAGATTATTATAAAAGATTTGGAAGGTACAAACATTGGCCGGGTTATTGGCACCAAAGTAACCAAGAACGTGTCGGCTGTGTTGCTGTTTCATCATTCATAATGAATTATTAAACAAATATAAAATTATTGATGTAAATATGTATACACGCGTGCAGGCGGATGGGAGGGCAGCAACCGGCGGCTGCTGGAGCCGCCGCACTACGACGGCGTGCAGGCGCTGGCGCTCAGCGACGACCACGCGCTCTACAGCGCCTCCCGCGACACCAGCCTCAAGCGCTGGGACCTGCGCGACAACACGCTCACGCATGTATGTATGCATTTACTATGTGGCTCGAAGGTGGCCAGTAGAAGTTAGATTCGCACTCAGGACAAACATACGTGTGTCTGTGT
Source organism: Habrosyne pyritoides (assembly GCA_907165245.1). NCBI lineage: Eukaryota > Metazoa > Arthropoda > Insecta > Lepidoptera > Drepanidae > Habrosyne > Habrosyne pyritoides. Next base: position 3,242,909 of record OU015587.1, on the reverse strand, counting down.
GATGATAATTTGGATGGGTGAATGTAAGTGTGAATATAAGTGTGTATTTAAATAAAAAGTTACACATTTTTAGTATATTAGAACTTTCCGGTTTTGGTATCCGGCTTTAATACAAGCTCTGCTTATTTTGGGATCAGATGGCCGTGAGTAAAATATGGTTTTTAAAATTTTCACTTAAAAAAGCCTTACTTCAAATAAATAAAATTATTTTTACAAAAATCATGTAAAGCTTTTTTCTCGGACAATACATACATCGGCTAGTGAAAACTGATGCACTCGTAATGTACTTCTCTGAAATAACGTTTCCTACGATATGTATCACGGTCAACTAAAGTTGCGGCACTCTACGATGGCCGTTTTGACGTTTAACAACGACAAAGAGAACTACCCTCAGACATAGGGTGCATCTACTGATCCAGCAGCTAACTGTATGATGATCAATGTCAAACTCATGACAAACGGCCATGATAGCGTGCCGGTAGTATAAGTGTACATTGTGTGGGCAGAGCGTAATGAACGCGCACAAGGGCTGGGTGACGGGCGTGTGCGCGGTGGGCGGGGCGGGCGGGGCGGGCGCGGAGCGCGTGCTGGCGAGCTGCGGGCGCGACGCCACGCTGCGCGCGTGGTCGCCCGCGCTGCGCGCCGCCGCGCCGCCCGCCGCGCTGCCCGACGCGCCGCACGCGCTGTGCGCGCACCCCGCCGCCGCGCTGCGCACGCTCTACACGGCGGGCAAGTCAGTATCGCACTTCCTCTCTCTATTATTCCGTACCGGGCGCGAGTAGGTCGATAAGTCGACTTGTATAAATATTTTTTTACATCGTAGGCATTCATTTTTTTATGATAAATACAATCATTCCTAAAATATTCTTACGTTGTCTTTAGAAAAAAGAGAGAAATGAAAGAGGAGAGAATGAGGTACTTTTCTGAAGATTTCACTTATAATATATTCTAACTATTGACGAGCTTAAGTGGTAGGTAAAAAAATGGTAGTGTACTTTTTATCCGAGAAAAATATCAGAATTACCACTCAAGTAAACTAATGTCAAACCACGGGATTGCTAATTCACCATGAGTGCTCATACTTTACAACATACTAATATAAACCTTATTGTAACTGTCCCACTGGAAACTCGAGTCAATTGTGTATGTCCATGGTGTCTGTTTTCCCTCGTGTTTGTCTATGTGTCATATGTATAACGGGGAGTGTTTTCCAGCGGCGGCGAAGTGCGCGCGTGGCGGATCGTCGCCGACCGCGACCAGTGACCTCCAGGTGCCTACACCCTCTATGATGTACCCAGCACTGTTACTAACCGCTTGACATCCTATACATACATTCATGTATCTAACGTTTTCTCTATGCTTTAGGCAATATGTGAGGCCCAATTTTTTATAGATTTTTGATAGTTCTTTTTCGAACCACAGAAGTGAAACTTCTTATGGGATTTGATATTCGGATCCGCAACCTTTTTGTGTGACTAAAAATAAATGCAACAAGTGATTGATGAATAATAAAATTTTCCTGTAATATGAAAGTTTCACTTCTATCTTGTCTTTATGACACACCTGTGGTTTTTTTAATCAGAGCAGGGTTAAGGTACATAAATGTTTATCTGTTAGAATTGGATACGGCGTCATTGCTCACTATATTTTGTCACTACGGGATTAGGACTTAGTCTTTAGTAAAATGTAGGTCTCAGTACTGAGGTATATGCCTTAGTTATCAGGGAATTGGACGTGACATTTAATTTCTATATCAGTTGTACGGTAACACGGTAACTTTGAAAGTGAATTATCACCATACTTTTAGTTGCTACATTAAGACTAAATAAGTGATATTTATTCAGTTTTATACTTACATAGGGAAAATCACAGAGTTTTGTCACCAAACCTATGTCCAAGCTTGCCTCGCACGCGTCGCCGCCGCTTCACTTTCATTCTTCACTACAGGGAAAACATTGTCTTAAAATTACAGACCGCAAGGCGAGATGTGAACTTTTTTTCTTCTTTTTCTTTTTGGCCCTTACCCACAAAAACAAAAAGCTCACTTTTCCCGCGGACTGTACCATTACCTTCTACGGTTACAACTTCACTCGCCGTCAGGTGAGCGGTTGGGCAAATGCAATCTAACCAAAAGAGATGCTTCGCTATATTGTGTTCTATTTATATGTGGTTACAGCTGTTTTTCCTGAAGTGTTTCATCACCCTTCCTTTTATGTGTGTTTTCACAATTAGCTTTTGATGTACTAACAATTTATTTTTCTTATAAATTTGAGTTTGTAGAAAATAAATCTTAATGCAAAAACCAGGATGAAATTAAGACAGACACCCGCAGATGTTTAAGTTTGGGCAAACATTTTACGGTAGGACGAATTAGGACTATGAAATATAATTATATCACTCATTTCCATAATAGAAACATGGCTTAACCTAGCTTTCATTGTTGTGTGTAGATATTCATTTAAAAAAATATTTTATTAATTCCAAAAGTAATGTAGTTTATGAAACTTTAAATTATAGATTTTTGTTAGTTAATGTTAAACTTGAATTTAATCGAAAAAAATCTATTTGCGCCCTATCCGCACACCATTACGACGAGGGTCAAATAAATAATTAAAAAAAAGCTAAAGAAAATAATAGATAGTAGTTTAATCTTCGCTCCCAAATTAGTTGACCCGATGTCGTGGGACACGGTCTCCTCCTATTTACATTTATATTAACATCCATATACCAGAATTCTTCCACCGTATCTACTACCTACTTACTATTACCTACTTTATAATCAAACTCTTATACTCTGCTTCACTGTCACTATTTCACAACTACACTAACGTTGAAAACAATTTAATTAAAATTATAATAATTTCCAGTGACGGACGGATAAGATGCTGGCGGATACGACAAGCTAGGTGACCAACGCACGGGGATGCACCCGCATCCGCACCCGCACTGCAACGCACGCGCACGCACTTGAGACGCGCTTGGAGATGACCCGCGCAACTCACGACTTCAACTACCTCTGTTGAATTCCATCCTGTGAACGTATGAGGCATTTTAGATGTCGCAAAATTACCTTTTATGGCCTATTTCGATGCTAGTTTAATATATAATAGCTCGTAAAGCGGAGTTTAACTAAAATTGTATGACTGGAATAGCATTTCTTGATCAATTAATGCAATAACTACCTAATCGGTATGTTTTATGTATTTAAATAACTCTAAATAACAAAAAGGTGGTCAATAAGAATATGACCATATTTAAACAGTATTTTAGTTAAATTGAGCTTTATGAGTAGAGGATAATGTTTATTGTTCAATAACAGTACCTACGTCTTATGTTGAAGTAGATTGTAATGGGGTAATAACAAATTAAATGTCCTATAAATATCCCTTTTGTAATATGAATATGTGATCGGTAGTTAAGTTGACCAATAGTATTATTATTTTTTTGTTATAAAAGTTGTTAGATTCGACAAAACCTTGAAATTATATCAAAAATAAACAATTATTTGTTGATTATAATAACAAGTAGGCAATTGGTCAACAAAGTGACAATGTTCATCTAAATACCAATCAAATTATTATCATAACATACCACAGTCAAAAACTATTGGATATTCTTCTGTTTTAAATCCATCTTCAAGGCAGCTCAGAAAAACTAAAAGTGCAGTTGTATTAATATTATTTTGTTCTTTTTAAGATAGACTGTCGCCACAAAACGTTGGCCTTTCGACCATTCCTTATAAAATCTCAATAAATTAGTCAAATGACATAGAGCTAACCATTAGTAATGTAAGTTTAACTCGCACTTTTATAGAATACAGGTCGTTTAATTAATAAATGCTAGGAGTGAATTGTCCATTTTAATGTGTAGCTAAATAATTGAGTAGATATGTAAGGAATTCATTAAAAGACAATATGTCAAGCCGATTTAGGAGTTTCCGCATACTTTGGTAGCATCTATGCAATATATGTATTCAATTATGAAAGGTCCAGCCTCCCTATAGGTGTGTAAGCGATAATGACACTTATTTAAGTAAGGATAAAATACGTTATGTAGGTACACAATTCCCATTTACGTTACCTGATTATTCGGCTTAATATTAATCCACAATTTTTGTAGTATATACTCAAATGTAGACCAATTAATACAAGTATTATGAATATGTCAGGACACAGCTAGTTTTGCAAGAAGGGCCTTTTTAACGATAATATGTTAAAGTTGATAATTTTATCGCATTCGCAGTGGAACGCATAATTTGCGTACTAAATACGTGTTTGCAAAACATACATAGGTATACGTTTAAAACATGTCCTATAGACCTTATATTAGTGACAGTTTTATCTTAGTTCCCTGTGATTCTTTTTAACATTTTAAAAGGTCTGAAGGTTTAAAACGACTGCATTTTTGAGGTTCCATCGCGGCACTGCATACCATACCACAAATAATAATAATTTATTTATCTCCCACAAGTTACAAAAAACTACATTTACTAAAATTTTACTAAACCACTTAAATTGTGGGAGACTGGTGCGTAAGTTAGGCAGAGCCTGTATTTCATGACACCAAGTCTCCACCCCACGGACATCGTAACAAAAAAAATACTTTTTCAGAACTGTCACACAAATCAATCAATAAATCAAAATGTCTGCATAAATTGAGACGGGAAAATGTCTCGTTTTTGATTAGTTGATTGCTCAGGAACCTGAGCGTAGTCGTGTTTTACCTCAATTATTCTGTAGGTAGTGTAGAGTTAAGTCTAAAAAAATATACTGTCACTCTAAGGAGCCAACATCTCAATGCCAAATTTTACGCATAAGGACTGTACTACACCACAAAAAAAGGTAATGAGCTAAAAATAGCAAATTTTTACAAATTGGTATTAGTGCCCGGCCAAAATTTTATAACTCCACTACTTACAAATTATTATAACTGATTCATCAATTACGATAAATCTGTGATTCGAATAATTATATTTTTGTACATTCCTGTGCTACGGGTAGTTTTAGCAACGTCATAATCGTATAATCACAAATCGCAGTTAGTTTAGTAATTAGTCTGTCAAATTATATACATAGATAATAACTATATTATAATGTCCAAATATTAATAGAATTAATACACACAAAGGGCTATGAACTTAGCGAAATAACAGCTTTTTAATTACAATCCATATCCGTGTTAATTTCAGTATTATGATAATCAAGTTTTAATGGAACACTGATACCTCAAGTATTTTAGTATTATGAAACAGGACAAAATCAACGCATCCCCTAAATATCTTGATCTCTTGCTCTAAAACCACGAGGTATCAAGAATAGGTTAATGACGAACGCTTACGAGGCTATGATTATTCCTAGGAGCTTTATTAACATACACAAAGAATATATCATTTGTTATTAATGTGAATTATATTGCTTATAATATGTATACAGAATAATTACATTTTACCACGCAACTACTTGTTTATTTGTTTTGTTTTGCATCATATCATCTTACATGTGATATGTGGTAATTATAAATAAGGGAACATACGCCTAGCAGCTAGTCATGTATTCTTAGCTCACGCGTTCTAATGTAGGTTCCAAAATAATGGTTGTATTTGTAGAGAATTTCGTAAACTTTTCTATTCATAATAACATTACTTTATTTATCTTTAACTATGTATATCAGGATTTTATGTGGCTATCGTTTCTTTTTATACTTATGTTTTCCTTTTCTGTTTAATTTTTTCCTGTTGTTTCAGTTGAATAGCACATTTCGATTATCTTTATGCCTATTTCAGTTTAAGAAAATCGTTTGCTCTCTAAAAGAAACAGATATCATACAAATTATTGATTATAAAATTAATTATGTTCGTGACAAAAAATATTAATACGTGAGTAAGAAGTTTCTTTGTGTCCTTTGTGTTATTGCGAAATAGGAAATTGAGATTAAAGTTTTAAATAATTGTTTTCTATGTGTTCTCATTTTAATAAGGGTTAAATGAATTATATTGTTTTTATTATTATTTTGAGATTTGAATTAATTTTATAATTAAGATAATAATTTTGCATATTTTACTTTATACACTGAGTTATTTATCTTTGATGTGGTATAATTTTTTAATAAATACAATTTTACAGTACCTACGTGTTTGTTTAATTTTGCGACCACGTATTTTATTTTCATATTATACTTATAAAGGTAAGATACGGCTCGTTATTAAAAAAAACTTAATCTTTTGATCATGAAAATCAATAATTTTACGAGAAGAAAAGTCAAACATAAAACTAAGCCTATAACGTTTGTCGAACTTTAAATGTGAAAACATGATCATGTTTACCCAGATTTCACCCAAATCTTTAATCCAATATTATGTAGGGTATGTTGTTTGTTATTTCATATTGAATAAAGTAGATTGTTTTCACCGCTGAATCCGGTGGTCTTATACTCCACTAGTAGAGCATAAGTTTGAAGAAGACAAAAATGAAAATAAACAATCATTTCAACTATCCATTTACTTAAATGTTTGGTTAACCTTTCAGCTGCAGATAACTCCTTCGATCTTATGGTATCCTTTCAAACCTGCTATATATAGTTTTTATAACGCGATTTTGAATTCGTATATACCTATGCAATAAACATTAACCTTTTGAACGCTATGTCCTGTACGACAAGACCGAATATCTATATACATACCTGTATGAATAAAACACAAAGTAATGATTTAATATGTTTATTTTGTATTTCTCTGTCGATATTAGACGACAATGGCGCACAGGGTACGCTTGCACGTCGTGTATAGCCGACATTGACGTTCAAAAACATTATACATTAAAAATGTTTTCCAAAAAGTTTGATTGCGGTTGATGGAGGGAGTGTAACAAACAACATGATATAATGGGCATTCATAGGTAACTGAAACGTATCTTCGGGTCATCATATAGACTGTATTACATAACATGACTATAATAATATGAATATTTGTTTGTGGAAGATTTAAGGTACATATTATGTACGCAATAGGTCATATAAAAGGAAAAAAACTAGCAATCTCATTCTAAAATCATACCACCATTAATGTCTTGTAACTTTTTAATTATACATAAATACATTCCTTTATTTCACATAACTATACAGATTTGACTAAATCAGTATTTGTATTTGGCGTGTTTGGTGTGTTTCCTATGGTGGTGGCCGGGGGGCGTGGCCGGTGAGCGACGTCGCCTGTCCCGCTCTCGTTCTCTTTCTCGCTCCCGCTCTCTCTCCCTATCGCGCTCCTTCTCGCGGGATCGTTCGCGTTCTCTTTCCCGCTCACGCGATCGCGAGCGTGATCGTGATTTGCGTTCACTGAAGTAAATGTTATTTATTATAATAATAGTAAAATCAATAAGTTCATATTTTTGTTATATTTAATCAGTAATTGGTAACATTTTTTTTATTTCGATAAAATGTATTTAGTTTTTAAATAATTGGGTTCTACACACAACTGCACAATTTAACGATTATTTTTTTCTGAAATCGGATAGAAAACTAGAAAAAAATTTTTGACTAAATTTTCACTTTAAAGTACTTAAAAAACATGGTAACGGTTTAATTTTATATTAGGTTCTAATGAATGATTAAACATTGTCAATAATATACTCACACGTATCGTGAACGCTTCGGTGGCGGCGACAACGAAGGCTCTCGTGATTTCTTCGACTTTTTAGATGATGTCCTAAAAAAATTAACGCCTCAGGTTAAGAAACTCAGTTTGATGGCAGCTCTATTTATGAATAGGAACGATAATATACTAACGAGTAGGCGTCCTCCTCGACGGGTGATCTTCGCCTCAGCTCTGGAGATTCTCTCGTTTCTTCAATAGCCTCCTTTGCTTCTCGGGATGCCTGCAGAAATTGAGAAGGAACTATTTAATAAGTATGAAAAAAGCAAGAATTATTTATTCTACTAGCTGTCCCGGGCGGTAGGGGGATGTAAAATTTGTGAAATCATGTGGTAATCCAGGTTATAAACTATCTGCCCGGCATGTTTTATTCCAAGCCGTCCTCTAGTTTTTGCGTGAAAGAGTAACAAATCATACATTCATCCTCTCAAACACATTTATAATATATATATTTATAGATAATATATATATATAGATATATGGCAGGTCACCTTTTTGATGAGCTTCCGTCGGTAGTGGTGTATCTGCTGCTGCGCGGACAGCGAGGGCCGGCGCGCGCGGCGCCCCGCCTCGAGCTCGTCCGCGTACTTCAGCACGCGCACCTCGATGTCGCGCAGCGTCGCGCGCGGCAGCGCCGCCTCCTCGCGGGACTCGCGGCTCTCGCGCTCCACCGACCTGCGGATATGAAATATTTTTATTATTTAATGGTAATTAATACTCTTCGCAAACTGGCTGGCAGCGGTTGGAAACAAAGAGCTGAAGATCGAGCTCAGTGGCGTGCCATAGGTGAGGCCTATGTCCAGCAGTGGACGAAGATAGGCTGATGATGATGATGATGAATAACTCTTCGGAATGTTGCTTTTGCTGAGAGCGGGCATTAAATTTAGCTCGTTGAGAGCTTATTTCAAGGAAAATAATATTTATATAAGAGTGACTTGGTAAATGACAAACTTAAGCATAAATGAGTAGTTTCTTTTAATTTAGCTCGTATTTAACCCCAATCTTGATAAATGTGGATAGTAACCTGCCACCGTGCAATGATTCCTTAATAATAATAATAATTTTATTTGCAGTAATGTGTACAGATAGATGTTACAAAAATAATTAAGAGTGGTCACACAAGCCAGAATAAGGGCATGCAAAATTTACAATGTTTAGATTGTCAAATAAAATGTTAATAAATTAATTAGAAGTATGTCATTAAATATGACAGTGTGTCAATATTTAGCGCACTACTATAAAAAATTGTGACTAGTAGGAATTTTTTTGCAATGTGTAAAGTATTCAGTAATGGAATAAAAATTGTGGAACTGAAGCCACTTCCGAAGTTGAACGTTAAACTTCGTCATAGGCAATTCTTTGATGAAATCCGGAAGATCATTATAAATCCTAATAGACATTGCATAGCAGTTCCTTTGCAAAAATACTGTTGAAGCTTTACGCGGCAAGACCAATCTGTGTGCATTTCTGGTATTTCTAGGATAAACATCCTTTGCCATACTAAATAAATGCATGTTACCTTTCAAAAATTTACATACTTCAGCAATGTACATGCAAGCTATCGGCATTATATTAAGTCTTTTAAATAATGGTCTACACGAAATCCAAGGAGCTACGCCGCAGATTGCCCGGACACATTTTTTTTGGGTTATAAATGCTTTATTTATATCTACGCTGTTTCCTTATTTTCACGATGGAAAGTTAAAGCTTTACATGCATGCACCATTCTTAATTTGAAAATCTATCATCAAGCACCCGACGGTAATATCCAACAGCTGGACTTGAGTCAGTTCCCTTCGCACACACTCACAAGCTCAGACATAGTAAAATTTAGAAAATAAACCATTAAAATTATTGCATTGTCAACGTCCTTAATAAATGTACTTAGTTTCAATATAATTCGACGTTTTGAAGTAGGTCAAAATCACGCTCGAAGATAACGTTACATACAAAACAAGCTAATAAAAAAGCGTGTTAAAAATGAAATCGATTAGCACGTACTCGTCGGCGTGCGCGGGCGTGGCGGGCGCGTCGTCGGCGCGCGGCGCGGGCCAGCTGTCGGCCGCCGGCGCCTCCACGCTCTCCCAGCGCGACGGCACGAAGCCCGCGGGGGCGCCGCGCCCCGCCTCCGGCTCCACCTCCGGCTCGCCCTCTAGGGGAATGCCGTCTATGTCCTCCTCTGTTACACAAACGTTACATTATACAACTGTATTTGCATTAATATAACTGATCCAAAAGATTTAAAAGTTTGTAAGTTTTGAAAACAAACATCACCACGCCAACGTGTGCGTTAAATGTAATGTTCATGATCATGTAATGACAGCATAGCATACTCGGGGACGGGCCGTCTCATCATCGCTGGCACCTCTCTAAGGCTCAGACGGCGACAGAGGGCTCAGCCGGTACTGAGGCACTGACCTGGCAGCGGCAGGCCGTCGATGTCCTCGACGAGCGCGTCGCGCGGGCTGGCGAGGCGGCGCGGCGGGGGCACGTGGGGCGCGTGGGGCGCGTGGGGCGCGTGGGGCGCGTGGGGCACCTGGGCCACGTGCGTGGGGTGCGGGCGCGTGGCGGCCAGGCGGCGCAGCGCGGCGCCGTCGAGCGGGCCGCGCGCGCCGCCCTCCCACGACTCGGAGGAGCCCGACGAGGGCGCGGGCGACACGGACTGGCCGCGCTCGTCCCGCTCCGAGTGCTCCGACCCGTCCGCGCCGCCCTCCGCCTCCATGCCGGGGGGAGGGCCCTCCGGCTCCTGAGCGATTGGAAGTATTATGTATCACTAAAATCGAAAACTTATAATCCACATGGTAATCACACGGAGGATAAAACGGTAATAAATAAGATATACTAGCCACCGTTCCGTGGTTTAACCCACGTTCCCGAGAGATCTTTCATTTTTCTGGGACAAAAACATTGCCTCTAACTCAGGAGTAAAGTAGCTTTCTATTGGATTCCTTCAAGTTTAAAATGGTCCACTAGTACTGTAATTCCAATGCAAAGGAATAATAACTTACTAGTTATTGTATTTGCCCTCTTGTTATAATATACAACGTTGATAAAAGCGATAGGCATTAAATGAAACCTCATATACTTTGTATCATGTTCAGGCCACACACCAAAAATCAGAGCGATAGAAGCAATAGTTCAGCCACAGGAATTTTTTTTAAAGATTTTTCTTAGATAAAACACGACGTATCTTCCCTAGCAGCTGACCAAAAACATTGGCATAGCTACCTAGTCATTCACCTTAAAATGACAAAATTTACGCGACGATGCCGCTCTTCATCATAAGTTCCCAATACAAACAAGGCGCTACGCTATGCGATGTTGCCATTCCGATACGCAGGTCAGAGGACATTTTTGCAGAGGATGTTTAAGTTTTACTTTGACTATTCAGCTATTTAATTTCTTTGAAAAAAGTTTTTTCGTATTTTTCACGTAAACTTTTTTTTATTAGTTTTAAATTAATCGTAAGCACGTATAGTATATGTAGTTTCATTTAATGCCTCTCGCTTTTATCAACGTTGTATATCGAATAGAATTAAGGAGGTCCTTGACCCACCTTTTCCTGTCCCAGGAAGACGTCGTTGATATGCAGCAGGAAGTCAGTGGGATAGACGGCCCAGTCGGCCCAGGCCTGCAGGATCCTGGTGACGCGCGCGCGGAACCCCTCCTGCTGCAGACGCGAGCTCATGCTGGCCCACGCCAGGTGGCAATTGCGCATTATCTCCACCAGGCGCTGCTGGAACCTGGAATGAATGTGTTATTGGGTGATATTTACTGTAGCGGTGTGGGTGTACCCACGTAGGGTGTGTGGGAGTATGTATATGGGTGTTTGTATGTTGGTGTCTGTGTGTGAGTGTGTGTGAGTGTGTGTGTGCACTCACGCGCTCCTGTAGGCGCTGGCGTTGGTGAGCTTGGCGCCGGCGTTGTGCAGCACGTCGGACAGCAGGTAGAGGCGCGCGATGCGCTTGTGCGGCGGCGTGCGCGCGCCGGCCAGCGCCTCGGCGAGGCACGCGGCCACCTCGGGCGCGGCCTCGGCGTGCTCGAGGCACCACGCCATGGCGGCGCCCACGGCCGCGCGCGACGGCAGCAGCGCGCGCACCAGCTGCTCCAGCCGGTCGCGCTGGCTGGACACACAAGCAACCTATACGTTACTACTGAGAAACAGTAGTCGCGATGTTAGTCGAGCTCATGTAACGTATATCATTACCAAGTCATGGTTGGCATTTAGTAAGCCTAAACCGATACCGGTGCGGCCCAAACGTTTTATTATTAAGAGGGACTATGACGCCGTTATAAAAGACCTTCAGAAAGAAACAAAATTATTTGTGACAAAGGGAAAAATAACACATGAAAAAAAAGTTAATAAAATGAAACGAGAATTATGTAAATTGCCACAAATCGGTCCTCCAACTTTAGAATGTCGATTGGTCAATTGTCAGCTGTGACTATGACGTGGACAGCGCGAATGCTGTTTTGACTTGGATCCCAACGAGTAGTGTTAACAAGCACTATAAGGAGGTTAAGTTAAAGTAGATTTAGATACAACATAGAGCTTTCGATAACTCCAGCCCCCCTTTTCGACTAATACAAAGTTCGTCGAGACAAAATTACCATTAGTAAAATAGAACTTGCGAAGTGTTATCCACAAGACTTTTTCAGACAGATTCCACAGATTTTGCAAAAAATATATTTTAGGTAGGCTGAAATTTTAGTAGATCAAGCAGTTCTTAAGTGACTCGCTTACTAACGAACAGCATATTTTTTTATAATAATAAATATTAAATAATGCTTCCAATACAAAAAACCTCATTCTCGATCTTACTGCCGTGTCTCCATCGCACGGTCTTACCAACCCTTAGAATTTTCAGCGCTTGATCACGTCTCTAGAGAAGAGAACTAAGCGATTTTTCTTCCAACAACAAATGCTTGTATATTACATACTTATATACTATTTACTTTCGATGAAGGTAAATATTTAAAAATTGACATATATATAACTCATCATAGGAATCGAACCCGAGCTACCGATACAGTCTACGCTAAAATAACACTACAATAATACAGTACTTGTTAGAGAGTGTGCCACGAATGTTGTCCTTGGCGTCGTCCTCCTCCACCAGGTCATCCGGCATGCCAGCCGTGTACAGGTTCATCACTGGTGGCCGCCACACAGAGCCACCTGTCCCCAATAACCATATACATGTTAAAACATAATACAGGTAATTAAACCCCTAACTAATTATTAAAGACTAATGGCAATACGAGGAGATTTATGGCGACCTAGCAAATCTTAAAACAAATTTTGAAGGGCAACATTGTTCTGGTTTTTGGGACATTATAATATAAATACCTGAAAACATCCTGAAGTCTTCCAACGCCCATTGCTTAGGAGAGTCTCCCTGCAGCATAGAGAACAGCTTCCAGCGGTAGTACACGTGCGCCGGCGACTGGTTCTCGAACAGGAACCGAAAGAACGGGTTGTTCATCTCCTTGTTCATAATGATCGCTTCGAACATCGGACCCTCGCGTATCACGAATTCGACCATACGGTGTATAAGCATAAGGATGTTTCTGGAATTATGAGAAAGTGAGCAAAATGTGAGAGAGAATGATTTAAAAACATAGGGTAAGACTCTTAGGTTTTCAATATTATTTTATGCTTATTTTATAAAGAGAGAGTGCGATATTTGTGGTGTTTATGTATGCGGAGGGTTATCTCCTGAAAGGCCGCACCTATTTGAAAAACTTTCAGGTTTTTACTTCAGGCTAAGTTATAATACCCGGAATACATTACATCCCTCGGGAACGCGAGTGACACCGCGGCACGGCAAGCTAGTAATACTAGAGATGCGTGAAAGAGTAACAAACGTTCATACAACTATTTATCCAACCTCAAAAACTTTCTCAGGTATAATAAATTAATAAAAAAAAATTAAGATTCAAACAGAAATTGCGGCACTATGATGTACATTTTGGTGTTTGTACAATTAATTCACTCACCTTTCAGTTGGCACTACAACTTTGACGATGGACTGTGTTAGAATCTGAAAATGGAAATATGAATCAAAGTAACCACCAAAAATATCCACCACACAACCAGGTCGTGCGACGTGGTGATTAAGTAACATATAAGCTGTGGATTATTTTGATATTGACAGTTAAGTAATACAATAGTAATAAATAATAGTAATATGCATAGGGAGTAAATATCTGTATAAGTATGTATTTGGAAAAAAACAGTAGTATATGTAGTATATATCAGTTATCTGGATTCCATAGTACAAGCTCTGCTTAGTTTGGGATCAGTTGGCCGTCTGCAAAGGTCCTGGGATATTAACTTGAACATAGTTCAAATGTCACATGTAATCATTGATTCTATAATTCAAGGACAGTTTTATTTATACCACCTGATGGTAAGAATAATAATAATAAATATTCTGGGACATTTTTTACACATGGCTGGTCCCAAACTAAGCAGAGCTTGTACTATGGAAACCATATAACTGATATACTACTTTTTTTTTTGATAATAAAAATATAATAAAACTTAGGTATAATATATATTTATTATATTATATATTTATACCCAGACACAGAACAAACAGACATGTTCATGCACACAAATGTTTGTCCTGGGTGGGAATCGAACCCGCGACCTTCGGCTTGGCAGTCAATGTCGCTAACCACCTAACCAACTGGTCTGTCAAGAAAGGATAAAGGATGTTGCTTCATGGAAATTATTATGAGAACATTCTCTATTTATTATTTATCTTTGAGTTTTTTTATTAATGGCTTGGCGTTCAGCTAAATTACCATATAATCTAATAACAGGCCCGTTTTAACTGCTAAATGTGTTATAGAAAAACCAACCCTATGGCGTCATGAGAAGGTTCATAAGCATCATTGTACAAATAACTATTGAATCAATCGATAAACCTTATTTCAAAAGCAATAAAAATGATTTTACTATGACAACTATACCTTCTCATAGAGGTCCCGATCATCAGGATCGCTGGGGAAGTATTCACCGAGACGAACGCGCGGTATCTGAAATATTATGAATTGATGAAGAATACCCATTTCTCCAAAGCGCTTGCAAATTAATTGTTGTATAGTTAAGATGAGTTTGGTTGATAGATGCACCTGTTACCACCTTTAGCCTCATCAGGTTGTAGCTTTATCCATACCATAGTGTAATAAAAAATATTGGGAATAACTTAACTTCACGCCTAACTTTGTTATGAGACTATCATTTCACCAAAGATATTATTAAGTATGTAACATGTGCTTTATTTATTGCGAGTTTGATTATTGCTCTCCGGCTCTTCTAAGCAAAAGCAACCTTATGCACAAGCGTTAGAGTCTGACCATTCATAAGTGCCTGTGAAGGCCTATTTAAATATTTTATTTAATTATTTGCCATCTCTCGGGAAAATCCTTAACAAAGAGACGCTAATATTACCTTGCCCGACCCAGGAACCGAACCCGGGACCCCACGATCTCTACCTTTATACCACTCCACCACTGAGGCTATAGTTATTATTTCCATGAATAGGGATGTGTCCTGACATGTCAAATCAGCAATTCTTTATGAAATGTCAAAACGATCGAATGTATGAAGTTTTGTATGAAATAGCAAGTTGTGACGTCATAATTGTACAGCATCAAATAACATACTCTTATGATTAGTATGGTACTGAAAAATCACATTCATGATTTAATTTTGATCATATTCAATGTTTTCGTATATTTTTGGATGTTTAATACACAGGTTAGTGTTTGATCATTTATCTTTAATACAGGACACATCCCAATTGTCGGCACGCTTACCCTATTGGCTAAATGTTTTGGCGGCTGAGCGTTGAAAGGTAACCCTGAGTATGGCGGCGGCTTGGTCGGCTGCTGCAGCGATGGTGGGATGTAAATCGGCACGGGAGGGATGACCACAGCCTTGCCCCAACCCAACTTCATTTCGTAGCTCATTATTTCTTTACCTGTAAATGTTGGAATTTATTTAGTTCTAGATCCTAAAGGTATGATTATTATATTGGTTTTGAAACTTTTGAAAATACATTCGAAATCTGATATAACTACAATGCAGGGAACACATAACTAAGGATGCCATATCCAGTACTCGTAATAAAATGTGTACCATGATGATCAAATGATCCAATGTTGTAAAAACTGTCACTATATGCAGTTTGGACTACACATACAAAAAAACGTTTTTATGATGGCTTGAAACGTTATCTGTTGCTTTAATGTTGTTATATTAAAGATGCTAAATTGTGGATTATAAGGTCTTGTTATGTGGGACACATAAACAGTTACTAAGAACATCACCACATCCAAAATACTTTTATTTAACGATATTAAACTAGCGGCATAATTGAATCAATATCAGTTTCAGAGCTCGGCAAATTACCTAATCAACTAGATAGTGACGGGTGTTTCAGTTATTTCATTCACTTTAACTTACCGTTGATACA
Source organism: Habrosyne pyritoides (assembly GCA_907165245.1). NCBI lineage: Eukaryota > Metazoa > Arthropoda > Insecta > Lepidoptera > Drepanidae > Habrosyne > Habrosyne pyritoides. The sequence goes on along the minus strand of OU015587.1, from coordinate 3,226,775 downwards.
CCTAAGGGCGCGCTCCCCGTCCTTACGCGACATGAAGGCGACGAAGCCGCAGTTCCGGCCGCGCGCCTTCTCCTCGTCTGATCGCGGCCACATGATCTTTATGCTGGCGAGCGGCCCGTACCGTCCGAATAGCTCCATTAGCTGCTGCTCTGTTATCTGTGGGATACAGTTATTGGGGATTATTTAGTGGGAACTCATAAATTTTTAATTCATATCTTGTTGGTTAACTTTGTAGGATTTCATAGAATTCCTATCAAATATTCTATCTCATTACTCTGTCATAACCATTTATTCATGCATACTATGCATCTTTTTGGCCTTCGAAACAAAATCCAGAAAATATTTAGATGGAGGCAGGATAATTTCTTAAAAAATTGTTTCTGAAGTCGTCGCAGTTCGGCCATTCGCCTTGATCACTCTTGCCAACTACTACCAGATTAATTTCACACATTTATAGAATGTCTTAATAATACTGCCTTCATGATGAAGCTCTTGTTTTTATTTACCATGGGAGTGATTATATGATTTAAAATTGAACATTATTTATGAACTTTTTTCCTTTATACTAAAATATTTTTAAGATTTTAAATCAACCCCATACTCTGCGTAAATGCGTTACATAACAGCAAAGTTTTATTGTAAAACACATTACTGCTATTAATTAAAATATTTAAATTTACCTTTGGGTTCAAATTGCCGAGATACAAGTTGGTAGTGTTAGGGTCGCCAGTATCATAAGACCCCACGTCCGGTATAACATCAAGCACGGGTTCTGTTCCGATGGCTCCACGCTCACGCAGTACATTCTTGTATTTGTGGCGTTCAGATCTTTCTTCCTGAATCCTGGAATAATATAATGTATACTTTTATAAAGCTAACAATTTATGCATGAAGTTAAAGTTCAAAGTCAAGTGACAATGCTCTTTGGATAACATACAAGCTAGTGTTGGATTGCTTCAACATTTTCAGCACAATTTAAAACAGTAAGAAAACAGGCTGTCCCTCACAGTTTCACACGGGTTCCCGAAGATGTTACATTTCGCCGGGATAAAAAGTATCCTATTTGTTAATCCAGGTTTCCAAACTATTTGCATGCCTTGGTTTTGCATCGGTATGTGCATCCTAATGGATGAAAATTTTAAAAAATGGGTTTATGTACCAATATATTTTAGTAAAAGTGGTTGTCTTTATTCTATGGGATTTTAGTATGGTCTTAAGGACAGGACGACACCTGACAGGTCAGTTAGTTACCAATTTATTAATACATACTGTCTGAGTTCCTCTTTGAACAATTCCAAGTTACTTTTCTTCTTGTCCTGCCCTTTCTGTTTGGCCTTAAGTCTGCTGGTTGGCTCTTGGCGCTGTGCTAGACTGCGGACCACCTCTGCCTCTACGTTCCCTCGCTTCTCATCAAAACGAGATACAGGCTTGTATAGTTTTCCTCGCTCAGATGTGTCTTCCTCTGAGGATATTAAATTAATATTCATCAATATTAACTCATAAGGACCTAATATAGAACAGGCTTTCACTATACTATATACCCATGGACGTACCAAGGACTTTTTTGCTTATGCAATAGCCAGGACAGTCAATATGTTAATAATAACAATCAAATACTTTATAGTTTTAGTAAAATGTCAGCTTTATTTATTGCACACAGATTAATGTCAATATATTTGAGAATAGACACCACATATTTTAATAATAATAAAAGCCTTTATTTGGATAAGTTACCCCATGTATGCAAGTATAGTATACAAATAATACAAATTTTGTTTTCACATCCCTGCTTGTATCTCTTCTCACAAATGTTTCCTCCAATTGTGACCATTTTTGTCTACTATAGGCCTACCTTTTTTTTGTCTGAGTAATTTAGGTATAAGAATCATACTTACTTCTGGCTCCTGCATCATAAGTGCCAGCCTTTACCCACACTTTACTGGAGGAGCTGGGGACCTCCTGGAATGTCTCCACAAACTCTTTGAACACCTGTAAACAATAAATAATGATTCAGTATGTGAATTTGAACATCTTATCTCATCTATAGATCAATATCCAGTTAAAAATTTGAATTGAATTGTAACTATATTTTACTTCACTAGCATTATTTTTTTTGGATATAAATAAGGAAAGGCTCCTGGGGGCCAGGAGGGGAGTGCAAGGGGGTAGACCTGCACCTACCTAATATGGAAAAAAAATTGTGATATCTAGGCCATTTAGTCTTGCGTACTCCATAGTTGACCAGCTGATTTCATATTGGAATAGGTGTACATGCCTAATTTCACCTACCAATATCTTAAAATGAAATCTTATTAGTAATTAAATAGTAGCCTACTGTAATATGTGGATGCAGATGCACCTCCCTGAAAATAATCCTGCCAGCACCCATGGTAAGGCTATAAAATTAATAGGCTAAAATTTGTGTAGATGTTCAAATCTCAATCATGTCATATTGTCCTAAGGTATTTAAATAAAACTTTACACATATGTAGATGGGATCCTGGACTAATACTATGGATAACTTCTATCCCATGACATCTTTAGGGAATGCAGGTATATTAGTAAGGCAAAAACTAGGGGTATCTTATCCATGACCTGTGAAATATTAACCAGGCTTGTGCAAACTTAAATCCAAAAATATTAGCTGGGAATAGCTTACCCATCTAATGATATTCTTATGATATCGATAGGTAAGAGTTATATTGTTCAAACTTTCATATCTTATATTAAGGAAAACAACAATATCCAGGTACATACATAAGCAGCGGCTTCCTCCTCTTCCTTCTTTCGGAGCTCTTCCTGCTCCTTCTTGGATAAGCCTCTTGTACTCATTTTTAAAGTAATTTATTAGAAAGTTGTAATTTTACATATGCATTTGTTCACGAGTTCAGCACTCTAGCACTAGTAAGACCCATATGCATAATGAAGTGTTTATAAATGCTGTAACATTGTATTTCATTAGCGAAAATAAATGTTCACTAAGTTCGATCATAACCTGCAACGCGAAGACATATCTAAACAATAACGTTCCGTTTATAGAACATTTATACTCTGCTCCGTTGTTCAACAGCGATCCATAACAGTTTACCTACCTAGGTACTTGCTAGTAATCAGATTTTATAAATGAACTAGACGATTTTAAGCTTTATAATTTTATATCCAGAAATTTGTTCTGAATTTTTTTAATTCTGCCGAAAACAGAAAATTTCAATGTATGGAACTTTTTTGCTGTAAATGATATACAACGTCAGCGTAAAACAGAACGTGGCGAGATCGCGTTCCATTGAAGCACTTTTTTTTAAATGTATCGATGTGGTCCAGGTCTCAAAATCAAATATTATATAAAATTTTAGCATTATAGAAACTACAAATTTTCAAGTTCAGTTATTGCAAACGAGACAACAGATGAGTTTGCATTTATTCCCGATTTTCATGAACTTATAGTGGGTGGCTGTGCATAGGGTCACGAATAAAGCCTAGAAAAATGTAGAAGTGTTTTCTCTATCGAATGAAAGTTCTGTTACACTCGGCATTACGGTGTTTTAGTTTTCCTCTTTTTTGTCAATTTATTGGCCAGATGAAGAGATGGTGAATAGGTAAAACATAAATAATAAACACAATCATTAATGGTTACATATTTATTTGAAAAAGTATACATCCAAATTTTCGATGTAAAAATTAAAAAAAAATTTACTTGTAGTGCGAATTACCAATACGTAGGGTGTCTGCACAGGATGTCGACAAAATATACAGCCACGGAGACGATAATATAATTTCGATCTTAATAACATAATAGTAAAAAATAATGTTCCGTAATTTATTCTAACCGCGGCTGAGTAAGTATCGTGGATGTTCAATAAAATACTATCTAAGAATTTATAATACAGAATTAACTTTACAGCCAAATGGTATCCGTTAAGTTAAATGTGCAATATAAATACAGTAAAGAAATAAAGTAAAGCCTCTCAACTAAAAAAAAAATGTACGTATATTAAAATGGCTAATTGTACTTAAGAGCAGGATTTCGTCTCGGGGCAGGCGATGGCCGCTGTAAGAACTACCTATTGGCTGTAAACTCACTGTTCTCGTCTTTATTTTGTTCCTACATCGACATTACAAATCGTTTATTCCCATTTTAATACTTACATTTAAAATACATAAATAATACAATAGTATAGCAACAAAAATAATTAATTGAATTCAAATTATATTTATTGTTTGAAATCATATTATAAAAACTATATGTAATGAACATTATTTAATTCCTTCTAAACGAAACTACTACGCATAAATAACAAGCTCTGAGATTAAAAATCTCTACAACGGTAATTTCATCCATCGACTAATAGGTTATAAACATTTATCTAGCCAACAGATGATAGATATAAAGAAAAGTTATTTTAATAAAATGTTGGCAATCTCTGTGATATTTCTGTACGTTATTTCATTATTATAAAGGGAATGAGAGCGAACCACACTGGTCACACTCTCACACCGCAGTGTAACGTTTAAGATTAAAATACTTTGTGCTGGTGCATTATATAGCTTATAATACAAGTAAACATGCGACATAATTTACATGACTATTAGACTGTACACGGCGAAACAAATGTACATTGTCAACGAATAAATATCATTAGACCTTATACCACACCCAGCGCGTGTAAAATTACGAATGTACAGAAACGAAGTCATGCTTTAACAATATGGTAATAATAAAAGAACGCATCAAAATTTCAGGTGTAACTTTATTGTTTGAAACCGGTTCAAACTTTCAGCATGACTTAAAATGAATTAGGCATTAAAATTTACTACTACGCTTCAGTTTGTTTGCATTTTTTAATAAACTAGTATTCCTTTCAAAACTTAACTAAACCATGATTCTAGGATATGTAAAGCTTTAACATGCATTTGACAATGTACGAAATAAAAGTCAGTTCTGAAAATATTATGATATAACAATATGTGAAGAAGTTACTCTTTAGACATAAATATTTAATCAGAACGCTGACTTACATTCACATAAGAAATATAACACCGTTAACAAACATTAAACTTTTATATGCAATGACTCATGATATAATATATCTTTCAAAATGATTGTTATAAATTCTGTTTTGAAGGCCACATGCGGAGAATTGTCTAGTGCCCGTCGAGTCCCCGGCCGAGGGCGAGTCCCCGAGTTATATGATCAAAAACTTTCCGATAACGTTCACTTCACGAACGTTATCCAATAAAAAATATACCTTATAATGCTTAAACCCAAGGAATAAAATTGACCGAAGTAGAAATAGTTTGTTCGTGAAGACAACGCAATCGTGCATTTAGGTAATATTTAATCTCCAACATCAACAATATAGAATACAATACAACACTACCGTCGGATAGTAAATCACTTACAGATGTACAAAAACACTTTTCTTTTAATTCTATTAAATGCATGTTACCAAAACATTGTACTAATTCATCCTAAAAAATCGATGGCCAATGATTGAGTGAAATTATAACGATACGCTAAACATAATATGTGGACAAATAAAAATAACTAAACTTGTACTCGCTTATTTGATCAATAGACAACTATTAAAATAATTTTCACATACAATATACATCGAATATTTTATAAAATCTTTCATTATAGTACGTTGATGCGTCTCGCTTTGGCGGCGGATATATCCGTAAATTCGGATATTAGATCCGTTACATATTTCGTCGTATTTTTTTGTGCGATTTATATGTCCAACATAAATATAATTTTGACTTAATTATCATTTATCCGAAATGTGCGGATATATCCGAGGAGCGCGGACGCATAACAATATAGTGAATAGTCAAATCCTCTCAACACATTATACACTGTACAGGGATATAGAATGTTCATGGACAGATTGAAATTAACACATTCGTTTTTGATAATGTTTACACGAGACTGTACGACTTAACCCGAAGCGCAAAGTCCACAATCACAATTGACATGGTACTCTGCGCACTGTGTATATATATATATGTGCCGATGTGGCCAATAGTGGTCACAGGATGAAGCATACATTGGCCAAATACCTTTTTTTTTGTGTGATACAAGAACTTCTCTTGAATATTGTAGTGATAATCGCTCATTCGTGACCAAACAGTAAATTTTTCTAGAAATTATCGTACAGTATCGTATAAGCTCATTTTATCATAAATAGATTTAGAAAATGCATAATATATTAAGCTGGCAACGGCTTCGATTGCTTCTGCACTTTAGTTGAACACACACACTCAAATAGCCGGTGATTGGCCACAAGCTGATTTGCGTGTGTATGTCGTGTGACCACCAACATTATAAATAATTGTTATTCGTTTGGGTCATATACAGAGAAACTAATAGACAAATAGGTTTTATTTAATCTGCTTATCTCTCCGGTCGAAAAGCAAACAAACGGTCCACTTAATAATAAATGGTCGCCGCCTATGGACTTTTAGTACACCGGGAGTATTGTCAATCCGTTCTCGACCGTTAGTCATAACGTTGTTAAGTCTCATGTGCCTGTTCACCGGCCCTCTTATCTTTGTAACCGAAACACAGTAATACAAGTGCGCTACTGCTTCACGGCGGAAATGGGTATGGAGGTACTTCCCTGGACGAGTCTACACTAAGATCTCTATTACTTCTTAATGTAACAAAACATTTCAAAAAACCCTTCTAATTTTACAACATTCTCTTTCATATATGAATACGATGGAAGCTTTTTGTCTATTACTTTCTCTGTCTACAGTTAGGGCATGTTTCCTGTGACGCGGAGCGGTGTCAAGACTAATTACATTTTAAAGACATAGGGGTTTTTGAATTTAGTACATCAAAGTCAAAGGTTATATCAGTTTAGGCTCTGCGGCGTATATGAAGGGCAAATCTATACGAGCTCTTCGTATTTCTTGGGTAAAGTAGAACCTTCATATTGAAAATCTCTCGTCTTGAGTTTAGAAAGCTCATCAAGTCAGAGCTTTTACAGTCCTTCAACTTGAGAAAGCTTTAAAAGCCTTTGTGCGAATTATTTCTAGTCACTTGAACTCTAAGCAACAGTAAGATCCAACGCAATACATTGTAAAATAATTAATAAAACATTCGACACCGCTGCACCGTTCGATAGGAATCGCACCTAAAAGAACTTAATATATCAGTGTCAAAGGAAAATTATACTAAAGTTCGCTCCTTAAAGCATAGTTTGTATAAATATCAAAAACTATCATGGTGGTCACACTTTAACATAATTAGACGGAAATAAGACGTTGCAATGTGAAATATCAGTGGTCAACTGCCAAGCAAACAATACATAGAAAAATTAATAAATTTACTAATTAATACAGGTTTATGCATAATATTTGTGCGATTGTTTACTTGTACAGTTAACCAACATTGATAAATGAATTGTACTGTGAAACTGCTGACTAAAATAATAGGTGCAAAAGAGATAGCTGTATGCGCGTAAGCTAGTTAAAAAGTAGCACTTGCTTCACACACCAAACTGTCAATTGCGTCTATCATTTTAGACCGCCTCTGGCAACATTAGTTTACGTCGAGAACGCTGCGTGCCAAACGATTTTGAACTTAGATGGTTCACCATAAGATTTGTCGACCGTATTAAAATTTGTTGCTACGTGAAAACAACTAACAGGAACTACAGGATGATTCCGAAGTCGTTGTCATCACGACTTCAAAGTCACCTGTATATTGTCATAATTCTTTGTAGCACAAAATAATGCCCATATTGTTTTGTTGTTGATTGTGCCGCAAGCCGCCACCTGAAGAGTGCTACCGCTCCGTAGCTCAAAACCATGTGTGTGATATCTGCACGTGTCTGTGTTCAGTTGTCTGCGTCGGCGCCCTTCAACCGAAGTCGCGCGAAGTCCTCGAATATTATATCGTCGTCCTGCTCTTGGCCGTTCTCGTCACTGCGGGGGGAGGAGACAATATTAGTTTGAAATTGCAAAACAAAAATAGGTTATAAACATTAAAAAAAATACTAATCTGACCCGTATGTAATACGTAATGTATCTAATTTCAACATTATTCCATACGATCCGATTGGAAACCCACTACGTACGAGTATAAATAAGGCGCGTATAACTATTATCTTATGTTATAACTATATACAGGAATATATTTTAAGCAATGCGCAAAACAATTTTGGTTGTTCAGTATCAGTAACAGAACACATGTCCATTATTTCTTAAATTTTTTTTTCGACTTTAAAATCAACAAACAATGGACACTATCTATTCATAATAATATCAAAAGGCGCGCACGCGGCGGTACAGTCAGCTGTTGCCAAGGCCACGGCCGGGGTGGGCGACCGACAGACAGTCTTATAGTAGCCATAATATCAATTTATAAGTCTATATCATTCGTTAACAATAACTTTATTTTTTTGTTCTAAAACTTATCAAAATAAAAATAAGGTGTTTAATAAAACTCATTTAAGTTTAATTTGTCAAAGTTTGCGCACTGAATAAAAAATATTCCTATATAAATAGAGAGTGTAAATTTTGTTAGTTCGTGTGTATCTGGAAAGTAATTTCGGGAGCCATTTCACTGATAGACAGCTAAACTATTCCAAATGTATTCCAGAATTATAACGGGCTACGTTCATAGATATAGCTCGGGGAGTACTTTTAAAAATATGGATACAAAATGTATTATTTAATTGTAGGTAGAAAATTGACTTATGATTTAAACTGTTTTATAATTGGTGTGTATTTCTGAATAAATAAATAGGTATCGTACGGGTGCGGGTCGAGCTGGATGAGGTCGGCGGTGGGCGCGCGCGGCGGCTCGGGCGCGGCGCGCGGCTCCTCGTCGGGCTTCGGGTGCATCAGGATGAACGGCAGCTCCGCCGCCAGCTCGCTGGGGACGAACAAACGGTTACGTTCGAGCCGAGAACACGAGGTTGCAAGGAAACTGTACCCCTACCACGTTGCTCTGGTAACGCTATCAATCGTATCCCTTGTCACTTTACCATAGTCGAGGTTTTATGTGGAAATTTGTTCGACAACGAAAAATCATAGATGTTCATACATATTACATTATTCAACTAAGTCTAATTGGTTTAATGGTTTGAGATCCTAACTATCACAGCAGTTTTGTTTCTGGATGGAAATATCTCTATTAATTTATCTATTTATTTATTTCACATTGTAAATTTATAATAACTATGTATTTAGAAGAATAAAAGTACTATAAAAGTAGAATATCAGTTATCAGTTTTTCTATCCTAGGATATTTATTACTATTATTATTGAGTGCAAAACCACTTCACGAATTACGCAAATTAAACCTCGGTGATTATAATGTTTAATGGAACAGATCGACTTACCCGCCTAATGGTCCCAGGCAGAGTTTGACTTTCACCTTGTATTGCACTATTATTCCTAAATTCTCCCGTTGCGATGGGTCTGCGATTCTGAAATATACGAAACAATTATTTAACAAAAATGTTTACAGATGATCGAAATTTAATATTATAGTGGGTAGTCCTACGACGCAAAGACACCTGTCGACATACTTATTTGAATAAGGGGCATAGTATATTTCCTATAGAAAACATTAAATAATGTTATGGGGGTGGATTCTGTTGTGAATCGATTGATTGTATGATCGGTAGAGAAATAAGTTCCTTAATACCATTTAATATTTTTAAACTCGCTTTTGCTGCTGCGTTTCCATGGTAAGGTGACGTGAACGTTTCTATCAAATCGACAGATAGTACTAAAAACTCTTATTACTTTTATTATCATGCCTATATTCACTAACTAATACCCAACTAAGGATAATCATAACAGAAGTCAAATCGAAGAATTTATATAAAAACCTGTAATTTTGCCATATATTTAAAGTCTCTAGGTAAATGAAAATGGGCAATAAATTCAAGTTTATTTAGATTCCAGTGCAGCAGTACTAACAGCGTGCTAGAAGCGAGGTTGGTGTCCTCATGCTTGAGCTGTCCGTCGAGCGCGAGCCCCCACTTGTCCTTGTTGTTGGCCAGCAGCGGCGTCAGCGTGAACACCTTGCTCAGCGTGAAGCCCGGCGCCACGGGGCATCCCTCCCTGCGGACACGACACCACACAGATCAGTACCACACACTTCACTATAATACTTAAAAAAAAAGAACTATATGATCCTACTTTCGATTCTTTTGATAAGAGAAAACGTTGCTTTTTGATGTATACTGTGTTTAAAAGAGTTTGTTACTGTTTTTTTTACTACAATTTTACTAGTATATATATAAATTGTAGTAAAAAAAACAAAGCGAAAGTTTGAAAAGATGGATGTTTTTTACTAATTCACGACAAAACGGCTGATGGATCTGGATGCAATTTGGCACAGATATAGATTTTAATCTGGAATAGCACATATGCACTTTATCTCTCGGAAACGTGGGTGAAACCGCGAAGGACAGCTAGTAATAAACAACGAGCAATTGACGCATACTACATCACAGAGCGTAAATGGGTCTTGAAAAAGGTTCTAATGATTCTAAGAATCTCGTAATTGGACTTCGTGGTCTAGAAACCTTAGGGAAATTGACGTTAATTTATTATATAGAAAAACATCGTGAGAAAATATTATAATACCAAAAACACTTTATTTTGTCGACAAACACTAACTGAAAGGTAAAAAATGACAATCACAAAAAAATTTTATGTACAGTACAATTTCGCATTTTGATTTCAAGACGCTAAGATTATTTAGTGGCTATTCTCATAAAAGAAAACATTCGGTACGTGCCTAATGTAATTAAAAGGATTTGTTAAACATTACCTATAAACTATTTCAAACCAAAACCTCATCATCTATTAATAACGCTGAAATGGATAATGCATTATTACCACATAATCCGAAGTGTCACCATAAGCCGTAATAACCAAACCACCCCGGTCGGCGCATGCACACACACACACGCAAACACTTACTTACAGACTCTGTAACTTTAATTTCTTATTGTACATCCCAAAAAGGGGGAAACTAAATATTTTCTGCACCTTCGCATTATGTTTCCTGAATAAGAAATTATATTTCAAACAAATTGCATCTAGAATATTCTAGAAAAATTCATACCTTGCTTATTACGTTGTTTTTTTTTTATAAGACAGTCAAAATAGTTGGGGACGAGGTCCAGTTACCATAATTTTATTAGTATGATTACCACATTCGGCCTCATCATTACTTGCCATGGTAACATTGTGGTCAAGGACAATATATATTTTATAAATGGTCTATACATATTATATACAAAGTAGTCTGTACTAATTTTCATATTCCAAAAATAGAATACTTCAAAACTTCAAATAAGCAAACCTATCGTACAACAACTGAACTTTATCACAATCTTCAGTTGTCATTCTAGACCCTATCGCTTGTACACAAGGTTGAGACTCACTCGCTCTCCGCCTCTGCGACGGTGCACTTGTACTGCGCGGTGGAGAATAGACAAATGTCCGCGAACTGCCGCACTGACACCTTGATACGTTTCACTGATCTGTTGGAGTTGTTCGCTATGTGGACGTTCACTGCTATATTTTCACCGTGGTGGTACAGCTCCTGAAATCAATGATATACAAGTTATTATTTACGTTTATCGTACTACTATCATAAATACGAATATTTGTGAGGTTTGTGACTCTTTCACGTAAAAATTGCCGAATGTAGTGTGCCCAGGAATAACATATAGGCTATATTTATCCAGGGAAAATATTACATTTTTCTGGGCATGCGGGTGAAACGACGGGGGACAGTTAGTATATTATAAACGTGAAAGTTTCTGAGGTTTGTGAGGCTCTCTTACGTAAAAATTACCAAACGGATTTGGATGAAATTTGGCACATAGATAGAGCATAGATAGAGATTTTTATCTCGGGAATGTTAACATCTCTCAAGAATGCGGGTAAAACCGCTAGTAATGAATAAACTTAAAACTACAGGATTTTAATAATTTTGTCACAATTAGAAGAAATTAGCCTTCTAATTGTGACAGAATTATTATCCACAAGTAATATAGGCTATGTGCCAATCCCAAGATACATTAGAAATCGGGAACGAGTGAAACCGCGGAATGGTAACTAGTTTTAAAGCGTGTTTAATTTCTCTGACACTAAATCATCAACCGCGTCTGTTCCCAATCAAATTGACCTTCGATCCGTCAGATCGAATTCACTCATATCATTGTTCCGTGTCTATTGCTTCTTCGTTCTACATACCGTATACCTATCCTTCGAATACACCACAGTTTAATTTATGCAACTTTCCTCCGTCTTTCGTCCTTACGTAAATTTTATCTTCACTACATAGTATAAAACAAAGTCGCTTTCTCTGTCCCTATATCCCTATGTATGCATAAATCTTTAAAACTACGCAATGGATTTTGATGCGGTTTTTTTAATAGATAGAGTGATTGAAGAGGAAGGTTTTTATGTATAACACATGTGACATCCCACGGGAACGCGGGTAAAACCGCGGGGGACAGCTAGTAGAGAATAAATTATTATGCACGTGAGAACTTATTTTAAGGCGCAATGAGGTATAGTCCTTGAAAATAACAATGAGTAATGATAAAATAGCACTCTAAACCTGCGTCAATAAAGCACGCAATTGATTGATCATTTTCAACAAAATAACTGAATAAAGTGTCGATCATTTTCAGAAAATATTAGTAATAGTGAATGATGGTGAAAATTAAAATTGCATTAAGCTTATTCATAAATCCTGGTTTATTCACCTGCGACCTCATTCAAGGAATATAATAAGGAACGAATGACGTTATTAGGATTACGTTGAATCGAATACAACGCGACTTGTAAACAAGTGATAACGTCAATCGTGCGTTACGTCATTATTGTATAGGCAGAAGCGACCTATGGATAAAAAACTGAGTAATTATTTTTTTTTGCTTTGTTTTTATGCTTTCTGCTATCCAATTGAGTGTGTTTTATAATAGATTGATGAACCGGCTGGCGCATAGAGTGATATAAGAGTCGCAGCGCCGTCAATGTACAAAAAAATTGGCTAGAACGCCGAAAAAGAGGCTACGGTCCAACTAATGTAAAGTAAATGGACATGAAATGAAATAAAATATTTATTCAAATAGGCCTTCACAGGCACTTATGAATGGTCAGACTCTAACACCGGTTCGGAAGGTTGCTTTTACTGAGAAGAGCCGGCAATAAACTCAGCAATTACTCTTTCAAAATAAGATTTTGTACATAAAAATGTGTCCTGCTGGAGCGAGCGCTACACATTTGTAATGCCCGATTTGATGCCAACCTTTTTTTTTATGTCAAATTGGCAGTCGGTCAACTTGATAGTAAGTGGTCACATAGGCATCGTAATGCGTTATCAAGCCTGAGACGTGAAGTTGTAGTCTCATGTGCCTGTAATATCATCGGCCCCTTGGTAGTACTTCCCCGGACGAACTCTCCACTCAGAACTCTACTACTTATTTGACCTTGAAGAAGTTTACGCTCTTTTAAGTGGAGAGTACTTTAACCTTCTAACTGCTGAATTTTGACAAAAAAAAAGAATGTTCAAAGGCGACGGTGAACACTTGGCGGAGAAATTATGATCTCTAAATCAAACTAAGGAGATAGTATACCTTATCTAAGGAAGCTTCAAGGTACAGCTTGTTGGGGCTCATCATGAACTCCTTCGACACTTCGACGGAGGGTTGCTCCCCCTGCTTGCTCGGCGCATACATTATTTTTCTGATGGCTAACCTCACTGAATTCCTGAAATAGATAGAGTTCATTAGTATTGTGTACGTGCCGGTATGATGTTCCGACTTCTACTTTCCTATAAAGGTTATTGTAATATGATTTATGCGGTTTTATACACGTATGTAAAATTTTATAATAAGAAATGTAGTTGGTACTTATTTATGCCGTAATCAATTATAATGCAAAATAGTTAAAGGTATTTTAATATTATTGCGAAGTTGAATGATACTAACTGGTTACGGATTGTTGTCTGCCTACTATAAAGCGACCACACCTAGTCTTCATTTCCTGTATATACCTAGCAATGTTATGGCATCTACTTGCAGCAGACCAGCAGGTCAACTGTCTAAAATTATCGGATTAATCGTATCGAAGGGTCAAAGTAAAAATAATGTTATTATAAATCGATGGTTCAGTAATGCAATTCTTTTCCACATGATGGAGCAGAGAAATTTGATGACTACGACTTACAATCCAAGAAAATTACACAGTTTAAATGCTCGAATTTAAAGGATCCTTTTTTTAAACCAACCGAGTAAATTATTGAGCGGGCAAAACACGTCATCGTGGTAAAGATATTAGCGTCATTCAGAAATGGTGCATTACAAATATCTACAGAATGCTAATCCACAATTCTCGAAACATTTTCATTGTTTTAAAGGCAGACATGGCTGTAACTTACCTCTTATGTGGCTTATCATCCTGCGAGTCAGCGACGAACGCCTTGAGCTCGTAGTCGACCCCGCAGGGCTTGCCGGTGTCCCCGGGCGCGGGCTGCAGCGTGACGGAGGCGGGGCAGTGCGGCGGCAGCTCGAAGTAGAACGGGTGCGCGGCCGGGCCCAGCTTGCGGACCAGCCGCTCCTGCAGCCGGGTCAGTGGCCGCTTCGTGCCGCCCGTCGACGGGTATATCTGTCACGTTCCAGTGTACTATATAGTATACGTTGATATTTCAGATGCTACGGTTAGTTTTTTATTTGTTGTGATGGATTTCGTGCAATATGATAATGATTATATTAGATAGATCTTATAGATAGGTTATTGGTTGTTCAGACGTTCAACCGTGTTCGGCTCTAATGCTAGATCGTTTTCTTCGGTATTAGTAGACAGGGTACAGGAGATCTACAAAAGACTAATTATGGTATAATATCCTGCTTTTAATAAGGAATATTCTATCACCGTCTTTGACAATTTGATAGCAACAATCCATATTTTATATACCACACAGTAATTATGGAAGTGTTCATAAATTTACACCGTGTGCACAATTTTTTACAATATTAAACTTACCAACACCTAATCCGCTACCTAATCCTGTATCCAGTCTCCATCGAATAAACCCACAAGTTTCTAGAGCATAAAATTTAATATATTCAACATTAAGCCATAAGCGCACATTCACCCACGATATGAGCAAACCATAAAAACAACTCCCCCCCCTCAAAATATCGCGTCCAGAATCGTAACCCTCTACCATTAAACTGTATCTATGTAGCCCACGCCTCATTAAACATAACATACCGACACAAAAAAATATAATGCAGTATATAGAAGCGTTCCACGATACTATCCCATCTATGGTGATGATAAAGGGTGATTTGATTACCGTTTTTCTCGTTACCTGTTCAGCGGCTAGGTACAGGTCCTTTCTGAAGGTGAGGCCGAGGACGTCGAGGTCCTCTCGCCCATACCTGAAGGCCGCGAGCACGTGGCCGAAGACTTTCCTATCTTTTACATATTCTGGGTCGATTAGCACTACTCCGTCTGGAATTATTAACAGAAAAAATATTCATAGTACACACAATTCAGGTTCAGAGGTGTCACACAGGAAGAAAATCTGTATTCTTCGGGGTAAAAACATAGCCTATCTATATCAATCGGTAAGATTGTAGCTTCTTTTCTGTTAAACAATTTTGTGAATCAGATCAGTAGCTCCGGAGATAAACAAACAAATATTTGCACTTTATTATAAATGTAGATAACGAATACATATTTTATATGGGTTGTAACTCAATTTACAGATGATAATGCTAGCTTACTTATCCAGTCTCAACAGAATAGAGCGTTGAAATTAGACGGCACGTTTTATCATAAATGAATAACTAGATAGTACATCTTCAGTTTATACATTTAAAATTACGAGAAATATCAAGGTTAGTTAATTATTCATGAATAATATGAATATCTGATAATAAGATGCATCAGTGATTCTGCATATTAAGTACCATTTGTATCGTGTCGTTCATTTGAGAAGAACATATATATTGTTGAAAGCAAGGGTTGTATTATCATAAACTCAGTCATTAATTAATTTTATTCACCCTTGACCTCAACAATATTAAATTCACTAGTGAATTTTATTATCACTTGTCAGTTTTTTTTATGTTATTTTAATAAATAAAAATAAGGATTTCTGCCTAGACTCTAATTGGGGCAATTGTATAACACCTTCGGAATCGAAGCTAAATCCGATGTTTTTATGAAGTTACCGGCCCACCGTACCATCAATTTACAATGTAATCGGCTTCAACTTTCAATCGAATTTTGTGTTATACAATTTGAGTGGTCCAGGGTGATTGTGTAATGTCCTTGGAATGTCGGTGACATCTTAAACATTAATAAAATGAGGAAAACAACTTACCAATCGGGTCTACATGTGTGATGTGGTCTACGAAGTCTCTTTTCCCTAAGTAAACTGTGATCTGAAAAATTTATAATATTAACATACTAATTTACATCAAAGATACATTAAAAAAAACGATTAAAATTCAGAAATAGGAATAATCCGATGCGGCATGGGACAGTCGCTTTAGAATGCACCAGATTCTGTATCGAAAGGAAATCAAATTGGTACCTTAACTAGCAGCATGTTGAAATATTCAAATTTTTATAGTTTCGTAATAATTTACAGGTGCGTTTGAAGGAACCATTGAACGATTTATCAATTTATGCATCAATTGCCACTTAAGGGCCATACATAAATTACGTCACACCCATCCTATGATTTTTTGACCCCTCCCCCGTCCTTGTCACAGATGGTCACATTTGCTAGACCCCCCCCCCTCTAGTATTAAAAAATAATTATTTTAATGTGTATGTGACAAACGAGATTTTGACGCGTGACGTCATGAAACTTATGACCCCCTTCCTCCCCTTGTCACACAATGTCACATTTTTTGAACCCCTCTACTTATTTTAATGAGAATAGAGTGGCAGAAACTCCGCCAAGAGGTTAGTTCAAGAAGTATCGTACCTTGCCATTTGGCGAGCTCTTCTTGAAGACCCTCGTGGCCTGCCGCTGCTTGTTGCTGCCGGCGTCGTCCATTGTGCCGCCGCGCCCACCGCACCACTGCACAACCAACAATACTCAATCACCCTGTACTAGTTTCCGCCCTGCGATTTGACCCGCGTTCCCGGAGATTGTATTTTCCAAAAAAAATATTATATTTAGAACATATTCTACCTGTTTGCCAAGTTTCACCTAAATCCGATCAGCCGTTAATGTGCGTTTAAGTCACAAACATCCAACCATTCACATTTATAATATTGGGAGGATACTTCCTGCATTTGTATGCTGTACGTACCTATAGCATGAGAGCTCAGGTTCTAAAATTCTTGCCTCATAGTTTTACGAAATACGGAATAACATAAATTCAATGAGGGTGAACGAACTGCGGGCTATTAATTTCAGTAATTACTTGCATAGCGTCCAATCCACCCTTAGAAAAAGATTTTTGAATAGGATACATACATAAGTCAGTTTGCTGTGGAGTAATCAACTGATGCATATGAACTTTTGAGAATACGTTGCTCAGACGGCAATGTTAGATAAAAAAGGATTAAAAATATTAGCTAACCGGAAAAATATATTTGCATATATATATAGATGAGCACTCATTAAGCACTAATCAAACGATTTGTTACGGTATGGCCGAAAAGATGAAACATGGTTTTTGCATCTGTGCAACTTAATTAACTAAGTGGTTTTGGTATGCGGTCTCTCGTGCTAGTAGGGGGAAATTACCTTTACCTAATACGATTCGTGCGTAGTTTTTCCTATGACGTTCGTAAAGTAAATTTTATTTATAAATTTATATTATGGTTTCCATTGTTAGATTGAAAACAACAGCATCCAGACCTTTAAGTAAAGAATGCTAACATTAAATTATATTGTAACAAATTTTCCTGTTAGTTTAGGTAGGTATTTTGTTTCAAATGGAGTGTTCGAACAAAAAATTGTGAAGCATGAAAATTCGGTTAAAACATAAATTAATTAAAAAGTAAATTACAATGTTCGGACGGAAAATAATAATTTAGCAATTGTTCAAAAAGAAACATCGCTCGGTCCCGAATCGAATATCATAACATTCAATTTAGCCCGAGGTGGATAATCGAGAGGGTACCATATCCTATATTAATAAATATAAAAGTTATCGAATAACAAGTGCCGCGGGTATCGAATACGTGAGCCGAGGCCGCAATGTGTTTGTTTCCCATAACCTTACGATTTTTATTAATAAAAAAGTTTTTACGGCAAGGAACGCAATCGGTTAAATCGAACGCATAATATGGATATTGGTTCTGCTATGGTCGAATTTAGGTTGGAGGCTTGTAACATTTTTCACGGTGAGGTGAGCTTGAAAGTTTTCAACCGTATACGATTACTCGATAATAATCGATTAAAGCATACTATAAAATATAGAGTGGACTTTTCTGTTATTGCGGTGATTCTAATGCTTTGGTTTAGTTAGTACTTCTTTTCATTTTACGAATTCGTATTACTCAGTAGAGCAGGTATAGCTATAAAGATATCCTAGTATTGACGGACCTATTTGCTTCGTGTTTAGATACTCCGACAGCCTCACTTAGATCTTGACTTCGATGCCTACAAAGAACATACACATTTTTGTGTCTGAAACTGTGTGTTCATGTTGTGTTTGATGTAAAGTTAGGATACCATAGTGTAATAGATCATGTTTATCTTTGTATCAGGTAGCCAAAAAATATCCCAAGACATTTAGGTGTTCTTTTATTACAACAGTTCCTTTTTTTAATATATATTCTGTGGTTAATACTCACGTGGACCCGTGTGAGGCTCCAGGGTGCGCGTTACCGCTACAAGTTAACTCTGCGCAGCCACGCCGCCCTGTAACAAACAGATAACATAAAATTAATATCACAAAAAAACAATTATTTACAGATATTAAAGCACAGATAAAAAAAATGGTTTACATATAGGTATACAAATGATTATAATCAACCACCTCATTACCCCACGATATTGTGAGTACCTAGATAATAGTCTAGAATTCACAAAAATCGTATAGGAATGAAAAAGTAGGATGTGTCGTAAAGACACACGATAAAAGTGAAACTTTTGTATTACAGGGAAAATTTTTAATTATTCATCAATCGCTTTTGAATAGCCCAGATTGTGTTGATCATTAATTTATTTTTCGTCACACAAAAAGGTTGCAGATCACAAAAATAAAAAGTTTCACTTCAAAGCTGCCCAGCAAACTGAAAGGGCTTTTTGAAGTGTCCAAGTGTGCCATGTCCAAGTTAAAAAAACCTTTTTCAAACTATTCCCACAATCAAATATAAAACTTTTACGGCAGGCGTTCTCAAGAAATACGCCTACCAAATAAATAAAATATATTTGTTTGATATTTCTTTAGGGTGGTTATACTAAAAGGTTTTTCACATGTGGAAGAATGTTATCATTTCGATACTAACCTACTGCCGAAGCCGCATAAAATGGGTATATTTTTCATTTGTTATAAACCTACACCATCTTTCTATCACTCTATATAGAGCTGGGGCTCGATTCTGTAAGGAAAATGACACTAACTCGCGGATGTTTCGTCGCGGCCTCTATGCTCTGTCTCTGTCGCTTACTAGATAAGCTCTCCGAGGCCTCCGTGAAGCGGCTCGCCGACGAAGTTTGTATTAGCTGAATAAGGGGGCTGATGTAGTTAAGTAAGATGTAGGAGATAATCTTCGAACAATACTCAACCGATATCAAAATTAATATAACAAATAGAAATCTACTCTATTCCCAAGTGATATAAGCTATGTTTTAATTATTTTTTTTTTATGCCACTTGGGCCGACAAACAAGCAGACGGTCCACCTGATGGAAGTGGTCACCGCCGCCTATGGACATTTGCAACACTAGGAGCATCGCCTATGCGTTGTCGACCCTGAGACGTGAAGTTGTTAAGTCTCTGACTAATAACTAACTGAAACACAGTAATACAAGTGCACTACTGCTTCACGGCGGAAATGGGTAAGGTGGTAGTACTTCCCCGGACGAACTCTGCACTAAGAGCTCTACTATGATATTTATGAGGTTTGAGACAACTTTATTTCTCATAAGAATTAAATTCACTTACATGAGAAAATAATATTAAAACTAAGTACAAATATGTTTGTCGGACGTAATACAAGTTACAATTTTATAATAAATGTTGAAGGTAGTTTTGAAATTTATAATATTAACAATGTTCGCTCGATACTTGCAAATCACTTACAAAGATCATGTGTAACTGGAAGTGGCACCCTGCGTATGCGACGAGTTCAAAATATATTGTCTCAGTAATTTTTTAAAATTAATAATAGATTTGGCGTCCTTTATATTTTTAGGTATTTCATTGTATAATTTGGATCCTTCATACATAATACTTTTTTTTTCATAATTAGTGCGGGGTAAGTACAAGATAATGTCGTTTACACGTCTTAACTTCCTTTTATTTATTTTGTTGTTTTTGGTGAAAGTAGTATTGGTGTGTATATCTTTGTTTAATATTTTTCGTATAAGTATGCAATTGTAATAGATGTATGTTTGATTGATGTTCATCAGTTTCGTTTCCTTGTACAATGTTGTCGTTGGAGTGAAATAATCATAGTGGAATAAAACTTTCAGTAATTTATTTTGTGCAGTTTGTATTAAGCTTAAATTTGTTTTGGCCGCGGTGCCCCAGACTTCTATAAGGTAATCAATGTGTGGTTTCACGAGTGAATTGTAAATAGTATAACGTACCTGACGCGGTAGGCAGCGCACAATGCCTCGCAGGGCTCCCGTAAGAGACGTTAATTTTGATTTTATTTTCTGAATGTGCGGGACCCACGTCATCTTGCTGTCTAAAATTAGTCCTAAATATCTTTCTTGTTTCACTTTGTGAATGATTTGATTATTTATCTTTAATGGAGTATAATTTTCAATCTTTTTATTTTTAGCTGCAAAAATCATATAATTTGTTTTTGTTGTGTTAATAGTAAGTAAATTTTGTTGAAACCATACATTCAGTAAGTCTAGATCAGTTTGTGCTTGGGTTATAATGGTATCAATGGAATGGCCAAAATAGAATAAGCACGTGTCATCGGCATATAATGTTATTTCTCCCTTTAACCCAATTTGATGCATACTATTGATATATATGAGAAATAAAAGAGGGCCTAATATCGAGCCTTGGGGCACGCCGAAGGTTATAATTTTGGGACTACTTTGAGTGTCACCAATCTTTACAATCTGGTATCGATTAGAAAGGTAGGATCGAAATATATCGTGAGCTGTCCCGTTTAGACCGACTTCTCTGAGTTTTTGTAATAACCGTACATGGCTAACTGTATCAAAGGCCTTTTTGAGATCAATAAAGATACCTAAGACAATTTGTTTATTATCAATACAAAGTTTTATGTTTGTCACAAGATCTATTGTAGCTGATAATGTGCTGGATTTTTGTCTAAATCCGTATTGTTTTTCGAATATAAAGTTTATTGAAGCCAAGTACTTTTCAAGGCGATTATACAGAACCCTTTCAAATATTTTAGATAGCACTGGTAGAACTGAGATGGGCCGATAATTTCCCGGCTCTGATTTTACTCCGGATTTAAAAATAGGTGTCACTTTAGCAGTTTTGAGACTGTCCGGAAACGTCCCTGTCGTTATACATTTATTAATACTACGGGTAAGGTCATCTACAATTAGGTTAATAATACATTTGATTGATTTTGTATTAATGCCGTCCAAACCCGAGCTGGTATTACAGTTTAAGCTATTTACGATTTTAAGAATTTCGTCTGTAGTTGTTAATGCTAGGGAACTTAGTGAAGAAGAGTTAGATCCAGATGCACAATTGACCGCTTCATTTAATGGGTGATACTTTTTTGGAATCTGATTTGCTAGTATCGAACCAACACTTGCGAAAAAATCGTTAAAACATTCACAGATCTCCAATCTGTCCGACGTAAAGCCGTTTTGAGTTTGGAGTTTCTTGGGGGCAGTTTTTTCTGATACTTTATTGCAAGAGAGACTGTTAATAAGTTCCCACATTTTCAATGGTTGTTTCTTGCAATCATTGAACGCCTTTACGTAGTAATTAGATTTTGTTTTTTGTATACACTCTGATACTTCATTTCTTTTCTTTATAAATATTTCTTCCTTATTTCTATCTTTTGGATTTTTCTTATGTAGATGCCACAGTATATTTCTGGAATTAATTTTACTTATGATTAAACTATTTATCCAGTTCTGCCTTGGCAGGTTCAAAGTTTTAGTTTTAGTTATTTTACTTTCTTTTATATATATTAGTAGTTTTCTTTCCAATACATTGAATGTGACATCTTCATTACTATTATTAGATTCTGAGACTGTTTTATAAAGTTTCTCATAGTTCACTGCTTGGTAGTTAATTTTTTTTAAAGCTTCTACCTGGTATCGCTGCACCTCAAAGTAAATTTGCTTATGATCTGACATTGATGTATCAACGATAGCAAGGTGAAATTTGTTTTGCTTAAGATTTGAACATACATGGTCGATAACACTTTTACATGTCGCTGAATCCCGAGTGCAGTAGTCTTCGTTTAGCTTGTTTAAAAATGCATAGCCGTTCTCTTTGATAAGTTCTTTGTACATGACAGTTGCCTGCTCTGTATTTAATAGATTAAAGTTGAAATCTCCAAATATCAAACCACGTTTTCGGTGATTTAGTTGTTGAGAGTATGTTTCTAGAAAGGATTTAACGTTTGCTTGTTCTGGTTTTCTATATATAGCACCGATATCTATAGAGTAATTTTCAATATGAACCCAAAGATAGTGATTATGATTTTGATATTTTTCTTCACATAGACTGTGTTTTAGATTATTATTATCAAATATCGATACACCACCTCCTCTCGAATCTGTTCTAAAGTTGTAGTAATGTGTATATCCTAAAATATATATATAATAAATATAATAATAAATATAATATTATAAATATATATATAATATATATATATAATTTATATATGATATTAATCCCTAGGAAATATGAGATATCACGGAAACGCGGGTGTAACCGCAGGAAAGAAGCTTGTTATCTGTGGAAGTTGGAACTTTGTTGTTGTAATGAATGCACACGATCTCCGAGCGTTCAACATTGTCACTATAATCTACTAACTTCTCCGCACAAGCAATTTCTCATGCAAATCAGAGACCCAGTGTCGTCTCCAAATTATATCATATATATAGGTGAGGCCTATGTCCAGCAGTGGAC
This sequence comes from Habrosyne pyritoides, assembly GCA_907165245.1. Lineage (NCBI taxonomy): Eukaryota > Metazoa > Arthropoda > Insecta > Lepidoptera > Drepanidae > Habrosyne > Habrosyne pyritoides. Next base: position 3,203,494 of record OU015587.1, on the reverse strand, counting down.
GGAGATAGGCTGATGATGATGATAATATAAACGAATGTTTGTTTAATTGTACCCTGTCTTCTAATACTATTTATCCGGTAGCAATGAAACTTTAGTGAGTTGTTCTATGTACGCCTGCGAAGGTTCCTAACAAAAGAAACTGTAGAACGATCGTGTCTGTAAATTGAAAATGCCAAAAACTGTTACTAGATGTAGGGAGTGTAACACAACACAGAACAGAATACGACAAGATTGAAAACTTTGTCCGCTATTACTAAAATAATTTTAATGAGGTTTACGGGTAACTAGAAAGTAGCTCGGTGCAATATACTACTAGGCTTTATAAAATTTGGCTAAAAAAAAATATATCTTAATTCAAAAGTTATAACGTTTACTAAGTTCCAGACACAGCTCGTCTAAAATAAGGAGCTTACCCAAAAACACAATTCAGCGCTGTTCGAAAGTGACGAACGATATTACCGTCACGAGGCATTTAATTAATGTAATTAGAATATGCTGGAGAATGGCCCTTTGTTCCGAAATTTTGATTGGTGTTTAAACAGGGATTAGTACTTCACTCTATTATTATTCGTTCGTAGTTTCTAAACAATCACTTTATATAAAACTTTTCCTTTTGTTGTTCATTCATTAACTTAACATGTACACTTCATAGCACCATGTGACCTAAAACTTTTTCAAACTATTCCCACAAAATTATTACGACATGAGTTCTCAATAAATAAAATACGAGTATATTACATTGATCTCTTTAGGTGGTTAGTTATACTAAAAGGTCGCATGTGGCAGAATTTTATAAATCATTTTGAAACTGACCTACTCCCGAAGGAATAAAATGGGTATATTTTTCATTTGTATACCTACACTAACATTATAAAGAGATGAAGTTGTTAAGTTAGATGTAGGAGATAATTCTAGTCTATTATTGCACGGCGTGAACTTAGCGCGTGATCGTAACCGAGGGTGCCAAAACGTAGGTACACAATTTTTTAGCTTGTGTGAATTAAACCCACATTTATCTTACAACGTTACTTGACGTTGACGACGTTCAATAAAATTGACATCTTAAGTCACGGAGAAGCGTGCCTTAAGTCCGAGCTTAGATCACACATAACAATGCTATAAAGATTGTTAAAATTAATATACTATAAATATACTGAGATATTCTTTTCATACGGCCATCTGATCCCAAACTAAGCAGAGCTTGTATTATGTAGTAGCATTGCATATGTTTTGTAATACATACTTATATAGATATTTACATTCAGTAAAGTTTTGTTAGATTATTTATATAAGTACTGAAATTAGCAGTTTCACAAAATTTACTCATAAAAACAACGTTAAGTAATTCCAATTAATTTAAAATATACTGTTTAATCGAAATTCAATAAGGGTAGAGTTGATGGCCGTTAACCCAAATTCTCCCTTTTTAATTATAACAATTCCGTCGATATTTTATTTCCCTACTGCCACAAACCCTCATAAAATGCTGATGAATAACGAGGGAGAGCAAGTTCAATTTCGAATTCCAATAAGTTCGAAAACAAACCCACGTTGAACTTAACGTACGTACGAGACTAACATACACATTGCCTAATAGTTAGCGCCAAGTTGGAGTCAATATTAGGTTTCGAATATCATGTTTTCCCCCAGGCCGTACATGTGGGTACAGCCACACAGGTCACCTGCGGCAACACTGTAATATCATCAAGTGAAATCGATATCAGTCTTCTTAAAGGCATGTTCAGATATAAGCGGTACATGGTACCGCTGTGGGTAGCGGATTCTGAGCGGAATTTACTGTTTAAATTTAAGCTTCAATAATTTTAACCTTTACAAGGGTCCACCGCAAGTCTTAACTTAATATGTAAATAGTTTTACATCATGAATTGATCTGATATCGCCGGTTTATCGTTTCGCAAATACCCGACGGAATACCGCGCGGTATTTTTGCTACCCACGGCGGCAGTTATTATCGCTTGTATCTGAACATGCCGTTAGTCGCATTAAATTACCAACTTTTAATAAATATTAAACACGAACGCTGATCTCATTCGACTGTGAAAGGGATGGGAGACAATTCCATTAATTAAATTTAGAAAACGTTAATCAACGCAAATGCTCGACGACTTGAATATTAATTCCCTTCTCAAGTAGAGTATTTTTCAACACTTCGCGTTATCTGATGAACTCAGTTAGGTAATATGCTTTAAAGATATAGATACGCTTTGAAAAATGAACACGTTTTATAATTTGTCACATGAACAACACAAACATAAAACATCAAACAGAAATGCTAACGTTTCTTTGAAGTCAGTGAAAAATCCAATAAAGATAATGAAAGGAAACCGTAAAGGCATTTATGTGTAATGAAATTCGCTCGCTTATTATTCTTTGTGCGATGTCTGAAACATAAATTAATTCACTGTACGTTTTCATTACTTTATATATTCGATAGTTTGTAACAGACCGTTCTTATTGTAAAGGGAACTCGTTAGTGACTTTGCTGAAGTATGTTACTTCATTGAAAGGAGTTAACAAAGCTGTTTAAACTTTTACGTGACTTTGTCCACTGGTGTTTTTAATTGACTCTATTGGGTGTACGTTTTCATGGAGCTTTTATCTGAGATAGCGATCAGTAATTCTGTCATGACAATCTTATTTCTAAGTAAATTATGTAACTCTCACAATGTTAACATGAAATTTTAATTTTAGGACCGACATTGAGCAAGATTCGTTATATTTCTATAGTCAGTGAAAGTCCTTAAGGCTTAAAAGGCTCTTCCAAGTTTTTATAACGTAATACAATATTCATTAGGCATCCAGGTAGCTCCGTCTTAATTTAACTTAGCTTTTATCCCTCCACTCCTCTGTGAAACAAAAATTTCAACTTTGATTAGGTTACCTAGAGCGTTAAGTTAAGAAGGTTTAAATTGTATCATTTCTGTGCTGAGTAGCAGGTATTCAGACTCATTTAAATTCCAAATTTAAATTATAAATAAAAAGGTTAGAAATTATCTAATATCATATCCAGAACTTGTGTGAAAAGCCCAATTAGCAAAGTACTGGGGCAGTTCACGTGATGGAATGAATATAGCGCGGGATAGCTGCTTACCAAACTAGGCCACATCATTATCGATATCATGGCAAATCATTTTTAGTCAATCACTTATTTTGTCTATCCAATGTTAATAAAAAAATACTTTTATTCCCCTAATATGCCACACATGTCTATTGGCAGCGGTGACATTGTAAATGAACTGTTGCATGTTAACCAACTAGACATAAAAAAAATCATATAAAAATGTAAGCAGTATCTACCATAAATATAATACTACTAAGTTCAATACAGCTGGCAACACCGGTATCCGATAGTATTCTCCTGTGCAATGATTACAGAGATCCGGATTGTATTCGACGTACGACCGTGTGACGGGGGTCGGTATAATCGGATTGCCATCCAACCCAGCGCCGCAGGGCACCATCCCAGTGTGAAAACAGGAGACGGTTAACACCTCCCCCCACATTCGCTTGGATGCATCTAGGCAAGACGGTTATGAAGAAAATATAACCTCAGGTGGATTTAATGCTTTATATTTATTGTTGAAACGCGAGATTCGGAAAAAGTATGTGGTGCGAAAAGATTTGAAAGCCGCTCTATCTCTCAAAGGATCTGGTATATTTTATTCTTATTTGATAATACATAATAAAATATTCATCAAGTGTTCGCCTATGCGTTCTAGCTCAGCTTGAGATCTGGGTTCGATTCTACGGGCGTAGTACTTACAATCTGTATTCTTTGCAATATTATCTGTAGCCCGGAGTTAGTTATATGCCCGAGAGACGGTGAAAATTTTCACCCCATGTTATCGTTGGGACTGAAACCTTTGCAAACCTTTTTTTAGGAATAATGGACGTGAAGATTCATAAACGAACAATTTAATCAATTGAACGAAATGATTGAAACCAAAGAATGAAAATAAAATACCAAAGGGAAATCATGAACGACAGAAATGGAACCGACGCCGATGCCTGTTTTTTAATTAGGGTCTGAACACATTAACGGATACGCACGCACACTTATATTTGCGAACGGAATGACCTTCAATATAGTAATACTTCGCAAATCCAAAATACATTTTCAGCTGTCCAGACAAATTATGGTCTCGTTATTGACAGTGGGCGGCCATCTTTGGCTCCCTGTTTACTTTTCCATTTATATCTGATTCCCTCTGATTGAGCGTCACTGCGTCACCCCACCCCGCCGACCCTGGCTTGATTGAAGTTTTCCCGATTCAGTCATTGCCGGCTGATTCGTGTAAATCTATTACATTCGTCACTGTAAGCGGAAATGTATCTTCGTTCGGAAGAATTTCACGGTGGTAATTTCATAAAATTGGTTATTTTTGTTATTTTGGCTCCGAGTTTCCTAATGATATTTTCATTCGCCACATTGGAGAATCTCACAAGAGTTTGAGCCATCGATATTGATTATAAATAGTAGATAACGTCCAAAAAGATTGCTAAATCCACAACATTTAATATAACCGTTTGGATGTTTTTTTAATAAAAATAAGATGTAGGAATGCTAATGTGTCCTGTTTCTCTAAATTGTGTAAAACAAAGTTACCGTGTTTCCCTAGCTCCTTGTCTGCTTATATATATTATATATATATATTTTTTTTATACCATTTGTTGGGTATCTCTCCTGCCAGAGCTTACGCCGGGCTTCAGAGGTACTGTCGGTAGTTGGTGCAGCGTTCTTTAAAAAGCTATTTCTACTTTTTAGTCTCTGAGGTCCAGGGGTGTAATTGTAAAGCGGCAGGAGAGATACCCAACAGCATCACCAAACCCTGTTATGGAGAAGCTTCCCTCAGGGTATAAGCTCCCGTGGCTGACGTGGAAGTCCCTCAACAGACTCCGAACCCAAGTCGGCCGATGCAGGGACAATCTGTGCCGATGGCGTTACAGCACAAGCAACCTGTGCAACTGCGGCGCCTCCCCTCAGACAATGGCACATCTATTGTCGTGCCCTGCGTGCCCCTCATCTTGCACGCCAGAAGACCTGTATAATGCTACAGACGACACAGTACGCCTGGCAGAATTCTGGTCTAAACAAATTTAGCCAAAACGATCGACACGCAAAAAAAAAAACCATTTGTGCCAAGAAACAGGAAGATCACCTGAATATATCTATCGGTATATCTTCTAAAGTGGACAATAGTTTTTTTTTTGCGAGTTTAGATTTATTTTTTCGGGAGGTTAATGTGTATGACATTTTTATATTATCCCACTCGAGTGAAACCGGGGCGAATCGCTAGTATGAAATAAAGAATTAAATACATACGTTATTACTTATATCGTAAATCTGTCGTAATAAAAAATATTTAACTTGAATGTGTCGAGTTTAACGAGTATGTGATTAACAAATAATGTTTGTTGAAATAATATTTCTATTTCCACTTGCAAGAACCCCTTCTCGAGTAAAGGCCTCCTCCAAAGATAGCCAATCTTCTCTAGATTGGGCTACTTCAACCCTTGTAGTTGCAACTTTTTTACATCTTCTTCGCATCTAGTATATGGTCTTCCCTTCTTTCTTTTTCCTAGTGGGCCCTTCCATATTGTAACTTTTTTTGTCTATATGTGGTCCCGAAGGCGTGCTACATGTCCAGCCCATTTCCATTTTAAAGTTAAGGCTTGAACTAATCAGTTGCTTTGGTAGTTTCTCTGATTTTTTAGTATGAGATTTTCTGCATTTTCTTTTTTATTTAGTATACTACGCTCCATTCTTCGTTGTCATTCTAGGTACATACAAACTATAAATGAATTAGCACTAGCATAAATTTACTTTCGTGACGAGAGTCAATAAAACGAAAGAGGTTGTATTATGCAGAATGCAATTGCCCTGCCAGTTACTTTTCATTTCATTTCAGTCATTCATATATGAAAAAAAAAACAAGTTAAACAACCGATAGTGAAGCCGGAAAGCGATGAATACACAAAAGCTTTGAGTGACCACGTTTATCGAATTGTACTTTTTAATAGTTGTTTGTCCAACTAGCTTTTGCCACAAAAAGTGTCTTTTGACATGAAATATAGAGAACAGCAAAATGCACAGTTAAATTAAACTAGGCCAAAGTGCAGCAGATGTTGCTTCATGCTAAGTTTCAGTAGTTGTACTTCTATTTAGTCTGTCTGACTGTAAAATTCGACCCACTAAGAGTTCGGCTTCTAATGGTAGGGCTTTTTTTATATGTAAAGCCTTGAGTTCGTCATGAACTTATTAGACTTACTTACGTAAGATCTCGCTTAAAGGAAAACTTCAAATTACAGTTTTTTATTTTATTTATACAGTGTTATTTATATGCTTTCACTGCTAGTGCAATACCTGCTACGCTTTGCTACCATTAGCAGGTCAGTGACGCCAACCCAAAAGATTTTTCCCTATCAAAATCGCTCAACGCGCCTACAGAAATTTTCATTTCAAGTAACATTATAGTTTTTTGTTTGTTTTGATAGAAGGACGAAAAGACTAATGCTAAAAAGACTGTAGCATTTCTCCTTACGCATGAACAAAGCGTGGGCTAAAACGCCTTAAGGCCCCGTGCTTGTAGCACACTAACATAGTAAGCCTATCCAAGCAAAAAAATAATTGCCACTTTACTCATTGCAAAATGGAAATGTTGTAAAAATATCACAATTGTAAAGCCGCAGGTAAATACATAAACAAATGAAACGAGGTCAGCAAAATAAACAACTTTCTTGTTGAGCTTTACACGGCTTCAGTTTCATTTCGCTCCTATTTGCCCATACCACTGTAGTTTTAAAAGTGATGTTACATCGTAAAATAATTTTTTGTTTCAGTCCGATTCGTGAATGCGTTCAGTTTTTGGAAAGATAGGAGAACACATTAGAAAGCCTAATTGTATTCATGCATTCTTGTATTTAATGTAAGTATTATTAAATTTAACGCATGAAAGAAAAGGATTACCCGACACAACACCACCGGACCAACAGTCCAAAATAAACTGCAATAAAACACGGAACATAATACACATTATATTCCTAGAATATAAATGATTACAGTTACGAGGAGCTGCACAGCACAGCACGTTGTTTCACAGTAAACAACTAACATTTACGTTACTCATTACGACTGTTTACGTCCGTAATGTGCGAATTATAGCGCCGGAGATATAAAACGACTGCGAGAATTGAAGGAAAGCAGAAAAATTTAAAATGCTCTCAACTTAAAGAAGCCTTCAAATATACATCTCATTGTGTCGATGACCCGGTTTAATGGAACGCGAGGAGCTCCCCAATCCATCAAGGGATGGGGTGTCGTCGCCCAGGTGAGGGAGGTTTGTGGGTGCAAGAGATCGCCTCAAAAGGGGGTTTTCAATAAACAACGCTTTTCTCTCATTCCTAGGAGGCTAAACAAAGCCTCATCGACGCGTAATTATGTCAATATTGTGTATATGTCCAACACAAATGGAGGGAGCGTATTTCGTTTATCTTTTAATACTTTTTGACCGCTTTATCTGCGTCAAGCTGACTTCGAGATCAGATTCTAGAGACAAAATATCTTAGAAATATAAACTAAAAATATGTCCTTTACCTCTGTCTAGAGAACATGTAATTTAAGATTTCAAAAATACCTATTTCAACGGCTTACTGACCCATAATGACCTTTGCAATTATTAACAATAGGTTTCAATTAACGATCCCCAAGTAGTAGTTACGTTGATACGAGCCATAGAAACAGCCAGTAACAACACAAAAATTCCTCAAAAGAACACTATGGGCTAATTAAACACTCCTGGAGGTAATTATAGTTATAAAAGCACACTGCCATTATTCGCGGGTCCCCCGACGCGCGGCGCGTGCCTTCACAGAGGTTTATGACCACTATTAATCCGACCCAGAGAATTAGAAGCACAGTGTACACAATAACATGCCCTGGCGCCCACAAAATAATATCTCATTTTTCGCGAAGACATAATAACGTTATAGGCGCCCGTAAAATTTAATAAAAAAAAATAGAATATAAATAAAATAGCACCGAGTGAGTTTTTCAAGAACGGCGAACGTCTGATTTACGGTGTAATTGATGTGCCACGAAGATATATCTGACACAGATAGATGTCATGGAACGCGTAGGAGTAGGTACATGTTTGGAGTATTTCTCGTTCATAATAATGAATTCATATAATATAGAGTTAAGAACTTCAAAAGGGGTAAATTTGATGAATATGAAAGTAAAGACAAACAATCGTTTGGTGCTAGACGAGTCCATTATCGAATGCTTATAAATAACACCAATATCTCATGACAAATTACATAAAAGCACTCTAGTGGCATCGGGTTTATATCTAACGGTACAAATCAATATGAAACCATCGCAAAAGATCTCAAATCCTGACAAATACAATAGATATTTGCGTAGAGCCACCGCCTAGCTATGCCGGGAATCAGCATTCCGCTTCGCAGGTGATTGGATTTGAAAAGATTTATGGTATGAAAGGTACCTGTACCTACCACGTGATGCCTCTGAAAGTGTAATTCAATAACATCGTAATTTCGTTGTAGCACTAAAACGTACCAACTCTAGTGAAATATAACATAATTCTCGCTCGCTGTTCCAAAATGGATTCAGTGATAAATTTGCTTTTTAATGAATCTGTGAGCTAGTGCCATAAACTTGATGGGTTATTGTTTCGGACTGTTATTTTAAAATAATGATTTATATGATGTGGTTAAACCTTCGTGTACATTTTTTTTTAAATAACACTATAGTAAATAAAAAATAGAACGTGTGTTTTCAATTCTATTCACGTATGAAATACATAAATCACATTTGTAATGAACTCTTTCATAAAATGTGGCTATTATATAACTTAATGAATATATTATTCCATTTCAATAGCGATAATACAAGGAAATAGGTATATTGGAGCTCTAGCAACAAAATTACCTTTATAATTGGAAACTGTACATCCCAGTTTAATGGATAAGTGAAACAGCAACGTGGAATATGTGATCACAATAGTAGGGAAATCCACAATCAAAACTATTATTAGCATATTGAATTGAATGTTCACCACACGTATATGTTAGGACTAAAAATATCATCGGTGAATTGTGGCTGTCAACACTGCCTAGCTCATCTGGGATATTGAGCTTGAAGATATTTTATTGTATCTGTTATTTACATTTAAAAAAAAAATTCTTTCTTCCTTCTATCCCGTATGATCGTGTTCACTGCAGGTGCAAGCTGAAAATCAGAAGCAAATCCTGAGGTCGGGTGTCAATCTATTAGGTAAATGACACTATTTCGACGATATTTCGTTCAATCCCTCTATAATTTGTCTCTTTCGTTAACTACGCAATCACATGAGAACTCCATTCTCAAAGACATCTTTGCGCCGCGCGCCGTCTCGTCGACGTAGTTTGTATCTACTACCCTTGTGACACCACATCTGTTAATTCTATTTTATAACTCTGTCCGTTTACAATTTATAGTTCACTAGCTGCGTCCTGCGGCTTTGCCCGCTTTCAATCCTGGTTATAAACCTTCCTCTTGAATTACTCTATCTATTGCTGAAAACTGCATTAAAATCCGTTGCATAGTTGACGATTCTATAAAGGACATAGAGACAAACATTCATTTTTATATATATATAGATTATTTTCTTTCTCTACTGTTTTCTTTCGTTATCATTTTGTCCTGTCAATAACTATTTTTATTCTTTTGAAGAAGAAAAACATTGTAACACGCAATTATTTTCCTTTGAAGCCAGCTTACAAGAATACTGCGGTATTGTGGTACTTATATACTTGTCAGGTAGATTCCGGAACCAATATAATTGTTGGGTATTCAACGGAATCTCAGGAAATATGTTATCAGTAATGGAAATAAATATAGGTAAAGTTATTTCTCACGGAAAACTTACAAATCGATTGACGTGTTAGTACGTAGAATTCGTTAGGGTTTCGTTCGAGCATTCTAACACAATTTATAAGAAGGACGAAAAACTCTGGTGATATATTGCGGCTGCCAATTAGTGATTCCAGTTGGTATTCCAGGATTTATAATATGAGTGCTGTCACAGTCCCAGATATTCTAGTCTTATAATACCTTATAATATTTACGAACAGAAATATTACTGTTTATTACATAAGGGTACATAAACAATTATATAAATGAAGATAATGCTTGGGTGTAGCGCTCGCTCCAGCAGGACACATATTTATGTACAAAATCTTATTTTTAAAAGAGTAATTGCTGAATTTATTGCCGGCTCTTCTCAGTAAAAAACAACTTTCGAACCAGCGTTAGACCTATCCATTCAGAAGTGCCCGTGAAGGCATAGTGTATAAATATATTCAATTTTATAATTTTTTTTTAGAGTTCTGAGAAAAAAATATTATTTAATTTATATATACACATATCACCTGTTATTTGAATGAAAATGTGTACAATTCGATATAAATTTTACAATACTCTAAGAGCCTACGTAGTTGCTCTATAAAACTGTCTGATATTTTTTTAAAGACAAAGAGAGTAGGAAGAAATACAAATAACAGAACATTCCCGTTTTCAATTACACACCTTGTTGGATGTTGTTTGTGGCACATCTATTTTTAGGTTTAATTTCGCAATAATACCTACTAAACAACTATTACTATTCAGCATAATACATTACAAATACCGTTATTGTACCTTCTGGTTGGTCTTGAGTAGAACCAGCTTGTAATGTAGGTAATGTATTTTTTTTACAGTCGTCGATTTGTAGTGTTATGACATAAGCCCGCGGATTATACAGAGTGGTACAAAACTACCCGTAAAGCCGAAAGGAGGTTAAATGGGGCCTTATAACGAGTCCATTCACTATATTTAAGAACCGTAGTAACGCTGTATAACATACCCCAAAAAAATAAATTACTGATTTTTATGAATTAAAAATAGAAAAACTATTAAAGTAGACAATTATTAGGTAAAATAGGTACGTAAGCCTTTCTGGTTGATAATCTGGTTCCCTGACATGACAGCTTACTGGGGTTGTTGGCTTTGATAATTAATTATATTTTTACGGGGTATTTTGTAACACGTTGTATATGGTCGATGGTGAGCAAAAGGAGGTATGCGATACGATGTGGGCGGTTTCCGACGATTTACTGCACCATATGTTTTTACGCACTAGCACATTATAGATTATAGCGAACAAGGTCTGTTTATAAAGGAGTTGTTTATTTTGTTTGTAGTCCAATATAACGCATTCCCACGATTTGCGTAAATGCCGGCCGTTGAAATACGTGAAGAATTAACGTAATGGTAGTTTTTTATGTGACTGGCAACATAGGTATGATCAAACGTAAAAAAGGTACCTGAATAGGTACACAGGTCACATCACCGTTCTACAAATCTGCAAAGTTTTCTATGCTTTATTATAGCATCTATTGAATTAACTATTTGAGTCTTATTCACCTTTTCCAGATGTATTTAATTAAAAACAGCGCTTTCTTTCGGTTGTTGCACTTACATGATACACATCTTATTAGACAAAGATTAAGTACGTACTACATTTCCCCGTACATCGGTCATAAAATCATAACAAAAATATTGGTATTATTATGCATGTAAACGTGTAACTGAAAGAATTAAAAATACGTCTCAGGGTCGACAACGCATTGGCGATGCCCCTAGTGTTGCAAATGTCCATATGCGGCGGTGACCACTTACCATCAGGTGGACCGTCCGCTTGTTTGTCGGCCCACGTGGTATAAAAAAAAGAAAAAAAAACTATTAATACAACCACCTAATCCGCTGTACGTTAATGAAATGACAAAAGGATGTTGCCAGCTAATAGGTAATAGAAAAAATGCACTAACAAACGTCATTGGCGGTACATTTAAAATAAAAATATAAAGATATTTCTAAATACAAAGCCGGCGACCACATCGGTTAACCATATTATGATAAGGCCGTATGACGCACGTAAAATCAGTATACATTGATGGGAGCTTTATTTACAAGCTACATTACCTAACTGAGTTTGGAGGATATAACACAAACAAATAAAAAGGACCGGGACGTGATGGTATACGTCTAAATAAAAGAATAACATTCAATCTGGACATACAAATTAGTTTTTATGACATCATCACGATTACAGTGTCAATAGTTTGTCAACTTATTTACCTCTATTAACCATCAGACGGGTCATCTGCTTGACCATAGTAGTAATAAATCTAGAGCAGTTTAAAATTAACAGCGCGAAACTGATTGGCAATCGAATTAATGTGTTAATTTTACGTGTACACAAAATAGAGACATAATAGGGTAGCGGACTGTATTAAAATTAAGTTAAGAATTATTATTCATCAAAAAGATTGTCTCAAAACACCCCTATAAATTTCCTTCAATTTTAATTTTGTGATTATAGCAAATTTTATATTAATAAAACAATAAAAAAGTACCGCAATGGAGTATGAAAAACGATGTTCGTACTCCGTATTTTGCATACAAAATTTGCGTTTTGACAGATGATAAAAAGTAACTGATTTGACAAGGCAGTCCGGTACCCTATTATAGATGTAATCAAAAATGTATGTCTAAAATTCTCAGTAGATTGGTCTACGGAGACGCTGCTAACGACACCAAACTGAGTACTGATAAAGTATTTAAATATCCTCTGATCTAATATGTAACAACCATCAGCTCTGTATTCATTATCTATCTAAATACAATAAGCACATAAAGTATTCCGGTACAAATCTCACTACTATCTATACTATAATAGAGAGTGGTACTTGGTAATAATATACCATAAGAAAAATAAGGAGAAGAATAGAAGTGATTATAGCGTCTACGTCGTAGCAAGTGTGTAGGTAATTATGCTACGACCAGTCCCTCGGTAATGCAATTGCGGACATAATTAGACAGTCAAAGGACCTTAAGTGGACAGATTCTATTTGTAATAAAATTAAGAAATAATAATTTTTAACCAGAAAAATTGTTCTAAAATGGGAATACTGTTATACCGCTGGATAGGTAAATATACTCGTATAATATATTTATACGTTACTAAGATAAAAATTGGCTCATATGCCTGCGTAGAAGTCTTAAATTCAATAACAATATCGGAGAATTTGGGGCATCCGAGCAATTTCAATATTCCTCATTTCGTTTCGTTTGAATGAGTTCTTATACCAACCGACTTATTACAATAGACTAAGTAATTGATATTGAGCCTTGTAAAATGATCAATATGATGTTTAATAGATTTATATTTCACAAGCCACGATTATTTTGCGAGGAAATTCTAGGTACTACATTAAATATTCATGTGTTTTGAAATAATACAACGGTACAATAATTTGATTGATAGTTTTACTTCTATTTCTCTTGAATTCCTATTTTCGAATTGACGTTCAAACGAAAATAACATTTAGGCAATCTCGAATTTAATTATTTTTACCACGAATACGGCGTACGTAATTTGATTCGTGTTCACAAAACTCGGATCCACTGAGTGATAATAAAAGTGTTTTACGACTTTTCCGTTATAATTCAGTGAATAAAATATGTTATTAAAGTCTATATTAGGTTGTTTACATTTGCTCTTGATACGCATTGCAAAACACTTTAGAAAGAAAGAAGGAATAAAGTCTCAATTCTGGATGAACGACTCGAACTTTACCTAAATTGTAAAAGAGCTAGATAGTGTCGTGTCAGTTTAAATAAACCCATATTTTTTTACAGAACAGCAATTTTCGCTCTCATTTCGTATCGCGTATAATAATTTCTACGGAATGAATTTTGCCTAGCGTTCGATCCAAGTTCTTTAACTGCTTTTTTTACCAATAAATAGCCTGTCAAATTCAAATACTGTGGAACCTCATTATTGGCATTAGCATAACTAAAACCACAAACGTTCCGTTCAAATTGATATCGACATCCTGGCAGTGGCCAAAAGCGAGTTTGAAAAGACCAAAAAGACATTCTATCTCTGATAATCTTATTAAAACAGAAAGAGATGTACATACATAGATTGGTGATGCACTTTAAGATTAGCACCAATGTCGACCTGAATAGAATACTTGCTGTATACCACGATAATTTACAGAATCCTATTTTAATCTCCGTGGTTCTAGTATCCAAATTTTCAACAAATCTGCCAACAAAATCGGTTCGGAAATCTGACTTTACTGATACGATACCTAATTTCAGGGTAAATGTGTTTTTTGCGGTCGTTTATTTTAAATTCTGATCGCCGAGCTTGGTAAATTTACCTGATATAATTCCACGGAAATCAGTTCAAAGGTTTCAGAGATTAGGTCGTTCTAACAGAATGCTTAATATTGTTATTAAATACGCCTTATATCACCCCTTATAAATTTTTGCCAAATATATTCTGCTATTTCCAGACATCTCTATCGTCAATGTAATGAGCTACTCGTAGTACTTGTAATAAGATATTCGTTTCAAAGCTTTCTTAGCATGATTTTTAAATTTATGATCAGACATCTTAGCTACCGTGTTTTCTATAATAGAATCGAACACAATTACCAAAAAAAATTCTTGTTAACATGTTCTTGATTGTTGGTGTTCTTGTTAATATGAGCTATTCTAAAATATGGAACAAAAAATAATAATAATTAATATAATGGACATGAATTGACTCAAATAGTGCAATGTTCTTAAATGAATAGGTTACGTCATTAGGGTAAAAGTGGGATAGACGCCGCACCTTAAAAAAATAGAATTTAAAACCAAGTTCACGCTCTAGTACCAAGTTCCTCGGACAGATCTCGCCCCGCACAGCTCAGTCCGCGCACGCGCTTCGACAGGACTGCATGTGTCGCCGCTTGAGTTAAAAAAACGTTGCAAAATTTTATCGCGCTTGCATGATTGTTGTGACAGTGACATTTTGACGTGTTCAGAACTTTCGTTTTCGAAGGTAAGTTTTAAGTGTGTATTATTATTTAAATAGTATGTATCATTTATATTTATGGTGTGTTCATAAAATTACGAAATTATTTAAGTATTTTTATTTATTTGCTGGGGCGTCTATCCCTACTAAAAAGGATAGAGGCCCCACTATTGACTGAGTATAGAAGCCCTTAGAGGCATATATCCTCTATGACTTATTCACAGGTACTTAGGCTATAGGTAAGATTTTTTTAAATAACGTACCTATCTAGTTAATATGCAACTTAGTAGGAAAATTGACTTTCCAGTTTATTTATGAGCTGTTTATACCTTTACATGTCGTACTTCACTGTACTTGTAAAAAATAATGCAGCGTATCACCTAATTTCATTTTTTATTTTCAGAATCAGATTCTGATCAGACTGAATTTGATAAAGAAAATACTCAATGCAGAGAATGTTTCGATGACTATGCAAGTACCAAGTCCACGGCGGACTGGATTCAGTGCTTGATGTGTAAACTCTGGTTACACGAAGATTGCATTTGATTTATGGCGATTACTGTAATAGATGTGGACACAAGAAGAAGCTTGCAGCTCTAAAAGCTAACCTGGCCAAAGTGAATTCAAAGAATAAGTAACCTGGCCAAAGTAAACAGTATCATTGTTGATTATTTGAAAATTTTGATTACTGTTATTTTTTTTTAAGAAGGAAGCTTTGTTTTTTCCCAAAGAAGTCTTAAGGGACGGATTTGTTTTAAGTTATATTATTCCTAAATTTAGTTCTGTAAAGTTTTAAATAATTTTTAATAGACATTGTTAAGTTGCTAAGTTTACCCAAAGAATGATTGAAAGACTGAGCCATTTGTTCCTATAAAAGTGCCATTTACTTCAGTTTTACGGTATATTTGGATAAGAAAACCTTATAATATATTATTGCAACTAAGAAAGCAAATAAACATTTTATTTAATTTTCTACGATTTTTTTTTTATTACGGAGGCATCTATCCCATTGTAGGGCATCTATACTCATGTCGAAATTTTGCCAGGGGCAACTACCCCATACAGTAGGCATCTATCCTCAAACAATAAGGTTTTTTTAGAGCCGAATATCTACAAATCTACGGTATGCATTGAATAATGATATGAGTAGAAAGTAAGTATAAGGACTATAGTTGTTACAAATAGTTAAATCACTCGAATAGTGCTTTAAAAAAAAGTTATAGTCAGCTTACAGAAAGTGGGGCATCTATCCCACTTTTACCCTATAGTTATTTCCATAAATAAATCTCGTCTTGATTCACGAGATTCTTTTTTAGTATTACAAAAACAGTTTTACTGGTGATTTACTGGCACACCAATGACATGGGAAAAGATCCTATAAAAATATGTATTATAAACCAATTTGGCCGCCTCAACATTGTTTCCTTTCAGCAAATGCTGCGGAACCTAATTTAACAGCTAGAGTATCTACACGAGGACATTATATTTGTGGTCTAATACCAGACCCAGAAATAAAGTTTTATTGTTGAGATCAAGATTTGTGGCACTACTTAACTATCCACCATAAAAATTTATGAACTATCGTCAGCAAACAAGACTATATCTGAAAGGTCACTTACATACTTACTCAAGTACATATATGTATGTAAAAATTAATGTTTTTGTACCCTTTTCCTTCTCATACTATTTATCCGATAGCGATGTAACTTTAATGAGTCTACGTACACCTGCGAAGGTTCTTAACACAAAAAAGTCGCATGGCAACGCATGCCGGGAACTGCTAGTATATAAAAAAAACTAAAATGGCCCCAAAATTTAACCTTGGGGTAATTCGATTTCAGCGAAAGAGCCCTTCGATGTCCAAAGTAATATTCAACGTGATAATGTATATTCAAGTCATAGAAGATTGTAAAAACAAACGCTATCAATGATCATTCACAGTTCATAATTGATTTTACAAACTGTCTGGTAAATTTTGGACCATTTCATTTTCGTCACTGTTTCATAGTAACAAAACTGTTCTGAAGTATAAATACTTAAAATGGCAGACAGATGTAGGAAAAAAAAGCCTTTTCTTTTTTTGCAGTTGCTCAGTCAGACATAAACAGATAGCAATGAGGCAAACAGACGTCAAAATATGCATTTATAAATGCAGAATAATGCAGCTAGATTTATTATTGATTAGCGATGACCTACTTTAGTGTAGTTGATTAATAAAGTTATTTAATCACACTCAAATATATACGTTAATGTTTGAATTGATGTCTATCACACATTTACGAACGGATTTGGACGAAATTTGACGCAGAGGTTGAACACAAAATAAAAGAGTTATAGGTACAAAATAGGATTCCTTTTGCTCAAAAGTTTTATACATGCGCGTGTGAATTATAAACCCATTATTATTATTTTAAGAGTAGTAGAGCTCTTAGTGCCGAGTTCGTCCGGGGAAGTACTACCACCTTACCCATTTCTGCCGTGAAGAAGTAGTGCACTTGTATTACTGTGTTTCGGTTAGAAAGGTAAGGGGGCCGGTGAAATTACAGGCCCATGAGACTTAACAACTTCACGTCTCAGGGTCGACAACGCATTGGCGATGCCCCTAGTGATGTCCATAGGCGGCGGTGACCACTTACCATCAGGTGGACCGTCCGCTTTATTGTCGGCCTATGTGGTATAAAAAAAAACCCCTATCATTCCTTACTCTTTCTTTATTCTACATTCACAGATCATCAAAAATGCCGCGGTTTCACTCGCGTTACTGAGGGATCATGTATCCTGGTATTTATAGTTATTTACTATGTCACTTGGGAGTAGTGTTGCTTTCTATCAATGAAAGAATTATTGACATCTAATAAGTAGCATCGGAGATTGCCTCATACATCTTTCATCCATACATTATAACTACAAACATACAAACTTTACCTCTCTATAATATAAATTTTAGTATACATTTCCAGCTGGTGTGTTTGCAAATTCAACAGCGCATACATATTAGCATGCATGTGTGAGTTCACAACAACTAGCTGGTGTTATGTTCGAGCTGAGGCAATTGAAATAAAAGCAGTGTCAAATTTGATCGATAGGTCGGATGCATGGAGGTTATATACACTAGTAAGTAATACAACAGCATTTCAATTAATTCCGATAAACGATCATTACCTATGGTTAAGTTGATCAAAATAAAAGTAAAGTGTGTGCACTTCACTTCGCAAAACTATCTTTGTCTCTTTTTAATGTCGTTTTTTTCATTTTATCGAGTATCAAATCACAACAGTGCAAATCAAACCTATCTGTACGTTTTCTCGCACACATTGAAAAACAAACACTGCCATAATTACTGTATACTCTTAAAAGCATTTTTGAAGGCATATAAAGGACATGGATTCTGTGGAACATGGAGTGCCAACGTAACGTACCGAAATGCCCATTAAAGCCGATCCAGTATTTTTTTCCGCGGTCACACGACACTAACAACTTAGGCGTAGGCATGCTTTGATTTAAAATATTGAAGTTTATTGACACAATTCCAAATGTTCATACGAATGTTTGTTACTACTACATAGGTCCTACAATATTAGGCATATTTCTCAACTATTTAACAACTATACATAATATAGACTTCTTTATAGAAATAACGAATAAACGTCTATTGCTGGTCATCATACTTCTGGTTTAATTGAATGATTATTCATACAATCGATTACTCATATATTGTATCGAATAGAATCGTATAATTTAATGAATCAGATTCGCAGTAACTACCACAGATAGTAATTAAGGTAGTGTGTGTCATCGTATTTGATTGAAGACTTAGATCTTAGACGATTAGATAGTAGATATTACAATTTAATAACACAGGTAAAGATTTCCACTCACGTTTTCTATGGCGGCTAGGCGGCGCGGATCGTCCGCGATATTCTCCTGAGCTGAGGCTGCATAAAACTGTAAAAAAAAAAAACAAAATAAGTATAATTAGATAAAATAATTAGTGCTTAATTTTAATGTTTCTAGAAGCATGTTTGGAATGAGCAAGAACTGATAGTTGGATCGCCACGCTTCTTGGAGCTTCAAATAGTGTAATGTTGATTTTAATTAGCGTTAAAAAGTAATTAAAGGATAAAATCTTAATTAAATATATTAGTAACGTGTAAGTACAGAACCATCTGACTATGTTAACATTTTCTATATTCCACACAATCTACTACCTACTACCTTTCCGTTATTTCTGTTAACTTTTCCCAGGATAAAAAAGCAGCCTACGACGAAGTATAAGATCAGAAAAACGGTCCAGCCGTTTCGGAGTTTACTCGGAACAAACAGACAGTCATAAAAAAAAAATACGATTATTGTTATTACTACCATGTAGTAAAAAGCTGGTATTTTGACATTACAAAGAGATACTTCATATTTATTTATTTGTATAGATATAAAAAAAAATATGTTTGTTTGTCTTCTATGCGTTTCTATATCATCCAATTGCGCCGATTGCATGACCACGCTCGCCGGGAACAGCTATTTCCTTATATAAAGGTGTAACTCTAAGCAAACAAAGTTCAACAGATAACTAATGGAGTCGGACACCGGCACGTGTACGCGAAACTAAAATCATTAGCTCCCCGTAAACCGCAGACATTTTGTACTCTATTGCCAGGCACATAAAAGCCGTTCGATTTACTTTACAATTTGATAGCCTCTAAACGCCCACATTTGTTTGTAATGTCAAAATCTGCTTTTTAAATGAATATAAAAGTACGCAAGGTAATATTCAATTATAAATAAAAATTACACTTTCATCTGTCTGAGAAGAGATAAAAGAGAGAAGATAAAAGCTGAAGATCGAGCTCAGTGGCGTGCCATAGGTGAGGCCTATGTCCAGCAGTGGACGGAGATAGGCTGTTGATGATGATGATGATGATCTGTCTGATTCTTCCAGTTAATCACCGAAACTGCTAGTCCCATTTTGACGGGGCTTTTACTGGCATATAGGCGATGTCAAAGGCGAAACATACGCTATTTTTTATCCCGGAAAAATGTATAACAACATCCCTCACAGCGGCTAGTCCGTACTATAAGAATAGATCATTTATCGAAAATAGCTTTTATTTGTTAAAAGAGAGAGAGAGATCAATGGCAGAAGAGTACCTTATAGATTACGCGCATCCGACATACCAACGGGTGTTTTATCTCTATTGTAAATAGAACGGAAACTATGGTACAACCGTTTCAGGTTCCGCAGGCCGATTGTAGAATGCTTTCGTGATCGTCGCTGCAGACAATTTTGTATTACATTGATGGCGCTACGACTTATGTTCTACACTACTCACCCGCCATACCATCAATCTATTCTGAAAACGCCTTCAACATGGAATCCGATGAAGTTACACAATTCGGGTGCCGTTTGAAGTAAAGATAATGTATTAAGGCTATGGTAGGTAGTTTAGTTTTTAGATAGCAAAGTTTGCCTCTCACTCTATTTGTTTGCAAATAAATATCCTGGGCCATTCTTTACACACGGCACTCTCCCAAACGAAGCAGCGCTTGTATTATGGAAACCAGGTTATTGCTGCTAGGTAGCTGATAGCAAAGTTTCCCTCTCACTCTATTTGCTTGATAATAAATATCCCGGCCCATTCTTTACACACGGCCATCTCCCAAACTAAGCAGAGCTTGTTCAAGCTAAACCAGATAACTGATATACAACTTTTTCTCCAAATACATACTTATATACCAGCAGTCCCTCGCGGTTTCACCCGCGTTCCCGATGGATGTTACATATTCCCGGCATAAAAAGTAGCCTATGTGCTGATCTAGACTATAATCTATCTGTGCCAACGTTCATCCAAATCTGTTAAGCAGTTCCAGCGTGATTGACTAACAACATATCCAAACAAACTTTCGGATTAATAATAGTAGAAAGATTTACACACAGACACAGAGCGACAAGATATTTCCAGTTCATAAACACAAATGTTTCGGGTGGTACACTTATCCCTACCGAGCTATTCATTTACTAGCTATTCGTGTCATTTAACAAATACAAATAAGTAAATAAAAAAAACATTCCTTTTAAGTTATTCGGTGAAATTACAGGCACATGAGACTTAACAACTTCACGTCTCAGGGTCGACAACGCATTGGCGATGCTCCTAGTGTTGCAAATGTTCATAGGCGGCGGTGACCACTTACCATCAGGTGGACCGTCTGCTTGTTTGTCGGTCCAAGTGGCATAAAAAAAAAAAAAAAAGTTATATATATTTTTGTCTATAAAATCTAATAAATGAATTAAAAGAATATACAATGTATATTTGTCTCATGTGCCTGTAATCGTGCACTTATACCTACCATAAGGGATAGCTCGGTATGGATAAGTGTACCACTCGGTAATGGGCGGTGCACCTATCCCTACCGGTAGAAATAAATCTACAAAAAGTGCACTCATCCCTACCAGTAGGGATAAGTGTACCACCCGAAATATTTGTCCTGGGTGAGAAATGAAACCACGACCTGTGGCGTGGAAGTCAGGGTCTACAACAAGGCCAATTGGCCCGTCAAATTAATAAATTCATGCTGTTTGGACTGAAAGTGTTACAATTTGTTTAATATGAGTGATTGAAATGATAAATATTACAAACGTTAATAAACATTTGTTTGATACAATATTATTATGCTTTGAATCTAAATACTCTCTGCGATTATTATCTGTTTATACAAATAGAATACAATAAAATAAATAATTAGCCAGACAGAAATAAGGTAAATAGTTACTTTAGGCACCTAGGCGTTTTGTCCTACAAAAGGGTTTGACCTTTCAGTTTAAAAACCTGATCATTATAAAACCAAACACAAAGTCAGAATGTTGTTTACTTTACTGCGGCAATGTGAATAGGTTTGTTTAATATTATTATTATTAAAATGTAGCTAGGTACTATGTTATAAATTTGCATTAGCCAAGTAAAATAAAAAGCGGATAAGTACCACCTTAGAATATTTAACAAAACGTCGATATAAACAGTTTCTAGAGAAGTTCAGTTTCTAAGAATTCAATAAGGTATTTACTTTATTTTATTTATATTATTTTTTATAATAGCGCCCATAGTAGTACACACTATATCAGGGGCTCGATTCAGCCCCCTTATTCAGCTAATACAAAACTTCGTCGGCGAACCGCTTCACGGAGGCCTCGGAGAGCTTACCTCTCACGTGATTAGTAGACGAAACATCCTCAAGATAGTGTCATTTTCCTTACAGAATCAAGCCCCGGCTCGCCGACGAAGTTTGTATTAGCTGAACAAGGGGGCTTGATACTCAGTATTTTTTAAAAAGGAATAAGCAAATTGATATACTCACAGTAGTATTGCAGTATATTTATGCAAAACATAGTATTTTTACATTAAAATATAAGTCCCATGTAAAAACCTCTATCAACACAAGAAATAATCATAAACTAGTCACTTCTGTTAATAGACTTCAAAGAGTACAAGGTTCATTCTTAGGACTAATTAAACTACAAAAAGATTAAGATCTTTACGGGTAGGTTAGTATAAAAACGATGATACTTTGTATTTTCTTAGACAATCCCAACTCCGTATACATAAAAGAAGCAATTAATACAATATTATTCACTATTACACTATTTCGTTAGCTTATAAAATTATTATATTAAAACGAGAACCGAGAGCAGCTGTGTGTGTAAAATAACATGAATTAATTTGGCATCATTATTCCGAATACGCTTAATATATTTAAGTAACATTTACATTACTCTCTATCCAACTTCGTCCCTAAAGTATTTACTTTAATTGGGTTACGTAACAATGTTATCGTAAAAAAAAACCGGTAAAAATTTAATTAAAAAGTTTCATATTCGAGGGATGGGTCAGGAATTTAGGATAACGGCTATTAACGTATGTACCTAAATTAAGCCGTACATATATAATAAATTTACTGCGACAATATCAGCTTTTTATAAACGAAGTATTTTTGGTACAAAATACTTCAATCAGAAACGCTTTTATCTGAAATCTGGTCATTTATCTTGGAATTCTCGACTAGAGCAACGAGGCCTCGGAAAGCGGACCTCTCACGCTACTGCGTAGTTAGCGAAAGAGCAGGCACGACAAAAGATTGACTAGCTAGTGAAAACTTCGAACCCGAACTACAAAAAATTACAGCAATTATACCTTCAAACACAATTATCAATTAATACGTGACTTCATGAACAGACAAACGTCAAAACAGCCACGATACCGCTAAAAAGCTAGTCCCGCAAAATATTCGATCATTTAGAATTTTCCTCAATTTGTTTCATTACACTAAAGAGTACGTCCGTAACAGCCAGGATACATAACGTTTACAACATATGTATATAGGCACGAATACGTCGTCGCCTCCGGTGCCTGTTATTAGATTTCCGCAACATCAATACCGAGCGATGCTTTTACCGGGGAAAACCAATAAGGGACCTTTACTCGCGATGTCCCAAATACGTTACCTCTAACGTACCTACCATCCCACTAAAACATGTTACCCTCTATAGAAACTAGAAATTCTTATCTAGGTATTTTAGTAATTTTATCGCAGCCGTAAATATGGCTCTAGCTTCCATATTTGATGTAGTGAAAATTATTTATTAGTTTATGACACTTGTTTATCATAGACAATAATAGAAGGTTAACTAGTGTCCCAATAGTAAAATATATTGTTATCAGGCTAGAATAACTGTGTCACACTCGTAAATATCACAATGACGTCAATAAGAAAGTATGTAGTAAAAAATCACCACGCCTCTACCTCAAGCTCTCTGGCACATATTTGGGCGTCAATCAATGCAAAGATGCTCACATAAAAACAGTACCTCATTGTATTGAAATCGTACAAAAAATTCCATCCATATCATTGAAATACCGCCCTTCTATGGTACAAAAGCGACCTCCCACTTATAAACAGAGTGCTTTTACAAACAGTTCACGCACAACAAATGTATGAGAGCGACCTTGCCTCGTAAACGCTGGTGACGCACACCGTTTGCAGATGATTTAAATTGTGTGCACACTGCACTGCATTGCACTGCACATGACTTGAAGCTGCAAGTGACGAGAAAAATATAGGCATTTGTTTGAATGTCGCAACAGGTGGGTGTTATGTCTATAGAACGAAACGTGCACGGTCCTCTTGTCTGCATCTCTTGTGTTATCTGCGGAAACTGCGACTTGGATATCGTCGGTATAGAGGTAACAATGCCCGATGAATGCTCATTATGACAAGGTGTCGTGCTGTTTTCGTTATAATGGTCCCGTTGACTAGTCTAGGGTGACATTTGACAATAATACCTGTGAGAATTTGTCGAATTGACACAAGAATTCTAGCTATTTGGCAATGTTTACTTGATACGTTTGGTGTAAGAAGTGTTTTTTTTTTTTTTTTTTATGCCACTTGGGCCGACAAACAAGCAGACAGTCCACCTGATGGTAAGTGGTCACCGCCGCCTATGGACATTTGCAACACTAGGAGCATCGCCAATGCGTTGTCGACCCTGAGACGTGAAGTTGTTAAGTCTCATGTGCCTGTAATTTCACCGGCCCCCTTACCTTTCTAACCGAAACACAGTAATACAATTGCACTACTGCTTCACGGCGGAAATGGGTAAGGTGGTAGTACTTCCCCGGACGAACTCTGCACTAAGAGCTCTACTACTCTAAAGTGTGTGATTTATTTATGAAACGGCTTTACCGATTTTAAAGCAGACTTTTTCATACATTTAGTACGGCTTTAGAGCATGTTCTTAGATAGTATTTATTGCCATACCACACATTGGGTCGCTGCAATAAAGGTTGATATGTTTTTTTAATTTATTTATTTTTACATAGTCTACGCACTCTTGGAAGTTAGGCAGGATGCCGAAAGGTGCCTTAGGGATTTGATTTTATATTATTGCAAGAATATATTATATTACTTATTTATAAATTAACATATTTACGAGACGAGTTCAAATATGTTTACAATACACGTTGAGAAATACAACAACGTTTAAGTTATACTCAATTGTAAAGCCTTGACGAGTATTTTTCGTACACAGGTTTAATTTTTTATTTTATTGCCTGCTATCTACATAAAAGCCGAACTGTCTGACTAGTTTATGGTCTTGTTTGTTCATAGTCACGACTTAGTCTTTAGAAGGATATAACTATTTAAGTACCATAACATTTCAGTCTAGTCTTATCAGCCTTGATCACAATGATGGCATAACATCGGTTCGTGTGGATTTAGTTGTTTACCAAACTCTTCATATACAACGTCATATGATAGAGTAGGTAGTCTACTGCGCAAAATACATTAGTACAGTCATGTCTGGCATTCATTAGAGCTCCCAAGTGCTTTATAAATATAAAATTATTCAGTTATTTTGGATGGGCACTGGGCACTGGATGTAATCAGAATGTTAAAAAGGTGTCCCTTTAGTACTACTTCTTATTCTGCACCCTTAAATGAATAATAAATACAGGGTTGGTTATACACGTGTCAAAAAACATTCCATCAAAATTTTTAGAAAACTGAGGTAACTGAGTGTGCGACTCACCCTACATCCTGACAAGTTCCTACCCTTAATGTGATTTCTAAACGGATTTACTTCTCTGTCAAACGTCACTTAAATTTATACATTCTGACGTATTTTGACATAAAGGCCATAAATTCAGCCTGATTTAGATCGTTTTAAGGTTTATAGCCATTTCCTTTTACATTTGCAACGCCAGGAGTTATCAATCATTTGTCAACCCTGAGACGTGAAGTTGTTTAGTCTCATGTACCTGTAATTTCACCGACCCCTTACCATTCTAACCGAAGCACAATAATACACGTGCACTACTGCTTCACGGAAACGGAGGTAGTAATTCCTCGGACGAACTCTCCACTAAGCTCTATATATACATTCCAGCCCATAATTATTCACAATAGGTTATGTACATATATTTGTAGCAATTTGCCGAGTGCATATAGTCGACCGAGAGGGTGTTATGTCCATCCGACAATATAAGTAGTGAACACGGCTCCTAATTCAATATGAATAATGAATTAAAGAGAAGGCCGGCCGGCAGGGGCGCCGCGATATGCGGGCCTCGTACTTGCAAACACATGATAAACTATCCTCTTTTTGAGCACGTCGGCTATATGGGCCTGATAATAAAAGTACCTAGACTAGATACTCTATCTATTCTCATTTATGAATTGTGTTTGTTTTTATTTTACAGATAAAGTATGCATGCAAATGAAAATACTGCACACTTAAAGCGGTATTTCAACGCGGTATTGCGGACTTCCAACGAGGTAGTCACATTTTCCCGGGGTATGTTTAAAAAGCGGTAATCCCGGTTATAATCTATCTATGTACCTCACAAATTTTCGCATTTATCATATTAGTAGGATTACCTTAGCACAGACTAGATTACACATGTAAATCTCATGAAATAAACCGTCCATAATTTTACAAACATATTTACGTACGTGTCACAAACACATATCACGATTCAACACCATTATGGTGTTCGCATCATACAATACACCTATGAGTTACATTACCATCATCGGAATAGGTCTAATATTAGTGCATAGACTAAGAATTAGTCTTGGAACGATCGATTAGTATGCTATATAATTGCAATGTATATTTGGCCTGATAAATATTCTATATAGTGGACATTGCTGTCACCGACGCCGACGCTGGTCACTCGTGCCCCGACGCCATGAATTATGTATTACAAGTAGGTAATGATTCGCGTCACCGACGACAAATTACTGCACGTATATCGTCGAACAATGCTATCTAGTAAATGACATGAGCACTCGCTCGCCTGCTGATAATAATGCACCGGTATTGATTTAATTTCCTAATGTGATATGATTTTATGACGGATTATAAATATTGCCACATAATTGCAGCGCTAAGGTTAATATATTGTATATCCGTTCGCGTTTTGGTAATTGTTGAAACAGAAGCATGTAATAGAAATGTAACACGTGGATTTGAAAACCTAGAACGCTTGTATTACTGTGTTTAGGTTACAAAGGTAAAGGGTCGGTGAAATTACAGACACATGAGACTTAACAACTTCTTGTTTCAGAGTCGAGAGCCCATTGGGATTGCCCTGATATTGCCATCTTCCAGCCAGCTTCTGCCAGCTTTCCATAGGCGACGGTGATCACTTACCATCAGGTTGACCGTCTGCCTGTTCGCTACCCTACATGAAAATACACGAGTTAGGTTGGAGCTGAATGTGTAGATTTTTGGTAGTTGGCAAACGAAGAGAAAACCTTCGTTTCTATTTTCTTGAATTTGCATTGTAGCGCAGTAAAGTCAGTAATTAAACCACGTAACCTCGTAGTTAAGCCTCGCCCACGGATTCGTTGAGCTTATCAGTGTTTACCTATTTATCTGAATAAGCAAACAATTCCTTCGCAAGTTGCGAGTTAACCGCCGACTTTCTCATTATATTGCTTAGATTTCTCCCCTAATAAAGTTGTGCTGAGGATTTGTTCTGTAAAACAAATTGTTTTAGAGAAAGATAAAGATTTTCAGCAGAACTTCTCGAGACATATTGAGTTGTGGAAATGTTAGAAGTTACATTGGAAACTATTTCATTAACAGAATTGTTGGCATTATTAGAACTTCGTATTGGTTTTGTGATGTTTCACACGAGTTATATATTATATAAGTAACTTAATGATAATTTTGTTAACTGTTTCCATCCAGATTATATCCGCGAGAGATATGTCTGATATCCTGGTACTCCAGGTAATTTACTACAGACCTGAGTATCAGTAGCAACACTGTATGGAAAAACCTTTTCGTTTTGTGACAGCAGGCCACAAAAACAATAATTTACTGTGGGGTTTTCAAAATCGCAGCACACTGTCCGAAATCTACGATCCAAATAGACTTACATAACACAGATTGTTTTTAGGCGTTTCGTAGTAAGTCGTGATTTAAAATAAAACATTACCATATATACACTCACACACACGCAAACACATACACTAATCAACCTACACGTCTGCAATAATAACCCCTATTCAATCAACTATAGTATAGTTCTGATTCATAATTGAGTGTCAAATCTGCATATAGAGCGGCACCGCGTTATCTAGTCATCGCTCATATTTGACACATTAGCGTTGGTTGGTGTCTGAGATAATATGCCAAGAAAAATGTTTTTCTTTTTTCTTTCTTTCTTTCAATAGGGACTCGCCAAGATATGCTTTAAATATGTATAGCAAATATATTGTTATATTTGAATATATTTGAACTAACTTTCATCTCGCTATTTAGCCATATTTTCTCCTCAAGTCATTTTCTGACATCAAATTGTAGAGTGAATGTTAAATTAAAACTGAGATTTATATTGATTTATTAACTTTAGCTTAGCAATGTTACAATGTTACGTTTTAACATAACCAGATCGTACCGCCAGAAGAAGAAAAGACAGGTAGATCAAGTAATCATAGATAAAAAAATAAATACAGACATCTCTATGATGAATACAATAAGGCGCCAAGTTCAAACTAGGTAACAGTGAATATATTTGTTATACAAATGGTCATTAATAGAGCGATATCATAATAATGATAAAATATAGGTATAGGTTTCTTGACCACAATCTTACCACACCGAGATTACTTACCATAGTGACGATGTGGCCGGAGGAGGTAAATACACAAAGCCTAGAAGTTCATGAATTTATAACCGTTTATTTTTTAACTGCAACCTCTCATAAGAGGTCTTTGAAATTTTGTGTGACGAAAAATAAATGAATGATAAACACAATTTATGCTATTCAAATGCGATTGATGAATAATTAATATGTGTGCCTGTAATCCAAAAGTTGCACTTCTATCGTGTGTACGGCATTCCCTATTTTTTTAAATAATAGTGCATGGCATCACACGCATGCTTCAGGTAAAATTATGAACAAAGACAATTTTCCTTGTGGCACGTAAAAACCGATTCGCAAAATATATAAAGTTCGGAGGTTATCTGTAGAAACTTCCCAATGAAATAAATTATAATTGCAAGATATTTCTGCAAACTGAGGTTAAACTGCGTTATAATTATATAAGATTGAGGATATTAATTAAGGAACAGATTTTATTTTATAATTGTTCTAGTTTTTAATTTTTATAATACTTTACATACGAAACAATACCAAAAGAAAAATCTTAATCTGGAACCTCGAAAATAACAATATGGCGTAATTGTACGGGGATAAGTATACTTCCGTAATATTTAGGTATTAATCGCCATCTGCATTGTGCGAGTATCAAATTACAAATACGCCCATTTCTATCAATGTCAAATGTTTGATACGAATAAATAAACAGAATCGAGCATTTTCAGCGCATTTAAAGTTGCTCCACCTAACCTCCCCCTATTAAATAACAAAACTAAATTGAGTTCTAATGTTTTTATTCTGTTCGTTTCCCAGTTAAATTAATCTGTGGAAATTCGGGACCCTTCGTGGAATTTAAACTCTCGTAAAATAATAAAGTGAGAGGGAAATAACTTGAGTAAAGACATAATGTTTTCACTTAACTGTTTCAGAAATGGCCTCAGTTCTTAAAACAAATAATTGTTTTACTGACTGATTATAAGTGAAACAAATATTTTGTACGGACTATATCTAATATGAAAAGATTACCTAGATCTAGATGTATCTAGACTTTACATCTACTCTATCTCTACATACTAAACATATGTCAGTAACACAGTTCTTAAAACAAATAATTATTTTACTGACTGATTATAAGTGAAACAAATATTTTGTACGGACTATATCTAATATGAAAAGATTACCTAGATCTAGATGTATCTAGACTTTACATCTACTCTATCTCTACATACTAAACATATGTTAGTAACACAATTTGTACCTCGAACTGGGGCCATTTCTGATACAGTTAAGTGAAAAGATTATATCAGGGGACACAAATAAGTTCCATTGAAATTATTTTGAAAATAATATGACTGTCACGATCCGTTTTGGAGACGATTATTAGCAACTAAAACATAAAGTATCAATTAATATTTATTTTTATGATGTAATAAGTAAATGTTATGTAATTAACAAAAATACCAAAGTAAGTAATTAACATTAATGAGAAATTTTTAATTTTTTTACATTGCACAATCTGTCTGAAATATGGAGTAAAGTTGGTTCAAACTATTGCTATTACATCCATGAGATGTTTATCGCTCTGCTCAAAATATGTCGGTCCACCATTTGGTGACCAAGTCTATATCTTAATAGTAAATAGATAATAAATAACAAAGCATTACATTGGTTGAAATGCAAAATATTTTGTTCTCCGTGTAACATGATTTGAGCATATTTACTAAGACAAAAATCCACACCTCCAATTTGCAAAATAAATATTTTTCATCTAAAAAACATGCAAATTAATGTAATATACACACACATAACCCTACACGCGTGTGTGTGTGAGAGCAAACAAACTCGAGTAAAATTTGTATGGGAATAACAAACAGATGGCGCTAACGAGGCAGGTGCGCGCGCGCCGGTCATGTCAAGGCTCATCTTTTTATGGTCAAGGTTGTCCCAACATACTTGTGATTGAGACTGCTAATACAACCACATAATATTATTCAATTAACTGATTAAACCAGCTTTTATGAATAGCCGCATTAATTATACGCATTAGTTTTACGACGCGACGCTTTAACCTGTTTCTTGTAAACTATTTAAAGTCAAATTGCACGCGTTGCTTTCAATTCACTTCGACTAATACATCGCGTGTTAGCTTCCTATATTAAGGAGTGAAATATCGTTACAGTGACAAATAATTCACATATTTTCAACACTTGTTGCGCCTTTTATTATTCATGTTGCTTTGAGCTGAACTGAAAGTTATATTATACAAGTAGCTGTCCACCGCGGTTTCACCCGCGTTCCCGAGGGATGTTGAATTTTCCCGGGATAAAAGTACCCTATATGATATTTCAAGACACGCTCTCTATGTGCCAAGTCTCATCCAAATTCAATAAGTATTTTTTCCGTGAAAGAGGAAACAAAATCCTCAGAATCTTTCACATTTATAATATTAGTAGGATGATACAGATACGAAAAAAAAATGTAACCCTCCAAGATAATAAAAGGGTATGAGTCAAACAGTCGATGTGCCGATGAAAAATACTAGTATAAAATTGTTCCATGGACTTCGTGGTTCCAAACAAGGCAAATCTGAGGGATCAGCGTAATGTTATATTTCAGTTTGTTTGCCTGGAGGCAAGTAGCTTGTATCTATTCTACAGAGACTCAACAAGTCAACTCGTTACGCATTCAGCCGTTGAAGGAGGCCGCGGCCAATTTAACCTTCCTCTTTCCTCATTTCGGCAGTTGTTTTCTTTGATAAGCCTCTGTAACCCACCACTAACAGGACATAGAGGATATTTCAATGATATAACATTATATTAGGTTTTAATTAACACTGAAAGCTCATAAAACATTATGATGAACGTTAATCGTTGTAGCCAAGTTATGATTTATTCCTAAAAGCCTTTTTTAAGCCTTTGATGTTCCAGTTTCAAACAACCTTTTGAGGTAAGCCTCGTAGAGCCAAATAAACCGATATGTTCTATTACCTAAATGAAGATGGAAATATAAATTTGAAAACGTATTTTTGCGACTGAGTGAAGGTTACGAGACGTAGGTACTAGTTATATATACTAGATTTCGGCTGTGTGCTTATTTCTCGAGTCTTCACTAGATAAAACATTACATTACAACACTACATTATACCCAATTATAAATATATTGTAACAAAATATTTTACAGGAGACGAAACATGCTGTTGTTTGTCAAAATAAAAATGTCTGTCGTCAAAACATAACCGAACCGCCTGGAGGTCTTTCCTGAATTCCTCGCCTGACATTGGCTCAACCCGGACTAAATGAAAACAAAATGAGAATTATAATTAAACGAGACTTTATATTAATACTTCAAAGTCCAGAGGGGATTATACGACGGCAAAATAATGAACTTCATAAAAATATACTTTGGCAAAGACTGTTGGACCAGTTTTACTAAGCGCGATCGCACACATTATATTAGGTTGTAAAACAACGAAATTGGCTTCGGACAGTTAAACGATTTACGAAGATCGAATGTGCCGGGCCGTAACACATAACGATGACGCTTGATGTGCACAGATAGCGATAAAATCGTAGTGCCGTTCTATATCAGTGTTGACAGAGAAGACAATATATTAATAGCATAGATTAATAGAGATCAAATCATTGGTCCTGACGTCATACGGGAATTTAATACTTACATGGAGACGGTATGATATGATCGAAAGATATTACAATCCTCTAAGCATAAAGCAATGAAGACATTTTCAATGGTCAAGGGTCTGAATTCGTTACCATCAGTATATTTTGATAAAGACGAACTTTGTTTAAGGGTGTGCAAAATTACTCACAAAAAGAAAGCTCCGATACTAAAACTAGAAAAACAAAACACTACGTCCAATAATAGAGATAAAAGAAGCACGAAATTCTTCACACGATACCAGAGTAAACAATTAAAGGAAAAACACATGTTGTTCATATTGCCAGTATTTCCTCGGATAATTCTAAGAGTTTAGAGTTTCAATGGATAACGGTACCTATTCTACTTAATATTTGTATTATAAATGCGAAAGTGTGTTAGGATGGTTGTTTGTTATTCTTTCACGCAAAAACTACTGAACCTATTAGGATCAAACTTGGCGCTTAGATAGAGCATGCCCTAGAAAACCATATAGGATATTTTTTATGCCACAAAAATGTAACATCCCTCGGGAACGCGAGTGAAAACGCGGGGGACAGCTAGTCTTTAATAAAATTATAGTCAAGACTAGAAAATGATATTGCAGAATACTACAACTACCTACTTTCAAATAGATAACTCCATAGATTGTGTAAAGTAAATAAATTACCTATCTTATCTATCCATTAACTCGATGACTACACCATTCGCCCTTAACAAATTGCTCTTATCGGTAAGCAAGCATCAGAGGAGTAATTGAGGTAGAAACATGCAGTTATTACCATGAACATGTTGATTGATGAACTATGAGAGCACCCTATTCAGCTAATACAAACTTCGTCGGCGAGCCGGCGCTCGGAGGCCTCGGGGACCTTACCTCTCAGGTGATTGCGTAGTTAGCGAAAGAGACAGAGCAGAAGGACCGCGACGAAACATCCTCGAGCTAGTGCCATTTTCCTTAGAGAATCGAAGCCCAGGTACTAGCTGTATGTAGGTGAGGGCAGTTTGCAGTTGTGGGACAAAATTTCACCCCCATTGATTCGGACTTTATTTCACTTTAAACTCAAGGTATATGAGACCTAAGAACTTCAGATCTCAAGGTCGACAACGCATTGCCAATGCCCTGGTGTTGCAAATGTCCATAAGCGGTGACCACTTACAATTAGGTGGTCCATCTGCCTGTTAGTCGACCCTACTTGTCATAAAACAAAAAACACTAAAGTCATTATATAACTTTTAGCTGTCCCCCGCAGTTTTACCCGCGTTCCCGTGGGATGTCACATGTATTATACATAAAAACCTTCCTCTTCAAACACTATCAATTTATAAAAGCCGCATCAAAATCCGTTGCGTAGTTTTTAAGATTTAAGCATACATAGGGACATAGGGATATAGGGACAGAGAAAGCGACTTTGTTTTATACTATGTAGTGATATACTCCTTCACTTAGAAAAATCATTACTACCATGACAAAATTAAAGCTTTTCATACAAATTATTATATTTACATTTGTATATACGAGGTGCCCAACTCCCGCAAATACTTTTACAGATTTTTTACGAAACTTAATAACTTCAACAATCGCGATAGCAAACTCGGGAAATGGAGTTGGTCGTGAATATTCGGTTTCTAATACACGCCTTTGAGTCGGGGAAATACTACCAACCAGATATCTCGCGAACATTTATAAATAGCCCACCTCCATAGCAATAAAATTGTGCCAGAATATTTTTTAATATTCTACAGTTATTTATTGAATTGCCAAAAATAACACCAATAATAAATCTATACTAGCAGATGTTGGTACACTATAAAGTGAGGATTTAAGTAGATATAAAATTGTAAGGTTTTGTATTCAGTTTATAATTACGATTTATATCGATTGCCTGCATGATTGAACTTAATTGCGGCTTATGACCAGGGACCGGTTCGATTCCCGCGTTCGATAACGTACAAATAACGTTTCTTTATTATATAGCCCGGGATGGGTTGCGTAGGCGAGAGACGGCGACAATTCTCAAGTTCTCAACACATTTCGCTTGGACTTAAAATATCTTCAATGAAAATATGGCCGTGGTACTTAACCTCTCCCTACCTCGGGGAGAATGGGCGTTACATCCATAAAAGTATTTTAACTAGGTAAATGAGTGTTATGGCGGCATCCCGTCTCATTCTTTCATAACTCTTCGGGCTTTATATCCTTACTTATATGTGGTATAGAATAAAAGGTTTAACAACGAGAAAATATGAGTATGTTGTAAAGCCCGATTTATGATTTTACTAACTTCCACTCAGCTTTTGCGCATTCCGGAGATATATCATGAAAAAAAGTACTATAATGTAGTTCAGAATATGCTATCTTTGTGCCAAATTCCATTAAAATTCGATCAGCCGTTACGGTGCTCAGTCCTCACAAACACATACCATCCCTACTAATATTACAAATGTAAATGTAAGTTTGTTTGTTACGCTTTCACGCGAAAACTACTTAACCGATCATCATGAAACTTTGTACACGTATTCTTGGAGGAATTTGACTTTTTATCCCAGAAAAATGTTACATCCTACAGCTAGGTAACGCGGGCCAAAACCGCAGGGGACAACTAGTACTAGCATGAAAAATAATTTATCACATAACATTATATAGGTACATAAATAACATACTATATAAATTTGTCTATTTAAATTTGTAGTACCGTGAGTGACGTAGTGTATGACGCAGTTGCTACACAACAACGCAGAGATTCAAGCGCGTATATAAATGCGCGTGATACGCACAATATCTGTGCACTTACAAGTACACGTATACCATACTATATAACTATTAGTATATATTGTTATATTAAGATGATCATACCGTTGTGTTAACTATTTAGTAACATAGCTTATAAATCCTACTAAAATTATAAATGCGAAAGTTTGTATGTAAGGATGTTTGTTACTTTTTCACGTAAACTACCAAACTGATTTGGATGAAACTTTGCACATAGATAGAGCATATCCTGGAATAACATATCGGCTATTTTTTATCCCGGGAAAACGTGACATCCTACTGGAACGCGGGTAAGACCGCGGGGGACAGGTAGTAAATTAGAATACGACATAATCTTGTTGATGAATTGACAACTGAAGTTAATATTAAAGGTACATTCAGACAGGTAAAATGTCATAGAATAATCAACCTTATAGCTTTACTTTAAGGTTCATATACTTATATTTATATTAGACGGTTACTTAAGTCACTTATTAAAAGTATTTCGTCATATTTCTGGCTATCTAAATGGAAACAAAAACGGAAAAATTGCTAGATAACGGATATGGAAAGATTACGGAAAATCCGCTATACAAGACAATCAATCACATGATCTTATCTAAGATCAATCATAAACACTTACGCTTGTACTCGTAAAGGTGGATTAACTAAACAAGTGGTTTAAGGGCATCCGTCTCGCTCATTCATAAACGAAACGATCGTGAAAGACGGAGTCTTTAGTATTATCTTCCACGCGGCATTACCTTTAACCAAAATTAATATTCGATCGATTAATACTCAAAGGAGGTAATGTCAAAATTCTTCTTAAATCCAAAGATTTTAGATCAGAATATACATTCCAGGGTTATAAAAGAATTTATGGGACGTAGCCCGGAGGTATTCTCAAACTCGATAAAATATTACTCTTTATCATAAATTCAAAGGCATTATACTTCAAAGCACTTCGTTTGTAGCAAAAATAATTGTTTCTCTTCACACTCCATAACTATCATGGCTATATTTAAAACACTTTGGTGAGCATTGTTATCTCGTGTTTGTTCCGGCTATGTAAGATTTCAGAAATGTTGAGTGATGAAATATCTCTTTGTTCAAATACTTATGGCAGCGCATGTGAAATAGCGCACGAAGGGGAGCGAATAATTTATTGCCACTTATCTGAGCTAATTTGAAAATGTCAATCTGAATGCCATCACGTGATCTTTCAACCATGTCAAATATCTTGACAAAATGCACATACTCGCTCGAAATTAAACATTCTAATCTAATGGTGCAGAAGTTATAAAGGGTATTCTTATATAACGCCTCAGGAAAATCCTTTCAATGTACAGTGGGAAAGGCTGGACGAACCGCGTACCTACCGTCCTAAGTCGACCTTCGTGTCATTGTACAAAAGCATTGAGCGAGCGGATGAATAATAAAAAGGTTCATAGCGAACCAAAGCACGCTGCCATAATAGAATGTACACGAATATGTCCGTTATGACAAGAATAGACTTATTCACGCTTGATGAATTCCAGAAAATTCATTTTGTCTCCGAGCCTCTCAATTCAATTAGGTTTTGAGATAATCGACCATAAATGGGTCTAATATTAAACGGAGAATCAACAAGTATGGTGACGTTGAAAGTTGTATCTAATACCAGTCATGTGGACTGACCGACGGGTAACGCTTATCTGTTTTCGGATGGTGGCACATTCTTCACAGTAAGTACATCCTATATTATATTTATAGTTTGCCGCTATCGCACAGCGAAAACAGACGGTTCCACTCTAGAGGGTCGAAGTTTGTATTGGTTTTAGCTTACCCACAAACTTGAGTGATCGTATAGACTTCGATAAACTAGTTAAAGTCCTAACAGTTACCCAGACGGATATTCAAAGTGATTAAGACTCTCTAGATTCTAATACAAACATTTGATACTGTAAATGTCAACCTGGCACGTGTACTGTACTACTCCCCAGCTGATTACTAAACAAGATCTGTAGATCGATTAATTACAGTACAGGCGATACTGCGAATCGGAAACTAATAACCTACACAGCTTCCATTAAAGGATAATAATTTGCGGTACGAGAAAGTTGGGGACAAAATCTCATTTCAGATAATTTGAAACAGTTTCACTACCTTCATAATATCATATATGTGAAACTTTGTTGTGTTTACCACGATTGTCATTGAAATTTGGGGAACGGAATTTGTTCTAAAAAATCGAATCCCCGCGAATCATAGATTCCTCGGAAACGCGGGTAAAATCGTGGGACGGAAGTCAGTTCTTCATAAAATCCTAAATATATGATAGACAATAGTAGTATTTTTATCAGTGTCGGATGGGATCGGTCACGTCGATGTGGCGGAAGCCGTCACTCATGCATACTTGATGACCCGTACCGTGGCTGCCTCGAAGTCCCCTCCATCCGACGGGCTCGCGATGAGCTTGGTTACACACCCTCGCGACACAAATATGCTGTGCTGTTAGATCACGCACTCGCAATACGAGCCTTTAGTTACCGAAGCTGAATATCGGAATGTGTATAATGAGCAGCAGATAATTGTGATTGCATTTAGTCATCATTTATGATAACTGAGATTACATTACTGGCCTCACACAGCTCCTACTTCATCGATTTCTTCTCTCGATTGTATGTAGAGTGTATTTTAGGTCAAGGTTCAATCAAAGTAGTAGAGCTCTTAGTGCAGTTCGTTCATAACGGTATATCCATATCGGCCGTGAAGCAGTAGTGCACTAGTATTACTGTGTTTAGGTTAGAAAGATAAGGGTATTTTGATGCCCCTAGTGTTGCAAATGTCTACAGGCGGCGGAGATCATTTACAATCAGGTGGATCATCTGCTTTATTTTCTGGTTTCTTCTTTTTTATATGTGGTAGTAATTACAGATTAATTTTACATAAAAAAGGTTGAACTATATTTTTCGCTAGCGAAGTTAGCTTTGCCAAAATAACCCAACGGGCTTATGTAACTTAGCACTTAATTGCTTGTCGTAGCTTTTAGTACATATTTACAGTCGACTGCCCGCTGCTGGACGCCAGGTTGCAGCTCTAACAATATTAATAAAAAAAAAAACAAGCGTTGTTTTATGGCCGCCGCGTAGTTGCGCACTTTAGGAGTGACTCTACGCGGGCGGTCGGGTTCATAGGCTACAAAGGTACTTTTGTCAATATAACCCATAAAGGCCGATGGGTCGTCGGGTTGCTATTCTATAACTGAAAGAAAACGCAGT
The DNA here is from genome assembly GCA_907165245.1 of Habrosyne pyritoides. Classification (NCBI taxonomy): domain Eukaryota; kingdom Metazoa; phylum Arthropoda; class Insecta; order Lepidoptera; family Drepanidae; genus Habrosyne; species Habrosyne pyritoides. The sequence continues at coordinate 3,165,231 of OU015587.1, read as the reverse complement.
TCTTGCTTACAATTCATGTCAGAAGATAAAAATCAAACTGGATTTATTTTAAAGATGTAAATATATAGACATTGTCAATGGTGCTTCCATCGTTTACAGGTTTGATTTACATTAGTGTACGTTTTCAATTTATAACCACCTCACCACCTGCAAGTGTTGATTGACTTCATTGTTAGCAACTATATGTGTCCTCCTAGGAAAAACACTAAATATTATGTTGCTAAACAAATATGATATCACCATTGGACCGGATGTTACCTATCCACCTTATCGATTATGAATACATCATACATAACAGTGTAGTTATCGCCGTTCATTGGCAAATAAAGCGTAACAAATTATTGTGCTCGTCGCCGACATTCGTGTGGCTACTGGTATCGGCGCAGGGCAATCACAAACCAATCTGGTCCTTAATCCGGCAAGTTAAAGGATAAATTACTTCACGTTTACCCGTGGGAATTGGCCGGGCTGATGTGAGATGACGCAGCAGGCGGCTGAATATGTTAAATACATACTATCCTGAACTGTGTCACTTAAGTCTGGAACGCCTGAATTGCGTAAAACAAACACGTGTTTGAAACGTGACCTTAGGAGTGGCACAGGAAAGAGGGGTAGATAGGTACAAAGTATTCCAATCTTTTTTGACACAAACAGCTCTACAAGAATTTCATGTTATTTTTTATACCATCGCATTCCTAAGCATTATGTGTGGGCAGCGCTCGCCGTGACTAACCACTTAACGATGAAATCTCGGACGAAAACCAAATAGAGTCCGAATGAGTCACAGATCAGATAACTAGTCTAAGACCTACTGGACTTCGGGGACTGATTCATCGACTATGTAACTTAACCGACGCTGGCGCCACTTTATTTATAAGTAAAGTTATTTCCCAGAAATAAACGTCCTTGGTATTTCGGTATCAAACGGATATAAGCAAATACTTATTCTGTGCCATGGTTTAGTACAGAGGTATGTTTTAGAAAGGATATAGTGACGCGGAGTTAATTGCTCGAGTGTACTCACTGTCATACAAGAGTGCACTTAATATCCTGTGGAGTATTCTGAACGTTAAAAAAAACCCTAATTACGCTCATAATGGTAGCTTTTTATCCATCGTTCAAAATTGTCGTCGCGTCTTGCAGAATTTTACTTGTTTTTCTTGTTTTCTATAACTTGATATTTCGACATTAAAATCAAGATACCGAGTATCACAAAAAGAGTATTAGACTATATAATAACATAGACATTTTCTTTTTCTTTACCATTATGGATAGGATGGTGTTAAGGTGATGAGCACACAATGATCAGAAGGGAACTGGCTATCAAGTCCAGTTGAAACTCTCCGGTAGGTGTTTGGCGGTAGTTCAAAATGAATTTGAGGGTGGTAGCCAGCCAGACGGGTACTACCAACGGATCTTTTTCTTCACCGAAACCATCGTCACGGCAATTGACGTCACTACCATTGGTTTTTTATTACTTGTACGGTATCGAAACATAGTTTCGGTACATGAAATGAACCGAAAAGTTAAATGTAACATTTATTGTCTCTTTATATTTCAGAGCCTATCTTTTTAAAGCCCATTGAGTTTATAAATAGGTAAATAGTTCGATGTAGCTTCCAAAGCCGCTTTCGGAAAACAACCGGCGCGCAATAGATGTCTCCAATCAAGATTCTGTGCACGGATGAGTTCCTGAGTAAGTGACGTGCGAGGACTAGCATACATATGAGATTGTTGTCACGTCGGAACGACAGTCTAAAGACTCCAAGCGAAATAGCTATTTTAGTTTTACTTTCGGTTGGGTTAATCGAATAAATCAGGATTTTTATTATTTATTTTATGGAAGGCTTTTATATTTATTTGTGGTTTTTGAATTGTAGTTTATTTTTCCGCGAAATAGATGTTTTAGGTGTAAATGAAAAAAAAGTATGGTAATGAGTTTACAACGCAGTTTTCGATAGAAAATTACGTGGTGTTATCGTTTCCGCCGATTTTTTTTTAACTCAAACGAAACATAGTAGGTACTTAAATGAAACAAACATGCGTTCCATTAATTGATTTGAAGCTTAACTTGATAACGTTAGTAAGTACCTACGAGCGAGGGGTACGATTCTATAACTTTCGATATTTAATATCACTATCGTCATTTGTCACAACAAACATGATAGATTGGGACTGTTTTATTTTTGTGTTCTATAAAACGATGCATTTTTTTTTCCTTTTGACCGACAACCAGGCTGATGGTACCCCTGATAGTAAGTGGTTGTCGCCGCCTAAGATTATTAAGTCTCATGTGCTGGGGACACCGGCTCCCTAACCTTTAATTGTATAGCTCCTATTGACACCAACACAATGCAAAACAAACCAGTAAGAAATATAAATTCAAATGTGTAGATGTTGTTTCAAATGAATATGAATAGTTGTTTGGCACCATTTTGCATGCCTGGATTTTAGTTCCATGTAAGGTTGTATACCTCTGTGTTTTGAACTATTGTTTTCGTGCTACAAAAAAGGAATGAGAGCTTCTGTCCAACTGCCTTTGGTAGAGTTCATATTATGGTTGAGTTAACAAATGGAGATATAATTTGGCAGTCATAAGGTACCTGTTTAGCTTAAATAAATATAATGCTACATTCCACAGCACTGCTTTTAATTTAAGATCTGTTACATCAAATTGGATTTTAGTCCATATTGAAATAATGTTAAATATTGCATTTTTACTGGTACACTGTTATTTTGGCTATTACAAATAAATACAAAGTCATCTTTTAACATTCAATTCTGTGTCTCAGATAGATTGGCTGACGACAATTGATAACTGTCCAATTAAAAAAAAATATCAGTAATATATTCTAAAAATTTGGACAAAACAAAACTAAAATTTGAATATAAAATGTGTTAAAATACTTACTGTACATTTGAAGCTATAAAATTATCAATTCATAAAATTTATAAATAATATACAACAGTACAGACTGTAAAGGAAACAGTCGACTATAATATTTAATTTATTTTTCATATTCTAGGGTTTTCCCCAATCAGTTAAAACCTAGGATATAGCCAGTAAATGTGTATGGCAGACAAAACAGATATTTAAACATTATTAGAGTGATATAGAAAGTTAAAATTACTACTTAATTTATATTTCATGGAGAAGTCCAAGCAACTTATAGTAAACAACAGATCTATAATTATAACATCCAATTATTATACTACCGGTAACTTACAATAAACTTATTAAGTAAATTAAAACTTTTTTTTCAATGTGTAGATGAAATTTGTCATCAGGATTACCAATACTGGGTTATAAGCATGGTAAAAGCAAGTTTAAATTAACATAAATTATTTTATGACCAAAATTTTTGGTGTAAACTTCAAAAATGTTGTTTCAAAAGTTAGCTTACTGTACACACACATTTCAATTAACCTAAATATTACAGGAACTACTGATATGATTTACGATAATGACGTACTGTGCCGTGGCAATTTACCAAAAACAACACTAACACAGGTACAGAGAGCTTAATAATTCCTGCGCCTGGCCCGATACGCGAAAATGTTAATAATACCCCCAAAAAAACAACACGTATCCATAAAATTGGGACCGGATGAAAATATACAAAACATCTGATTTATTTCACATAGAAACTAAAATTCGGTACTCACTTATTATCAATGGAGAAAAAACTTTGCAGCTCCTTTATTTATCACTACAAGTTCAAGATGGAACACATCAGCGAGAATACAATAATTTGTGAGGTACGGTCGGTCCCTCCCGCAATAAATATATTTTTACAGTAACATTACACAATTATTCTAGAGCACGATTACACGGCATTGTAGTCATAGAAAGAGACCACTATGTAATATTACATTAAACACCACGATACCACTTCACCCCAAATCACATCACCATTTATTGCGCACGCAATAGTTCAGTCAGATGCTGTGCTCGAGCAGGCAAGACTCACATTCGGCCATTTGATTTGACTGACTAGTGATGTTGAACTGACATAATTTGAATATAATAACGATACATTGAAGCAAGAAAATCGATTTTTATTTGAAATAAAAAACGGGACTGAATGAATCAATGTCGTAACTCTAAGAATCGAAATAATTATCATAATATTTTCGTATTCTATAAATTATGATTGCTAATCGCATCTTTGACTTCATTATTAAATATCAACCTGAAATAAATCAATATCCAAAATGATTCAAGGCTGTTTTATATTTTTATCACAAGACTATACGGGACTGGTGATAAAAATAGAAATCTAAAAGGTTCATTGAAACGCATTTTTTTATATTAGTATATGAAATTTAATATGAATTAAGCTTCTTATAAAGTTAAAATTACAATATTATCCGAAAACTTTCTATTTCGTGATATTTCTTAAATGGTATGAGTGCCACTTAATCGCTGATTTAGTTTAACCACGTAATAACGCTTAACGCGATATACCTACTAGAGACAAATATACAATGGAAAAAAATCAGACTATTCGGGACTGGTGATAAAAACAGAAATCTAAAAGAAAATTTCTATTTTTATCACGTGGTTAAACTAAATCAGAGATTAAGTGGCACGAAACAGAGAGTTTTTGGATGATATTGTATAACTTTATAAGAAGCTTAATTCATATTAACTTTCATATACTAATATAAAAAATGCATAAAATTTCCAATAATCAACCAATGAACCGACCATTTGAAACAAACTTTAAGAACTCGATTCAGTTATTCAATTATTTCATGACATTCAATTTGAATCGATTCCAGAATAGTGAATCAACATCCTTAAGTCGGGCGGGCGGTGGTTGACAGTGTCAGTGACACATGTTGAGTGTTGCTAGGGGTGTCTCCAACTCAGCGTGCTAAAATAAGGGTGCTGCTAGTATAAATAATGCTAATAATGTCTGTCTATGAACAATTAGCCTATCGTAAACAATCCTTGGTATGTAAAGTAATAGACAAAAATAAGCTATAATATATAAGCATTTGTCTAGGATAGATGCTCCTTTTTTGTTTTGTAATATTTAGCTGGAATGAAAATAAATAAATTAAGGTTGATACTAATAAACTATCTCGCAGTGCCTAAAAGCGTGATACTTAATTTATTGTTGGTTAGGCTAATGAATTTGCGAAAGTGTGCGATCCTTAACATGAGTTAGTTCTTATAAAAAAAAAATGTTTGGTTTATGCCTTAGCTAGCAGGTTAAAGCTCCGTCGGTGACCAATCGTAGGACGCAGTAGACTAAAAAATTTCTTGCACATTTCATATCAGACTCAACGCCCTCTATTTGCCCTTTTATTGGTATTTCGCGGTACGCTATAAATATATTGTTAGGTATGCTGAGATATTTTATGGTCATAAGAAAATGATCATCACTACATAGGTAATTTAAAACAAAGTCGCTTCCGGCGTTTGTACGCTTAGATCTTTTAAACTACGCATCGGATTTTGATGCAGTTGTCATCAATAGACAGAATGATTCAAGAGAAAGGTTTATGATGTATGCTTTTATCCCTCAGAAATGCGGGTGAAACCGCGGTGGACAGCTAGTATTATATAAACTACTCGATATAATTTGGTTTGAAAACAATTATCATTTAAGTAAATAAAAATAAAACAAACGATCCGGATTTTCAACACCTTTACTCAATATTTTAATAATTATTTTAGAATAATATAAATATCACAAATCAATAACTCACAATCCATAAATCCTAAAGGTCTCGAGGATGGAAAATTAACAATACTATAAAGGCTATTGAATAAAAAAATCCAAATTTAACATAAATATAAATTAAATTGGAAATTTTAATTCAATGTCAAAGGCCCGTTCACAGATAATAATGACGTATCGTCATATGGTTGGGCCTACAGCCCTATACAGTAGCGCTTTTATTTGTATCGATGAGTAGACTAATAGGTACCCATGGCAACTAAACATTTAAAAATACTTAAATTAAATTCCCTCCAGTAGCTTAAATGGTTTTTTAACCCAAATATACGTAACGTTAATTAACTGTAAACACAGATTTTTTTATTTGTTTTACAAATTAACATCAAAAGATTTAATTACAAAATTATAATCAGCCCCCTTATTTTGTAACTCAAAAACGTATTGTGATCGTTTTAAGTGAACAGTGATTAATAACTTTATATCTGAGATTTAAAGTTCATTTCCCTTCGTGACATGATTTTTTTGTAGTGCCAATTTAATCAACTGACGCAAGCAAATGTGGATTAGATATCAATCCAATAAGGCATATAATTTATTGTTCACTTAAACATCACAATGACAACTAAATCTATGACTATACTGAAGGCTATAGACTATTGTACTACAATTTAAAATGTTAAAGCAATGTTATCCACTATTAACATAACTGGTGACAACAAAACTTCTAAAGATTAGGGGTATTTCAGATTAAAAAATATTTATTTAGTTCAGGTCCGCGGAGGGCAGTTACGAAGGTAGCCGATGCTAATCCTCATTTAGGTTTGAAACTGATCTTTTCCAATCTTAAAGATATATTTTAATTTGACAAATTAGCCGGCTGTATGAGATAGCGAATCAACTAGTACAAAGCGTAAAAGCCTTTTGATATTCTTAAGCATAGGCAGTTTGGACCAAGCATTACTATTATGCCGGTACAACTAGATTCAATAGTAGTATAGTCGCAAAATCATTCATATTTTAAAAACCGGCCAAGTGCCTGTTGGGCCACGCAGTGTGTAGAGTTCTGTACAACATCTTAAGATACAAGTTATTGTTTAATATAAAATTTTACCGAGTACAAAGCTTAAGTTTGTCTCACATAACACTTTACAATGACACTACGGAATACAATGTTTTAATTTCCAGTTGATGAAGTCATATATTTCATCAACATATATTGTAAAAACCAATTTTCTTATAAAGATTCAAATTTTTTTTTTCAAGTAGTTTACTAATTTAAAAAAAAAACAATTATGGTTTTTATTGTGACTCTTCTTAATCTGAGGCAACGTACGAAATATCAACTGGCGTTTATCGCTCAGTAAGCAAACAATTTTCCGTTGAGTTTGGGCTTACGTTGCCCCATGAGAAAGAGTCTTAGGATTAAACTACAGCTAACAATTTAAATATTAACAGGAAACCAAATAATATAAATATGTCAAAAAGAAATCAACAGTCTACTAGTTATGTCTGCTATACAGCTTCATAATGGTGAACAAATATTTAATACCAAACTTATTTACTGGTAATTCTTAACTCACGGTGCATGCCTCCGTGGCGGAAACATATTTTCTTCAACGACAATCACACCGCATAATAAATCATAACCAGTACGATTGTATTTGAATACAAATAGCACTACACAAAGTGGAAAGAGTAGCGATATAAAGAAATTCTTAATCAAAGAACGGGATAGAGCTTTAAAGAATGTTAATGGTCTTCCTGGATACAGCAGTACTGTCTCCCTTTGTCGCCCTTCAACTGGTATGATCGAGGTTGCTGACACAACGCGAAGGCCAAGTATAGCCTTGCCTGGCGTAGCACCACCCGAGCGTCCAGGGTTGCCCCATAAGCAAATGGCCTGAAAATATATTTATTTAAATAGCTACATACCGCCCTGGGGTTTCACCCACTTTCACGAAGTACCTAATGTGTCTCGGGTTTTCTAAAAGCCTAAGTGACTTCAAGACAAAATTACTTACTAATAGTGAATTATTTATTAAAATGTATCCAGTATTTTTTTAAATTAATACATTACAAAGAAAAATACAAATCTTTTATCCTTAAAACATTATTAATTATTATAAATAAATGTAAACATTCTACTACATTAAATACATAGTTACATTTTATTTTATTAATTTAGGATACACAATACAAATTATAACCAAAAGTTAAACATTGAATGCGAAACTAGAGAATCAGGTTCAATCACACAATGAACATCAGCTTACGGTATAAGAAAACATTGTGAGGAAACCATCCATCTGATAATCCTCTAGTTGAAAATTTGTCATGACAATGACATGCACCTGCCAGTATTGCCAGGAATGTCAGAGAAAAAAATCGACTCTGCCTCTAATGTATAGTAAATCTATTATTCCAATGGTTAATTGTATCATGATGCTGTTAAACCTTATCATAACGCCACAGAGCTCATTTCTCATTATCACTCTAAGATGGCTTTGCACTAAAATTCAATATTTAATGTTATTTTTCTAATATAGAAATTAAGTCTTACCTCAAAAATGCAGACCATTGTTCTGTAAACGGTCTCAAGGAATAATATATCAGATGTCAACTCCAATGCAAACTGGTAATCATCATAGTTTTCACTAAATTTGTAGAAGTCAAATTTGTCTAGATCTCTGAAAAGTTAAGTTTATTGATTAGATAATAATAAATATTGTGAGCTTATCCCTATCCTAACATTACACCACCAACCCAGATATAAAACAATGAATTTTTACTTTATTTAGGGAAATCCTAACCTGGAGTAGTCTAGAAACATCCTGTAATCTCAATGAAAGTATCATATCAGCACAGAGATGTCCACTATAAAAAACATAGCCCACCCAATGGATTTCTACAACAAATAGCCATTGGTTTTTTGCATCAAGTGGCTCCTACAAATTAAATAATGTATTATTAAGAATAACAACAAATACTCACATAACTTCTAACATGTCAACAGCCATATAAGTGATAGCTAACTTCAGTGCGAAGAGAAGCAAGAAGTCAATGAATTCAGCCATCAGCCTCTTGTGTATTTGTGGTATAACATATTCATAGCCTCCATTACTAGCAATCACTGGAAAACATTTAGTTGAAATAAAGATATGCTACTGCAATATTTAAGACTTCTGATGCAATAAATGTCCTTCCCCATTTTAGATGTTTATTTTTAATAATTATAGTTAAAGCATTTTATCATGCTACTACATGTCTAGGTTCACGATTTCATTATTATATGTCATATAATAATGCATGTTATAGCATGGAATTAGTACTATAGGCTATAATGGTGTTATAATTTACAATAAATAATTTATATTGGATATAGTTTAATGTATTTATTTTAAATGCATACTCCATTTAAGTTCGCTCAAATTATCCATCTTATTTATATTTTGATTATTTGCTCACCTCCAAAGTGTCACCCATTGGGATTTGTACAAAATTATCAAAATCTGCAACAAGCCTTAAACTAAACATTGAGTTAAACGTACCATCAGCGGGCGGGTGAGGACTTCCAGGATTTTGTCTGCCAAGTCTTATATTGGGAATTTGAAACGGAATCTGTGGTCCTTGCATCTGATAGTTATTGTTCATTATTGGCGTAATCATTGGGGGCTGCCTACCCCGGAACGACATCATGTAGTAGGGGAAGCATGTGGACAGGTTTTGATATACCTGCACCTGATTGATCCATAATCGAAGAGCCTGAAAATAAGTTTCACGTTCAGATGCAACGAGCGGAGCGTCTTCTTCTTCTCGATTATCCGTCCCATTCTCGGTAGGCCCGCTGGTTTCTTGATTATCGGTAAGAATGTCCGTCATTTTCAATAATGATCTAAACAAACATAAATACTATATTGCTGAAAATTTAATTAAAGTACACGTCAGATTTGTTGACAGATATGTTTTGCTTTCGATCGATTATGACAGAATTAGAGGTGATCATAACTGGCAAGAAAATCGATTATTAGATTAATCGGTTACAAGATTCTACTGTCCCAGCACTATTATCTATTCAGTGAACCTTAATCATCAACGAAAATTTAATACGTTTTTTGAGACTTTTTTTCCCTTCCGTCTACACTCTACACGAACAAAAAATTGTTTAAATATACCTACCAATTGTATGTGTCGGAAGATTGACTTGATGATTGTCTGGTATATTGTAATATATGTAGGAAATAGAGGAAACAAAGGCAACAGTGAGGGAATGAATGTTTCTATCAAAAATTATATAAATAAGTAATAAAAATCTAAAGTTAACCTTGAATACTGGGTTACCTTATTTTGGTTTTGGTATGAGGGTTTTGAATTTATGTGAGTTAGGTCAGCAAGCTCAACCACTTTACCCTTGGTAAGCCATCGTGCTCATCAGTCTGAGGCTTGGGCTCGATTCCTCGTTCTAATATAAATATAATGCTTGATTTTAAAGTAATGGACTGTTATTTAACATACAAAGCTAGTGTTATTTTAATTTAAATCGAATGCTAAGTATTTTTTTTTTTTTTTTTTTTTTTGAATGGACGAAGGTGTTAGCCTCAGATGGCTCTGACACCCTTACGCGGACAATATCGGTGAGCGCTTAGGGCTCTCAACCGACGAATGCTAAGTATCGAGCACCTATGCTTAAGTAGTCTGTGGTTTTTACATACATCTTGAAATGCGTTTAAAAACCAAAATAATTATATTAAGATCTTGTTTTATAAATACTTATTAAATTATTAGGTTTTATTTGTTATGCGGACTGCTATTTAATTTTGTTTTTAATATATATATTACTATGGCTGAAGATATGCCTGCAGCCCCTAGAGAAAAACAAAATTTTCGCCACGAATAAATTTTGCTGAGTTGGCTTATTTCATCGCGCCGTCAGTCTGCCTTAACGTGGCGGCGCAGCGCTCGTGTGCCGCAGGAGTGGCTCGCTGTTTCGAACTGTCATTGTTCATGTAGTTTTCTGTGATAAGAATTACTGTGAAATTTATAGTTTAGAGAAGTAATATATACAATCACGATGTCTACCTCCGGTGAATTCGGTAATCCCTTACGCAAGTTCAAGCTCGTTTTCCTGGGGGAACAGAGCGGTAAGTCGATGGCGATTTATCGCCCCCTCAGTCGTACATTTTTAATATATAGTTTTGAATTTACGATACGTAGTATAGATTCGTCTAGACTTTATCGAATTACTGACCTACATAGGCTCGGGAGGTAGGAGTCGGCGGTTTTATGCGCGGATAGGGTGTCATTATATTAGTATCGGTTACGACTGCTCTGTGCCGAATTACGTGAAGCTGCGATGTAGGTTACGTTCTCCGAGTACATTGTAGTCGTTGAACCGTCTCTAAAGTATGTTCTCACGCATGCCGTCGCCGTTATCAATCGTCTTCCTTGATTAAGCGACTGCCGTGTCAATTATATGGTGCATTCACTTGGATACTTGTGTTTTTTCAGTGGGAAAGACGTCGCTCATCACTAGGTTCATGTATGATAGCTTTGACAACACTTACCAGGTGAGTCACTCATAACTGTTGTATCCACTTACTGTCCTAGTATATGTAGTCTTTTAATCTTATTGGAATATCACATCCAGTTTCATGTTGCATCATTTTACTAGACTTTATTTTACTAAATTAATAATTTTCTATTATTGAAGCTGTTCAAACATTTATTTTATTACTGTTTCTTATCAAGTCACTAAATATGAAAGTGTAATTTTTTTATTTATATTTCAACTAAGTAAGTTTTTCCTATATTTTATTTTTACACACAATAAACATGTTCATGAACAAATGTTTGTCTTAGTTGGAATTGAACCTGCAAACTCTGTTGTAGCAGTTAGGGTATCTTGCCACTACACTAAATGGCCTATTACTATTGAATAGCAGTTGGTAGCATTAAACTACATTGAAACTAACCAAAACATTATTTTTATTAATAGCTACTTCTATAATGTCTTTAAATGAAAGATTCTTATAAAACAACTCCCGGAGCATATGAATATGAAATTTAACCACAATCTTCTAATCTAATAATTTAACTACAAATGATTAATAAATAAGGCTATTTTGCTAATCACAAAACATAAATGATAATTGATTTAATATATATTTTAAACACAAGAAAAACTATCCAACTGACATAATTATCAAATGGTAATTTTGTATGAACTGCAGTAGCTAATCTCAAACATTTTCAAAATTCTCTAATATGATAACAGAGTTCTCGAAGGATCTAACTAATGTATACCATTGTGAATAAATAAAAGTTTATAATATCAGTCAAGATGCAGATAAATAGCTGGAAAATGCAGACTTTTAGAAGATGAAAATATTTTGTTGTTCAATGTATATATTGACGGGCCAGTTGACTTGGTGGTTAGAGACCCTGATTGCCAAGCCGCAGGTTGTAGGTTTCATTCCTACCCACGACAAAAATTTGTGTGCATGAATATGTCTGTTTGTTCTGTGTCTGGGTGTAAATATCCATATAAGTATGTATTTAAAAAGTAGTATATGTAGTACATCAGTACAAGCAGTACCCTCTATTTAATTTGGAATCTGGTAACCATGTGTGAAGAATGTCCCAGGGGGCTATGTAAAAACATATTGTTGTACCTTAGCTTCTAATGACAATAAGTAAGGATTTCAAATGGCACATTTTTTTATATAACACCAATAAATATCAATAAAACCCTTTCAATGCTTCCTACTCTACATTTGCATTTGTAACTTCACAAGGTCTTTGATAATGGTTTATTGATCACAATAAAATATGTATTCAAAGATATTGATGATAACACAGGTTACTTGACAAACAGAGAATTTGTTTAGGGTTGACTATGAAAAAAATATTATTGTTATCATGCTTTAGACATTGCTCTGTATATACAATTAAAGGAATATACCTTTATTTATCATTATTGTAGAGTATATTTGTGAATCTGTCAGAAGGGATGTATTTGCTTGATTTTTTTGCATGGGAACTGGGAGCTGACAGGCACCAGACTTTTACTCTTAGTAACATGTCTAATGGTGGTGAATCTCTATTTTATTATGATTTTTCATGTCTTGAATGAACTACAAATTAAGAAACATGAAGAATATGTGTAAACTAATAAACTATTTAGATATATTTTGAAGAATCTTAGAAATGTTCTTCATACATTTTTATTTAATGCTAAGTAATGTAAAGAAAAGTAGGAGTTACAGACAACTGATTTACTTCTTTTGTTTGTTCATATACCTACATAATTTTAACAAATACTTTGGTTTTTCAACTAACATTACTTGAACATCAAATTTTTATCTTAGTTTGTGTTCATTAATTTTATAAGCTACTTAAACAACATCTTTCAGTTCTCTATATTTATACACATATTATAAGGAAGTAAGATACAAATCCAATTAAAAAAGAAATTGATATGGATTAGAAATCCTGGTAAATGTTCATTCTTTCGGGAACATAGGCGAAACTGACGGAGGGAACCTTGTTTAAAATTACAGTGACAGTTACAGGTTGAACTGCTACTATAATATTGATGAACATTGGGCTAAGTGGTCAGTAAAGAAGATTATTTATAACTTGCGACCCGCCCTATCTTCGGCTATGTGGTAAAATATAATGGAATAAAGGTATTATACTCATAAACCATCTGGAAGAAACTCTTAAATGAAAACAGCATCAAAATGTATGTCATGGTTTAAAAGATATAACCAACAGACAGAAATGGTGACTTTGCTTTATACTATTCAGAGATATGAATCTTTAATGAACCATAGAGTACACATAGAAGAATTGTTTACGGTTTTTTGTTTTAAGTACATAAATATTTTTGTGTTTTAGCCTTATTAAATTAGTTTCGATACTATATTGGTGTGAATTTAAATTAGGGTTGTACCAAAATGATTGATTTTATCAGTAAAATTTTATTGCTTGATAAAATTTTGTTTGCTTGATAGTGGATAAACATTTTTTATGATAATAATAAAATTTTATTTAATTTTCCGCTGCTGAGTTTCAATGACAACATTTTGATTGTTTTAAATGAGAAAGGTTTGAAATTAGAATGTAAAATATACACCCCCAATGGTAAAATCACCTTGTTAATTTATGATTGTGATAAATTTGTCAAATGCCTAACAACCAACAATAGAAAAATACATTGATCATATCAGCACAACGTTCAGCCGCTCAACTACATTCTAATTGTATAAAGAGGTAATTCATTTTTTTTATACAATATGTAACAAAAACCCTGTGGTTCCTTCTACCTACGTTTTAAGAATCGGTATACATACGTAATAAAGAAAGTCATTTATAAAAAACTGTAAACAAAAATAATTAAAATAAATATTTAATTATTAATATTTGTAATGTTATCCTGATATCATACCTCTGCATGAAGCGATGACCCGAAATCACAAATAATAGGAAGAAGTTCTACCCGAAGTGCCGCCGCGCCGCGCCGCGCCGGTTATCTACCTATTTTTTCTACACAAGTTCACGACTTTGTCAGCTGTTGTTTATAACTTTAACGAATGAATCTTTGAAAATGTTGGTTTACACGATATTTTTATGCACAATTGATAATTGTTAAAAGTACATTTAACACTTTTACATAAACAAAATAAAGTTCCCGCGTCTGTCACACAAAACCTAAGTACCTACTTGCATTTTAATGGATTAATTTATTATAATGTCTTCTAGACGGCCACGGAAACGCTGTTCAATATGACCACCTCGTACCTCGACACATTTGTTGCAACGCCTAATAATATTTTCACGTACGCTTTGTAAAATGGAGGTATCAAACTTGATGTGGTCAAATGCTGCTACTATGAAGCGTGAACGCATTTCGACCTCCGTATCCCACGGTTTTTTGAACACCTGTTGCTTAACAGTACCCCAGAGGCAAACAATCGAAGGGCGTCAGATCAGGTGATCTTACGTAAACAAAACACAAGTCACTCACAAGGTCAACAATAACATCCGTTCGAATGTAAGTTGCGCGGGAGACTAAGGAATTCGCTTATGATTCGCAGGGCGGCGGGTGGTGGGGTAAAGGGGTAGGAAGGCACGTGGCAGGGATACGAGGCACGCGCCTACGTTTTAGCGGCATCTTCTGTCGCATCAATGAAAGCCGCCGAACTCGTAGGCTATTTAGCGAAATAAACATGTATTTGTAAAATCAGATACTCTAAACATTTTTTTGAATGTGTCGATTTTAATAGTTATTTGATTTTAACCTTTGTACTAGCCAATGTTTATAATTGTTAAATTCTAATATCATTAATGTTGTTCTTGTAGGTAATGTATAACGTTCCTAAAAGGAACAACAGGGTTTTTGTTACATACTGTATAGGAGCTAATCTTTTACTGATTCGATTCTGAAAATTCTTTCACTGATAAAAATCTGCTTTATTACTCAGTGTCATGGAAATTAATACATTTATTCTGACATACACATGACATAGATTATGTCTTTACTCCGAGAACACATAAAATCCCTCGGAAATGGGGGTAAAACCTTGGTACAGAAGCTAGAATCCGTGGAAAATGTGGCCACTGAGTATTTATTATTTTATCTTCTTTTCCAATATGATAATGATCTACATCCCCTGCTAGGTAACAATAATCATAAAATATTATGTCGGCGTAATACGTACGCTTTCTGTGCACTACAATAAACTTTCGGACACTTTACGGCCGGCCGCTAGACGCAACCCTCTTTGGGTATGCATTTGTTGTTCTCTTTGTGCACGGTGAAAAGTGCACAGTCATAGGTATACTCTTTAGTCGCTGCTTACAGCACCCTAGAAATAAGGTCGCTTCCAGAAATCAATCAGTATAAAAAGTACCATCCAAATAATCAGTTTATAATGAATACAGGCAACAATTGGGATAGACTTCCTGTCGAAGACTATGTACTTGGAGGACCGCACGGTGCGGCTGCAGTTGTGGGATACCGCCGGCCAGGAGCGATTCCGCTCCCTCATACCTTCGTACATCAGGGACTCGACCGTTGCTGTCGTCGTTTATGACATTACTAGTGAGTATACTTATTCTGTTTGATTTTTCAAAGCTTGCTAAAGGGGGAAGTTCTTAGGGTGCGTCCAGATCAGGCGATTGCGCTGCATGCGCGCAGCACAGCTGCTCAGCGCATTAGCAGATCGCACGACAAAATGAACGCGCGCAGCTCACGAGCCTTTCGCAAACGTCATATACGAGTATACTCGTATTCACGGCGCGGCGCAGAGATTTGGGCACACCCTTATATTGAATACTTGATAGCTGTGCCCGAAACTACGTAGGCGTGATTACTGAAATTATGTTATAGTTTTAATTTTCATTCGTAAGCCAATTTTGATGAAATTATATGTTGCCCCAAGCTACGTCCCCGTTTCTTGTGAAAACCTCATTATAATTAAGCTTGTAATTTCGGTGATTAGCGTATTCAAACAGACAGAAAGTTTTCAAAAATGGTCTTAATGTATTCTGGTACACTCCCTACATCGCAATCAGGTTTTGGCAAATATTTTCAATGTACAGACACGAAATTTTACAGTTTTATTATAGTATCGATATATGTATAGTATAGAAGCAAAACAGCACAATCTCATCATGGCACGTGATGATGTGTACCGTCGTTTCGTGAGTTTTGTTTTAGACGATGATGAGCGGTAGAAGAAAAAAGGGACTGAAAAAAGTGCAGTGATTAATTAGAGAAAGATAAAAAAATGTTTGATTGGTATCTTCATGTTCGTTTTTAAAGATCGCGCATGCCAATTTTTGTAAATGCACCTACTGCATACATTTATGCATCTACTCTTACCCTACAGTTACCCTATAGTTTTGCTGCTCTAATATTAACAATCTATAAGATTAGATACCATCACCTTAAAACTACAGAAAATATCAGGATGGGACTGCTACAATTCGACGGGGAATTTTTCCTAGATATATAGGCTATATATGATATCGCTAAACTCGGATGAAACCGCGGGGGACCGCTAGTTTGAAACTCAATCTGCATTATCATGTAAGAAACCGTATATAGGTGATCTTTATTTCAAAAGTAATAAGGTTAATTTTTCTATGATTATTCTTAGCTGTAAAAACTGGCCTATTGAATGTGATGACTTTAGTGGAATTAGAACTTTATAAGTTAAATATTAATGGCTCTTTCAGAATGTAAACGAGACATTCTTGGATATAAGCTACTGGTATTGATATGTCATTCATCCAAATATCCTTTTTACGACCATCCAGCGCCAATACTAAAATATCAATAGTGTGCTTTTAGGGTGAATGAACCCTTTGACGTACATGGGTTACAAACAAAAAGGGTAATGTGTTTTAAATGCTTACACACATGTGTCCGTCGTTCAATGGTGTCTTTTACGTTTTCTCTGAACTGTGGCTTAATTAATGACTCTAAGAGAGAGCTGAAAATGGGTTACAGTGACAAATAAACCGCAATTGTAGACCGATGATACCCAAAGTGGTCAATATCGACCCCACGGTTGACGACCTTTATGGGGTCACATTTTAATAACACGCTGTGTTTGCCTTCAATTGTATTTGCACTTATAGTAATACAGTTTTATAAATTACTAGCTGTCTCCCGGGTTCCCAAAGGATGTAACATTTTCCCGACACAAAAAGTATCCTATGTGTTATTCCAGTGCATAATACATCCATACCTACAAACCTTTGGCATTTATAATATTAGTAGGATTAACTTACTTAATTGATTAAATTATCCATGATTTAAGATGTAGTGTAATTTACGTAGTTAAAACTAAAAAAAAAATGGGGTTCCATTACCTACATGTAACCTAGGTCTACCTGACAAAAATGTTATCGGACCTCTGACGTGGACAATAGATGGGCAAGAGGAGCTTAAGCATCTCATAATTATTAGAATCATTACACGTAAGTTCCACGTCCCCAGCAACGCCCAGAACGGGAACCTAGGGTTCCACATCCCAGTTCCTTAACTTACCCTCATTTAAAAGCCTTCAGCACAGCCCATATAGGATGTAAAAGCCAACAAATACATATGTTTGTGAATTAGCATCCACGTTTCCTAATATTTTAAGAAATAAAATATAACAATTTGTTAATAGTGAAGATATTCTAGCCGTGAGTAAAATTTTATCCAAATGCGTTGAGTCGCGTGAAACAGTTACATGCAGCTAAATTTTCACATTATAATATTAGATAAGAATAGATTATTGGATTTAATAAGTCATCGATTTCATAAACAGTGGAATTCCAGTTCATAAATTAATGAATCTTTGATTTCATACTAATGGAATTTGCACGCGAATTCGAAGTTACTGTCCAAAACATAGACACGATATCGGTAGTCATTCCTTTGTTAATTTCGGCTGATCATCATTCGAACAAGTATTTCTTTGTTTTTATTATTAGTATTTATATAATTTGTTAAAAGGTAATATATTATAGCCTTAATAAATAAGTTAGATTATTGAAAACTCCCACTGACTTTCTTCCCGGTTCTTCTCAATTGAAGTCTGACTTGGGAACTTCCTCCCTTTCATTCTCTTTATATCAAAAGGGCTTTTATATTATATCGAAATTGGTTTATGGAGACTAACCGATAAGGTTCGATTGACAAGCTATTCTAATCATATTATCGTAAAATTCGTTTTAATAAAAAGAAACACAAGAAAAGACAATTTATTAGAGCTTGTGAAAGTCTACATGAATATAATATTTTTATTATATAGTTCTGTTAAATTCATAAGTGTACTCTGCAGGTAAAAAACTGAATAATAGCTTTCATTTTTTTATTTTTCAATCTGCAGACAAGTTCTTGTAACATTGTGTATGTATTTCATAAACCGTCTCGCGGATTTCGAGCGACAGCACCCGGAAAATCAGACCGTCTCGATTACAGCACGGTCCGGTTGCACTCTGTGGCTGCTGAAACGCTGAAAGTGTGCCAATGCCCTCGCCTCGGCTTCCGAAGGTTACTTGTTACGCGTTATTGTGTATCGTCTTGATGCGTATCAAAATTTTGATGTACTACAATAATATTGATAGAAAATTAGATACTTCAAAAAAAATACAATATTAAGATTTTTTTACTCCGCAAGTTACTATAACACAGTTGGTGTAGAGGTTAGATACTATGGCTGCCACGGGGAAGGTCCAATTTTGATTTACATCGAGGATAAACATTAGTGTCTATGAATATTATGTCTGTTTAATCTGTGTCGTAATTGTAAATTTCATAAACATTTTAAATGTGAAAGTTTTGATCATTGTGACCCAATCACAGAATAATGGCTCAACGGATTTTGATGGAACTTGGCATAAGGATAGTATATACTATACCAGTATACATACATACTTTATATCCCTGGGAAATATTAGAGTCCTTTTGAAACGAGTGTAAACTATGGGGCGAAAATATATCTGTAAGTTATCAGCTGTAGTTTCCATAAGCTCTTCCTAGTTTGTGATGTGTTGGCCCTGTGTGAAGAATTGTACCAGGTGTATTTTTTAACTAAGATAAAATCCAATTTACTAGTTCGAAAGTGGTTCTAGAAATTTAAGTATGCAGTTTAAAAACTAGGTTAATGGACAGTGATCTAAATGCCTAGCTTGAATAATCATTAGATGTACCGAAAACAGAATGTTTCTGACAAAATTTTAATAGCTGTGCGCAGAATCTAACGGGTCAGAAAACAGTGTTTACTCGGCACGAGTATTTGAATCGAGAAAGAATCGACACTTTCGGCTGTCTTAACAAGAATAAAGCTACCAAACAAAATGTCGAATGACCAAGCAAAAGAATATGTTATCTTTAATTAAATCAATCAATTGTGTTAAGCAAATATAGTCTTTATTGGAACGGATTAATGTGTACATTCGTGTAATAGCCTTCACGGCCCCGACGGTAAATATTTGCCACACACATCACCCCCGCATCGAAAGCCACCTTGACCCTTGAATTCTATCTCATTACGTAGTTTTAGGTGTTCGTTTCGCTTTATATCTGGTACTAGCTAAATCCTTCGGCTTCACTTGCGTTTTCTGGAAAAAATCTCCTTTGTTAATCCGTGGTCCAAGTAATCCTTCAGCCAATAGTCATCCAAATTAAATCAGGAGTTAGGTACTAAAATATACACTTTCGCTTTAATGATATTTGTAAGGATGTATTGTGCAATTTTTTTTAATCATCATTAATTAATGAAGTATCGTCGGCTCGGCTGGCAGGGTTCGTTCGCTACGGCGCATTATCTTTTTAGTTTTCTTATTTCTCCATTCCCTCCAATTTCTTTGGCTTTGTGCATAACTTTGCAAATGTTCTTATTTTGTTTCGTACTTTTTTTTTTACTTTAGCTTTGTGTTTATCTTACTACTATTATAGTTTTCTAAGATAATGTTAAGTGTGTATTTAGTTGGTAAGCCAATAATTAAATAAATAAATAAATTATAAATGCGAAAGTTTTGATGGACGTTTCTTTCTGAATTACGTCAGAATGACAGAACGGATCCGGGTGAATTTCAGCACAGACATAAGTAATAGTCTGGAATTGCTATTTCCGACACCGAGAAACTTAACACATAGATAGACGATGCATTGGAATAATATAGGCTACTTTTTATCCCGGAAAAATGTTACATCCTTATGGAACGCGGGTGAAACCGCGGTTGCAGCTAATTACAAATATCGCACCCTCAGAACGGGGCTTAACTCCAAAAAATCCCTTTTGGCACATCTCTGATTCGGTCACTTTCGCACTGAGCGGGAGGGTGGGTCCCGGTGTTAAAGAGGCTGAAGTATCGGTATGCTCATTCTATCATTAAATTGACTATGTTTTACTATTCATCGGATAGAGCGTACTTTGTTTAGTCTCTCTATGATCGTAACTCCATTTCGCAAAATTTTGAGTTAAGCCCTTATCGTACTGAGGGTGCGATATATTAATACACTACACTGTCTACTAGATATATCATAAGGGTCAAGTACACCAGCGTACCTACACATGCAAAACAGAACAACGGCAAAAATATTATTCTGTGCAAAGATTTTATGAGTACCATTTACAACAGACTTTAGATAGGACGATAAACACGTCTAATTGCTCGTATTTTTCCGCGCGTACGGGAGGGACGGGCTCCAACTGATTTTAATTTAAAAAGTTTGCCCATCGAGTCAAACTGGAACACAGTATACTGGGTCAATAAATACGGCTTGCGCCGCTGGATATATCGGAGCTAACAAAAAGTAAATATGATTGTACAGACATACGGATTTGACGGACCAGTTGGTGGTTACAGAACCTAAGTGGTAGGTCGAAAGATTCTTTCCCCAGCTAGGACAAACATATATTATGTAAATGTGGACAAGTATGTTTTTAGAAGAAATAGTAGTGGAGTGTCAGGGATATGGTTTCCATAATATAGATTCTGCTTAGTTTCGCATCAGATGGCAGTGTGTCCTAGGATATTTATTTATTATCCTGAAATCTCCGAAAGGTAGCAGGGCAACACGACATCTTTTTCTGGACCGGCCTTTGTGGACATGGTCTTAAAGTGAAATGGATATTCACTGATATGTCTTTTTTTGAACGTACACACGGTTGGCAATTATGGTAATGCTTGTAAAATAACTTCATAAGTGCCCTGCACGGGCCTAATGTAAAATTCGTATTTTCAATGTGTGCCTTCAAAGCGCTAAGTATAGTTTTCAATTGGACCGTCTCCCGTGAGATTATTAAGAATTCATTAGAAGCCTTTCTCTTGAATTCCTAAACTCCTTGGTTCAGATTGTATATTCGAAATTTAAATTTTGACTTGTTTAGTGTTAGGTCATTCGCTGTAATAATATCTGACCTCATGATGTTGAGTCATTGCCTAGTCATAGTTCAGTCGTACCACTACCATGGAAGTGACGTCGGATACTCTGAAGGTCGTGACTTTGAATCCTGCAATGAGGTTTTAGTGATAGCTCGACGGTAGGGTACGTTGTTACGCGTGACTTGCTACTCCTCAGGTTGATCCAGCCAGCTGAACTTAAAAACTTGACGTTGCGTGACACCTTCGCTACATTCGATGCTGACCATTAGAAATAGGTTTTACTTTTAAAGGTCGAATGTTATTTGCAGTATGTACTACTAAAAATATGTACCTACTATGTGCACAGCAACAAGGAAAATTATTTTTATCTATAAATATTTATGGCATAATCTCGCGATGCGGTTTGTAAAGGTGGTTGATTTATTTACCTGTGTATTGAGCATTTTTAAATTTTAAATTAATTGTTATAAAACTTACTTTTCAGCTCTCAGTACTTTCGGGTCCCAAATCTGATAATCCGAGATTATGCCATTTTTTTGGCTACAAAAATGTCACATTAAAATTTGAGAACAAAATCATTAATATGTACAAACAAAACTAAAACACAGGAGATGGCAGGATGGACCAAAGAGGTTTTACTTCATATTTTGACCCCCATATCGAGCCTCATTTCCAATAAAAAGGATTCTCTTTTTTTTACTACAGCCATTTTTATTGCAAATAAGTGATCAAAGGCGGCGTTAGAGAGAGGTAAAGAACATATGCGTCGTGGGTTGATGTGGGCTGATTTTCAAGGCCAAAAATATATACCATGCTATTTGCGAAAGCTAAGTCGTTAAACAGTTACTTATTATTATTAAAAGTGAATAAAATTGGGGCACTCAAACTTGTAACCAAACCGAACCCTTTAAAACAATGTTTATATTTTTTTTTATAACAGTATCAACATTACAAAAAGTAAAAATCTTATCTTAGCGTATCGTCATCGTATCGAGTGCGCCAAAAAGCTGGTTTATATGAAAATATTACAGGTTTCGCGATGTTAAATTTTCCCATTGCATTGAATTTGGTGTACGCGATACGATGACGATACGATGACGATACTGTCACATATTTGCTAGATATGTGCAGAGCCGCTGGGTTAATTGTTTTTATGGTTTAATTAAAACTCAATGTTAATTACACGTGAGACAAATCTTTAATATGAGAACCCCTAAAAAGTATTCAATCACATACATAGACAATAATTCCAGAGCAGAGATTATACTTAACGCAACAGATACGCTAACGACAGATGTTCGCGCTCAGAGCATAGGTTAGCCCGCATGGTGGTTAACTTAACGATTCGAATATATTCGACTAACTTACCCCAGTTTGAGAAACTCTGTACCAAAAAATACGTCTATCCAAAATAAATCGATTAAGAATGCCATAGAAAAATGTACCCTCATCCCTTATGATTAGGTTCATTTTCATCATCATACAATTAACCATTGGATAAATAGATGAACCTTATTTCAGAAGATATAGAGTTCATTTTTCTATCAAATTCTTAAACGTCAAACTTCCTATACCATACCACGTCTAGGTATGACATTTGCATTGCACAAATAGCACTTGTCGCGTCAAGTAGCCTTTAAAAGGCTTGCGTCGAAGCGAACACACGTATCGAATATCTTTGCTCTACAGAGTATACAATATAAACATATAACTAATACATACATACATGTACATTGGGGGCGATGTAGAAATTGTAACTGAATACAAAATACCGTTTGAATTTTTGAATATGTACTGAAATCTCCGAAATTATTAAACGGATCAGAAGTTATAGAAGAAAATACTTATTTAAGGCAAATCAAATCGCAGGTAAAACTGCGGGGAATAGCTTGCTGAATAATAATGTTGCAAAATGTAGCAAAATTAAGGTTTTAAATTCGATTTCGATTCAGATCAGAAGTAAGTTCTCAACAAGTTGAGTCTTATTTTTTTTTTAATACGCTTTTATTATTTAATTTCGTATTAATTTAATTCTATGCCATTTATGTAGTTTAGGCCTTAAGAGGATATTAATGAATGTCAAAGCTACTAAAGTTGACACCGGTTCGGAATTCAGCCTATTAAACTGTAGCTCTTCAATTATAATTTTTAATTACAGGGTTCTGATGACCTACATAGTAAAGTTACTCATTATAAAAAATGTATTTATAGCTTAAGGAAAAAAAATCGGATTAATAATCATCATTCTGATCTAGCTTATTCAGGGTCGACTCTTCATGATCTTCCATTTCTCCTGTCGAATTCCTAATATATTTGTTTATATACTTTTTAAAAGCAGTGTATATCGGGTACTACCTGCTTCACTCCTATTCCCGTGGGTTGTAAAATTTAAAATTAGGTTATAAACAATCAATGTGCCAAGTTTAATCCAAATCCGTTGAGAATTTGTAGCGTGAAGGAGTAACAAACATCCCTTCTTTACAAATTTCTTCTGCATTTATAATATTAGTAGGAAATTAGTTATTTGATTTCCATAGTACAAGCTCTACTTAGTTTGGAAACCGAGGCCTGAGCAGTAACATCTATCACAAGTGTAGCGGTATCCTGTCGAGTGCGCCAAAAAGCTGGTTTATATGGAAAATTTGGCGCACTCGGCACGATAACGTTACGCTTATGATATAGCTATGTTCGTGCTCAGGGCACTATACTACCGGCACGCTATGATGGCCGTTTTGACGTTTCAGGTTGACATAGGAATAGATACTGTATTGCTTTGGAATAAGGTTGATTTCCATCATCATACAATTAGCTGTTGGATCAATAGATGCACCTTATGTGAGAAGGAATCAAGATTATTTTTCTTTGTCATTGTTAAACGTCAAAACAGCCATCTTACCGTGCCGCAAGTTTAGTGACCAACATAAGTTTTAGTAGTTATAAACCTTCTATCCAATCCACAGATGCGAATTCGTTTCACCAAACGTCTAAATGGATCGATGACGTGCGTACAGAGCGTGGCTCTGACGTCATCATCATGCTGGTGGGGAACAAGACGGACCTGTCGGACAAGCGGCAGGTGTCCACCGAGGACGGCGACAGGAAGGCAAAGGAGCTCAACGTCATGTTCATAGAGACCAGCGCTAAAGCTGGATATAACGTTAAACAGGTATGTTGTACAGTCACAAGCTCATGATTAACAGTACCTATGGTGGAATAACCTCACGCACATTATAATGAGGTATTTAGTATATACTAAGAACTATATTACACCGAAAATATGATAGATCCCATATTAACAATCCCGGACTATAGATATTAGGCTGCGGTGGCCGGCAGCTTCTTTTGTCACCAGTCAAAATTAAAATATCTGAAAAATAAACATTAATTGTATCTTATCTAACCTGGAAATTGAATCCAGAACCGACCGCCTATTTTCATTTGCAAGGCCAGAATTTGTGACATTGATTCTAGCTAGACTAGATAGAAACTGCAATTAAACTTCAAGTAGCTTCAGTAAATTAAATTTTGTAGTAGAGCTCTTAGTGCAGAGTTCGTCCGGGGAAGTACTACCACCTTACCCATTTCCGCCGTGAAGCAGTAGTGCAATTGTATTACTGTGTTTCGGTTAGAAAGGTAAGGGGGCCGGTGAAATTACAGGAACATGAGACTTAGCAACTTCACGTCTCAGGGTCGACAACGCATTAGCGATGCTCCTAGTGTTGCAAATGGTGGACCGTCTGCTTGTTTGCCGGCCCAAATAGCATAAAAAAAAA
Organism: Habrosyne pyritoides; assembly: GCA_907165245.1. Taxonomy (NCBI): domain Eukaryota; kingdom Metazoa; phylum Arthropoda; class Insecta; order Lepidoptera; family Drepanidae; genus Habrosyne; species Habrosyne pyritoides. The sequence continues at coordinate 3,139,874 of OU015587.1, read as the reverse complement.
ATGACCTTCATAAGTGCCCTCCGAGGGCCTAAACTGAATAAATGGTTTTGAATTTTGAATTTTTTTAAACTATTTTATTTTACCCGAATTAGGGTTCAGGACATTTTCAAAACACCTGCATACTAAATAAAGCCTTAAATATTTTTTTTTTGTTGTATTGGTTCTTGTTGACACATATTTACAAAATATGTTTGATGAACAGGTGGATTTACTTTATCTATCTATAATATGATATATAGTATACTGAAGGATTAATTTCGCCATATTCACAGATTCTTAGTAACATGTCTGCTTTGAATAAAAAAATTATGAATGTAACTACTAAGGTCGATAGTGATCTCGGAATAAATCTCGGGGTTAAAGAATATTTTTTAGTACTGTCTCACTCTATCCGCTTGTCAAGCCATCAATCTATCATGAAAATGAACTATAACTTTGAACCCGATGAAAGACTGCGTGCTGATTGAGCCAATCATTTGAGAATAAAGTAATGTGTAATTTATCAATCATCAGCTGAGGGCCACGATTCGCTGGCGGGCCCAATACATATTGACTTATTTATGAACTATATGATAATGGCACAGTTGGTACAGACGTCTTGGGTTCAAATCTTCATTTTCTTCTATTCATCGGATAGAGCGTACTGTGTTTAGTCTCTCTATCATCGTACTCCGTTTCGCAAAAAATTGAGTTAAGCCCTTATCGTACTGTGGGTGCGAATTGTGTTCGTATATAAACTTTTTTAAATAACTAACATTAAGTGATGTGTATGTAATTTTCAGTTATTCCGACGGGTTGCAGCTGCCCTCCCCGGCATGGACTCAGCCGAGAGCAAGCCACCCGAAGACAGTATCCTTTTCCACATAAAAATCACAATTTACACCTTTTTGACAATATCACACACACATACAAACACACGCTCGTTCGTACAAAGCACAGTTATCAACATATATTTAAGTAATTTATTTATTGTGTCACACGATTTCATATGATTGCTAATGTTATATTGTTCATATATAATACATAGGTAATTGGCGGAATGACATCAAAAAGAAATTTCGTAACAACAGGTTGCTTGGTGTTATCATTGAAATTTATTTATTATGTGAGATTAGCTACAGCTTTATAAGTGATGTTAACATGAGAAGTGAGTGATAATCGTCACGGCCAGCTATTTATTTTGGGGGTGAAGGAAATAGGTTCTCGTAGTAACGCTGGTGAAACTGGTTTAATGGCGTAGTTACACTAAATAGGTACATGATTTAGAGTGCAAATGCGCAATAAGATTGTCGCCTGAAATTATAATAACAAAACAGCCGATATAAAAGCTTAACGTGTTTCAATATCTGATAAAGATAGTTCGATCGTTATCATGATAATAATATGAATTTTGTTGATCTAAACCTGAATTTGGTAATTTTTATTTTCAAGGCAAAGGGCTATTCAAGGCCGAGAACGCATTGGGAAATCCCGTACTATTGCATATCCGGTAACGACTTACCATCAGATGAATGGTCTACCAGATTTTAATCTTGAAAATATATATTAAAATCTCTCAAATCTTTCAGAAGTTTTTTAAAATTTAGATATTTCATAAAAAATCGATTTTATTACCTAATAATAAGGCCTATTTTTAAATAAAACAATTGTGAAACTGCTCAAAAACACTGGACTTTAAGAGTTTTATATAAATCCCACCCTCACCTTTCGGGTGTTTGAAATTTATTTAGATATTCCATAAATAATCGATTTTATTACCTGATAATAAGGCCTATTTTTCAATAGAAAATCTGTGGAACTCAATTACATTAGACATTTAAGAGATGTACCAAATCCCCCCCTTAAATTCAAATTATTGCCAATCTGTCAGCTAATCTCACAGATGTTTTTAACATTGATCGTTCTACTAGTGCCGCGTCCCGGACCGTGTGTATCGGTGGTGGTAATAACGTGTAACATCTGTGTTTGTAAGTAAACTTAACATTACTAATGTATATCCTGTCTATCGTTTCCATATCTATATTACTTATCTATTTGTGTAGTGTGACATTGCTTTTAACCATGCTTCATACGTGATATTTGTGACAACAATTTTATTGGATGTGTAAATTGGTATAGGTTTACAATGTAGGCGTCGGGGTTGAGTGAGGGGTCCCTGGATAAATGAAGGTGAAATTAAACAAGCTACCGAAGCTGTGGGTGCGTTGCATACCATGAGGAAGTAAGGCTAAGGCGGTGATAGCTCTATTGGTAGTGACATTAAATGTCTTGATGAGGGACGAGTGTTCGAATCCTGCAATAAGCCCCCTGAGCCTCCAATGAGGTTTCTTGTAGTACCCACCTGCCCGGCTACCACCCTCGAGTTAAAAAACTGTCGCCAAATACCTGTCGATGTGTTTTGTCAGATAAGGGAACTAAGCATTGTCTGTTTACTACCTTAGCGATATCATCACTCACTATAGTGAGATTGTGGTCGAACGCAAGTCTGTATAGAGTGCTACTACTACACTACGTATGGGTTCAGGACAAGCCTTGTATTGAAGACACCGTGAGAAACCCCTTAATCACGGGACTTTAAATTCAATGGAATGAGGAGTCTTTAATTCTATATCTAGAATATGGGGGCGTACACACTTTTTTAGAATTTTTGTTGAAATTTAGTAAAACAAACAGTAACAAAATAAATTATGATATATATTTTTTATTAAACGAATATATTGATTTTACTGCATGACTGCTTACCACATTTCAAGACTTGTCATATAAATAATCACTGCACCAGTGTGGTCAGGTAAAAATAATTGACTGTCTTAACTACTGCGTAAATATACCTTTAATGTAAGAACGTTTTAATAAGAGTGAGAAACAGTTACGAAAAATACAAATTTTAATAACTGGATATCCATAAATCAATTTTATTTAAACTTTAAAATTGTTGTCACAAAATATAGCTTATACAGTAACTTATTTATGTACTTTGACACACATAAAATATCGGTAGTTAATATGCTTAAAATTGCGCTTTTTTAGTATTTAATATACCCGAACACTACTTCCGAATCCTATTTACTTATAAATGTTGACTGTAAGAGCAGTTTATTATTTGAGAGTTTTATTCCATTTTTAAGGACTAATTATAACTTAACCTACCATTAATTTATTATATTACATATTTATATAATACATTATTGGGGCGACGATGACTATAGTTGATTTCGATGCCATTATTAACAGAAAATGGTCTCAAAAAAGAGAGACCAATGCCATTTAAAAACCTACAATTGAAAAAATTTATAAGTAAATAGGTCACAGTGTACTATTGTCTATGCTTCAACCGATTGGCATTGTATTTCCGTAGTGTATTCGTTTATTTTCCTTAATATCGTGTGTGTACAGTGCACGAGGTGATCCTGCGACAAGCGCCGGGCGACAACAAGGAACCGGACGGAGGGTGTGCGTGTTAACAACACCGTTTTTACATGTTCTATCTCGACTAGTAAAGTCAGCGAACGCCAGGTACAACGCTATTTGGTCGTCTAACCATTTTTGAATACAGAATGCTGCATACATAATTTGTATGCGTTATGCGGTCGCGGTGACGTCACGAATGCGTTCGCTAATCAAATCATTATTTATTTAATGCTATTATTTTTAGATCGGAGATGCCCGATAACATCAAATAGAGACATAGAAATTTGTTCTTTATGAATTACCAAACAGATATGATTTTTGAATGTCTGAAAATATGTGTGCAGCAGTCTATCGGCTTTATTTATTCATCGACGACATAGTGATGTATCAGATTAGTGCTAAAGTGCTTTTGTGTGTATCATATACAGTGATATTAGATATAATGTAGTCTGCAGAATTTTACGTGACACTTGCATTTTTAACTTTTCTAATGAGACCTTTCTTTTGAGCAAGGATAGTTTTGTGTCACGGGTCTTGTTGAAGTGGTTTTTGCGCTGTTTTTTAAGTACGCATTCGATACACAAAAGCACGATTATACACGGCGCTACGATTTAAGATGTTCTGCGAGAATTTGTTTATGTAGAGCAGTGAATAATTTAGATTAAAAATACAATGATTTCCCGAAGGATTTAAGGGATTTCTGGCAATAAAATACTTAATTATTTAGAGATCTATAGCCGCGATAAACAAATTCTCGTTAACATATCGCTTACATTGTATAAGATTTATATTCTAAGCAGATTTTATCTTTAAACTCGTATAAGACTGGATCTGTAAGTGGCGCCCTCTATTGAAATCAACGAAGATTATGTTGCAATATCCTATTTAATATGATTTTATTACTAATACAGAGTATACAGGCTGTTTGCAAATGCATCTGTCATATCGTACAGTGACTACGTACACAGTCCCAAATCAGAGTAAACAAAAATACTAAAATCTAATGTCAAAGATACAAAATCTGTTAGCGAGACGACGGAAATCTTTACAACCATCCTGTATTACTGATCAAAGGGTTGTCAGAATTTCTTATACGGTATTACGAACTGACGTGCATATTGAGAGAACTAGATGTTTACGCTAAGCGTAATTAAAACTACTATAATCATTGTATAGTTGTACCGTTTAATTGAGACGTTTTATGCGGTAAATCGGTAAAACGAACTTTGATCGCGCTATACAAGTTTGTACAGGCGTATACAGTTTACAACAATTGTTAAACCGTTCCAAAGTTATAAATCGCATGTACATTAAAAAAGAATAATGTAAAGTAACAGTAACTCTGTGAAGTATTCGATTTTCAAATCGGTGACTAAAAGGTTATTCTAAAATTGAATGTCTTTGTACAGACGTAAATTTAGCACTTTCAAATTTTGAATTCGAATGAAACCTCAATAAAAAATACGCTACCGCATAGACCGCCTCCTTCGCACGGTATGTCTGTAAGTATAAGAGCTGCTCTATATTGTAAATATAGTACGCGACCGCGGATGGCGAATGGCACTACATTTAATTAAGTCTTTGTCCGTCCTGTTACTAGGAGCTCATAGTACTACTTGACCATATGAGATTTTAATTCTTGATTATATCAAAAAAGAGGCTGGTGAGCCAGCAGTTTGGGATCAATATTTTTTTCTTATTGATACTAGCACTCCATAGTTTCTAGAGTATTCCAATGCGTTTATAATTCAATTTCAAATTCAGAACTACCATCAAAATTTTGCTAAATCTCTTTCAATATAATGTGATGCACTGAACAGAAAGAAAACATTACGCAGACCCCAAATTATTGGCAAAAGATGATGAATAAAATATTCAGATAAATGTTAGGCTAGACACCAATCACAACTGTCACTGTCAGATACATATGTACAAATAAACGCAAATGTACGTCAGAGACAGGTGGTGTATTCCGCGGTCCTTATATATTAGTATTATTTATTTACTTAGCGCGTAATGGTGAACTTATAAAGAATTATTATCTTAAAACGTCTAAACTCAAGAACTAAAATTATAGGAGCGAAAGGGATAGATCTATACGTGTAAGAGAGAATGCATCTCGCTTACACGCGTACAGCTATTCTTTATTCCCATTTGTAATTTTTTTCTTAAGAGTCAGGCGGATTTTAGTGAGAATTTCACAGCTTATAATATGTCAATATAACTATTGTTTACAAATATATCATTCCAATGGTTTCTTTATTATAACTATTATCTAATTACATCATTACTGTCGAAATGCTAATTTATGGTCACGTAAATATCGTCACATGACATAAAGTTACTTTTTCTGTCTGTCTTTGCCTTAGTTTTTTTTTTAATACAATACAATTCGTTTTTTACTATCCTCTCTTCCGGATGTCGAAGGGTCGGGTCACTAGTTTTACATAATAACATGAATGTGGTCGATAAATACGTGACCAATTTAGTTGATTCAGTTATTGAGTAAGGGTGTCAATGTTTGAGAGCAATATACATTTAATATTTTTAATGATAATATTAATATGAATAATTGGCCTGATCTTTATATATTTTATTATTGTTTATGACATTATAATTTTAATTATATATGTACTGCAATGGTCTAAGGTTGTGGCGATAGGACCATGATCCATAGTATGAGAATACGACTGGAAATCCATATGAAGGTCATGATAGGAATCAAATTATGTCTTATAGTGTGAGGGCTTCTCTAAAGACTTGGATCAATTTAAAAGCAACCTAACTATCATATATTCAAGATCATAATTAACATAAATAACTTACGTTTCACGTAGGCCTCTAAATGATATGCGCATTGCAGAGCCAACAAATGATCTAGTAAGTAAGCTAGATTGCATTTATTAGTACTTCATTTTTTATATTATGTATATTAATATGAAGCTGTGAGCGCACTAGAGCACTGCTCATTCGTATTTTTCTCCCTTTCAATTACAGAAAAGACCATACACCATTTAAATATGCTACAAGTCATTGTGATTTATTATTTATACGATTATTTGTTTTAAAATTGACATATCTTCGTACTAACAGTACGTGATACTGAGGGTATGACTGTTTATCGAACACCGCTATGTTATGATTACAATTCGTCGTTAATTTGTAAATACCCCTATCTCACGCTAATTATTATTTTGAATAAAACTTTTAAAACACTATTTTTTTGTTTATTTCTACCGTTCATATTGTTTTAGTAATTTTTTGTTACGATAAATTACAATTGGAATTTTTTTATCGAATTGCGATTTAGTTCTGGTTCAACTGAATTGTTTTTGTGTCAAAAGTGACATTTGACAGAAAATAATATCAGAGGCTTGAGCACAAATATGTATCGCAGGCGTATATCGTATAAGCGCTAAAATCAATCCAATGTAAATTTGAACGTCACGGTATGCGCGGTGACCAATTTAACATAGAAACCAGATTTTTGGCGCACTAGATACGATGACGATACGCTTATGATTGATGTTCGTGCTCAGGCCTCAGGTCTCAGTTTAGGTCATCGTAATAAAAAATGGTAGGCTCCAGGAGCAAGACAAGATAACAAGTTTACAGGTTGGAATTACTTTATAGGTTCAAGAAAATCAGCTCAAATGTATATGCAAGGTATAATTAAATATTGTTTGTTGCTTACAGACACTAAAGCAAAGTGTGACAAAGAACAGCCTAAAGTTGTCGAGATCTTTGACCCGTTTGAGATCTAGGAGTGTTATAAAACAATAAATCCTATGGCGTAATGAGGTTCATTAGCATCACCATAAAATAACTCTAACTGGGAACTTTTATAGGCTTTCTTTACACGTTTTTTATTAGCTTCACCTGTATGTTTGTAACCGACTTCTTTGGGCGCGATTTTGACCCACTTTAAACGGTCAGATTTCATTCCAACTTTGCAAATTTATCGAGGACCGATGACAATTCAATGTTTTAAACAGACCCGCTATCCTTATTAGGATAATCAGGATTAGCGATTTACTATAAAAATTAAAATTAATAAATAGTTTAAAAAAACTAAAAAACACGCTTTTGTAGAAAATGCAACTAAGAAATAGAAAATAAATTGTATATATATTATTTTTTAATTGATTTAAGATTGTGGATTTTGTGAAATAAATAAATAACTCTTGGATCGATAGATCTTAGCAATAAAGCTGATTTTTGTATGACATACTGACCTGTCAAAACGGGCCTCTTAGATCTTGAGAAAACAGTCTTACGTACTGTATGGTGGAGAGACAGACAGAGGCATTAGTGTGGTTACAGTCTTGAGGTTGTATTGAGGTGGGTGGTCTTTTTACAAAATCTGAAACTTAAGTCAAGTTTTTGCAATGGCTTGAAATTATTTTTTAAAATAATTTTAAGCTTTAATATTCAGATTTGAAAAAACTGACTGACTGACGTCCAAACCGGTAGTAGCTTCAGTAGCTTCGAACTTCATAAGTTCTATGGCCTAAACTGAATGAATGGGTTTGACTTTGATTATTTATTAATAGAGTTTAAATTGTGGATCTCAGACATAGTAAGTAGTAGTCAGAAAACAATCATATTTTTGATCTTTAGGTATATAATATGTGTGAATAAGTGTTTAGGCACTGTACTAACTGTAAGTACCAATAATAAAGTCGGATATTGGATTGCACTATTATTGTGGAATTAGATTACAATAAAAAATATTTTATTTAAAGATTTAAGTTCCGATTCCGTTGTGTATTAAACTAAACATAGATCTACGAACCTCTCTTTCTCCTCCTATCTCCTCAGCATAATTATGCCAACACTAAAGACAAAAGCTAGTTTGACAAAATTTAAGATTCATCTCTTTTATCTTATTTAAAAATAACTAGGGATAGCTATAATCAAATTTAGTGATGCACAATTGAATCGTCACGTGTGTGTTTGTTTCCTTAACTCACTGGTTACTCAGCTGTGGATCTTCAGACCCAATCGCCAATGGGCTCCGAGCAGGAAGGCAACGAGAGCGGCTGCGTCTGTTGAGCCTCTTCTCTCGCTCACACAAACACCCCCTCCCCTGCCACCCCGCGCCTCTCCCTGCCCTCACAACCACCATTATACCTATCATTTATCAACAACATATATTTTTGTAATTCGCTTCATATTGCTATGCGGATAAAGTGTGTTTTTGTACAAGTAAAATTGTCAGTTAGATTGATGAGTAGACTTCACTTCGATAATGTGATAATCACGTATTTTCAACTATAATGTTGTTACTTACTTTCTTCTCGCTCTTTACCATCTCTTATTGCAATTCAATTTGATTTATTCTGATTTTATATCTGTGAAACCGTTTGACTCAAACGTCACTTTTATTTTAACATTCTGAATTCAAATGTTTATTCCAAGAGCAATCAGGTTCACCGTAAATCGGATCGCCATAAGAGTTGGTCAGGTCACAGATAATAAAATTTTAAGTGTTAAATTAAAAAAAATATTGATTAAAATTCTAAACAAAGCAATATCATAGTCGAAAACTACACGATCTTTTAATGACATATCTTATTTTTCCATGTGATTTAGTTGGTATGAATCGTGTAGACCTTTATGATGTGATAAGAATGTGAAGTCTATTTGTATGTACGATAGAGCTTGTTATCGCTTGTCGGTTATGGATTGTAAGTTAAGAACGGGGCATGTAGAGGGAGGTTGTAGGTACAGTCGGCGACACAGTTTATGTCGTTACATTCGATTTGGCGTTTGTTTTAAAAGCTGTATTGCTGAGTGTACTTTAAATAAAATTATGTATATTATGATGACGTAGATGGGCAGGCTTCGAAGACTTGCAGTACTACTTTGTTGCGCCCTGCCTCCATCTGTAGGTAAATAGGTGACTCTTTACCACGATACGGAAATTTCAGACGCTAAAGCTCGCTTAGAAATATCAATAAATATTGTAAATGTTTTTGATTCAATCACTAATTACTGGCTGAACTAAATTGATGAAATTTGGCATACATTATTTTCTGGATTAACATATGATAATTTACTTCAGGTAACAACCATGTTTTTTGGTATTCACTTGTGTAAAGCTTATGTTTATTATCATGATTCCATCTATTAGCAGATCCTTACGGGAATACTTCCTAATGTAGAGGCTATAACTCCGGGTCCGAGGCCTGTAACTAATATGTTAAATGAAATTTGTACCCAGACCTTTCGTTTTGTCAAAAGAGCCCCCTATAATATCGATTAATTTGTAATTGTACATAGTTTATTGTTTTATTTTAATATATTACGTATTTTAACTAAACCCATTTCGGCGTTGCCTCGATCTCATATTGGTACGCAATTTTTTTAAGAAGTAAAGTTTAATTTTCTCAAACACAACGTCGTCAAACCACACAAGTTAACGTGTCATAATCTAAAGTAGTCCTTAATGGTTGGGAATAAAGTTTACAATTGATACAACTGCAAGAAATATACTGCCCATTTTATGAATTTAAAGTGCAATTAAAAGCTATGGGATTTACAATGCGAATTTTACAGTCTACAGTTTTGTCATTGAAGTAGAAATTTTATAACAGGTTTATTGTGTAAGTTTTTGACAGCATAAATCTTAAATACGCGTCCATAAATCATGTAACATCATTTAGCTATCGGAATGATTGCCGTTATGAAACTTCACCATCAAACGAACAAAGAAACATGCCTGCCCATAAAGTTTAGTAAAAATAGCCGACGTTTGAAGGAATAATTAATTAACTGTATTGTAATATCGTGCAGAAAGTACTGCTTAGTAAGACTCTTATTGAATGAAGAATGTTAAGATCACATCTTATTTTGGGACTATTCAATAAGACACCGGATTGACGCATAGACGACACTAAAAGAAATGTAATAAGTCACAAAATGGCACAGCATTGCTATTAACAAATCAAAACTCTCCGAATGACCACTCAGGTGACTCGGATAGCGGACCTCTCGTCTAATTAGGGAGTCGCCAGAGAGACAGGTTATAGTCACTGCGTGAATTCATCGTCAAGTTTGATTGCAGAATATCATACCGGTAAAACAATGAGTGCATGTGTAAAGGCTAACATACGGTTTCAATTGCGGGTGCAGAGACAAAGTATTAACAAATAACCTTTACATGAAATTACAGGCACATGAGACTTACCAACTTCACGTCTCAGGGTCTTTTTATTTTTTTTTGAAGGGACGAAGGTGTTAGCCTCAGATGGCTCTTAGCGAGCGGTAGGGGCTCTCAGCCGAAAATATGTAACAAGCATACTGAGGGTGCCCCCTGTGGGGCTCGGACCTCGGGCTCAGGGCGTTGCGTGGGGGGTCAAAAGACTTTACATTATCTGATTTATTTATTAGTGGTTCTTTATTTCAAACAAAAAACAACAACAATGAATTATTAGAGGGAGCGCGGCTAACGTCCACGCCGGCGAGGACGGTATCTAGGCTGATGGCCTTGAGGGTGTGTTGTATCGCGAGCTGAAGATTCGGCTGCAGTTGTCTGAGCTTTGGTGATTTCGTCGTCAGACTCGGCGAGGGCGTGCCTCGGTCTGCAAACGCGACTGTTACGGGACGGAGTGTAGGACGCGGCCTTTATTATTAGAGGATTTATATGGTTTATTGCAGAATCGAAATGGCGGCGAGAAGCCCCTTTGATAAATTGCCTGATGGTCGGCAATCGTAAATCCATGTGGAGTTGGAGATTTCGCATGTACCACGGGGCACCCGTGGCTCTGCGCATGAATTTATTTCGGAGGACTTGAAGTGAATGGATCCACTAAGGGGCCGCGTGTGCAAAAGTTACACACGCGTACGTCATGATGGGCCGTATACACGCGGTATACAGTCTAAGCTTGCTTTTTAGGGCGAGTTTAGAACGTGAGTTGATGAGGAAGTGAAGCCTGCCTAACAGAAAGTTGGCGCGCTTACGCACCGTGTCTATGTGAGGGCCGAAGGAAGTCTTTCATCCAGAATGACGCCTAAATATTTGGCTTGCTTCTCCCAAGGGATGGGCACGCCAAACATAGAGATGGATGTATCGGGGAAAGCGTCTCAGGGTCGACAACGCATTGGCGATGCCCCTGGTGTTGCAAATGTCCTTAGGCTGCGGTGACCATTTGCCATCAGGTGGACCGTATGCTTGTGTGTCGGCCCATGTGGTATAAAAAATAATAAATACATGATTTATGGACACACCCTAACGAACATAAGGGATCAGCCTATAACATTTTCTACTTCAATAAATACATTTGTATAATGTTTTAGTATTGGAAGCGATATAACTAAAGCCTCGAATTTCATACTAACATAGATATTAAGAGATTTCATAATGTTTTTTATATTAATACAACATAATATTAATGTTATTATTCTAAGCACAATTAAGTGAATATTTCAGTATTTCTATTTTAATTTATGTTTTTGTGCGGCGATGATATCTGCGATGCTATTCACAAACTACATCTCGCCGAGTGATCACTCACATGAACACGGGGATAGCGGACCTCTCGTCTTATTACGGAGTCGCGAGAGAGACAGCGAATAGTCATTGCGTGATTACACCGTCGAGTTTGGTTGCTTGTCTTGTGTATCTAATGAGCGTGCATACGGCCCCAAAATGATTCATTGTCAAGGTCTGTCAAATATTAAAATCCCATTTGATTTAAAAATGTCATTGAATAATTAACCTTATTGGTTTCTGATAGAGAGCATTTACATCGTTATACAATTGACTATTGGATCAATAGATGAACGAAAAGCAATAAAGATTTTTTTCCTATGAAATCCTGAAGGGGATCTCTGTATTTGACAGACTATAGGTACTTATTGGGCACTTGTTACACATGGATATTTATATATTTTAAAATGGGATATAATTTGATTGTACACAAACAAACTGAAAAATCTGAGAGAGTAAATCTCGAATTTAAGGACTCCTAAAAAAGACAATTGAAATAAAAAAAAAATATTGTGACTTAATTTCAGTTTATGTTACAGTGAGGAGACAAGGTGCCTATTGACATCAGACTAATACATGCAACACATTTGCTCATAATCCACGACTGAACACAATACATAGTTAATGAAAACAAAAAAAAAATGCGCTACAATTTTGTACATGGTGAAATTATTCTGTTTATGCGGACGACTGTACTTGAGGGTAAAGGTGATGTGAAAAATGTGATTGTTTAGAAATTACGTAGAATCGAATGTCTTTCATATTTATAATACCATATTAGAGCAATAAGTTGAATGGCAAGTTACGGTAGCTCAATCATACACAGACTTGACACTATGGATCTTAGTAAAGTTGATCAAATACTGTTTTGGGGCGCTATCTCTTAAAGAAGTGGTAATAAACTTCATTTAATGGAGTTGTTGGTGGGATTCTTTGTGTCAAAATCACCAAGAAAATGCAGTATTTTTTTTTCCTATATAAAGAGCGTAAAAAGAGGGAGAGGGGAGCTTCTAAATATATTATTAATTGTATTCAAGAATTGTATTATTTTTAGATTATTACCATTTCTACGCGCGATAGCCCCGCTAGTTTCTAAATTTACACTTTATTCGTTTTATTTATGTAAATCTGTTAATGTAAAAAATGTTTCTGGAGTTTGTAACTTGCCGTTACTGTGTTATAAGGTTAAAAATCATGATATTATGGTATTTCAGACCTTCACTAGAAGAATTGTATCTTAACTCAATGACTTCTAAAATAAATATTATCTAATTCCATGGATTGTTAATGATTCCTTTAGAAAATGAGATATGTTATTGTATTGTAAAGTTCTATGTGAGGAGTAGGAGTTAACTGGTTCTAACCGCCTCAGTCCGGTTAATTTGACAAATATTTCTATGTCAGGAAACCCTCGTGTTTATGCAATTAGTTTACTATACGGCCCGGTTTTTCAATGGCCAGTTACGCGGTGTCGAGAGTAATAAGAGTTTGTGTATAGAATTTCTATTGGGCGAAAATTAATATACATTGATATATTTCTGGATGTAGACTTTGACAAGATAAGTATCAAATTTCTGTCAAAAAGAACATAACTTAGAGATTTTGGATCGACATTGAATATAGTAAAGGTAAACATCAAAGGTATATTGTAACCGATAATTATCCATAGATTGAGAGATCGACACTAAATTGTTGTCTATTCCTAAATTTACATTTTCGTGACAAAGCTATAGGAGTATTAAAATCAAGCGGTCGAAAGGTTAAAGGGAAGATATTAGCATTAGTAAATCTTACTTAAAATCAGAGGTTGGCTTCCAAGGAGGTAGTTAACACGGAAGCTTTCATAAATTCAGACTGCAATTTTACACACTTATAATAAAAATGATCACTAAATAATAACCGTACACAGCCAAATCATTCATTCATGATATTTTTTTTTATACCTTTGCGTAAAATTATATATAAGAGTATGTTAATCTATTGAAATCGTGCTAAAAAGTTTATAGGTCACATAGCCAGTAAATTTTCGATAAAAAAAATGTTTTAAAAAGCCTTTAAGATGTTTAGAATTTCGTTATTTATTTTATTTTACATTAACTTTGTGGGTTAAATAATATTTATTGGTAAAGAAGGGAGTGTTACACAATATATTTAAGTATTTGCTTACGCTGACGCAAACAAACAATTTTGTACTTTTATTAGAAGCTCATTGCATAATGTTAATTAAGCTTAATCGCCGTTTAGATATTATTGTTTTATAAAAAACTTCAAATTAGCATGATGTTCTAAAATATTAAATGCATTTTGATTAATGAATATTGTTTTGTTTCTTTTTCCCTTTACTATTTTGTCCGGGTAAGAGTCTGTTCACAAAGTACCTTGTGTGGCAAGAGGTTTCTTGATAGAAGATTTATTTGTAAAATAAACCTTATTTAAATGAACTATAGATCGTTTTTCAAATGCTCTGTTGTTCGATCCGGTCTATGTAAAGGACTCTACGAACTCTTGGTGCTTTGTGCGCTAAGGGTGTAAGAGTCTACTTACTCTACTAGCGGCTACCGAGGTTTTCCGGCAGCTGCACTTGCCAGTCTTCTGGGGTTGCCCATCCAAACATAATTAATCATGGTGAGATTGTCAGATTCAATGAGATACAAAAATAAAGTTCATGATTTAAAAAAATATATATATATTTATAGAGCCAGTACAAATATTAAAAAACCACAAATTTATTGACAATGTTATTTAAATATTCAGAAAATATTAATTTTAAATGTTGGAATTCACTTTGTCCGATGCATCTGCATTCTGCTTTAAACAAATATTTACATGTTGAAATATACCATCTGGAGCGTGCATATGCAAATATGTATGTATTCTGTGATGAGTATTTGGATGGTTGTAAACAATACTGTACCTATATTGAATTTATCCTGAGTTGAATTTGACCTTGGTTGGTAAGGAACTATGAAAGCAAGGTCAGTGTTGCCAGCACAACAAATTAATTAATAGCGTTCTCTCTATGTACTAATTGTGTTTAGGTACGTTTGCGTATAAATATTTAAAAAAAAAGTGTACGGTCAGCTACATAAGAAGCTTAACAGATTCGCAATTACAAAACACCTGAACAAATGCATAATGTAGAAATGTAAAATTATAGGTTTTTTAAGACAGATATTTACTAAACTCCTAATTACTTTATCTTTTCATATCATGGATAGATGCAGTGTATAGTTGTTTTGTAAACTTAAATCTGTTCAGCTACTTATGTTGCTGACTGTACCACAATTTTTTATAGAGTCCACTGCTCAACTGGGGGATGCTAAATGGATAAATAAATATCCTGGGACATTCTTTTACACACGGCCATCAAACATACTGCTAGACGTTCTTCAGATCTAATACTTTTGCGCATAACAGTATCGCGTTTTATTAAATCATTTTTATCAATTTATGTAGCTCGATATATGACTATCTTGAACTTCTAAAATATTGTGCAAATTTGTTCGATGATAAATCATGATACAAATTAAATTCGCCACGAGTTCTCTTTTGTTTTATATGCGACTCTACCCAGATTGTTCTATTTTTCGTTCCTGTCAAGGCAACATGCATATCAAATTGAGCATCGAAACCATCCTCTCAGGAACTTTCAATTTGATCTAAAAGTACATCTTGTCGAATTCATTTAGGTACCTACATAAATTGTATAGTGTTATTTCAAAATTTAAACATTCTGTAGGTACAGAAAAAAAGCTTTAAAACTGTGCGCTTGCAAGGACGACCGCAGACCGAGTGAGTGCAAAATATATATTATAGTATAGCTCCCGTGTGTGGTAGCTTGCTATACTGTAATATATATTACGATATATTATAGCTACGTCTGTGACAGGCTTGAGTACAATGGGAAATCTTAATATCTTTGGCCCTGAAGATATTTTAAAAACAGGGTATTCCCCTAAGAAATCACAACAGGTAACACCATTCGTCGAATGATTGCTTCATCCAAAATTTAAAAGGTAATTTTGGACGGTTGGCGTGTTGGTTATCCAACTTGAGATAAATATCTTATACTAGTTTCCGCCCCGCAGTTTCACCCGTTTCCTAAGGAGCTTATATTATCTCTGTATAAGAAGAATGCTTTATTCCAGCTCATGCTCTGTCTATATGCGATTAGTATATGTGATGTAATAGAGTCTACACCAGGTATAGGCAACCTTTGACATGTTGAAGAATGCTTTATTCCAGCTCATGCTCTGTCTATATGCGATTAGTATATGTGACGTAATAGAGTCTACACCAGGTATAGGCAACCTTTGACATGTTGAAGGCCAAACTTTAGCGTGTAAATACGTTCGCGGGCCGCGTTTAAAAGTACTTAGTGCATTTACTACTGCAGTACTTAGTGAGTATAAAAAAAAATTGTCTACACGTTTTGTTAAATATAAAATAAATATCCCGGGACATTCTCTTACACACGGCCATCTGATCCCAAACTAAGCAGAGCTTGTACTATGGAAACCAGATAACTGATATACTACATATTCTGCTTTTTTTTTTTTTTTTTTTCTAAATACATACTTATATAGATATTTATACCCAGTTAGTATATGAACCTAATGTAATATTTTTTAATTGGGTTTTTTCAAAATGTCTCCCGGGTCGATCATATCTTACAGCGCGCCGGTTGTTGTCCATATATGGTCTACACATTCCTCACAAACTTTCGCGTTATGCTTATGAGATAGGCTGTATATAAATAAATTACTAAAATTATGGTCAGGGAAATGTCAACGGCTACATATTGACTTATCGTAAAGGTCATTGATAATAAAATGGAATTACCAGCCAGTTGCCAATAGCACAACCATACACTGTCACATCTATATCTATACTAATATTATAAAGAGGAAAGATTTGTATGTAAGTATGTCTGTTACTCTTTCACGCAAAAACTACTAAACGGATATGGAACTTGGCACATAAATAGAGCATATCCTGGAATAACATATAGGCTACTTTTTATCACGGGAAAATGTGATGTCCCTCGGGAACGCGGGTAAAACCGCGGGGGACAGCCAGTTTATAGTTAGCACAAATTTATAACTAGTAGTTATAACTTAACAAAATAATATAAACAAATAAATATCCTGGGAGATTCCTTACACACGGCCACTTCATCCCAAACTAAGCAGAGCTTAACTGGTTTTAACCGCCTCAGTCCGGTTAATTTGACAAATATTTCTATGTCAGGAAACCCTCGTGTTTATGCAATTAGTTTACTATACGGCCCGGTTTTTCAATGGCCAGTTACGCGGTGTCGAGAGTAATAAGAGTTTGTGTATAGAATTTCTATTGGGCGAAAATTAATATACACTAATATATTTCTGGATGTAGACTTTGACAAGATAAGTATCAAATTTCTGTCAAAAAGAACATAACTTAGAGATTTTGGATCGACATTGAATATAGTAAAGGTAAACATCAAAGGTATATTGTAACCGATAATTATCCATAGATTGAGAGATCGACACTAAATTGTTGTCTATTCCTAAATTTACATTTTCGTGACGCGGTCGAAAGGTTAAAGGGAAGATATTAGCATTAGTAAATCTTACTTAAAATCAGAGGTTGGCTTCCAAGGAGGTAGTTAACACGGAAGCTTTCATAAATTCAGACTGCAATTTTACACACTTATAATAAAAATGATCGGTAAATAATAACCGTACACAGCCAAATCATTCATTCATGATTTTTTTTTTTATACCTTTGCGTAAAATTATATATACGAGTATGTTAATCTATTGAAATCGTGCTAAAAAGTTTATAGGTCACATCTCAAATAGCCAGTAAATTTTCGATAAAAAAAAATGTTTTAAAAAGCCTTTAAGATGTTTAGAATTTCGTTATTTATTTTATTTTACATTAACTTTGTGGGTTAAATAATATTTATTGGTAAAGAAGGGAGTGTTACACAATATATTTAAGTATTTGCTTACGCTGACGCAAACAAACAATTTTGTACTTTTATTAGAAGCTCATTGCATAATGTTAATTAAGCTTAATCGCCGTTTAGATATTATTGTTTTATAAAAAACTTCAAATTAGCATGATGTTCTAAAATATTAAATGCATTTTGATTAATGAATATTGTTTTGTTTCTTTTTCCCTTTACTATTTTGTCCGGGTAAGAGTCTGTTCACAAAGTACCTTGTGTGGCAAGAGGTTGCTTGATAGAAGATTTATTTGTAAAATAAACCTTATTTAAATGAACTATAGATCGTTTTTCAAATGCTCTGTTGTTCGATCCGGTCTATGTAAAGGACTCTACGAACTCTTGGTGCTTTGTGCGCTAAGGGTGTAAGAGTCTACTTACTCTACTAGCGGCTACCGAGGTTTTCCGGCAGCTGCACTTGCCAGTCTTCTGGGGTTGCCCATCCAAACATAATTAATCATGGTGAGATTGTCAGATTCAATGAGATACAAAAATAAAGTTCATGATTTAAAAAAATATATATATATTTATAGAGCCAGTACAAATATTAAAAAACCACAAATTTATTGACAATGTTATTTAAATATTCAGAAAATATTAATTTTAAATGTTGGAATTCACTTTGTCCGATGCATCTGCATTCTGCTTTAAACAAATATTTACATGTTGAAATATACCATCTGGAGCGTGCATATGCAAATATGTATGTATTCTGTGATGAGTATTTGGATGGTTGTAAACAATACTGTACCTATATTGAATTTATCCTGAGTTGAATTTGACCTTGGTTGGTAAGGAACTATGAAAGCAAGGTCAGTGTTGCCAGCACAACAAATTAATTAATAGCGTTCTCTCTATGTACTAATTGTGTTTAGGTACGTTTGCGTATAAATATTTAAAAAAAAAGTGTACGGTCAGCTACATAAGAAGCTTAACAGATTCGCAATTACAAAACACCTGAACAAATGCATAATGTAGAAATGTAAAATTATAGGTTTTTTAAGACAGATATTTACTAAACTCCTAATTACTTTATCTTTTCATATCATGGATAGATGCAGTGTATAGTTGTTTTGTAAACTTAAATCTGTTCAGCTACTTATGTTGCTGACTGTACCACAATTTTTTATAGAGTCCACTGCTCAACTGGGGGATGCTAAATGGATAAATAAATATCCTGGGACATTCTTTTACACACGGCCATCAAACATACTGCTAGACGTTCTTCAGATCTAATACTTTTGCGCATAACAGTATCGCGTTTTATTAAATCATTTTTATCAATTTATGTAGCTCGATATATGACTATCTTGAACTTCTAAAATATTGTGCAAATTTGTTCGATGATAAATCATGATACAAATTAAATTCGCCACGAGTTCTCTTTTGTTTTATATGCGACTCTACCCAGATTGTTCTATTTTTCGTTCCTGTCAAGGCAACATGCATATCAAATTGAGCATCGAAACCATCCTCTCAGGAACTTTCAATTTGATCTAAAAGTACATCTTGTCGAATTCATTTAGGTACCTACATAAATTGTATAGTGTTATTTCAAAATTTAAACATTCTGTAGGTACAGAAAAAAAGCTTTAAAACTGTGCGCTTGCAAGGACGACCGCAGATCGAGTGAGTGCAAAATATATATTATAGTATAGCTCCCGTGTGTGGTAGCTTGCTATACTGTCATATATATTACGATATATTATAACTACGTCTGTGACGGGCTTGAGTACAATGGGAAATCTTAATATCTTTGGCCCTGAAGATATTTTAAAAACAGGGTATTCCCCTAAGAAATCACAACAGGTAACACCATTCGTCGAATGATTGCTTCATCCAAAATTTTAAAGGTAATTTTGGACGGTTGGCGTGTTGGTTATCCAACTTGAGATAAATATCTTATACTAGTTTCCGCCCCGCAGTTTCACCCGTTTCCTAAGGAGCTTATATTATCTCTGTATAAGAAGAATGCTTTATTCCAGCTCATGCTCTGTCTATATGCGATTAGTATATGTGATGTAATAGAGTCTACACCAGGTATAGGCAACCTTTGACATGTTGAAGGCCAAACTTTAGCGTGTAAATACGTTCGCGGGCCGCGTTTAAAAGTACTTAGTGCATTTACTACTGCAGTACTTAGTGAGTATAAAAAAAAAATGTCTACACGTTTTGTTAAATATAAAATAAATATCCCGGGACATTCTCTTACACACGGCCATCTGATCCCAAACTAAGCAGAGCTTGTACTATGGAAACCAGATAACTGATATACTACATATTCTGCGTTTTTTTTTTTTTTTTTTTCTAAATACATACTTATATAGATATTTATACCCAGTTAGTATATGAACCTAATGTAATATTTTTTAATTGGGTTTTTTCAAAATGTCTCGCGGGTCGATCACATCTTACAGCGCGCCGGTTGTTGTCCATATATGGTCTACACATTCCTCACAAACTTTCGCGTTATGCTTATGAGATAGGCTGTATATAAATAAATTACTAAAATTATGGTCAGGGAAATGTCAACGGCTACATATTGACTTATCGTAAAGGTCATTGATAATAAAATGGAATTACCAGCCAGTTGCCAGTAGCACAACCGTACACTGTCACATCTATATCTATACTAATATTATAAAGAGGAAAGATTTGTATGTAAGTATGTCTGTTACTCTTTCACGCAAAAACTACTAAACGGATATGGAACTTGGCACATAAATAGAGCATATCCTGGAATAACATATAGGCTACTTTTTATCACGGGAAAATGTGATGTCCCTCGGGAACGCGGGTAAAACCGCGGGGGACAGCCAGTTTATAGTTAGCACAAATTTATAACAACTAGTAGTTATAAGTTAACAAAATAATATAAACAAATAAATATCCTGGGAGATTCCTTACACACGGCCACTTCATCCCAAACTAAGCAGAGCTTGTAGTATGGAAACCAGATAACTGATTTACTACGTATACAAAAAAAAACCTTTTATTATTAAATATAATTTTTACGTACATGTTTGGATAGAAATGAAGTTAGCTAAAGAACAGAAGAATAGCGATTTTAGGGAAACTAGGAGAGACGAGCATTGAACTAACAGCTTATATTTAAACACCATTTTGTGACATTATATAATAGAACACAAACAAAACTAACAGAAAACGTATTTATAAAACAAGGTTCAATCTGCTACAAATAGATATTTACCAGACAGAGCAAACCGATATATTCATGAACGCTATGTTTGTGCTGGGAGGGATTCGAACCCACGACCTGCGGTTTGACAGTCAAGGTCTCTATCACGAAGTCAACTGGCCTGTCTATTATATGAAAATATGCTTCAGTGATTTATCGGTAAATTATTGTTATTTAAGTGGATAACACTTCTGCAACACACAGCAGATCTTTCTGCTCAGTTTGGTATACTAGGTTGATAGGTATCTAGTTTAATATTCTTACAACAAAATTGTAAAATTCCGACTCATATGTCAATAGAGATTGTGCTATGGAAACCAACCAGTAAGCTGTTAAATTATTCATTATTCTCCTTTAACTATTGTGTGTTGATACTTCAGAATTCCCCAATCAGAATTATTCCACTTGCGATTGGAGTCTTATCAGTTTACAGTAATACGATTATAGCCCTTATCAGATCTCAAGTGGTCCTTCAAGTCATCCTAATGTTAGTAATATTATACATTATTTATAAGAACCTCAAAACGTTATGTGTACGGATCAAATAATGGGGAATGTTTTACATTGTGATTCATATTTTATTTAATAACATATTACTATTAACAACTGCTAAAACGGTACGAAGTTCCTTATCGCGCGTCGTGAAAGGGGGTTAGACGGAAAAAAATCATACGTAAAGATGTAACGACATTTTTTTTCGAAATTCAAATGATATGGTTTATTATTGGGTTTGTTTTTTTCATAATTTATTTAAAGGCTACATACAACATGTTTAAAATTCTGTTCCATTTATAAATTAGTACAATTAGTAATTATTAGCACAGTCTTGATCTTTTATTGAAGACCTAATACTAAAGACGAGAGATTGCAAGTTTTTGTCAACACTGGACCTAAACTCAGCGTTTTGGTCAATTCCAATCGTGTCTTCGTTCGGGGTGTCCCTTGGCACCTCTCAAGTTTTATGATAATAATATAGATAAATATCGAGTGTAATATTATACAACTTACCTTCACGACCATTGTCCCTGAAGAGTCTGCCTCAGTATCCACATTCCACCGAATATATTTTAAGTTGATACTAAAGACTTGCCATTGGACATTGCCATACCAATGCTAGGCTGCAAGTTATGTTTTCTGATCAAATTATCGATAATATTTCCAGGAATTGACCTAGGAACCAAATCCAGAATATCGAATCTCTAACCAAATTTTATTACCTCTCGACCAAGGTGATGTGACAAGAATTATAATTTGCATGACGCAAAACCAAATTGAAAAAAGAATCTGCGACTAACATTTAGAATTATTACACAGCTGAGTAAATACAAGCTATGGTGCGTACCTAAATATAGACTGCGCCAACGAATATTCGGGGAATCACCGACAATCCCGCTATCTGCTCACGTACACATTCATACGCGTATTCGTACACGTATACAATACACGACACACACACTAATTGAAACTCACTCACATTATGATAACATGACTCACTCTGTCCGATCTATTTCATTCATTTCAGTCTACAGCGTGTTATCACTGGCCGATGTTGTGCGCAATCGACAAGTGTTTAAAGGCGCGTTTATTTGCAGGTTTAAAAATTTATGCGCATAGAGTGAGTAAAGGTAAGTTCTTTTTACAATTATATAAATTTACAACTTGGGTCTTATCGTGTATGTATTATATAAGTAATTGTTTTATATTCTTTAATATTGACGTATCTTGGAAAGCTATATTTCGTCTTAAATTCTACGATACAAGTTCAGTACCTTACCTCCTATATACATTTCTCTTCCATGTCATAGCCTACGGTAATGCCAAATTGCATCCCGTTTGGTTACGCAGTTGAAAGGACTAGAGGTAAACAAACAAACTAATAATCCCGCTTTTGTACTTAGTATAAGAATTAGTTAAACTGATTTTATGCGCGAGATTTTTTAACACATTTTCACTAACATTATACATATATTATCTATATATTTAAAATATTGAGCTGCTATCCGTGCGGGTTTCCCCAGATTTCTCCTAGTTTAGAGGGTGTCCGAGGAGCGTCCGGATGGGGTTGTCAGGGGAATACCAATTGATTGGTAGATAAGCAGTTATGTAAATGTAAAAATATATTTAAGTCGTGTCCGGAAAAAAACCCTATTTCACCCAAATGTCCGGGGTATTTTTAGTTTTAGTCCGGCGTTGGCAATTTAGGTGACGGCAGCCCTACTTATAAATATTATCTATTGTATATCTTTATACCTATATATAATTTTTCTGTACATGTGTTGACAAGTGAACTCCACCTAAACGGCTGGACCGATTTGAATGATTTTTTTTTGTATGTTTGGGTGGCGCCCTGGATGGTTTAGAGTCACAATTGGACCCGGTAGATGGCGCTGCGACTGAATTCCTGCATTTTTGTATGGACTTATTTCGACAGATCGACGTCTATCCGGGCAGCTAGTATATTATGGAGAATATTTATTATATACAATACGATACTATATATAACGAATTAACTAAACATGGAAACCTTGGAGGGCCTGATGTTGGAGCCAGGTGGTGAAAGTGGAATTCTTCAGTAGCTACTAGTTAACCCCTCAAGTTTCAAGGCCATTCGTATTTTTTTGACGGGTCCTGTACATAATATTTGATAACGCGGGTCTGTAGCGTGTTTTTTAGTAATTAAAGCTATGGAAATGATTAAAAGCAGATAGGTGCAGCGATAAAAAATGATGCAAGGGATACAGCTACAGATTGCATCATTTTTATTATATAGAGAACGTTAAAACCTCTCGCAAGCAAAAGAAACCTCTTTCGTGTAAAGAGGAGGGTCTACATTTTGAATTGTACTTATTTTATTTATGGGAAAGTTTGTGAGGATGTACAGACGTGTGCTACTCATTCACGCAAAAACTACCACACACAGAGCACTCCCAAGAGTAACATATAGGATTTTTCCCAGGAAGATGTAACATCCCTCGGGTAAACCCGCGGGAGACAGCTAGTATTTAATAATCGAAATAAGTAGCATACAGTATATGATTAGTAATAATTTGAAACATGGTGCAATTATGCTTTTGGAGGTGGATCATTGTCGTAGTCTCTCGCGGACTATTCCAGTCTTAGGCTACAGGTAATTATTTCCATACAGAGAAACATATTTTTACGTAACCTTGCCTAATCCGGGAATCGAACTTTGGACCTCCAGTCTCTAGCCGAACATGATACCTCTCCACTAGTGATATAGGTATATTGACAGGCCAGTTGGCTTGGTGGTTTGAGACCCTGACCACCACGCCGTCGCGGGTTCGATTCCCACCCAGGACAAACATTTGTGTGCATCAACAATGCTGTTTGTTCTGTGTCTGGATGTAAATATATAGTGTAAACTCTTTATAACGTTATCCTTTATAACGATAAACTCCCTATAACGTTGAAGTGAGCCCAAGTTGGTTGGTTTGTTCACTTTGTTTTGTTTTTTTTTGTTCACTCCATATAACGATAACTCTCTATAACGACAAAAAATGCTCAGTCCCTTGAGTTTCGTTATAAAGAGTTTACACTGTATAAGTAAATATTAAAAAAAAAAGTAGTATATCAATTGTCTGGTTTCCATAGTACAAGCTCTGCTTAGTTTGGGACCAGATGGCCGTGTGTAAAGAATGTCCCAAGATGTTTATTTATTTATTTATATGCATTAATAACTAATAATATGCTTTTTCATAGAACATGGCTGGTGCGAACTTCAGACATGGAGTGCAGGTGGTAAGCATTGTCGACGACAAATACCAGCTGAACGAGGATGCTCTGCAGCAGATTCTGTTGCGCGATGACGTCAAAGACCTTCCAGTCGTGGTGGTGAGCATCGCTGGCGCATACCGCGGTGGCAAGTCCTTCATGCTCAGCTTCTTCGTCCGATATCTTGAAGCTTCGGTAAGTCTGTTGATGATCAGCGCACTAGTTCACTATCTCTTTTTTTGCAAAAAACATGTCTATACTTTTGCTGGGCGATGCGAAAAACCTGCTAGGTATTTATTGGACAGCTCTCTTTAGTCATCCCGTGCAGTACGACGCTCTGGGATGAGTATGTGTGGCTACCGCTACCACATAGCTATCATTGAACCAGATAGATATTCTTGTTTTATGTATAGTCAGTCGTAGCTGCGGTCGGGGTTTTAGCAAGGTCCAGGGAATTCCTACTGCCCCCTTAGATAGCTAATACAAACTTCATCGATGGGCCAGTGCAATGAGGCCTCCGAGCGCGTACCTCTCACATGATTGCGTAGTTAGCGAAAGAGGCAGAGCATGGAGGCCGCAACGTAACCTCCTCGAGCTATTGTCATTTCACCTAGCAGAATGACCCCTGGTCTTGCAGCCAACATCTCATTAACAAATATGAAAAGCTAAATAACTTAAGCTCCTAAAAGGGTCACGTATGTAATGAATAGTAATGCAAATGTCAGTTACTAAAATATAACTATGTAAGGCTGAATATTTGTAGATATCGAGTAGAAATGACGGCAGTTGGCTGGGAACAGACAATCAGCCGTTAAGAGGCTTCGAATGGCGCGGGGGCATGGAGAGACACACAACTGGTATTCATATCTGGTCGGAGCCAATTCCAGCCACCTTGCCTTCTGGTCAAAAGGTATGCTTATATTATAAGTTACACAAATTTTCTGAAATTGATGAAAGCTTTAGTTGGTGACTTTGGTAAAACAAAGATTCATGTTACTAATACACCGTTGCGGGAGATAGCAGCTCACGAACATGCGAAATGAAACTCATGTGATCCGTAAAATAGTCGGCAATATAATTATCCTATAAAAGAAACAGCAGTGTCAAAACCTTAGATCTGTCAACCACTCTATGGATATGTCACCTCTGTAGTAATATTACACATTAAGTACTAAGGAGGGCGATATGGTAATCGCCACACCGTATAAATACACGCGGTTTCTCTAAATCAGTGGTATAGTCATTGTTTTTTTCTCATCCGTGGTTATAGAGGTATATCCGTCTAGCTCTTTCGAAATTATGTTATGATATTATGTTCTGATAACAGATGTTAAGGGTAGTGTAATAGAGCTCTTATTCTTTCTCAGGTGGTGATTATCCTAATGGATACTCAAGGTTCTTTCGACAGCCTCAGCACGATCCATAATAATTCCTCTATCTTCGCTGTGTCCACCCTCCTGTCTTCAGTCCAGGTTTACAATGTCTCCCAGAACATTAGGGAGGATGATCTCGGCAATTTACAGGTAAGATTTTGTGTTTGTGACACTAGGCGTTAGTTATCATCAGACTTAGTTGTTACTACTCAGAATCGTCGATGCAGTCAATTTTGTATTACATTGATGGCGTTATGACTGTAGTCCCACACTGCTCGCATTCTGCACTATCATTCTATCACCATTCATTTGAAATCGGCTTCAATATTGCAAAAGAGTTTCAGAATTCGGATGCTGTTAGCTAAATTGCCTATCCTTCCTTAAGTTGTTTTCAGAATTCGGTAAATTGATGCAGAATACAGAAGAAGCTGCATTCCAAGTCTTACAGTTCCTTATTCGGGACTGGAGCTTTCCTTCCGAGTATAATTATGGTTTGAAAGGAGGTCAAATGTTTTTGAATAAAAAACTAATGGTGTGTATTATTTTTTTTTAATTCAAAATATCAATAAGCGACTTATGGCATATACATAATTACATATTATATATAGAAAGATTCTCATTCATTTATTTAGTATTTTGATTAACAATCGAAGTAAATTGTTTAGTTCTAAAATATGAAATTAATTAATTATTTAAATATTAAGTAAGTTACTAAGTAGCTTAAGATTAGTTAGAATAATAAAATTTACTAAATATAAAAAGCTTTTTAATAGTGCTTTCTCGTTTAAATACGTACTTGAAATACATATTTGAACAAAAAATTTAATTAATATTATACTGTATTTTAAAATAATTAATTTTCTATTTTTCAAAGACGCCTGGGTGGTATAAACTTTTATATGAAAGTCATATTCTTTTGCTGCTAGATGTTTCAAAACTAAATAATAGGATAATATTTTTTACCGTATATATTCGAATCTGTGTTTATCGGTTTGCCCTTTTTTGACTCAGCAGCAGAGCATTTTTGCAAAGACATATTTGATGGGCTAGAGAAAAAGTAGACTTCTGTTATACCCTCTAACGGAAAGGCGTGTAAAACCACGTGGAATAGCTAGTTCACAAATATGAAGATATAATAATGGATGTGTATATATTGTCAGGTCAATGAGAATACGCCGAGGGAGTTGCGCAATATACGTGAGACGATCCGGTCCTCTTTTGAGACCATTAGCTGCTTCCTGATGCCTCACCCTGGCTTTAGTATTGCTAGAGAAGATTTCCGTGGCTGTATTGAAGGTTGGTCTATATGAAAGTTACTGCTGTGACCCGGCGCGGTCGCAGCCTGAAATTTTGGAGGGGGTCACTAATAATAATATTAATAATATGCAATTTCTTTTTTTGGAAATTTTTAGAAGATTTGTTTGTGTTTGTTTGATTGTGACCCTCCCCTTCGGACCGCCCCTGACTATGCCCCTATTTAGAAATCTTGAACATTTATTGCTACCAGGAATTAACACAGTAATCTAAATGTTGGAAAAACTTGGAAACAGTCGTGTTCAATGTTTAGCAATAAACGATTTCCTCACATTTTTTTATAATGACTATGGTCGAATTTCGATAAGTGGTCAACACTAGTAAGGGAACGTACCCATACCACGTGACCCAATCAGGGGAGTGAGGGAGGTCTTCAGAAAACCCAACTTAGTCGCAGGGAAGTCATCTAGTCAATTACCTCTAAGGAAATCTCGGTAAAAAGAATGGGTCACGTAGTATGGGGTACGTTCCCTTATTATAAAATACACTTTTAACTACAATTCCACAATTTAAATTTTTATTCATATCAACAGACTTAAGAGAAGAATTCCGAGCTTCATTGCTAGAGTATGTGCCATCAATATTTGATCCTAATAATTTAAAACCGAAGAAAATATGTGGAAAAACAGTAAAAGCTTGTGATCTTTTTAATTACTTCAAGGCGTACATGACACTACTTAACGATTCTGATTTGCCTCTTCCTTCCTCGACCTTTAAGGTAAGATGTGCGATATTTGTAATTTATTTTTCTTTAGTTCTTTATTTAGTTTTCTGAATGGCAATAACGAATATAGGAAATAAATAATGTATGATGTTCTCCATAACTTGGAGAACGTGGTTATAGAAATAATTAATACAATCATCATTTCGCGTCGACCATATAGGATTTAGAACGACTTAGCTTCGTTTGAGAGTAAACCTCCCATAAAACTAAATAACAAACAGGGTCTGGTAAAATATTTATATGTCGAGAATCTTTGAAAATGTCACCACTCAATTCAAAATTCTAAACCATTTATTCAGTTCAGGCCCACGGAGGGCACTTATGATGGTCAAATTTAAAGTTACTGAAGCTACTTGCACTGAACTTATAATAAAACTGAAATCTCTTGTATACTCATGTATCAAACATTTCCACTAAACTTAGATTTCAAAGGATAATATATTGACATATCCTACACTGAATGGTGTATACGTGTAACATGGACCCCAACCAGTGGCCTAGCACGAACATCTATCGCAAGCGTATCGTCATCGTATCGAGTGCGTCAAAAAGTTCGTTTGTATAGAAAATGGAACACCGCGCATACTGTGACGTTGCGCGATGTTCAATTTCTCATTGCATTGTTTTTTGGCGCTCTCGATACGATGACGATACGCTTACGATAGTGGTTAGGGCACGGCACCTTTCATTGCGATCCTACTTCACCTAAACTGATTTGCTTATTTGTCAAACGTCACTTTGTTCATAAACGTCAGAATACGTTTTCCGACACAAAAGCTTTTTAGCTCGGCCCGAATTGGATCGCATTGACAGTTGATGTTAAGGCTTCTATGTGTTTTCTCTAGGCAATGTCAGAGGTGAATATGCTGTCTGCGATGAGGGCGGCTCGAGAGGTATATGATTCGAAAATGGAAAGTATATGCGGTAAGGGTCTTCCGAGCGTATCGTCAGCCAAGCTGTCTGAGATCCATCGCAATGCCTTACATGATGCCTTGACGACATACAGGACTAAAAATGTTATAAGACACAACAATGATACCGAAGTAGATCTGACTAACCTTCGTAAGGTTTGTGTGTTTTGATTTTAAAAATACCAATACACATTTTTTTAATTTTAAGAAAAAACATACGAATGAGAGTAATAAGCTTAGGAGAATTACTGTAAATTTACTAAAGATGTTTAAAGTTAAAATGTTAAGTCAATATGTCCCTAGAGAGTATGTAGCAGTGTATGCAGTTTTACCCTAAACTAATAGTGAACTGAATATAAAAGTCGTATTTCCAGGAATTGGACACGCGTTTCACAATTTTTACTACATTAAACGAAGCGAAAATTCGTGAAGCCGTGACCACTTCTAAAGCAGCTTACGAAGAATATTTGGCAAAAATATTCCAAATTTATGATGTATGCATGCACCCAAGCGACCTTGAGCAGGTTCATAACAAGGCAGTAGAAGCTGCGATTAGCAGGTTTAACTCTACCCGAAAGGTTTTTGAGGACGAATCTTGGGATGAGGATATAGTCGCACTTAAGAAGGTAAATGTAAGAATAATTATGTGCAATCTTTTTTTATTGGAACAGGCATCAAAGCAAATTTTTGTTCCCAGCATTTCGAAGGTCGCGTGGGGCAGCTCCGTAGTTTAAACAAGCAGAACAATCAAGCGGCTGTGGCCGACGCCAGAACATTTTACCATAATACTATAGAGAAGATCTTACGGGGTGGAACCTGCGTCAGTGCTCGGTACTTGGAACGGAAGCATGACGAAACCGTCAACGATGCCCTAAAATGCTACAAGTCGAAACGGCAACGCATCAGACATGATCATGACAAAGATGAATATCAAGAAGAATTGTCTGTGGTTGGTACCTTAGGGTCATTGTACATAGTTAATCACTTGTGTTTTTGAAGTACTCAAATCATGCAACGTCGTTTAGTATCTGTAGCACTTGTTGTATATTTAAGCAAAATTGGGTTCCTTTGACGCACCACAAAACTACTGTAGGTACATATCGGAATGGGACTGCTACCATTCGACGCGGAATATCCCCTAGATGGTTATACGCTATATATGATATCGATATACGCTGATGAAACCGCGGGGGACAGCTAGTTTAAATATATTTGTGTAACACTCAAATAAATTATGTAGGTATACCTTTTGATACTAAGTAACCTGAGACATCTCAATAAAGTACAAAGTGCTTTTCAGTACTTCAGGGAGGAATACAAGAAGTTGAAACATTCCAACAAAAGCAACTTTAAAACGTTAGTACAGACTGTTGTGCACACATACAATGACCACATGGCATCAGTATGTAGCGGTAAATGTCTTCATCCAGAGGAGCTGGGCAAAGAGCATAACAGTGCGGTGCATCAGGCTTTAAAAGAGTTTAACTCCAATCGTATATGCGATGAAGATGATGATGCTGTTAATGATGAAGACGCAGATACGTTAACGAAGGTATGTCCTGAGGCCTTAGCACGAACATCTCTCACTAGCGTAGCGTCATCGTATCGCGTACACCAAAAAGTTGATTTGTATGGAAAATTTGTTTATTTTTCCATTGCATTGGTTTTCTGTCGGCGAATCGATATCGATACGATGACTATATGCTTGCTATAGATGTTCATGCTAAGGCCTCTGTTCCTGCGTAGGTAATGTTTATTTTTTTTGTTTTTTATTGATGGGATCATATCTAACGTTTACAATCGATTTAACCTAAGGCTCTAAAGTTTAACCGTGCAATTTACATAAGTCAATATATACCTACATGTAAGATCAGACAGTAGTTCCGACAAAAACTAAAACTTCTGCATTTTTTACACAAGTTTTTCTTCCAACCCTAATACACGATTTTCTCAAACATAAAAGGGGAGTGTAATAACTGAACTTGTTATGTAATCAATAAATTTTCATCCTGCGGGTCAAACGAAGCGGCGGATGGAAATTATTTTTAGCGTATGCTGCAAGAATATTCTTAAAATATTAACTTCTTTCTATGATGATTTTGTTTAGGCCTTGGACAAGCGGCGTCATGAGCTGGACGAGGCAAACGACAACGCCAACAAGCATGCAGTGGAGGCCGCTTATAACGAGTACTGTCGGAAGATGAACCAAAGCTCGAAGCCAAGTTTGTCTTCTATACTCATTTTACCCCTGGTTGTGAAGATTGCCTCGTTGCCCGATCAACATAGGCAAGCTAAGGCCGTAGCACTTAGAGTATTTTGGAGTAAACGCCGCACCAATAATACTTATAGCACGGATCGCCATCTTGATAATCTAAATCGAGTAAGTTGCGGAACACACTGTTACCTAATTCCACTAATTTAATAATCTTACATTATAAATGCGAACATTTGTAGGTATGGATGTTCAAGCATAAACTACTGAAATGATTTGGAGGAAACTTGGCACATAGATAGAGCATATCCTGGAATAATGTATAGGCTACTTTTATCCCGGAAAATGTGACATCCCTCAGGAATGCGGATGAAACCGTAGGGGACAGCTAGTAATACAATACTTAGACTTGGTATTAGAAGAGTCCTGAACTGGTCAAAAAACCAATATGGCGTGTCCTGTCTTAAACTTAATGATTTTATTGCAAACTGAAAGATCAAATTAAGTTATTAGGCTTTAAGAGCTTTTGTGAAAGAAAATAAACATTTTTATTATTATTTATTGATAATTATTAGATCACTCAAAAGAAGCATTGTTTAGTGAGTCAACACTTTGAATAAATTTAGTGTTTAAATTAATTTAGTACCTACTATGCAAATACCTGTCAATGTCGAGTCAATGCCAAATTTTTTTGCGAGCCCAATTCTGTTTCACTGAACATTTTCGAATACGTGTGCTTTTAGCTACGCAAACCATTACCCAGCTAGCTCAGTAAACTTAACTTTTCTGTGCATGATAAGAGTCTTTATTTCCAGATGCTGTCAGACGGATACCACAGCTACTGCAACCCTGGGTTGGCAATCGCCCGGGAGGTGGGCATTCCTCTTGACAGAGACTAGTCACAGAACAAAAGCTGGGACTCAACCATTGCTTTTGAGCTGACAGAGTGGATCTTACGATCCAATAATAATATGATATTTTTTATGGATAGCTTTTACAGGGTCGGTCTGACCGGACAGTAAGGCAAGGTAATTATAACACGGCATCGCACACCGCCACGCCGCGTCAGGCGGTAGCGGTAAAGCGGATTTCGTAGCGGTACCTGCGCGGTAAGGCGGGCTTACTTGCGACTTGAGATCCGCTTCACCTATCGCGGCGGTGAGCGGTGCTATATGATAATCGCCTAACTGCCCTTTGCTGTCCGGTTACTGTTAGCTTACAAAACCACTGTCCTGAAAAAGTTTAAAATTTCTTAAGCCCATTATTTATATATTGAGAATTTTACCTACAAATGTAAGATTATTATAAATGTAAGAAGGCTTTACCACTAACTATCGTCCCCCGGATGAAGCTGTTTTCCCTCCCTAAGGGGTCTAATATTAGTCAAGATAATAGTAATAGTTTAAATATTTTTTTTAAGTAACATAATTGCAACTTGTATGTACCTATTAATGTGTCAATAAAGAATTTATTTTTATTAATCTATTTATTGATAATGTATCCCCGGAGTTAGAATATAGTCTCTCGGAATAATATTCCTTTTTTAGCATGGAATCAGAGTATTTGTTTTTCTATTACACAGACCAGTTGGCTTGGTGGTTAGCGCTCTGACTACCAAACCGAAGGTCGCGGGTTCGATTCTCACCCAGGACAAAGGTTTGTGTGCAAGAACTTGTCTGTTTGTTCTGTGTCGGGGTGTAAATATCTATATAAGTGTGTATTTAGAAAAAAGTATAATATAATATGTACATAGGTTACCATAGTACAAGCTCTGCTTGGTTTGGGATCAGATGGCCGTGTGTAAGGAATGTCCCAGGTATTTATTTATTTACAAAATAATATTTCTTGTCATTTTTTATTTTCTTTTGTTCCTTTGTCCTTTGTTGTGCCTCATTGTAGAATGACCTTTGTACTCCCTACATCGACCGCCGTTATTAGCAAATATTTTCAATGTACTTACAGACACGACTGTTCTAGTTTTATTACTTCCCATGGAAATTATAATCAATGACAAATCCGTAGACATACCATCGTATTATAAAACGATTACTGTACTTGCGTGCTTTTAAAAGGAAATATCACTTTGTTGAACTATTGTACTTACTTACCTTTCTTATGTAATAGGTTGGGGAAAAAGTTCCTTCGCATTTTTAAAAAAAATTCAAAACATTTTTAATATAGTTTATTTACATTTAACTAAAGTATGTAGGTACCATTTTGTTCGATAACTTTTTGCCATCTTGTAGCTATAGGGACATGATCCCATTGCTATAGAAATTTTGGGACTTCTGATCAAAATACTGCGACAAGTGGTTTTGACAGTCCTCTCGTTATGTTAACCTGACACTGCCTAAAGAATTCTGAAAAGACCGAAACAGGTGGAAATCTGAAGGTGCAAGGTCAGGACTATACGGCGGATGCATTAATACCTCCCAGCCAAACTATCTTAATTTTTGCTGAGTGGCTAAAGATGTGTGAGGTCTAGCGTTATCATGATGAAAAACCACACCTCTTCTGTTGATTAATTCCGGCTGCTTTCTCTCAACTTCTTGCTTTAATCTCATCAGTTGTTCGCAGTAGAGTTCAGAATCGATGGTCCTGCCTGGTGGTCATAGCTCATAATGATTAATGCCCTTCCAATCCCACCACACACACAGCATCACCTTGTTGCGAGTTAACCCGGGTTTCGCCACAGTCTGTGAAGCCTGACCGGCCTTTGACTACGACCTTTTTCGCACGTTCTTGTCGCACGTGATCCACTTTTCATCACCAGTTATCAGCTTCTTCAAAAATGGTTCGGTTTCATGACGTCGTAATAAAGAATCACAAATGAGTACACGGTTCATTAGGTTTCTTTCAGTGAGCTCGTGAGGTACCCAAATATCTAGCTTTTTTGTGTACCCAGTTTTTTCAAATGCGCCAAAAATGTTTTGTGGTTAATTCCCAGTTCTTCAGCTACGTCGTAACTACTGATATGCCGATCTTGCTCCACTTTTTCAAAAATGGCATCCATTTTATCCGTAATGGGGCGACCAGAGCGACGTGCATCTTTGACATCAAAATTTCCGGATTGAAAACGCTTAAACCAAATTTGTGCTACTCTCACAGACACTGCACTAGGTCCATAAACATCGCAAAAATTTTTCGCGGCTTGCGTTGCATTTTTACCTTTTTTGTAGTAAAATTTTAAAATGAATCGAATTTCTTCAATAGATTCACTCATCTTGGCGGTACGAAAAACAAATGCAAATCACACATTTTCCTAATTTGAATTTGGAATTAACATAATTCCAAATTCAAATTAGGAAAATGTGTTTAAAATTTAAACTTTCAATGATACCAAAACCTGCCAGATACAAATAGTATAGCCAAAGAGATTTTATTACAAGTTCATACATACTATAATGCGAAAAGACTTTTTCCCCAACCTTATATGTTTCATTTCTGCTCCTTACTTTTTGTATTAGTCAATCTAGGAAAACCTATAATTGGCTTATGATAACTTATATTTTTGATTGTTAACATGTTCTGTAATATAGCTGTTGGTTTTCTAAGTAAATAAAAAATAATTAAGTATTCCATATTGACCGGCCAGTTGGCTTGGTGGTTAGAGACCCTGACTATTACGCCGTAGGTCGCGTATTCGGTTCCCACCCAGGACAAACATTTGTGTGCACGATGTCTGTTTTTTCTGTGTCTGGATGTAAATATATGTATAAATATGTTGTTAAAAAGTAGCATATCACTTGTCTGGTTTCCATATAACAAGCTCTGCTTAGTTTGGGATCAGATGGCTGTGAATAAGAGACTGTCCTAGAATATTTCTTATTTCAGTTGTATATGTTGCATTGCCTTTGTTTCTCATTTCGGGAATTGTGTTATCCAGTCGCAAATCACCACATAGTATAAAACAAAGTCGCTTTCTCTGTCCCTATGTCCCTATATCCCTATGTATGCTTAAATCTTTAAAACTACGCAACGGATTTTGATGCGGTTTTATTTTAATAGATAGAGTGATTGAAGAGGAAGGTTTTTATGTGTAATACATGTGATATCCCACGGAAACGCGGGTAAAATCGCGGGGGACAACTAGTATTCAATAAAGAGAATACGCAAATCAAAGGGTTTCCTTGTTATAAAGATAACCCAACCATTGTTTTATCAGTAAGTAACGCAAATATTAAGTAATGCATAATTATTATCAATAATTTAATCATTTCTGCAAGTCATTTTATTGTCCATCTATACATAGATATTTCATGATATTCCTTTATCGCGTAGGTAGGTATCAATATTGTTTTTTAATTAGATTTACTTATTTTTTTATTACCAATTTATAATCGAAAATTGTTTTGATTAGTATAACGTAGAAAGATATTTAATATTATACATATATGTGCTTTTTCAAATACAAATACAAATTCATTTATTTGCTGACTTATGTGTACAGTGAGGTGTTATAATAATAATTATTCGATCGACATAAGTCTGCCTAAGTTGGCGTGCAAAATACATTAGACATCTAAACAAAATAATCAATACAAAATAATTAAAACAAAATAAATCAAAACTAAAATAATCAATACAAAACAATCAATACAAAACAATCAAAACAAAACAATCAAAACAAAATAATCAAAACAAAATGTCATAATTATCATCGAACCACCTATATTTAAAATGTCAATCAATATATATAACAATTTTATTCTATTTACAGTATGATGGTGTCATTCAAAAACTCATTCACGTCATAATATGCTTTACTAATTAAAAAGTCATAGAGACGTTTTTTAAATTTAGTAAGGCCCTCTTAGCGCAAAGCGATCGGTATTTTATTAAATAGTACAGGTGCCATACAGAAAAAACTTTTGTGCATTAAAATGGCGGTTTTAGCTTAGATACTTGCCAATTATAATAATTCCTATCAATAATTTGTTATTTTCATTTACACAATAACAAGGAAAGGTTTTCATTCCTGCACAAATCTGAAATATTATCACTTCGTTTTAAATGTTATTTTTTTTTCTTTTAAATAAATTCGACTTCTACTCATATTTTGTTTTACTTTGTACCTATTGCATTCACCATTCCTTTGCAAGCTTATGCATTTGTGGTATAAGGGTAGGTTTCTTCCTAGGTATGGGTACATAATGGCTCTTTAGTATGACCATGGTGAAGGTCTTTTATTAAAAACAACGAGTGAAAATCCTAGCTTTCTGGTAAGGTTCTTGTAGTACAAATAGTAGTCTCCAATTGACTGTCGCTGCTATTTTGGTAATATCAGTGTCCGAGTTTTTTGCTTTTAAAGTATATATTTATTTCTTTTTTCTCTTCTTTATTATCATTATTTAATTATATGTGTTATATTTTATTTTTATATAGTATGTATATGTATGTTAATTTTAGATTATTGAGATGCACAATTATCGTTCCTAAATTTCTCTCCATCCTAAGGTTGTCTGGAAGAGATCGCTTTTTAGCGATAAGGTTTATTGTTGTTTGTTCTATCTACCTGCTCGACTGGCAACCATCCTCAAGTTCGTGGGTTCGTCTGTCTGTATGCATAAGTTGTATACACTTAAATCCAAGGTGATGATGCAAGTCAAAATCATTTTTAAGTTTATCTATTAATTAGCTACTCGCGGTTTCACTCGCGTTCCCGAAAGATTTTTTTGGCAAATTTTATCCAAATACGTATAGTAGTTTTTAAGTGAACAACAAACATCCTTACAAACTTTCGCATTTTTTAATAAAAATTGGATGTTTGTGATCTACTATTACTATTGCTGGCAGATTCATAGGAGTAAGTTTCAGGCGATCATAAAATTCAAAAAATTCAAAACCATTTATTCAGTTTAGGCCCTCGGAAGGCACTTATGAAGGTCAAATTTAAAGTTACTGAAGCTACTACCGGTTCGGAAGTCAGCCTTCAACTGAGAAGAACCGGCGAGAAACTCAGTAAGGTTACATTCTTTTTTATTTTTATTAAATATTTTTTATCTATTCTGAGTTTTTGGCTATTTTGTAATATCAATTTTACATATTTTTATATTTAACAATTACAAAATACTTAATAAAGGTAACAAGAATACAAAATAGAAGATGACAATAATTACTTACAACTAAAACAAGAAAATAGTAGAAGAGCTAGCTCAGTGGTAACGTCTAATATTGCGACAGGCTATGGGTTCGAATCCTACAATTATAGTTTACTTACAATGTCTGGACTCAAATTTATGTGATACCAGGGTAGTATGTATTACCCACCCGGTTGGGTACCAACTACTAGTCTGACGGTTAGCAGCTGTGAAATCTGTGAAAGTGAACATAGTGATAATAGATTGATGGTTTGGCGCGCGAACAGAGTGAGACAACGGTCGAAGCACAGTCAATG
The DNA here is from genome assembly GCA_907165245.1 of Habrosyne pyritoides. Classification (NCBI taxonomy): domain Eukaryota; kingdom Metazoa; phylum Arthropoda; class Insecta; order Lepidoptera; family Drepanidae; genus Habrosyne; species Habrosyne pyritoides. The sequence continues at coordinate 3,102,115 of OU015587.1, read as the reverse complement.
TAATACAAAATTGAGCTCGAATTCAAATTTCTAGTCTTTATGGCCTTCTCATGGTGGGTGGGATTGTGATCAAATACAAGCCTACGTGACATACATACTGATGTAAGTGAGCTGTTGAATAACCGAACAAAATTTACAATAGTGGCTTTACAGTAATTTGTTTTATGTTTTTAGCGTAGGTACGTAATGACATATTGTTTCGCGTATGTCTTTAATTCTGTCAAATTATTCTCGAGGGATATCACATTTTCCCGGAATAAAAAGTATCCTACATGTTATTCCAGGATATGCTCTATCTATGTGCCAAGTTTCATCCATATCCGTTGAGTAGTTTTTGTGTGAAAGAGTAACAAACATACAATTCTTTCCTGTATGTAATAATAATAATAATAATAATAATTTATTGCCAGAAAAAAAACAAAACATAACAATATGCCTTCTTTCGTGGGTACACACATGAGAAAAATACAATATAAATGACAAGAGAGACTACTTCCTAATAAAGGGTAGAACCCTGTAGCTTAGGATAAGCAGTGCTCTTCCCAAAAACAAAATTCAACACTAAAACAACAATTTGTAATTTTATGTAAAGGCATCCTTAAAAATTATATGCGCATTAATGTGGATTCCATATAGGAACCAAAAACAATATTATGCATGCAACATACCTTACAAAACAAAAAAAAAATAAACCTACTTTAAGAATCTTAAAAGATCCTCCGTCTCATCATAATTTTTTAATTGAAGCCAGTCAGTTACAGTTTTCATGCACAACGTTTTATTTTGTGAGTAAATAGACAATATTTTATTTAGTCTATTATACAGATAAGGGCCTAAGAATATAAAAAACTTTTGCATAAAACTGGTGCAGACCTTTTGTGGAAGTTGACAGACAACATGCTTTCGTCTCTTGGATTTTACAGACGAGTTGTTCACGGTTGTATAGCCTATTGTATGGTGTTGTTTTAGTATTGTGAGTAATATAAAGAATTGTCTCACAGTAAGCACCTGACAGTAGTCATACAATTGAAGTAATATTAGTATAGATGCACAGTGTTCAATTCGCAATTGAAATGCTACGACTTGCCCCTCATCGCACGCATCACATTTGCACGTTTATGATACCTACGAGCCGAAAACATACATACCTACATCCTTATCATACTGTAGGCACTTATATAAATCTATGCTACATTACGAGAGTATTTGGAATTGCAGGAACTACTACTTCCAGGTCCTTCTTATCAGGATTCGTTGGCATTGTCCTTCGTGAAAAGTATGTGATGCAAAAGTAAGCATGGTTGTTTGGTTTATATATTTGTCATGATTGACAAGAAATGCTAAAGTTGTACAAATAAATAAAATTTGAAATCAATATTTTTTTTATAAGCTTGGATTGTGCGAGGCCCCGGGCGGTTGCCCCGTTTGCCGTCTTTAAAATATTGAAGGCCCTTAATAACGGGGCCCCTAAGACCATGCTATGAGAGATCTAAGAGCGTGACACAACGATCCTATTTGACGACACGTTCTGTCGCATGCGTTATCTGTAACCTCTGGCCGTCCAAAGGCTTCCATTCCTTCCATTACATCGGTTATCGGTTTGTGATGTGAACTTGGGGTCCCCCTGGATCGCGGGGCCCTGGGCACTTGCCCAGAGAGCCTAATCGAAACGAAGGCCCTGAATCTAACACGTTTTTCAGACTAACCCCGTATTCATATAAAAGTTTTCGAGCATTACGACCTCTCTCTCTTTCATATGTCATTCCGTTTAAGGAAGAGCAAGATATCTTAGACTATTTACGTCTCATTTTGTTCAAAATGCACGTTTAATACAAGCATCTTATATCTGAGAATAGATTTTCAAGGACCGTTTACATTTCGATTACATAAACAAAACTTGTACTGATATACAAACGGGGTTTGTACATATTTCAGGATTTACTACAGAAATAATTCCCCGCGTAAAATAACGCTTTCATTTGAAATAAAATGGAAATCCCCGAAAAATATCTGCTTACCTACAGTACAAACGGACTAATCTTTGTTGATCAATTGTATTAAGTAAGTTCTAAATAAGAAAATGTTTCATGGAAAATAAAAGAGAAGATAATGTATCCATAGAATGGTTTATCTAAAAGCATATAAACCATGTTAAAACTTTAACACCCGGGGAAGTCCCAACATTTAAATTAATTAAATTAAAATTATTTTATTCAGACATCAATCATTTCTTAAAACTACCAAGACAAGTAAGAGTTATAAAATAAATAAATTTAATACACACACAAAATTATCAATTTATATAAAAAAATTGCTGGGCATGGGGGTTTATCAAAGTTGACACCGAATGCTTCTGCAGAACACTATCCCATCAACATATTTAAAGTCACGCAAGAAGCGAAAAGACTTTTTATTTTTTGGTAGAATAGGTAGGTGGATAGACAAACATATCATGGTCGATCAATTTCTAGACTGAATGGCTGGCTGATAAAGGTTTCTCGGTAAATACATGTTATCGTTGGAAGACGCTTTTCCGTCATAATATGAAATAAAAATTCATTTACTTATGTATAAGGACCTACTTGAAATAGCATGACGTGAAGACTTATCGGAGGATTTGTGTTATCGCACAGTAGAAGCTCCGGTCTGGTGACATAATTTCACTTCAGAGAATTTACTTTTTGTTTCTTTTAGGGATCTTTACGAAAATGGTGAATATTGGACCATGGTAAGGCTTCGGTATCTGTGTGTTTCTCAGCAGCTAGAAATGCTGACAAGACTTGAAAGAACTTAATATTTAGAACTAACTTACAGATAAATATAAAAAATACATCTATATATAAAAATTAATCCCTATTTCTCTTGGTCACGGCATCACGCATGAACGGCTGGACCGATTTCGCTAATTCTTTTTTTGTTGTGTTTGTTATTGTCAGGAGATGGTTCTTATGAAAGAAAAAAATAAGAAAGTTGCGTGGAAAATTAGAGAATTTGAGAAAACAACGACCATATTAACGTTTAACGTAATGTAACCTAACCATATAAACTCTTATAATGTAACCTTATGGTGTTTGACATAAATGTCAGTCATTTGACAATATTGTTTAAAACAGAGGCACGGGTCGGAATATATTGATAAAAATATTAATTTATAATCGGAAGATTCGAATTCAATATTCATAGTTCAGACAGGACAACATCTGTCGGGTCAGCTAGTATCACAATAATTATAGATATTGAAAAGTCCTCTGGTATTTTCCGTTTACGATGAAAACTAATAAGTAAAACGAAAGTATACATATTGGTATATCCTGTAGCCAATAGCCTGTAAAAGGGGGTGGAAAACTGAAAGTTGGACTTTGTTAAAATATTGTTTTTTTTTTATATCTTAATGTCAGCCTTCTCGCTTCAGTTCCAAAAATCCACAAATAATTACAGTTCTTCAGCATCAATGTTTATGAGCTGAAGATTCCGTATAATTTAGTTAGGCTATCTATTAGATAAAAATAGATGCCAGCAATTCCTACTGCTATCAAGTCGATAATATCAGTTATTAACTATTAATGCTACTGCAACTCTTACAGACTGTCAGACAAAGTCGAACCATTTTTCAACAGGCCAGTTGGCTTGGTGGTTAGCGACTCTGACTGCCAAACCGAAGGGTTCGATTCCCACCCAGGACAAACATTTGTGTGCATGAACATGTCTGTTTGTTCTGTGTCTGGGTGTAAACATGTATATAAGTATGTATTTAGAAAAAAAAAGTAGCATATGTAGTATATATCACTATATCAGTTATCTGGTTTCCATAGTACAAGCTCTGCTTAGTTTGGGATCAGATGGCCGTGTGTAAAAAGAATGTCCCGGGATATTTATTTAACATGTCCGTGGAAGGGTGTAGCAACCACCAGAGGCTATCCTCGAATCCTTTTTGTGGGACCTTCGCTGCTTAACTCTTTTAGTCGTGGTGGTTAATGTCGTTTACCAGAATTGAATAGAATAGAAAAAAAAATATTTATTCATGTTGGCCTTCACATTCACAGGCTCATACAAATCGTTGTTACGTGGTTTCTTAAAAATATAACAAAGATATTAAAAAATTATAAATTTACAATTAAAATACTTAAATGGATAGCTTGTCAGGCGAGCAATTCATTGCCAAAGATTATTATCTTCTAAATAATCAGATCACATTTGATATAAAGTATTCTTTACCACCTTTTTAATATGCCCGGGTAATTCTTGTATATCTTTAGGTAGTTTATTAAAGGCGCTTTCTTTCGGTTGTTGGTTGCACTTGGATGATAATTCACATCTTCTGTGACTGAGTTCTGGGGCTGAGTACTACATTTCTCCGCACATCGGTATTAAAATCATAACTAAAATTGGTATTATTATGCATGTAAACGTGTGACTGAAAGAGTTAAAAAAAACAAAAGAATAAAATAAAACGCACCATTTAGTACTGAACCACAAAAACGTAAATAATTAGTAATTATCACGATTTTGGACAGTAGGTAGGTACTTATCAATTAGTGTTATTGGATTTCTACACATGGCTTTCGGCGCCATATTTATTTGGCATCATTTTGAACTCCTTTTGGTAAACAAAACAACTTTTTAGCTCCAATTATGGACCACATCAATCTGTCTATATGTTTGTCTGTATATCCTTTATTGAATCGTTAACTATGCAACGGATTTTAATGCAGTTTTCAGCAATAGATAGATAATTCAAGAGGAAGGTTTATAACCAGGATTGAATGCGGGCAAAGCCGCAGGGCGCAGCTACTATATATATATAAAAGCAAAATAGGGTTCCTATGACGCACCATTACCTCAAAACTATGGGAATGCTACCATTCGACGCAGATTTTTTCCTAGATGGTTATAGGCTATATATGATATCGATAGAGTGAAACAAATTGAAAAAAATGAAATTTTCGAGTAGTTGAGCTCTTAGTGCAGAGTTCGTCCGGGGAAGTACTACCACCTTCCCATTTCCGCCGTGAAGCAGTAGTGCAATTGTATTACTGTGTTTCAGTTAGAAAGATAAGGGGGCCGGTGAAATTACAGGCACATGAGACTTAACAACTTCACGTCTCAGGGTCGACAACGCATTGGCGATGCTCCTAGTGTTGCAAATGTCCATAGGCGGCGGTGACCACTTACCATCAGGTGGACCGTCTGCTTGTTTGTCGGCCCAAGTGGCATAAAAAAAAAAGAAAAAGAAAAAAAAAGAAACCACGGGGGACAGCTAGTACCTATATGAAGTCAGGAATAAGGCCAAATATATTTATGACATTGTTTTTTCAATAGTCTAACAAAAGACTGCCAAGTTTCAGTAATAGATATGTAGGCAGATAATTAGTCCTAAAAGTTAAAAGCCCTCGGATAAAGTGGGGAGTTATAGAAAGTTCTAGAATAGCTTCACGAACCCTCCAATTAAAGGTCTCTAAACACCCCATAATAAAGTGGGGAGTTATAGAAAGTTCTAGAATAGCTTCACGAACCCTCCAATTAAAGGTCTCTAAACACCCCATAATAAAGTGGGGAGTTATAGAAAGTTCTAGAATAGCTTCACGAACCCTCCAATTAAAGGTCTCTAAACACCCCATAATAAAGTGGGGAGTTATAGAAAGTTCTAGAATAGCTTCACGAACCCTCCAATTAAAGGTCTCTAAACACCCCATAATAAAGTGGGGAGTTATAGAAAGTTCTAGAATAGCTTCACGAACCCTCCAATTAAAGGTCTCTAAACACCCCATAATAAAGTGGGGAGTTATAGAAAGTTCTAGAATAGCTTCACGAACCCTCCAATTAAAGGTCTCTAAACACCCCATAATAAAGAAGAAAAGGCATTAAAATGTTTTATATCACCTTGTTTTATTATTATCATATCACCTGGTCCTGGCTTTACTATATGCCGTTTTGTGTCAGAAACATTCACTTGCATATTATTATGTAGAACAATTCACAAAAATGTTATCGGGAACGGATAAATACTAAAAGAAGGTAGGGGACATTTATTTCAAACTAGCTTTCTCCCGCGGTCTCACCCACGTTCCTGAGGGATGCTACATTTTCCAAGGATAAAAAGTAGCCTATATATTATTCCAGGGCATCTTCTACCTGTGTACTAAATTTCATCCAAATCCGTTCGGTAGTTTTTGCGTGAAAGAGTAACTAACATCCATACATCCTCACAAACTTTCGTTTTTATAACATTACTAGCTGTCCACCGCGGTTTCACCCGCGTTCCCGAGGGATGTAACATTTCCCCGGGACAAAAATCCTGTGTTACTTCTAATACCTCCAAGAATATGTGTACAAAGTTCCATGATGATCGGTTCAGTAGTTTCGCGTGAAAGCGTAACAAACAAACTTTTTAGATTTATAATATTAGTAGGGATATATTATGTTATAAATTCAAAGATACAGGAATTAGTTTTGGTAATGTAGGTATTTTAATCGAAAATAGTGTCAATTATAGCAACAATAACGGTCAGTTCAGATAAGCCACACAACCATCAATCTTGGCGCATAACCTCAATAATGAACAAGCGTTTGACCCCAGTTTGAATCCCTGCTTCAGATGGAAAACGCATGGGACACCCCCACAAAAACAGTTTATTTGCGGAATGGGAATACCCGTCTTATAAAAGACACAGATTTCAAGATTCTTAACTATAGACAACAGTAAAACCTATCAGGTACGTCAGGACCTTTGATGAACGGAAATGGCGATGGGGCTACACTACAGGCGAAACAGGGGCACGGCGAGTTCTCTGAGAACATGAACCGGTTTAAGTGAAAGACAAAGAATGTCGCCCACATTCTTGTAAAATGTCCCGTCAATCGCAAAGGAAGGAATGACCTTGAAGTAAAATTGGGCCAACAAGTAGGTACATATAGGAAACTTAAACAACCTAATCTAAGTAATAAAAATACAAGATACCAGTTTCTAGGATACTGCAAAACGGTAGTGGAAAAGATAGTAATAAGAAATAAGTAATAAAATGTAAATTACAGTATACTATAGTTGTAATATAAATTGTCAGTTTTACAAAAAATACAGATATATATGTCGTTACAGTATGCACCAGTTTTAATATAAGCTAGAATAAAATAACATTAAAAAGCCTTTATTTGTTTCTTCCTTCCTAAATTTGCTTAAATGTATGTTAAAAACCCCGGGTGGGTAAAGGCCTCCTCCAAGGATGCCCAAAATTCCCTATTTTGAGCTGTTTGTCACCAATTTGCCTGCAATTGAAAGGAAATCATCCATTACGGGGATCTAGTGCATTAGACTTCACGTGTCTAATGAAAAATCAAACCCTAAAAGCCCTTCACCCCCAGAAGAGATACGTAGATATTTGGAACCAAGCTATGTTGCCGTCGTCTGAGCCCAAGCTAGATAATTAATCCATAACTAGGAATATCGATGGCTCTCCCGGAATCTAACCCAGGACCTCCTGTCTCTAACGAACCCTTCACACTCATCCCCAAGGCAATCGTAATGTTTATGTCAGTGGACGATCAAGACGCTTCCAACTATACCTCATTTGACGAATTAGGATAAGTTTAGAAGTTATAGCTGTCCCCCGCGGTTTAACCCGCGTTCCCGAGGGACGTCTCATTATATTGTTCTTTCTACCATCAATAAGAGAGATATATATTTTAAAAAATGAAGAAACACTTATTGTGACATAACAATAATAGTTAGATGCTGTCGCGATATTATTTGTAGATAATTATATATCCTGCAAAGACATAGTACATTATTTTGTTCTATAATCAATAGTTTTCGCAGCGCTCGCAAGTTTTTTGGTAACTTTTTCACAACTTGGGTTACATTATTGGAGTTTTAGTAATAATCCCCAACTTTTTTGAAAATTGAATATAGCCGATGTTCACCGGATATAGTGTAGCTTCCCAACAGTGAAAGAATTTTTCCAATCGGTCAAGTAGTTTCGGAGCCTATTCAATACAAACAAACAAACAAAAAAACAATCAAATCTTTCCTCTTTATAATATTAGTGTAGATGAATATACATATCGTTTAAAACCATAACCCTTCTTCGCCATAGTCGGGTAACGAATATATATAGTCAGTGGTTATAGTCTTAATCAAACATGTTGGTTGATGCGTGAGTCACAGGAGCAGTTGATAGGTAACGACAGGATATTGCGTCATCCGTGTAGTGTAGGCATCTGTGGTTATTGAATCCAGTTATGAAATAATCTGATGCAATTTCAATTAATTAAAGTAACTTTATTAATTTATTTAACAATTGGTTCTTGAAAAACAAATGGTTTTCTACATTTTAATTATTCATCAATCACTTTTGAATAACATAGATTGTGTTTATCGTTCATTTATTTTTTGTCACACAAAAAGGTTGCGGATTAGAATTTCAAGGCCGGATAAGAAGTTTTACTTAAAAAATTGTGCTTTTCGTCATAGTCTTTTCAGTCATAGAGTAATGTCGTATTTATTTTACGTCCTACTAGGCGTGACGTGGTGGGCATTGTTTTCGTCTCTTGAGCTGCCATCACCTCAATTGCCAACTCCGGACAAAAACTTAAGAAACGCCAAACATTTTGGTGAAATTGGGTTTTTTCATGGACACGCCTTAAAAATACCTTTACACTTATAGTTCGATCTCAATACGATTAAATTTTTAACTGCTTATCTACAAATTAATTGGGATTCACCTGATACAAAAACTGTCGGAGATTCATCCCCACCTGGACGATCCCCGGACCCGCTCTAAACTACGACAAATACGACAAAACCGACAGCCCTACCTACGAACTCATTTCTTAGGTTCCAGAATGAATTGTAACAATGAAATTTCACCCGCACTTTGCGCGAGCTAGGAATCAAACTCAGGACATCCGGGCTCTAAGGCAAGCTTTATACCATGCGAGCAAAAAACGCTTGGTAAATTTGGCATTGGTAAATTTGTTTTAATCGTATAAAAGGGATAGGTGTAACGGATTAGGTTACTACACTATTGAACTGAAAATCTGTGCTAAAACACACACTTGTCAATTGATGTCGATTTGTTTTATAGTGGCTTTGAACTAACAAGTATGATTTATATAATTAGTAACACTTTACTCAACCAATACCCACAAAGCTATCATTATAAACCACTTGTCTACTCTTTTCAAAATGACTACCTACTATTAGTAGGTATGTACTTAGGTAATACGTAAGTCAGTAGGTTACTGAATTATTACATCAAAGAAAGATTTTTTCATCCCCCCATCTCGGAAAGGGTATTTTTGATCTTCGATATCTGAGTGCAAAGGCCGTCTTTATCCGCTAGAGGATAAAGTAAATTAAATTTAGAACATCGTGTGCACTTAGTTTGTGAATTCAAAACATTATTAAATCTATTTACTTCTACCTCCATGGTGCCGAATTTATCATACAACCTTTTTTAAATTGTTAAAAACTCAGACTCGGAACCTACTTGGTGTACTTTTTTTTAAATTTGCTTTGCGCGCGCCATTTTATTTTTTTGCGTTAAGTCATTTCCTCGCTGAGGTGGGAAGAAATGTTACGTGTTGTACTCGAGGGCAAAGATTTTTCACCTCGTGCTCTTTTGATTTGAAATTGAGCACGCGGTTATAAAGCAACTTTGCACTCTTGTATAACAAATAACGATTGTCTTTCGCTGAGAATAGCCGGCAACAAATGTCAACTGACATATAAAGAGCCTTAGGACTCTACTCAGCCAATACCATCAAGCAAATACCTACCCAGCAGTCAAAACAGTCATTTTCAGATGTTTCAGTAATATTGATAGGAAATTAAATAGGTACCTACATTATGAAATGCTGTAAACAAGCACAAACTAGTCAGAGCAGATACTGATGATACCTAAACTTGCAGAGCATTCATTACGGAAACTATTCTAAAAGCGTAGCAAAAACCAAACGACTGCGAGTATTGTACGCATATTAGTAGTTTAAAATATCATACCCGCGCCTACGTCACCGCATCGCCACTCGGTATTTTTGATAACGAACGCACAAGAATAGAGTTACTTACTCTATGGTACGGGGAATCACCGAATTAGCGAGCGGCGACACATCACTACATTGCCAATATACACGCACGCTACTAACCATCGACTATGTGTGCGAAATAAATCAACTATCTGTACTCTGTACATAATTAAATCCAGTCGTCAAGATAGCGATACCATTCATAAAATTCGTGATAAGAATGATTACAGTATATTTTATAGCGAAATTTTGCGTTTCAATGATAATAAGAACGATTGGTGTTCACACATAAACAATTGCGCGTGTGTTGTTGCGAATCAATCTTGTGCGTGTTTGTGTATGTGTGGAGTATTAAAACGAACATCGAGGGGTTTTGCGAGCATTCATTCGTCGCACACACAGCATTTACAGTCTACGAGACATCAGTTTTTGCGGTACAGTGTTCATCACAGGACTGGCATTCGGCCATCGCTCAGTGTAGTGTAATTACTGTTTATTAAATAATAAAAAAAGTATCAATAATAATTTCAGTATCTGTGTTACTTTACTTTTTGCGAGTTTGACACGGTAAGTTATTATCTATTCATTGTAAATTATTGCTTTTGTTATCTATTTTTGGATTTAAATTTAGAGCGCTTGTGTATCTTTTGTAAATAATGAAAAGATGTATATGTAATTTATCGAAAATAAATATAATGGAATCGCTTCGGTGGTCGAGTAGTATAAAGCTCGACACCCAATGACCCTGGGTTCGATTCCCGGGTCAGGCGTGGAACATTAATGTTTCTTTGTTATGAAATTGTTACCTCTAGCCAATGTAGTCAATATACGGCGGATATTGCTCACCACATGTCACCTTGAACTTAAAATAACATCGATGGAATGCAGGCCTCATTACTGAGACACTGTCTACCTCTTTAGAAATAATGGGCGTGAAGATTTGTTTAATATTTTTATATTCATGATACAGAGTGAACTCTAATTTATGTTTAACTATATTTTTAACGTAATTATGGACAAATAGGTTTATTCGGTAGAAATAAATACCGGATTGGTAATGTCAAAGCTCATATGTCACCTTGGGTCTTAAAATATTTGCCTACCTCTTCGGTATAATGGGTGTGAAGATATTAGCAAATTATTTTTATATTACAATCTTTATATATACATATAATTCTTCTGTACGTGTGTATGTCAGTGAACTCCTCAACGGCTGGAATGATTTTGATGAATTTTCGTGTGTCCCTGTGGATTCGAGAATGGTTTAAATTTTTAATTGGACCCGGTAGGTGGCGCTGCGATCGAATTCCTGCTTTTATTTTTTATGGAACTTTTCTTTGGACTTATTTCGACAGGACAACTTCTGTCGGGACAGCTAGTATTATTTATAATAATGGAATTATTAAACATTTTTTTTTGTTACAGGTCTCATCAAACAAGATAAGTTGTCAGAAAACCAGAGCCTTGGCTATTTATGAAAATGGCAGGTCAAGTTAACCCCGAAGTCAAGGTAGGCACTTTAAAAGGTGGTTGTAAGCCGCCATTTTTAAGTCACTTTAGGCCTTATAATGGGACTTAATTCCGAAGGTCAAACCACTAATGTTACCACGTGTTCGGAAGTCATCTAGGCCTAAAACAATTGGCCTTCTTGAAAAGTTATTTAGATACATTCATTCTCTATAATTATTATATAGGTATTATTATATAAATAAATAAAATATTATGCTGTGTGTTGGTAAGCGAGAACTTGGGACTGGCTGAACCGATTGGACAATTATTTTTATTTTTTGTTACAGTCCAAATAATGTTTTTTACGAAAAGAATAATTGGATAAGTTGGCCGGAAAATTGGGGAAAACTTTAAGTGCTATTTTAGGATTTTTGTAGGAACTCGCTACCCTCTATTCGAATACGAATGGTAACGCACGCTGAGATCAGCTTATTAATAAATGTTGGTTGAGCCTTGCCTTTAACACTAATCATACCAACACTTACTAGATACCTATTTCTACCATAGCGGGTCAAATGTGACTTTATGTTTCCTGCTTGAATGTATGAAATATGGTTGTTTGGAAGGGAAATAAATAGTATAGCTGTATATTAATTAGTAAGAAAAAGTCATGAAGTCAAATGTGCAAAAACAATAAGATGATACATGCATTTTCGATGCAAAGTTCAAAATGGGTCATTTGACCCGGTTATGGTATGTTTAGTGTTAATTACCAAAACTTATAATCACATAGAATTTTGGCGGCAGCACAGGTGGCGTATTGAAGGCGAAACATGTAGCTCTCAATTAACCTTGTTCTGTACCTTATTTCTGGCAATTATTTATTTTCATTTCAGGAAGTAGTAAACTCTTATGTGCAGAGTTTTTTCATGGTACTGCCATACCTAGTTCCACCGTGAAACAGTACTGCACTTGTATTACTGTGTTTCGGTTAGGATGGTAACGGGGCCGGGCGAAATTACAAGCTCATGAGACTAAATAAGTTTCAGGGTTGACAACACTGGCGATGCCCCTGGTGTGGCAAATGTCCATTGGCGGCGGTGACCACTTTCCATTATAGGACCGTCTGCTTATTTATTGGCCTACTTGATACCTATAGTTTTATGAAACACTATGTTTGTATTAATGAGCAAGTTTGTCCTACTTTTTCCAAAGACACAAGGGGAGGGGCGGCAAGTGGTATCTGTCACCCACAATAATAAATACATGCTGAATGAAGAGGTGCTGCGGGATATCCTGCTTCGCCCTGACGTCAAGGACCTGGCTGTGGTATTGGTCAGTGTAGCAGGCGCGTACCGCGGCGGCAAGTCCTTCATTCTGGACTTCTTTCTGAGATTTTTGCAAGCTTCGGTGAGTAGGTCTTAGAAAGTCTTATTAGAGCGTTTTGGAAAAATGAACAAGTGAGTCTTCTCGTGATCTGAAGAATTGTGAAGAAAGTTATAGGCAACTAATTGACTCAGGCGTGACCTTGCGGAAATCCATTGTAGGATTATACAAAAACAAATATCTATTAACTAATTCAGCTGGATCTGCGGCTGTAATTGTATGTACCTAGTATAGTAGAATCCATTTTTTTTTCTGTCGTGGAATCCTCCATCTGATATTTTGTCTCTTACTGACTAAAACCATACTGTGTTCCTCCTCTCACCGAGGACGGAACTACGGGACCAGGCACGTACTACGACCGCCTGCCCCGTCGGTTGTACCCGACTCCTAGCTCAGTGCTACGCTCAAGTTGAAAATCTACCACTACCACTATATTGGAGTCATCAAGCTGATATACTTTTGATACAGTTTCATTCTAGACAGTCACTTATGGCGCTGAGTTTGTGGTCAAACACAAGGCTATCATTGAATAGGATTATTTTAGTTTTTGACTATGGAGTAAATATTTGTTATTGCATATCAGGTTTTACAAAGAGAGAACGGATCATGGCTCGGCGGGGAGATTGATGCTCTGAAAGGATTTAAATGGCGACTGGGCACGGAGCGGGAGACTACAGGGATCAATCTATGGTCGGAGCCGATCTTTGCTACCCTGGAATCTGGAGAAAAGGTCTTTACCTTTCACCTAAAATTCATTGATAACCAATTTTAAGCGTCATGCCAGTGTTAATAAACTTAAAAATTAAATGTCTGTAGGTGGCTGTGTTTCTGATGGACACACAAGGCACTTTCGACAGTGAGAGCACAATCCGTGACTGCTCTACCATCTTTGCGTTGTCCACTCTCATCTCTTCCGTGCAGATCTACAACATTTCCGGCAACATTAAGGAGGATGATCTTCAGAATTTACAGGTGCGCCATCGTTCTTACTACTTTGCTTCTTTGATAGTTATTTTTTTATCAATCCTTCGTAAATATTACTTATGATCCACTTTCTGTTGACAGTTATTCGCACGATATGGAGCACTCGCTAAAGCTAGTGGTGATGATGGGAAGGCATTCCAAGTATTAAAGTTTCTAGTGAGGGACTGGCAAAACCCGGTCGAGTGTCCTTATGGGGCTGAAGGGGGAGCAAAGCTTCTCAACAGAAGGCTTGAGGTAATTAAGCCAATTGAAACACATCTAATATTTCAATTCAAATATAACCTTTCACTGAACTGTACACCTACATAATACTAATGTATAAAAGGTAAGCACAAGAAGAACAATTCTCAAAGCTCTGGCGTTATTACTACTCTGCACGGCAATGCTAATCCTCCGATAGACGTAATCGCCAGTTGCCTCCCCACGGGAAGTTTCGACCTTGGGCTATCATTAATGTTATCTATATTTAAACGTCTTTTGTAAATTTATTGGAATTGTATCTACATTTATGTCCCCAGATTTCTGACAATCAAAAAGAGGAATTAAGATCACTTCGTGAACAGCTTTTGGATACCTTCGAGCATCTCTCTTGCTTCTTGATGCCGCATCCTGGGTTCAAAATCATGGATCCAAATTTCTCGGGTTGCCTTTCTGGTACGATTCCTATTGCTTTTTTTTATTGCGTAAAGGGTAGTTTTCTAACCAATGCTGTACAAATGATAATGCAATAATATAACTTCAATTGGAATTGTGTTGGATTGAGTTTGGCATTCATATGATAGGACTGGTACATCTTCCATCTACCACTGTTACTCTTTACTTAACTTGATCACATTTTGGCAACTGACCTATCTGCTTAGTTTATCAATAGCTTTAGCAATCCAATGGTTTATTCGTGATTGACTCACAAACCTGCAATATTCGAACTTTCATATTCATTTTAGGTTGATTAATACATACGTTTTCTGACTGTATTCGTTATTTTGACTACAGATATTAGAGAAGATTTCCGAATGAATTTGTTGGAATTGGTTCCATCAATTTTCCAAACATGCAATTTAACGCCAAAAGTTATTAATGGAGACAAGGTGAAGGCCAAAGAACTATATGAGTACTTCAAGACGTACATGCAAATCTTCAATAGTAACGAACTTCCTGAACCAACTACCATTCTGAAGGTACCTTTGGGCACACATAATTTTGATTTTATTGGTAAAGTGATCTCTCTCCTACTTGTGAGAAATGATTTTAATTAATTGCAAGAATTTATAGTGTATGTTTGTTTATGGTCAAATGGATATATACATTGACCATTTCCTTATTCAATGTGCATTTTTCAGGCGACGTCAGAAGTGGGGCTGTTGATGGCAGTGCGAAATTCTCGTGAGCTGTACGACACGAGGATGGAGCGTCACTGCGGCAGGACCCAGCCGAGCGTGACGCTGGCTAAATTGGAGAGTTTGCACCGCGAGGCTGTGCTGGCGGCGCTCACCGCTTTTAACAACAAGAAGAAGCTAGGCACCAAAGAAGAGTCGGACGCCCACTTGGCACAACTTACACAGGTTCTTACTCCTTGGTGGTTAAAGACATTGATAAATCAATATTTCCCATCATTTAGTGTTATAAGTTTCATATCTGAAGGTTTAAAAGAGAGCCCGATGCTGTAGGTAGTTCAGTACCCACGATGCAACTAATCAATATTTTTTGTTGGTACTTGGAATATTTCGAATTATAGAACTGCATGATGATTAATACGATAAATACTCCATTACAGAAACTGGAAGAAAATCTCCCTGGCTTCATCTCATCTAATAACGCTAAGATTAGGGCTGCCGTCACCCAAGCCAAGGAAACCTACGACCTGAAATTGAGCGAAGTGCACGGGCTCAAACAACTTTGCATGCATCCTGAAGACTTGAAAGAATTCCATACAGACAACGTGAAGGCTATTTTGAGCGAATTCGATCTTACCAGGAGGGTAACGGAAGGCGAAGAAGACAGCGAAAGAATTGCGCTAGTACAGGTAATGTCTAAACAAGTCTAACTAGGATGTATAAGAGTGCATGCGAACGTGCGCTAAACGACTAATCTTGCATCTATTACGTCGACAGTACTTCAAAGATAAATCGTCGGAGCTGACCCGCACGAACGAGCAGAACAACGAGTCGGCAGTGACGATGGTGCGCGAGGCGTACATTAGGAGCATGGAGCGCGCCCTCGACGGCCGCATGTGCGCCACCACGCGGGTCCTGGAGCGCAAGCACCGGGACGCCTTCGCCAAGGCGCTTCGCGGCTTTGCGGACAAACGGAACCGGGAGTTCAACCATTTCGAAGACACTTACAGAACTCAGTTGATCGATGTGCGTATCATATTCGGAAATTATTATAAAACTTAACCCATTTGTAAGGGTTTTATACACATTTATAGTGTTTTCCAAAACATACGTAATTCGTAATTAATACGTACGATTCGACTCCCAGCCAGGGAAAACATTAGTGTTTATTTTGAGTCTTCCATTTAAAAAAGTACGTCGTCGTATAGTCAGTTATCTGATGTCCATGGTGCAAGCTCAGCTTAGTTTGGGATCAGATGGCACTGTGAAGAATTTCCTAGCATAAATATTAATTGATATGTTTCAGAGCCTCGAATCGCATTACGAAAGAATGAAAATTACCAACAAAAGCAACAGCAGAACATTGGTACAAACTGTCATGTACACGTACAACAATTGTATGGCGCCTGTGAGCAGCAACACGTTCTGTCTCCATCCCGTAGCGCTGAATCATGACCACGAGGCTGCCAAAGCCCAGGCGCTCGAAGACTTCTGTGCTGGCAGACTGGCCGATGCGGACGAAGAAGATGATGAAGTCAAGACAAAGCTTTTAACGGTAAATAAACTAATTGTGAATACGCGCCTACTTCTTCTTTCCGTTGTACCTATGATTCTTAACAGTAACCTTTCATTCCGGTCTTAGCGTCCAATGGGTAATGTATCTCTGAAGGCTTTGAAATTTTATTAAGTCCCCGTCTGCCATTGAAATACAACTGCCCCGATTCTGTTGTTTATCAAAATATGCTTCACTTTAATCGTATCTTAATTAAAAAAACTGAGGGAGATTTTTGATCGTGTTAGGTTGAATAAAAGCATCAATTATTTATTTTATCTGTTTTATATATTTTATGTATTTTATCAATTTGAATTTACGTAAGAACAATACGAAATTGCATTAAAATTAGATATTAATAAAAATCTGCTATCAACAGGAACTGGAGAAACGTTACCAACAGCTCTGCACACAGAATGAAGCCAACAACAAGTTGGCAATTGAGGCCGGCTTAGCTGAATACTCGCGAAAAATGGATGGGAAATGTGGTGCTTCACTGCTATCACTTCTTATTGCACCACTGATTCTCAAGATCTTAGTTATGTTGCCGAGATACCACAAGCGATTCTCCAAGGAGGCCCGACGCGTGTTCTGGAGTAGACGCCGCGGCAGAGAGGACTATGGCGAAGATATTTATATCGATGAACTAAACAGGGTAAGTTGAATCAATTTACACCTTGCATAAGTGATCAAGCGGTCAATAAGCTTTGTGGGCGAAAATACCTCAAATGGACACAGAGATGGTATTCAATTATAAGAGCGTTTGTGATTTAGCTACTATAAAAAACACGTCGTTCTAATTCATTGTATTATTTCAGGGATTGGAAGCAGGTTATACAGAATACTGCGGGCCTGTCCAGGCGATCGCTAGGGAACTAGGACTGCCGCTGCCTCCCCCATTCGGCAATGATTTAATAGATTTGAATGATATGTATGACGACGACCTTGATTGATATCGCGAGGTTCAAACATGAGATAATAGTCAGATCCTAAGATATAATTAGCTATTAATGTACTCGTTAGTTTATTGTATTGTTGATAATTAGGTACTTTAGATAAGTCAGCCACAGTAGTTAAATAGATTCAAATATACAAAACATATGTTTCCTTTATCTTTCCATATTGTTGATTATTGGAGTGTTAAAGTGTTTATTGTTTTGTAATTTTGGATATATTTGTACAGCTTCTTAAGTCCCCACTGTTGTTTGTACTGATATTTATAATAATAAATAAGCCCTGTAATTTACCAGTGAAATAGAATAACGAATCTGTGATGAATTCGCACATTGTCATGCAATTACTTATAGTTTTTTTTATGGACTTTTATAAACAGATTAAAGACTTTTAGGTTTACTATTAGATATATTGATTAGATCTATGTTCCTCGATAATATAGATTATTGATTAGATCGATGTTGCTCGATATTGTCACAAGTTTAAATGATAGTGAAGTATTTTATTGATGTGTGAAAACAGGAATAGTACCTACACAATTAAATAATAAACTTAATTTGTCAAATAAACAATTGTATTTTTATTTTAATAACTTTACTTCCTCTGACATTATTATGAAATGTGTTTATTATTTATATTATAATAGGTTGGGGAAAAAGTTTCTTCGCATTTTTTAAGAAAATTCAAAACAGTTTTTAATATAATTTATTTACATTTAACTAAAGTATGTAGGTACCAATTTTTCTATAACTTTTTGCCATCTTGTAGGTAGGGACATGATTGCTTTAGAAAATTTGGGATTTCTGATCAAAATGCCGCGACAAGTGGTTTTGGCAGTCCTCTCGTCATATTAACCTGACACTGCCTAAAGAATTCTGAAGAGACCGAAACAGGTGGAAATGTGAAGGTTCAAGGTCAGGACTATACGGCGGATGCATTAATACCTCCCAGCCAAACTCTCTTAATATTTGCTGAGTGGCTAAAGATGTGTGAGGTCTAGCGTTGTCATAATGAAAAACCACACCCTTTCTGTTGATTAATTGGTTGTTCGCAGTAGAGTTCAGAATTGATGGTCCTGCCTGGTGGTAACAGCTTATAATCAATAATGCCCTTCCAATCCCACCACACACACAGCATCACTTTGTTGCGAGTTAACCCGGGTTTCGCCACAGTCTCTGAAGCCTGACCGGCCTTTGACCACGACCTTTTTCACACGTTCTTGTCGTACGTGATCCACTTTTCATCACCAGTTATCAGCTTCTTCAAAAATGGTTCGGTTTCATTACGTGGTAATAAAGAATCACAAATGAGTACACGGTTTATTAGGTTTCTTTCAGTGAGCTCGTGAGGTACCCAAATATTGAGCTT
The DNA here is from genome assembly GCA_907165245.1 of Habrosyne pyritoides. Classification (NCBI taxonomy): domain Eukaryota; kingdom Metazoa; phylum Arthropoda; class Insecta; order Lepidoptera; family Drepanidae; genus Habrosyne; species Habrosyne pyritoides. The sequence goes on along the minus strand of OU015587.1, from coordinate 3,083,065 downwards.
TTTTGTGTACCCAGTTTTTTTCAAATGTGTCAAAACTATTTTGTGGTCAATTCCCAGTGCTTCAGCTACGTTGTAACTACTGATATGCCGATCTTGCTCCACTTTTTCAAAAATGGCATCCATTTTAATCCGTAATAGGGCGACCCGAGCGACGTGCATCTTTGACATCAAAATTTCCGGATTGAAAACGCTTAAACCAAATTTGTGCTACTCTCACAGACACTGCACTAGGTCAAATAAACATCGCAATTTTTTTTCGCGGCGTGCGTTGCATTTTTACCTTTTTTAAGTAAAATTTTAAAATGTATCGAATTTCTTCATTAGGTTCACTCATCTTGACGGTACGAAAAACAATTGAAAATAACAAATTTTCCTAATTTGAATTTGGAAACATGTTCTTTAAAATTTAAACTTTCAATGATACCAAAACCAGCCAGATACAAATAGTATAGCAAAAGAGATTTTATTACAAGTTCATACATACTATAATGCGAAAAGACTTTTTCCCCAACCTAATATTATCCGAAAGTGAAGAGTCCCACTATAATAATAATAATAATAAATATCCTGGGACATTCTTTTAGACACCATCTGATCCCAAACTAAGCAAAGCTTGTGCTATAGAAACCAGATATCTGATATATTACATATACTACTTTTTATTTTTCTAAATACATACATATATAGATATTTACACCCAGGCACAGAACAAACATGCATGTGCACACAAATGTTTGTCCTGGGTGGGAATCAAACCCGCGACCTTCGACTTGGCAGTCAGGGTCACTAACCACCAAGCCAATTGGCCTATCACTATCCACCTCTCGGTTCCATCATCAGCTCACTTCGATGGGATCAAATTATTATATCGCCTTTCAAATCGCACATACTTGGACACTATAGTCATACATTTACATCCATAATACTACCAATATTTTAGTAATGACCTTATTACCGATGTGCGGAGAAATGTATTACTCAGTCTTTGTCAAAGAAGATGTGTATTATCGTGTAAGTGCAACCAACAACTGAAAGAAAGCGCTGTTTAAAAAAAAAGGTGATTAGTAACACTAACTGGAAGAGTTAAATCGATAGTACAGTTAGAAGTAGGTTAAAATCGATTTCCAAAACTTTATTAAGCGCATTGTAAGTTACAAAGTAAATAACTAGGATTTTGGTAGTGTTGACAAAGATACGTAAATAGCCGTTCTAGTGATGAAACTTGCGAGGTACTCACATAACTGATTTCCTTACAGGTCTTTCATGGATGTTTTTCTCAATATAAATACCTATAGTTCACACCGTCCATATATTGAGCTCAAATGTTTAGATTTAGAGTATTCATCAGAACTCTGCACCTATTTGAAAGGTTCATTTATCAAGATGAACATAATTTATGCTTCAATCCGGAGAAAACCGGATAATAACCTAAAAAGCCATTTGAAAAGTGCACGTTTCGATACATCATCATTGCATTGAAGATGTAACTTGTTCCTTGTAGCTCTTTCTATAAAAACATTAATTACATGGTTTTTATTAGGGTTCCGTACGCAAAGGATAAAACGGGACCCTAGTAATAAGACTCCGCTGTCCATCTGACTGTCTGTCTGTCCGTCTGTCACCAGGCTGTATCTCCTGAACCGTGATAGTAAGCCAGTTGAAATTTTCACAGTTGATGTATTTTTGTTGCCGCTATAACAACAAATCTAAAACTAAAAACGAAATCAAATAAATATTTCAAAGATAATGGTACGAAACCCTTTGTGCACGAGTCCGACACGCGCTTGTTATATTCCAATGCATTGTTTTTTGACGCACTCGATACGACGACGATACGCTTGCGATAGCTGTTCGTGTTTAGGACACTGTCATTTTGGTCACCGAATGCGGTATTTTGTTAACCAATCGAACACTTAACCAAGAAAGAAGAACCGTTGATCCGATTTAACAACTTAACTTATCATCCGCTGGACTACACATCGATTTGTATAATAGATGACAGCGACATAAAAAAACTACATATTGACGAACTTCACGTAATTTATTTAGGATATTATTATTTACAAAAACGTCTAATGTGATGTCGTTTATAAATGGCCACTATTATTACTAATAATACCGTTTGAAAGAAATATCATACATATCGTAGATTTTCAACCAGTTTTGAATTTGTGGATTTTTTTTTATTTATAGAATTAGCAAATTTTTTGGCTGTTTTTTTCACAGCTTTGTTCACCACATTTTATACACACAAAATAGTCAAAGTATTAAACAGTTGAGCATAAACTATTATTACATACAATAAGTGTTCCAAGTAAATAATAGAAACCTACAGTCAGCAACACAAGTTGCAAAACAGATCCACATTTTCAAAATATTTTAAACGCGATTAAAGGTGATTATAAAAATTAATAAAAAGTTTACATTTTGTATTTAATCTTCTAAATTAGGTTAGATTCAAAAGTAATCTGCTGTTAAGCAAACGAAATACCTGGATTGCAATATTTTTATATTATATAATATTTATATATAATTGTAATATAATAAAAATATGTTTGTAGATATAGCTTGCCTATTACATACAAATAATAGCTAATTGTATTTGTGATTGTATAACAATTTTTTAAAGTAAACTGATTGTTAATTGTCTACATATCAAGCATTGTCCTTAGCTCTATACATCGAGCTGAACAAGCGCGGAAAGATGTTAGTTTATAAAAATGCAATACAATTTAATCTTAGAATAATTTATCATAGAATCTTTAAAGAGTACGGACCAAGAGTCCGTAGAAAATTTAAAAAGAAATAATAAAAGAAAATCCATACGCAATAAAGTTTCTGCATAATATTTTGTAAATTTGGATGTGTTCAACTAGTTTTGTTGCCGACTGTACGTATTGAATACAATATTGTTCACAACTCAAATGTGCCTTTTAATATATTTTTTAATACTAAACAGTATATCGCATACATTTTACGAATTTTAGTGGTTTCTATAATAAATGCTTTATTAAAGTTGGAGCAAAATATCAAATGCTTAAAATAAGTCTTCTTATTTCAGTACTTTAAGGTTCAGAGCTGCGCTACTCTGGTTTGGCTATATAGTTACATATTATATTATATAGTAGAGTTGCGCCGAGTATTCGCTACTCGACTATTCTGCTCAGTACTCTACTTACTCAGGACTTTTTTAATAATCGTTCTCGGTTAAAATAGAGTAAGTATTATTTGAGGGATATCATAAAACATACACGAATTTTTTAAGTGAAAAATTCTTTAGTGACCTGGAGCACTTTTCTTGGGATGGGTATAAAATGTGAAACTCGCGTCAAGACATGTGACCTGATCGAAAATTCGAAAGACTAAAAATGCACAACGTTAATGTTCAAGTTTTCACTTCTGCCGGCACTCCCGGAGTGCAACCCGTAGTTTTTTCAACAGTCGCTTAAAACAGTAATTAACACTGTGTGTTAAACTTATGCAATTTATAGATGTATAATATTGAAAAAAAAACGGTTTAGTACCGATACTCGGTAATCGGCAACTCGGAAAAATTTTGGGAAATCTCTACTATATAGTCTGTTATATATGTATAGGTACTGTGTATTATCTTAGATCATCCATGTTGTACACAGAATGCAATATCTTACTAAGGTTACCTACTAATTAACTTCCATATTTACGGAAACTACAAGTACAGTAAAAATTTGGTAATTTTATTTTATTATTATTAGTAAATTAACTAGACACCCTATCTATATGATTATTTACATTTTTATTTGATAATGTGTTACTAAACTAGTAAGTCTTTTAACATGTCATTTCAAGTAATTTAAGAATTTCTTAAAATAAGTGAAATTAGCTTAATTTTACTAAACATGGCACATTATTTAATTAAGTGTTGGTAACAAGATATCATTTTTGGAAATTATTTGGTCCGCGCAGCCAAATAATATAGGATAATTTTTCACAGACTTATTTCGATAAATTTATACATTCAAAATGAACTGGTTTGGGAATTATACAAAAAGCTTTGAATGTTGAAAATGTAAATTTAGATGTAACAATTTATTATATTTTTAACATTTATTCATAGATAGCACTTGCATTGAATATATTTTTTGATTTAACAATTTATCTATCTAATAAATTTATATAATAAAAGTTTTCATTATACTTTTAATAATAGAGGTGTTATTATTTATACATACAAGTGATTTCTTAATATAATTCTTGATAGGTACAAATTACATGTCAAATATGAAAATTTTAAAGTTTGAATACTACCTTACTATTCTTATTCATAACACAAAAATATGTAACTCAATCGCTACAGCTAAATATCTGTCCATTATTACTTTAAAATTATATACAACATGTAAAGTATTCGATCTACTATAAACCAAACAGGTGTATGTAGTAAAAGTCTATAGTGATCCACATTCATAAAAATGTTAACAATTTCGCAGTATTTTTCATTATGCTCTATTAAATAATACTGCATGCAAATATTTATTTTAAATCCATTATAATTTAAAGAGCTACGATGAATAAGGGAATTTTACTTTTTAATCAAATCGGATTGAATATATTATGCATACTACTTCGATCCCACTCCCCCCTTCCCCATTTATGTGATCACCGAGCACAGTATATACCACAGTTTGATATTGAGTCACCAGAAATAACTTCACGTTAACATATCCACTGGGACGATGTGTGTTCAGACGTCGAAGAGCAGCGCAATGTTGTGCTGCTCGGGTCGTCGCTAGTAGTGGTCGGGGTTGTGCAGCGCGTGCGGGTGCGCGTGCGGGTGCGGCAGCGGCGCGCGGTAGGCGGGCGCGCGGGAGTACGTGCCGTACGCGCTGTCGTCCGACGCCGCCGTCGACGCCGACGTCAGCGTGCGCCGCCCGCCCGCGCCGCCGCCCCCGCCCCCGCCGCCGCCGCCGCCGCCTGCGCTGTACACGGACTCGCGACGCTCCGTTACCGCTGCACCTGTTACAAATACATCAGTTTTTACTATAGAGTAAGCCGTAGGTGGAAGGTGGCCACTCGTTAAAGACTTTGGGGTATGGGCGATGAAAAGACTCGACGAAGTTTTCCAAATGCTGCCCACCCTAGCTGTACTCTTCTGCGCGCTTCCTTCTCGAAGTTATGTCTATCCAATTGCCAGATTTGCCCAAGGTAGACGTATTCGTAAACAACTTAAAGTGGAACCCCGTCAAGGGCAACCGGTTCCGGATTAACATGCTTATTGAACATGATCATGGTTTTATCATAATAATACTGAGACGTTTCTATTGCTACTTCTGCACGCTCGTGAATGCAAGGCGATAGGCTCATAGAGAAGTGATGCGGTGTAAGGATCCATATCTATTAAATATCAATTACGCTTCGCGACTGCTAGGTGCCAGATACGGCAGTGCCAGCGCGAGAAACTGTGTAAAGACAAGGAAGGAAGGACGTTAAGCACCTTCTCTACCTAACATGGTCTATGATTGCCCTTGCGTTGTTAATCATAATAATGGAGGGTAACAAGGTGATGAAAATAGACAAACCTGCAGGGCCAGGCCTGACTCCGTTGGCAGCCCCGTATGGCGGATCTCTCTGCGCGTTGTGCGCGTTCTGGTTGTGCGTGAGCGTGTGGTGCGCGTGCGGGTGCGCGTGCGCGTGCGCGTGCGCGTGCGGCGGCCGCAGCACGAGCGAGTGCGCGGCGAGCAGCCCGCCCGCGCCGCCCACCGCGCCCGCTGCCGCGCCTACTGCCGCCGCCGCCGCGCCCGTCACTGCGCCGGCCCCCGCGCTCGTCGCCGAGCTGCCTTTACTATACACCGATTGTGATCTGTAAAATGTATGGTATTCTCTCATGAAGGCCATAAGTGCTCAGAACCTACACCAGACACTATAAGTAGGAGATATATTTTGATCGAATCTCTTATTTCAACCTTGTACATTGGTATCAGTGCTGATGGACAAGTCCACCTTGATACAAAGAAGCAATTAAAAACCAGTCAATAATATGTGGTGATTTCAGCAGGACGGTTGTGCGTATAATCGCTCGTTAAAAATTCTTTTTTACATTAAAAAGTTGAAAAGCAGCTAGTACTTTTCCATGAATGGACACTTTCTAAGGTTCCGTTAGTCAAACGATTACTACAGCTATAAAAAAAACTGCAATTTAACTGACCTGTGAAGCGTATGCCTTGCAGGCGGTGGCGACCTGCAGTACAAGGATTTTGTCCCAGAATACAACGGTTCAGTGTTATCTGGCCGTGGCGCTGATGCAGAGCAGTACGTGGGAGCGTGCCTGTAGTGGTGATGCGAGGGGAAAGCCGGCTTATCCAGCTCATCCAAGTCTCTGGGAGACGATGCTCTGGAGTTGGAGTCTGCTCTGGTGCGTCTCGATCCCCACTCGTGTATCAGTGCGCAGGCGATGCCGCCTCCCAGACCACCCACCCAGCAGACCCAGTGGCTCTCCCATCGGGATAGTACGAATGATGGGCCCAAAGAGCGAGCAGGGTTCAGTGATGGCATCTGGAGTAAGTAATTTTTGAATTTGTATTTATTGAACTCAAAAAAATGTCATAATCATTCAGGCCAGACATGCGTCACATCGTAGGATTAGCCATTAGGTACAGTAAGCAACATAAGCCGAACTGGCAAACTGACCCAATTTTTCAAAAAAGTCCTGTTCGCAAAAACAAAACCATCAGTTGTGTAGCTTAGGTTGACACATATTTACGAAGCATCTGTTCACATTGAGCAAGATCACGTCAAGTGGACCCCCCTTTTACCACTTGATCATAAAAATTTAATCTATATATATTTTTCATAAGTACTTATGATGGAAAAATGATCCCCCAAACGAATTTTAAAAATTTTGATTTTAACAACATTTTTTTTACAATGAAAATTTTAAGCACTTTTAATTAAAAAATGGATTAAAAATCAACCGTAAGAGATAAATTCATGAAATTTTCAGCATTCATGGTCAAATGTATATACTTTAAGAATATGATTATTTGTTTATTTTCGTATTGTTAACTAACTTTTCAGTTAACAAATGAAATTTTAACTCATTTCTTGGTAAAAAAAATGCATTTTTTTTTCATCGGTCACATGCTTTATTCATTTAAGTTTAAGATTCCGGAAGAAAATTTCACTGCTCGCCATTAGTTTAAACAAAATGAATTTATTTATGACAGCGCGCCAGCCGCCGAGCGCTGTGGAAGCGCCGCGCTACCGAGCGTCTCGTACTGCATTGAAGCTTTTATCAGTGATAATTTAAAATAATAATACAAAATATTATTATAAAACAAATTTTATTATTATTCACGTTATATTATTATAATTATTATGAATAAAATTTTATTTTTTGTTAACAATATCATAAAGAATAATCAATAATAATATAATAATATAATCAATTTTTTTTATTATTTTTACCAAACAGCGTAAATTTAAAAAAAAAAATTTTGCTTTCTGTACGATTAAAGATCATGAGGTACGTGAAAAAAATACCAACCACGATTCGAACGCTTAACTACAATAAAAAATACTCGTCAATTTCATTACTACAAACCATTGGAAAAATTTTCACTAGAATGCAGGCTCGTTTCAGAAGATGAAAAAGTATTTATTAACAAAGTTTAAAAAAAAAAGTGAAAGTATCTGACGACAAATTTACCATTTAATTGTTTAAATTAAGCTTTTGTTTGTTCTATTTAGTATGTTATGATTATATTCTTTCTGATATTGTTAAAAAAAAAAAAAAATTTATTGATAATAATTATAATAATATTAATAATAAAATTTGTTTTATAATAATATTTTGTATTATTATTTTAAATTATCACTGATAAAAGCTTCAATGCAGTACGAGACGCTCGGTAGCGCAGCGCTTCCACAGCGCTCGGCGGCTGGCGCGCTGTCATAAATAAATTCATTTTGTTTAAACTAATGGCGAGCAGTAAAATTTTCTTCCGGAATCTTAAACTTAAATGAATAAAGCATGTGACCGATGAAAAAAAATGCATTTTTTTACCAAGAAATGAGTTAAATTTTCATTTGTTAACTTAAAAGTTAGTTAACAATACGAAAATAAACAAATAATAATATTCTTAAAGTTTATACATTTGACCATGAATGCTGAAAATTTCATGAATTTATCTCTTACGGTTGATTTTTAATCCATTTTTTAATTAAAAGTGCTTAAAATTTTCATTGTAAAAAAAATGTTGTTAAAATCAAAATTTTTAAAATTCGTTTGGGGGATCATTTTTCCATCATAAGTACTTATGAAAAATATATATAGATTAAATTTTTATGATCAAGTGGTCAAAGGGGGGTCCACTTGACGTGATCTTGCTCATTATTATTCCTTATAATTGATAATTGCAGTGTACAGGTGATTTGTTCATTTCTATCTGTTTGATCTAAGTGTCCCCTTATTCAGCGAATACTAACTCCGTTTGCGACGGCAGGTCGACGTATCGGCCCTCTCAGTTCATTGTGTAGTTAGCGAGAGAGACTCAGCGAAGAGGCTGTGACAAAACTTCGTCGACCTAGTGTCTTGCAAGACCAAACTCCTGGGCTTGTATCACAGTTTGATTCATCGCATTCTCAAATGAATAACAATATCTACAGCGCATACAATCAATAATTAATATATAAAAAAAAGAATAATAACAAAATAAGCGAACATAAACTATTTCCGACCTAACCATTAATAAGTTAGACCCATTTTATATAAGCACCATTTGAAAATATTGCAAAGGAATCCTTAGTACAGATTGAAACCGTAGTGTAGGTAGTATTTTTTTTTCTCGTCTTGTATCGGCACTTTTGTTCCGGTGGACAGATGGGTACAAAGCGCACGACAGACAGCTGTCCTTAAGGATTCAACACAAAAGGCAGGTAGCGTATTCTGTTCGTAATATATTACACATAATGCGTGTGTGGGAGGGCCTTACAATACACAGCGCCTTTCAGAGCTGTTGAGAAATGCCCGTTCTCGGATTTGTTTGGAAGATCTGAATCAGAGTTTTTGTTGTATCTTACTTGAAATGAGATTTTAGGTGATGTTTTATTCAGGTACATTTGCGCAATTTTATGCTTTTTGTGCAGTTTTGCAGTGATTAATTTAGAAATCAGTTAGCGTATGGAACTACAAATAGAATAGATATTGACTACGCTCTATCTTAGTCTTGGATTCTCTACAAGTTTCCCTTAAGAGTCGAGACAAAGTTGTGCAGTGAAGTGAACGAAGAATCCAATAAAAGGCCTTTTGACTATTTAATGAAAAAATCTTAATTCATCAGGAATTCGCATTTTAAAGGATCTTTCGTGTACGGTCAGCAACGTAAGTAACTGAACCGATTCAAATTCACAAAACACTTAAACGAATTATGAATGTAAATATTTAATAGCGTAACGCGTTGCAAAAGATCTATATTTTTTTTTATTTGCACGTAAAAAGTACGTTCACGATCCCAATAACAAACTAACCCATGAAGTCTTATTGAGTATTCTTACAGAGACAAAGCTCGCTGCGCAGTAAGCGGCGCCCAGAAGCGCAGGCGCAGCGCCGGTCCAGCGCCGTTCCATCGCTGCGAAGTACGCAGCGGCAACCAGCGCGGACAGCACCAGTTCGGCACCCAGCCGCTCCCACGCAGCTGCACCTCCGCCAGGCAGCGAGGCAGAAAGACTACCTGCGTAGCCTGGGACGCTTACTCTGAAAGAAAGACACAGAACTATGAGAATCGTTTCGTTTTAATACCAGACCAAGGGCCATATAATGGCAATCATATCCCAGTCTTAGGGTACTCTGTAATGCCCGTCAGCTATCATACTCAAGTATAATCTCTGTCACCATGCAACTCCATGTCTATACTTCAGGAATTAAAACCTTACTACCTTCGACCAGATCATCCTCGACTTCAAACTATAGATATCGATCAACACTACTATCACTTACTGAATGTACAGTCAGTAACTAACGTAGCTCCATAGATCCGAGTTTATAAAACACTTGTCTGTAAATATCTAAACGTATTATAAACGAAACAGGTGTTTTGTCCACATAAACCAATATTAATTGTACAGGTGTTTTGGAAATTTGGACCTGTTCGAGATAAGTCACCATTCGGCGGTTTGTTTCAAATTAATAGGGTTCGAGATAATTTGACTCAACACCATGAAAATTGGAAAATCGTTTTATACCACTAAACCCACTAAAGTCACAAACAAAGGCTTAATTTATTTACATTGTTATAACTGGCTACTAGATGGCGCTGTTGCACACTAATTTCTTTACCGTTCAACCGATCGCCGTGAATTTGTTATTTGAGTACAAAAGACAACGTCTTCCGGGTTTTACTAATATCTATAATACACTAACGTCCCTGCCCGACTTCGTCTGAGTGGGATGATATACATGTAGGTATTACTGTTATTAATATACACGTAAACCTTCCCAAAGAATCTCTAAATTATGGTAAAACATTCGCGTTTTTTGAGAGAACATTATAGATTGTTCAATATAAGAAATCCTTTTTGATAAAGTAAATTTACATCATAGAATTAACAGTAGGATAAATAGATAAAACTTTATTTCAAAAGCAATAAAGTAAATTGTTCTATGACATACTTAAAGGTTAAAAGGGACTTCTTATATTGGATAAACTTTAAACGCAAAAACAAAAAAAAATTTATAATGACTTTGTCTATATTATTTGGAGATTACATTCAACTGCAAGTAAGTAAGTATTTTATGTAAAATCAAGTACAGTTTGGCCTTTTATAACGGCAGTAGGTATTTTTAAACGGATCGAAGTTTTGCCACTTGGCCTTTAAGGGTATTATTAGATCAATGTAGGGCACATGGGACCGGGATAACGTTACCGTTTTAAATATCACCATTTCTCTTGAATTGTAACTGAGTCGTGCACCTTCGCTTAGTTTCCGTTTAATATAAATTTTGTCGTAAAAGAAAAATAAAGCGCATTAGGGACAGTGGTTATAACTTTTGTATCACACGAGTGTTTGTGCTTTGATTTCCCTGCGGCTTCGCTTACTTAACTTGGAAATTACTCATGCTGTTTGGTTTATATCAAATGTAGAATAGGTTTATTTTCTTGGGTCGGGCGTCTACCAATCCGCATTGGGACACGACAAGGTTAGCTCTAAAATAAAAATATTATATTAAATTTTAATGGGGAAGTTTGGATGTTCATCATTCAATCTCTTGTTCTCAATTCGACGGGCCAGTTGAGTCGCGAGCCGCAAGCCGCGGGTTCGATTCCTACCACAAACATTTGTGTGCATGAACATGTCTGTTTATTGTCGTTTATCATTCTGTGTCAAATATCTATAAAAGTATGTATTTAGAAAAAATGGCCGTGTGTAAACAATGTCCCAGGATATTTATTTTTTTATTATTTATTTCTAAATATAATAGTATTAAACAAAATCACTATTTCGGTCTGTCTGTTTGTCCGATTACATCTTTAAAATTACGCAAACAATATTGATGCGGTTTTCAATATCATTTAGAAATTTATTCCTATAGACTAAGAGTCTTAACTACTTTTTAAATACATACTTATGTATATATTAACACACATTTTAAAAGTAGTAGAGCTAGTGCAGAATACGTCCGGGGAAGTACTACCACCGTACCCATTTTCGCCGTGAAGTAGTAATGCACTTGCACTACTGTGTTTTGATTAGAAAGATAAGGTTACAAAAATAAATAATAATAATAATATATCTTTATTTCTCAAAATAATTACACAAGGGTGCAGAAATGTAATGCTATGTAAGTTGTTAATAAAATTAAAATAAACATACTGCAGTTGCGACTACTCTCATTACTAGGCAAAAATAGCCTGTATTAATGAAGAGCAGGCCCATGCCTCTAGAATAAATTGAACACAATACAACATTATATTAATATGTGACATATTTGTGTAATATACAAAATTATTTCTAATGTTAATATTTAAGAAAATAAATTTAATATGTTGAATTATGTAGTCTGTTGAGTGTTGTACGAAGGTGCAGTGCTATATGTGTGTGTATGTGTGTGTGAGTGCGTGTGTGTGTGTCTGTGTGTGTGTGTGTGTGTGTGTGTGTGTGTGTGTGTGTGTGTGTGCGTGTGCGTGTGTGTGCGTGTGTGTGTGTGTGTATGTGAGTTTGTTGGTGTGTATAATGAAGTGTGTGTTTGTATCCGTGAGGATGTATGAGGGAATGAAGTAATAGGAATGTTAAATGATGTGTTTAAGAAAATCTTCTGTCTCACCATATGAAAGATTGTGGAGGTATTTTGTTACTTTCTTTTTACATTCATGTAGTGTTAGGGGGTAAATATAATCATTTAGGTTATATCTGTTGTAAAGGAAAGGGCCAAGGTACAGGTTGAAACGTTTTGTAAACATAGTTAAAATACATGTTCATGAAGACCAATGCCTCGCCACAGGTGGCAGTCTGGGTCTCTAACCAAAAAGCCAACTGACCCGCCATATTAATACATATTTTTAATACATTTAAAACTTTACTTGAAATCCAAGCTTGTTATAGTTTGAGAGCGTCAAATGGGGACTACGGTTGCATACGAGTACAATAAGATCACATTTCTGTAACATCTGCTTGCTAGTGACTGACAGGACTTGAGGATAAAAGTATGGATTCAGCCGTCCTGGAGCTTGGTTTTTTAATAACTTTATTGTTTTTTGCGATACCGCTCGTAACAATGTTTAGATTGACAGTTTAAAAAAATGGAATACAAATTAAATTCTTCCGTTTCAATAATATTTTCGATACTAGATTTGAAATGAAATTGAATGGTTATTAGCATTAATTTAATGAAACATTTGTGGATGAATGGTTTCTGTTTGTTCAGTCTGGTTGTATTATAAATATTTATGTAAAGTATAATATATTCATATATTTAATGTGGTTTATGAAGCATTTCAGTTATCGTGTGTAAAGAATCTTCCTTTTATTAAAACAATTAGCTGTCCCCCGCGGTTTCACTCGCGTTCCCGATGGATATGACATTTTCCCGAGATAAATAGTAGCCTATATATTATTCCAGGACATGCTCTATCTATGCGCTAATTTTCATCCAAATCCGATCAGTAGTTTTAGTAACAGAGTAACAAACATCCACACATACAAACATTCACATTTATAGTATTAGTGGAAATATTGACGGTGGTTCGATTCCCAACCAGCACATAAAATTGTGTGCTCGTACATATCTGTTTCTTCTATGGGCGTAAATATCTATATACGTATGTATTTTAAATGTAGTATATCTAGTTGCCATAGTAGAAGCAGTACACTGCCTAATTTGGAAGATAGCTATTTTAAATATCTAGAATTTTTTGACATTTATAATTATAATTTTTCCTGAACTCCGGGTTAGAATGTAGAATACAAAAAAAGCCTATAGGCGTAGAAATCGAAAAATTTAATATTGCAATCGTTAGTCATCGAAACTGCGGAACAATGGGTAGTTTCGTTTGATGCATGAGTTCCATCTAGCCATAGTTATAAAACATATTCACGCATTGCCACCAACAAAATATCACCGTATATCAGTCTAGGATGACTGTAGGTATGAATATCAATGTAGGATGACTAGGTATAAATCAAATACAACATATGCTATCACAGATGCTATACAGGCTTAATGATAGGAGAGCCAACGTACATACAGAGTGCTATCTTCATTTAGTTTTTAAAATTTTGTTTCTGGGGCTCGGATTCTGTAAGGAAAATGACACTACCTCGAGGATTTTTCGTCGCCGCTTCTATGCTCTGTCTCTGTCGCTTACTACGCTAATACCACTAATTACGTGAGAGGTAAGCTCTCCGAGGCCTCCGTGAAGTGGCCCGCCGACGAAGTTTGTATTAGCTGAATAAGCTGATGTCTTATTATTATTACACACTTTACAACCTTGCGGAACAATAATGTTCTTCTTCAAGAAGGCCGACAAACTGGCAGACGGTTCACCTGATGGTAAGTGGTCACCGCCCGCCTATAGACATGCGTTGTCGACCCAAAGACGTGAAGTTGTTAAGTACCATGTGCCTGTAATTTCCCCGGCCCCTTATCTTTCTAACCAAGACACAGTAATAGTACTGCTTCACGGCGGAAATGGATAAATTGTATGCCCTTCTATACATATAAAAATGAATGTTTGTCTGTTTGTCCTTTATATTTAGAATCGTAAACTATGTAACGGATTTTAATCAATAGTTAGAGTAATTCAAGAGGAAGGTATATAACCAGGATTGAAAGCGGGCAAAGCCGCAGGGTGCAGCTAGTAGTAAATAAAATAATCTATGGTACAGATTACTACAGGTACTATGGTTTGCGAATTCGTATGTTATTGTGTTGCTGGCAAATAGAGACGGGAAATATAGGGACTTAAAATAGAAATTGAGCAATTCGGGAACATACAGAAATGTGGAAATAAAATACAAAATGGACAAAGTATTCCCAGTTTATAAAAAGTAAAGCTGTATTCACATACATTAATATGTAATTGCGTTAGTTTTACAATTTCTGGAAATATTAACAAGAGTAATTAAATATTAAAAAAATCTTTGATGAAGTCTACTTTGAGGTAACTTTTTTTTTTATATTTGTTACTCAATCACGCAGTAATAGCTGAATGGATTTGAATGAAACTGCACACAGATAAATTATACCCATTAAAAAACATACGAGTACTTTTAATCTTGAAAACATTCGATCCCTCGGGAACGCGGGTAAACGGGGCGGATGCCAGTATAAAATATTTCTACTAACTATCTCTGTTCAAGCTGAAAACACAGGTCGTGTTTCACCATCGCAGAGTAACTGTGTGCTACAGTATTCCACGATACCTACTAGTACTCCATTGAAGTAATATCTGTCTGTGTGTCGTGTGAACTCAATAGCTATTGTTAAATGGAACGGCGCGGCGGTCGAAGCACTTCAAACTTGACTGTCGCTATAGAAATGTGTCGAGCTATTACTGACTGCCCCATTCGCATTCGCTTCGCTTATAACGTCCTAGATCCTATTTGCCAGAATTTAATTGAGTTTGTGTAAAAATACACCTAAAAGACCGTCGAAAAGTATGGATAAATATAGTCCATGTTTTGTTTTTTTTTATACCACATAGGGTCGACAAACAAGCCGACGGTCCACCTGATGGAAGGAGGTCACCGCCCCCTATGGACATTTGCAACACCATGGGCATCGCAAATGTGTTGTCGAACCTGAGACGTGAAGTTGATAAGTCTCGTGTGTCTGTAATTTCACCGGCCCCCTCACCTTTCTAACCGAAACAGTAATACAGGTGCACTACTGCATCGCGGCGGAAATGGGTAAGGTACTTCCACGGATAAACTCTGCACTGTGAGCTTTTCTACTCAAAAGATTATTCTTTTTATATTCATCCATTAATTTATAAAGTCTATTTTCAAATATAAGACTACATATTGATCCGGAAATTATAGAATAACAAACATTCCTCGCGTTTGAAATGAGCAATCGAAATTGTAATTCAATGAAATCGTATGTTTTTATTTACTACAATTTTTTTCGTTTTTATTTCGAAACATCACTTAGAGATACTCTCTCGCTCGTGTCTCCGACTGCAAATGTTTTATATATAATAGTTTTTAATTAATAAAATGTCCATAGGTTGCAAATCGTTTTATTAACATATTCTTTTCTAAGTACGCGCACAGTACCCCAAAGTTTCATCTGAATCAGATGAATGATATAGGAACTCATATAACGGAAGGCGAACAAACAGACTAAAATACATTTTTATATATTAGAACTAGTAGTTATACAGCTTTCGGTATGCATGCTTCATTATATCGCGGGCGTAGACTCATTATTGTTCAATGAAAAGGAACCAGCGAGAGGCAGCGAACAATTTAGCGGTTTTTAATTAAAATGAAAGGAGGTGCGATGCCGGTCCTCTCTTGCTCGTTTTTGTAACAAAATACTCAGCGAATGAGACACTTCTATTTTTTACGTATCCCTTTAAGCGATGATTGCGCTATTTTTTATTGATCGTCACAACTTAATCAAATTGATGACGCGACATAAAATGCTTATTTTCACATGCATTTACGTGAGGAAGACAAATTCTTTAACATAATGAGATTGACGAGCGATGCTATTAACCGATAGACAGAATACACTATGTATTCGCTTTGTAGTGTGGGCTTAAATGCAAATGTTAGAAGCTTAGAAAGGACGTATGCAAAATTTGCACCTGTGTCTGATAACATCAAATCTAATGCATTAGTTACACAAATTCTAACATTCTAATTCTAATGGCAGAATGTTATAGGATTATAACCCCATGTTATTTAAGTGATGTCTGAATAAGTATTACGCACACATGAGTTGAAGCTGTAAAGACAGGGTACGCTTATTTGGGGGAAAAAACGTGATTTTCAAAAGGATTTGCGGTATTTTGTTGCTAATGCTGATTGGCCAAATAATGGTGAGTGAGTATATTTTTTTGGAGGATTATTGAACCAAATCGGTTGAATTAAAGTATGTTATAGAGCTTTTAAAATAATTTGGGTTATTTTTTAAACAATAGGGAAATTTAATATTTGGGGTCATTCGAAGAAATTAATACGCGGCCATTTTGCGTGATCCCAATTAAGCAAAAATTTTATAACTTTTAAATATACTTAGTGTATAGGTTCGTAGTGGAACTTTAACTTTGACCTTCAAAAGTGCCGCGACAAAAGTAACTTTTTTTTTAATTTGAAATTTTGGCATACTGCTCGGCTTAAAAACCGGAGGTCTTGGGTTCGATTCACAGAGTACAATTGACGTTTCTTTGTCAGAAATTATTAGCTGTAGCTCATCACATGTCACGTTGGGACATAAAGTATCCGCGGCGAAATGTGGGTCTCAATACTTCTGCTTACCTCTGGGGACTTAATGGACGTGATGATGTTTGTTTTTTACCCATACACTCCGTTCTGGATTTATGAATGTCATATATAGCCTATAACCATCTACGAAAAATTCCGCGTCGAATGGTAGCAGTCCCATCATGATATGTTCAGTAGTTTTGAGGTGATGGTGCGTCATGGGAATTCCATTTTGTTTATGTATGCATATAAATAGATTAGAAATAAACAGTCACATACAAAATATATAACTTACAAATTAAAATTTACAAAATGACCTAAAGTTTCCTAAAATACCTTCAGATAGATAAATAATATAATAATAAATATACTTTATTGTACACAGAAAGAAGAAGGTACAGAAGTTGGTTCTTAAAAAAATACAATTGGCGGTCCTATCGCTAAAAGCCATTTCTTCTAGACACCCATTGGATGGAAAGAATTACATAGGAAAAATATATAATTAATAATAAAGTAACATCTGACAATTTTCCCGAATTTGCGAACTATAGGGAATGGGAAGCAATGACAGAACATTAAAAAAAAAACAGGGCTGTCAGATCATAAATCACACACAGGGATCGATATTGTCAGATGATTATGCATAATTTATGCGCACGAGTTAGGGTCAAGTGGGGCGGACGGGACACGCATGACAATCGAGGGCACATCTTTTATACTTGTTACTGAATGGCCAGTAAATTAGTTAGAACATTCACACCTTATGGCCACATGACTGGCCGATAGTTTTGTATGTGTTGTTAGAGGAATATTTGCTTTTGATAACAATAGAGGTATTAAATGCGTCTGTACGTTATTGGTGAATGCTTCGTCTATTTTTTTACGTGTTTACTAGTGGAAGCCCGCGATTCTACTCGCGTTTTGTATCAACGCGGCCTACCGGGTCTAAATATAGCAAAGAACCATCCAATCAACTCCATAACAGCAAAAAAAAATATCGAAATCGGTCAAGCAGTTTTGGAGGAAAATTTTTAATTATACTGGAATTTTATTTATTATTAATTCCTGTGGTTTTACCCGCGTCGAAGGTGTTACTTTTTCCAGGGTAAAAAGTTATCTAAGTTACTCCTTATAACATCCTATCGGCCAGTGAGATTCCCGTTAAAATCGGTCCAGCCATTTTGTAGCCCTTAGGGAACATACATATAGTAGATAGATACATTTATTAGCAAAATACTAAACAGTCACAACGATAGAAACATATATCAACAACTGAAACACCTATTTTCGAGATTTAATTTCACCATCTTTGCAGCTTCATATAAACTTCACCCAACTCATCTCTAGGGTTTCGCAAGATTAAAGTGTACCTATACCGATGAACACGTGCACTTTAGGTACACCTAGCAACAAGTGGTCAACAAAAGTATCTCCAAAGAGACTTGGCATCGTGCCGGTTGATAGTAAAAATTCTGCCAAATCTCATGTAATGAAAACAGAGAAGGCAAATGATGATCTGAATTTAACTGCAAAAAGGTCAGATTCTAACTGTGGATGTGTTGTTATTAATCAAATTTATTATATCTGTATATAAATAGGCATAAACAAAAATTGTTTAGTCCCATTATCTCTTATATTTTTCAATTGTGTGTTTTATGTTTAAGCTATTGGTAAACTTTAGCTATGAAAAAAAAAATATTTAAAAGTTTAGTTCTTTTTTACACGCAAATTTTGGCCAGTGATAGAAAACTAGGAATAAATTAAAAACGGAAAAAAAAACAAATTATTTAAATAAATTTCTGGTCCTCATTTGGTGTACAGAGGAAACAATAAAAAACCTAGTAAAAATTGTACCGTCTACACATAATACGAGTTACTAGGTAAATGAAGTCTGTGTCTAGAGTATTTCCTAGGAGTACTTTACCTTAGGAACCATGACACAGTCCACTGAAATAAATGCGACGTTTTGTGGTAATCAGACGTCCACATAGTTGTTGCTAAATGAAATTATGCGACATTCATTTAGAAAAAAAGTACATTGTAATCAAACTTATCTTTTTCTAATGAGCTTGTTGCAACAAAGACACATTATTTCGTACGACTACTGCTTTTTAATTATATTTCTCCACAATTAAGTTTTACAATGCAATGGAAATGCATTTAACTAGAACAAAATGGAGTATCACTACTTAACTGCCGCATGGTTAAGCGGTAGTTTTCTATTTTTCTTTTGTAATAATATACGGATGGAAAAATATGAGTATATTTTTTACATATTATAAATCATGGAAACTAGGGTTCCGGTAGTTTGTATCACGTATTTATTTTATTAAAATAAAATCTTGAGGTAGTTTTGTAATTTAAATCGAGCCCTTATTTTAATTCTATTTCGAATAACAAACCGAAATTAAAACGTATTTTTCAACATTTACTTAAAATTAAATTATATGAGCAACAAAAAAAGTATCTTGAATAAAATAAAAAAAAACTCCTGATCGTTCTTAACACACATAAAACAATATTTACAACCATTAAATCTTTTCAAATACCATATTTCCGCCATTTCAAAACAAAATACCAATCAAATGGTATCGTAAATAAAAAAATGCCAACTCTCCCCTTGCAGCAGTTAACAAGCGAACAATTACATTTAATTTACGGATGCGTTTTTTAAAGTGTCCCAATATGGCCCGGTCGACCCACCCGGCGTTATTAACCCACTATCATTTCGGAGAGGATAATCCACCGCGACATTTGTTAAAAAATATATTCAAGGGGTATCATGTTTATTTCAAAATTTCAATTGTACTGAAGTGCCATCGACCACGCGTTAATTTTAGCGAATAAATTGACGATAACTAACTTTATTGCCTCGGAATAGGACTGCTTTGTAAAATTAAATGTAAATTGTAAAGCGATTGTTGAAACGGATCACGATGCGTGGGGAAACAAGTGCGGGCATCGAATTACAATCTAATGTTCCATTGATTCACTATTCAGGGCTCGTGAATTAATGCGTTTTGTTGTAAATTGCTATTAATCTAATGTGGTTTTGTAAATATCACATTTTGTAAGTATACATACACGACGGCGCGACACCTTAGAAAGAGAATCTAAAGTCTCGTAAATTACTAAAGTAAAACTATAATAAATAATAAATAAATAAATATCCTGGGACATTCTTTACACACGGCCATCTGATCCCAAACTAAGCAGAGCTTGTACTATGGAAACCAGATAACTGATATACTACTTATTATACAACTTTTTTTTCTAAATACATACTTATATAGATATTTACACCCACACACAGAACAAACAGACATGTTCATGCACACAAATGTTTGTCCTGGGTGGGAATCGAACCCGCGACCTTCGGCTTGGCAGTCAGTCGCTAACCAAATGTGGTAAAATTATATTGGGGACAATAAGTAAAAAAAAAATAATAAAATATGTAGAGTACAAAAAATAGATAGATGTTACACCATAGAGACATCAAACATTTTTACCAACAATAATCCTTTTTTCCCACAAAAAGCACAGCGCTAACTCAGCGGGCGGTAGGCGCGAACTTGTTACCCTTTGCACTTTGCCCTTTGTTTTGCAAAAAACCGATAAAGAAAACAACAGTGTTCCAACCCTTGGTTAACCCTTTGCCACACATGTCGTCACACCCGCGGTTGCGAAACCACTGCCAATAAATAAACTTAGACATCCATTACACAATGCATTTTCACTGTTATCTCATAAACGTAGAGTTTATATTCGAAGTAATAACGACGGTATGGATCTAGCAAGAATGGCAATATAATGTCGAGTGGTGTGTATTTTTGCGCATCTATTGTGTGCCATATGGAGGTTTTTATTGTTAATGTCTTCGCGGGCATTAGTTGGAGTGTTAGCGAGGATATCCCGTACATATGGTGTAATCATATATTATTGTGTCCTCCGGTTTTACCCGAGAGGGGATTTAAATTAAAGAAAATCGTTTCTAAATGGCTATGTCACTCATATCATCAGGCATCATCATAATATGCCCCAAACACGAGAGTTTGGGGTCAGCATGATATACGATGCTTCGCCATTTATTACATATAACCAAAATTTAATCATTTAAGACATAAGGACCGTTTATTTCAAATGTCAGTTTTAGCCAATTAGCGATTTATACATTATGACCATAAGGGCCACAAACAAGTTCACAAACGACCTTTGACCACCGACGAACACTTAGGAATCGACAAAACCATATCGAAACGAAAGATTTTCATACTAAGTTATCAATTTGAGCTACGTTAAGTCTTCTAAGTTAGGCATTGATTTGTGAAAGTGGGCACAAGAGTATAAACCCGGGGATGGATTTGTCATTTAGTCATTCTAGTTTTCTTTTTAAAACTGTCCCTTTCAACATACCGCTTGCACTCGATTACGAGTTCATAGCGCGGAAACATTTCCCTCGAGCCTATCCGAGCTATGCAAATGTCAAACTTGTAGACAATTTATACTACTGCAGTAATCATTCTGAATCCAAGTTTGATAGACTTGCCTTCTATTTACATAGTTTTTAATTTTTTTTTTGATTTATTATATTATAAACGCGAAAGTTTGTGAGGATGGATGTTTGTTACTCTTTCACGCAAAAACTACTAAACGGATTTGAATGAAACTTGGTACATAGATACTTTATAGCCTGGATTAACAGATGTTACTTTTTAACACGTGAAAATCTAACATCTCTCTTGGTATGTAAAGACGAGGGACTGTGTTCAACGTCTTTCACTTGGTATGCCGTTCGTTTGGGATCAGATCACCGTGAGTAAAAATGAAAGTCCAAGAATATTACAATTTACACAGAGCTAAGCACTATTTTATTTCTATTTTAATAATGATATTATCTCTATTTAATAGTTATGCATAGTTATTTCAATTTGTATCATTAACACGTAAAACATGAAGTTATCACTTGCTAGCCGTATGAACTTTTCTTTTCTTATTTCATTTAGTGGCTGACTTGCCTCCAGATTTGATACAGCCAGTATCAAATCTTACATATCACGTGACCATAACCAACTAAATTACGAGTGTGATTGGTTGCATGTTGACAGGAGCTGTCAAAAAATCTGCCCGAAACGATAAAGTTTAGTACACAAGATAAAATTACCTTAATGCTTCAGTTATAAGGTTTAAATCTGCATCATCATACAATAAAAAATTGGATCAATAGATGCCCCATTTCTTGAGCAATAGGGTTTGTTATCCTTTGACATTCTTTTCCGGTTATATTGTATAGTATGCTTGTAACAAAGACACTGATAGTGTATAATACTTTAGACACAACAATTACATGTGCATGTTCACAAAAGTTTGTCATGTAGTAATAGAACCCACGTCAGTTCCAAATGCAAATTACAAAATTCACGAGCGAAACAATAAACTGGCTAACTCCAATACAATAGTTGCAAAGTGTATAAGTTTCGAAAGAGATATAAATTCAATGTGAACTTAATCCATTTGTTAGGGCTCCATAAGGAAGATTGCGCGTTGTTCGCGATTACGTGTCTCGGATTTAAAGGGGTTTTAACACTAAACTTACCATGGCCGGGTCAAATGACCCATTTTGAACTTTGCATTGAAAATGCACGTATCATCTTATTGCTTTTGCACATTTCACTGATGACTTTTTCTTACTAATTAATATACAGTTTTACTATTTATTTCCGTTCCTTATAACCATATTTCATACATTCAAGCAGGAAACATAAAGTCACCTTTGAACCGCTATGGTAGAAATAGGTAGCTAGTAAGTGTTGATATAATTAGTGTTAACAAGCCATCGCGGACTTTACGGTAAAGTCAAAACTAAGACTGAAAAAGCCGGACAAGTGTCGGACTCACCAACCGAGGGTTCTGTACTTATTATAAATAATAAATAGTTTTTTATTTACTTAAATATCAAATTTAATCCAATTCAGTTCAATTCAATTCAAAACCATTTATTCAGTTTAGGCCCTCGGAGGGCACTTATGAAGGTCAAATTTAAAGTTACTAAAGCTACAACCGGTTCGGAAATCAGCCTTCAACTGAGAAGAACCGGCAAGAAACTCAGCAAGGGTACATTCTTTTTTATTTTTATTAAAAAAGAATTATATAAATTTTATGTATTCTGACTTTTTGGCTATTTTATAATACATATCCTGATAGGTACCTACCTATATTAATAAAAGACGGGCATGGGAGCTCCTTGAAATATTTATTTTATTCTGTTTCAAAAACATTATTGTTGTTATAGTGGCAACAGAAATACATCATCAAATTTGAACTGTCTAACTATCACGGTTCTTGAGATACAGCCGGGTGACAGATGAACAGACAGACAGACGGACAGCAGAGTCTTGGTAATAGGGTCCATTATCTCTAGAAGGCTTGGCAGAGGTCTCAGTAGTAAGTCCCACATTCCACCAAAGATATTTAAGACCCAACGAGACATGTGGCGAACATTGTTGCCGTCTCGCAAGGACATTACTAATCCCCTGCTATATTTCCAACAATTTACGGCTAATTGTGCCTTTTACGATCTAGATATCGAACCTAAGAACTCCAGTCTCTAATCGGGCTTACGGCTCGACCTTTAAGGCGCTTCATTATAAAGATCAGACATATTGATTAGATATATTAATTTTATGATTGACTAGCTGACCCGACAGACGTTGTCCTGTCTTCCGGTTGAATCGACTGTGAAATGTGCACTAAGAAATGAATCATTTTATCAATATAATTCCGACCCATGCCTCTATTTTACGCCATGATATTTGCAGCATTCTGTCAATCGCTCCAGCTGTCAAACGACTGACAATAATAAAAGTGTAATATATTCAAAAGCGCTAGAAAAGTGGTTAAGTTTTCTTAAATTTTCAATTTATCACGCAACTTTCTTAATTTTTTCTTTCATAAGAACCTTCTCCTGACAATAACAAACACAACAAAAAAAGAATTAGCTAAATCGGTCCAGCCGCCCATGCGTGATGCCGTGACCAATTCATTTTTATATATATAGATAGATTACTTAAAAAAATGCAATTGAGATAAATATCCTGAGACAGAGATATTCTTTTTACACACACCCATCTGATCCCAAACTAAGCAGAGCTTGTACTATGGAAACCAGATAACTGATATACTACATATATTACTTTTTTATTTTTCTTAATACATACATAGGTATAAAGATATTTACACCCAGACACAGAACAAACAGACATGTTATGCTCACAAATGTTTGTCCTGGGTGGGAATCGAACCCGCGACCTTCGACTACGCAGTCAGGGTCGCTAACCACCAAGCCAACTGGCCAGTTGAAAAATGGTTCGACTTTGTCTGACAGTCATTGCCTGCAATTGCACAGCTATATTCATTATGTACTTCTGTTTTAGATTGTGATTCGTTTATTAATTCATAATACATTATTATTTATTACCTTTCGCTATAAAACGCTAATAACTGAGGCTTTATTAACAAGCGATTTCATATAATAAATGTAAGTTCATTTTGAAAAGAGTCATTGCTTTTTTTTGCTGGATTTTTTCAGTAAAATCGACCTTTCGAATCGGTATTAGAGTCAAAATTAGAACTATAATGCAGAAGTTCAACTCGTATTTATCTTTTATATTTAATTCTTAATGAACGTCAGATGCTTTGTATAAAGCCGGCTATAATACGAGTATAATTATTTCTATAGTGTTATATTAAGAGATTTCCTTTTGCACCTTAATAATGTTACCGTAGAATTCCAATTCGATTAAGCTTTTTGTTACTATTTATTTAGTTGAAAGGATTTGGATCAAGTATTTGTAAAGTCTTGCTTGGAAACTAATCGTGCAGAGTTTCAAGAACTGTGTCCCGTGTCCTTGTTTCGTAGATAAAAAGCTCTTTTAAATATACACGAGGAGACAAATTGAAAAGACTAAAAGTTATATTAAATATTCTAATTCGTATAAAACATGGCTGTCGGCTAGTACCTTCCGATTTTTATTTTTTCTTCATGAAATATCTTTTATAGGAATATTCTTTCTTGTGAAAGCTTCAGAATTCAAAGAGATTTGTTTTTATTCTTTGCAAAATCTGTTTCGAACCTAAATTTATTTAACAGGCCAATTGGCTTGGTGGTTAGCGACCCTGACAGCCAAGTCGAAGGTCGCGGGTTCGATTCCCACCCAGGACAAACATTTGTGTGCATGAAGATGTCTGTTTGTTCTGTGTCTGGGTGTAAATATCTATATATTATATGTACGTATTAAGAAAAATAAAAAGTAGTATATGTAGTATATCAGCTATCTGGTTTCCATAGTACAAGCTCTGCTTAGTTTGGGATCAGATGGCCGTGTGTGAAGAATGTCCCGGGATATATTTATTATAATATATTTATTATATGAAAGTGGCCCAAAAATAGTACCTATAGCAGCTTTTTTGTTGCGAAAAATGGTTTTATATGAAGTAAAAACTTCAACAGCACTGTTGTGTTGTAACTCAATGAAACGAAACAGCAATACTAAAAAGAGACAAACATATACATCTATAGGATTAGCCTGCGAGGAAATAAGAGCGGTAGACATAGTTTTCTGAAGAGTTCACATCTACCCCGTGTCAACTACATTTATTTTTTTCTAAACGGACTTTATGCGCTACCGATTATGAAACTGAATAAGGCCAGAACAAAAAAAGAAACTTTTGTGTTTTTCGACCGTGAAGGTTTCTGAAAAGATAAGAAACCTTTCTAAAAATAAGAAGTTTCTAAAAAACATAATGCAACGTATACTAAAAACTGTAATATAATAACATGAAGAATTTTTTCTTTCATGGCTAAACGAATAAACCGATCTAGCTAAAACTCAGCTCACATACAGCCTGTGTATATAGAGGGACACTGGCTATTTTACTCCGGAAACGAGTATAAATCCGCGGGAGACAGCTAGTGTTTCATAGATACATCAACGCGTATCGAAAGATAACAGATTGGCTGTCAGCTCTGAGTCGGGAGTCGAGTACGAGTACCCTGGCTCAAAGTGGATGAGAGGGTTCAACCCTTCCGTTAACCCTCAGTGACATGAAAATGTACTGAGAGTATCTATATTCATGTGATTTAGCCAATATAAGAAGGTAACCCTCTATTAGGGTGTCATCCCTAGGGCGAGGTTAGAAAGAATGAAATGCGATGAAACTTTTCGTGTAGTTTATTTATTCGCTTGTGAGTTTTTAAGATCGATTGTACTACTTGATATATACACATGTATATAGGTATCTGTTACATATATTTTGAAAAGAATCCTTATAATATTATAAGTGTGAATGTAAGTTTGTTTGTTACGCTTTCACGCGAAAACTACTTAACCGATCATCATAAAACTTTGTACACATATTCTTGGAGGTATTAGAAGTAACATAGGCTACTTTTTGTCCCTCGGGAACGCGGGTGAAACCGCGAGGGACAGCTAGTATTAAAATAAGTCATGCATACATCGTTTATTGTGCTTTGAGTTTCCATGTTAGAATTATACTTTATTGCGTACAGTAACCTACCCAAAAATAAAATTTAAGTCTGTCCGAAATTTCAAAATAAATGTTATTTATTTTCTGAAGTTGTATTTTTTAAATTTTACGCTTCCTCAAAATTTTTATTTGAATTTGTGTGTCTTAAAGTTTGTCTCAAATAGGCTAAGACACGGCTGAAAGAATTCAAAATATTTTTGGGATACAAATAAAATTATTTCTGAATTAACACATAGGATACATTTCATCTCTAGAGAATATGAGATCCGTCAGAAAAGCGGGAAAAACCGGGGGGCGGAAGGTTATTTTCTTTGTGGCACAGAACTATACAGTCCTAGAGTAGGTCGATAGCATTGACAAATACCAAAACTGTACGGACTACAGTCTCTGTTAGAACAAATACCTTTATAATAATAAGAGATTCTTTTCTAACTATTTCGCATCCAAATCAGTTGTGGCAGATTAATTTCCCAGCGAGTTTGCCGGTTAATAACTTTTTTATAGTACAGTCACCAGGATAAATATGGACAGTTAGGGAATATCATCTGACACCCCTCACATAGGTAATTCAAAAGCACTGTTACTACTTACGAGTTGTTGTAACAGTTGAGCCGTTTACAAATGAAAGTAAAAAAGAACCTCCTCCTTTTTTTTTGACGTCGGTTAAAAATTATCATGAAATGAAATATTATTGCTGAACGCTCTGTAATAATAATAACAATAATAAATATCCTAGAGCCTTAGTCTTATTCCATCTGATCCCAAAGTAAGCAGAGCTTGTACAATGGAAACCAGGTAACTGATACTACTTAAACAATTTTTTTTTATAAATACATACTTAAATGTTTTTTTACTCGCATACACGGAATAAACAGACATATTCATGCATACAAATGGTTATCCTGGAATGTTACCACCGAGCTATATGTCTAGTCTGTGATTAAATAGGTATTTATGCTCATGACTGTACCTATTCATAAAAAGTTTTTAATCTAGCATTTCGTTAACTGATAGGGCGGCGCGAGGCGTCGCGTGGGTGAGCTTCGAATTAATTTATAGCGGAGGATCCACCAGCACCCAGGGGGCAATTAAGGTTGCCGCTCTTGCGCCCGCATAACTCGTAATGACGGTTGAAATATCGAAACAGCCGTAATTGAAATATCCTGTCAAACTTAACTTAAGGGTCATACAAATGAGTTTTAATTTAGAATCGTTGATTGCTTAACTCGTGGGCAGATAGGCTGAGATTTTTTCTCACGGTCCGATGGGAATCTTGCAAAAATGATAGTACCTACTTTATACTATTTATTTTATAAATAAATGGATGTTGGGACTTTAGATAAAGATAGAATATTTAAGGACATCTTAGGAATACATCAGATCTCCTACTATACATGAATACTGGTCCGAGCGTATGTCCTGGTGAGAGGCAGAAGATAGAGAATGGTATATGGACAAACATCATCAACAACAAAAAGCAGCTCTTGTCTTTACTACAACGGCGCGACCCTCCTCTCACTTCAAGGGGGGATGAAGTAATTAACTCACTATGGTCTACCGTACTTCTAGTATAGGTTGACACACAATACACATAAATAAATACCTTAGAATTCCATTTCTTCTTCAACTTTCAAGGATTCTTCCATAAATCGGTAAATGGATAAAAATAATATTTTCATGATGCGAAGATGTTAGTTCTTCAACGATGTAGTCACAATACCTAAAGGTTATCTATATATGTGTGCTGCTAACAGAATAGGGTTCATTGTATCATAAACCACGTTATGGTTATCCATCTGAAAGATTAGTTCCAATCAGATTGAGTGCATGCTATGTGCGTTTCGTACTTAGATCTTCAGAAGTTTTATTATTTCGTTTGATCTAGCTAATAATATTGCTCTTCAAGAAACAAAATGGAAGTTGTTACTTAAATATATCATGTTCAAGACTATTAATACCTTCTTTACCTTTGTCTATTTTGCATCCCGCTCAAAATGGAATTGCAATAGTTATATTTACTAGCTTATCTTCGTTTACACCTGCGTACTCGGGATAAAAAATAGCCTATATCTTTCTTCGCTTCGTAAGGTGTTCCTGTGCAAAAAAAGGCAACTCGTTTGTCTGTGAGTAACACAAGGGCTCACTTTTGAATGGATTTAATTATATAGTACTAGCAGATTTTGATTGTAAGGATAAAAAGTGGAATTAAAATTAGTAGAATTATTGGCAGAAGTAATTTGATAATTCTAGAAGGCTCTATAAGTCTTAAAGGATAGAAGTGGTAATTTAGGAATTAAAACGAAAGAGGCACCGTCTCCTCTGACATTGATTACAGTGACTCCCAAATATGAAGAACGCGTTGGGCATACCTGATTAGATAGTTCATTAACAAAAGGGAAATAAGGAAAGGAGCCCGAGGTAGTTGGAAAAAACGCTGACCGTAAATCTGGTACGGACATATTGCGACGCTAAGCGCATCTTTTATTCCAATTTATTCCAATCCCTTCTGATGCTAAAGCAGCAGATTGTTGAATGGTTAATGTTTTCTTTCGCTTATACTGTCCTACAGCTTGCGTCTTAATTTAATACATGTAACCTTATTGTCTTAGCCTTTGTTAGGCCAAATTCTTCGCCCTATATTTGAAATTGTAAACTAAGTCAAATTTTATTCTTATAATTGGGGCAGAGATAATATGACACCGATAAACATGCAGACGGCCCATCTGATGCTAAGTGAACACCGCAGCTTTTGGACATTTGCAGCACCAGGACCATCGCCAATGCGATATCGACCATAAGACGTGAAGTAGTTAAGTCTCACGTGCCTGTAATTTCACCACCCCTATTACCTTTCTAACAGAAACACAGCAATACAAGTGCACTACTGCTTCACGACGAAAATGGGTATATTAGGAGTACTTCCCCGGACGAAAACTGCATTTAGCTTTACTACTTCTCAAATACTTTGATTTAATATATTACATTCTAAAGTATGTTAATAGACGATTTGGTGCGAGCAAAATTGAATCGTAAATTCTTAATGTCCAAAGTCTAGTGTACGATAAATGAGATGTAAAAGAAGTCCCTGGCAAATTGCAAAGTTTGGAAGTTCACTGAACAAAAGCGCTGTAGAATAAATACCTTGGCTCATAAGTTTCCACAGCTTTTGTGTCAAAGTACTCTTACTCAAAGGAGAAAATGCCCTTAAAAATTCAACGGGCGTCACTTGGCGGTATCTAGTCTAAAAGGATTACATGCTTCCATAATTTATTTGAGTGACATTAACGTAAGATATGTCAGCTTTATAAAATTCTACGGGATACGAGACCAGAAAGATATTTTTAATCTATGGCTTCTTTGCACTAGCAATGGAATATTTTTGAAATTAAATACAGACTCACATTTCGATTTCCAAATTTTCGGCGAATCATTAGTTGCAAACGTATTAATCAATTTAGAGAAGCTAGAGTACTTGACAGACACAACACACACGATTGTACACACTTGAATGCACAGCAGGATTTAACTGGATTTAACCGCATATAACCGACTTTGCCTTCGTGCTAAACTCTGTTACTGGCTCAGCTCGTGTGCGGCGCGAAAATAATGAAGTTATCGTTTCAGAACGAAGTTTGTTCGTTTTGCTAACTACGGTCGATACCTGGGTTCATTAAAACTTTAATGTTATTTGCAGGTATAAGATTGCCAATGGAGAACAAGTGTGCTCCATTTCTGAAGGTATAGAGCTCATTACAACTCATAAGTTATAATGTGTTTAGGTTCAAATACGTACATTGTGGAACCATACCGCAAAGCAACTACAAACTTACATATTGTTCAATCCAGTTAATTCAAACGCTGACACTATATGAGAGTTTATTAATATCTGTTACGAACCGAACTCATTTATATCGCCTTTTTGGATCACCTTTTTGAATTTAGGTGATCCAAAAAAGTGATATAAATGAGTTCGGTTCGTAACAATACCATATCAATAGATTAATCATGATCGTGATGATTGGAAATGATTTCCTGTATTTACAGCAGATCGTGTGCATTTAATTAAAACTATATATTTTGAATAGATTTAATTGTATACGTGTGATTATAACCAAAAAAAGGATAAACATAGTTGAATTATATACAGAAACATTATCTCTTCTGTTCTATGAAAAGCTTCATAAAATAAAAGTTCGACCCGGACGAGGCAGAAGTTTCTGTAGGTACTCACGTTTTACTGTCTCGACATGACGTGAAGAAACGAGATATCACCTCTCTCGAAGAAGCGTTAACTGAATCTTGCCCTATCTAGACATCAAACCTAGCTTAGGTCCAGGCACGGCGCGACCAGATCCGCAACCTGTATTATTATCAAATGACTAGCTGTCCCCCGCGGTTTTACCAGCGTTTCCAAGGGATGCAACATTTTCCCGGGATAAAACGTAACCAATATGTTTTTCCAGGATATGCTCTATCTATGTGCCAAGTTTCATATAAATCTGTCCGATCGTTTATGCGTGAAAGAGTAATAAACATTCGCATTTATAATATTAATAAGATTGCCAGTACATAAAAAGAAATAACTACCCAATAGCACGAACAAAATCTTATTACTCAAATGTGTTTTATCAGTTGACAACTGAAACAGAAGCTCGGTAGACTGCGCGAGTGTATTGTTCAAGTCAATTTAGACTTAGCACTGGATGTAGTTCAAGCCTAACTGACGTTTTCGGGCCATATAAGTTAGACCCATGTTTGTTAATGCATTTATGACGTACGGCTAAACTTTCCTGGCGTATTGCTATTGTGATGCTTGGCTTCACTGTAATTAACTTCAGCAATATCCCAAATTGGAGAGTAGGTATATTGTTAAATCCGTGTATAGGGAGTCGAAATTTCATGATATGCGTTTTCGTTTAACCTAACGAGCTTTTGTTAAAATTTTACGAAACAATGTAATTTAAATAAATGGTTATTAATATGACTTGTGAAATACTACGTACTTGAAATAGGCAAAAATGTTTTTTGATCCCTATTGTATCAAAATGGTTCCAGTATTAGTGGTGAGGTGCTCCAAATATGGCATGCCACAAGGCTGTATTTTAGACTCTCTTTTTAATCTTTATTAACTCCTTGGAGAAGTAGACTTACCAAACGGCACTATAATGTAATTAGTAGTTATTTGTATAACAATATTAATCAAATTTGTCAAATCACCGGCCCCCTTACCTTTCTAACCGAAACACAGTAATACAATTGTACTACTGCTTCACGGCGGAAATGGGTAAGGTGGTAGTACTTCCCCGGACGAACTCTGCACTAAGAGCTCTACTATTCTATTATGATTATTTAAACTTCAGGATATACACGAGTGATACCCACGGTGTTGCAAGCGTCCATAGACTGCGGTGACCGTTTACCATCAGACGAGCCGTCAGCTTGTTTGCTACATTAGTAGTATAAAAAAAATCTAATTTTAATCGTGTTTATCATGTTTTAAAAAGACAAATCTAAACGTGTTTTTGTTGCCATCATAAAGATGGGTTTACGATATGTCAGACCGCTTCAGCTTTAGTTTCGGCCAAAATGAGCCGAAGATTTGGCCGAAACCGAAGGTTTCTGGCATGCGCCAAAATTTTACGAACCGTTACGAATGCACGAGAGCGCGATGGCATTAATTTAAAGTATTTTGACAAATTACAACGTAAATTTTAATCATCTCGTGTAGTTAATTATAACGGTCATTGTATCTTATTTATAAATAAATATATTTGTCTATACTACTATTTATTAATACTATACAATTTAATTATGAAACTTTATTATCGTGATCAAGAATATTACGCCGCTTTTTTTTATTATTAATTAGAATTCTCTAGATAGTGCATATTATTTATTAATTATAAGTTCATTATAAAATTTTAATACATCATTATTTTATACACTTCGGCGAATATTGAACTGATTTTTTAGCGTTATCGATAACTGACATTCGGCTTCGACTTCGGCCGAAGGTTATGGTGATTGGTGATAAATCATTTTTCTTTTTTAATAATCAAAACCATTAATTCAGTTTAGGTCCGCGGAGGGCCCTTATGTAGTTACTAAAGCTACCACCGGTTGCGTAGAAAATACTATGATGTAGGTACCTGTATCTTACTATTTTGTTATTTATGAACAACTTATTTATTCAAATAATTATACCTAGATTTTTTTAAACTTTAAACGCTCCACGCTTCTGCGTAGCATATTTCTTCAGATTTTTATTTGCATCCGTAGATCTGATAAAATTACCTAAAAAGCTATGCTTACCTACTAATTGAAAAAGTTGAATATATCACCGAATTCTAATGACTTGTACCGCATATCAAAGCACCGGTTTCGGCGGTGCCTTCCTCACAAGTTTTTGATGTATTGCGCTTTTGAACTGGAACCTGCGACATGGACGCTTCTTAGCGTTTTATCTTGCCGCAACATTACGACGAAAAACTTTTAAAGGCCCGTGTTTATTTTATGCTAACGTCGCCATCCTCGAGTGTTATATCCAGAGTTTTCAGAATGCTTTGAATTCCGTAGAAATCTGCGACGAGAGCAAGATGTACGTATACAAATGGCGAGGCTACACCTGCCACTTCGCTGCCACGTGAGCCGTTTGCAGCTTTAAAAATAACACCTGCTGAATTATGTGTATCATTACTTTTGAAATATAAATATGTAGGATGCTTTTATAAGCCATAGGTTCTGCTTCGTGGTACACCCGCCTCGTTCTTCTTCTCTCTTTAAAAGACAATTCTAAGAGTTGTTTCACGAACGTAAATAATGTAGGTACCAACAAAGTATATTTCTCTAAATCCTAATATTATCTAGATATTATTAGAATATATGTTATATTTGAAAGAAAGAAAGAAACAAATTGATTTGTGACAAAGGGAAAAATAAGACATGAATAAAGTTTACCAAAAGAAACGAGGTACATAATTTGCTGTCCCCTTTGGTTTAGCCCGTGTTTCTGAGTGATGTTACATTTTACCCGGGACAGAAATATTCTATGCGTCAATCCAGGTAACAAACCATCATTGTGCCAGGTTTCATTCAAATCCATTTAGTAAATTATACGTGGTAGAGTAACA
Organism: Habrosyne pyritoides; assembly: GCA_907165245.1. Classification (NCBI taxonomy): domain Eukaryota; kingdom Metazoa; phylum Arthropoda; class Insecta; order Lepidoptera; family Drepanidae; genus Habrosyne; species Habrosyne pyritoides. The sequence goes on along the minus strand of OU015587.1, from coordinate 3,049,487 downwards.
AACATACAATTAAACATCCACTCAAAATTTCGAACTTATAATATTAGTTGGGTTCTTTTTTAATATTATACCTATCAATACCTACAAGCTTTCGCCTTCGTTACCTTGTTTCCGGGATGAAAAACACCAGATTATGTTTTTTACCATGATCGAAAGTAACTATACCCGTGCAAAATTTTATAATAAGCTCAGCCATTACGAAGTAGAGTGGTAATAAACCACAAACTTTCGCATATACAATATTAGAAAGCTAAGGATGAGATACCTATAACGCACCCTCATTCATATTTTCCAATTTACTTTTTCAAGCACCGCTCGCATGTGATAGCGACGACCTTTTTTCGACATTCCACAGCTCCACTAATTTTAGAACGGTAGAGCAAAAAATTTAATGTATAATATGGGCTGATTTAAGGTGGGATTTAACGTTGAGCGGAAGGGAAGCCCTTTAAAACGGACGCCAACGAGCGGAAACTACGGCAATGCGAACATTACTCCGTTCACCGCTGAATAATAAAACTAAATGAAGCTGTTGGATAATTGATAATATATTTTTAATGTGTTTCAAGCTACGTTTTAATTAACATTCCATTCGAAGGTACCTTTACTTAATATATTAGCATGACGGTATGCTTAGTTGATATCATTTTACCTGATGTTCTAGTGTATATTATATATTATAGTACTATATATGCTACTAATAATATCCTGGGACATAATATCATGGGACATTCTTTACACACGGCCATCTGGTCCCAAACTAAGCAGAGCTTGTACTATGGAAACCAGATAACTGATATACTACATATACTACTTTTTTTTTTTTTTTTTTTCTAAATACATACTTATATAGATATTTACACCCAGACACAGAACAAACAGACATGTTCATGCACACAAATGTTTGTCCTGGGTGGGAATCGAACCCGCGACCTTTGGTTTGGCAGTCAGAGCGTTAACCACCAAGCCAACTGGCCTGTCAAGTAAACTAATATATACCTACAATAATATATATATATATATATATATAGTAACTGTAGTATATTAGTAACAGAGCTCTTAGTGCAGAGTTCGTCCTGAAGTACTATACACTTACCCATTTACGCCGTGGAGCAGTGGTGTACTAGTATTACTGTATTTTGATGAAAATGAGACTTGACAACACCACGCATTGGCGATGCCCCTGTTGTTGCAAATATTTAAAGGCGTCAGTACATACCATCAGAAGGACCGTGTGGTGTTTCTCGGCCTACCTGACATCCAAAAAAAAATTGGGATACTTAATTTTGTGATCCGTGACCCTAATGTTAGATGCTGGTCTATCATGCGGTATGTTATAAAGTCGATACTAAACTTGGCATAAGCATTTTTGTCTTTTAGGCTTCAAGGCTATTAGTTGCCAGCATCCAGGTATGGTTACTTTGTTTGGGTCAAATATTGCAATGTATGGTGCTCTATCCGTTATATGATAAAGAATAATAACAGTAATTTATCTATCACTACAAGCTTTTATTTTCCATTGAGGAATTGATAAGTTTAGGTCAACTTGGGTCCCTTAACTGAATTTAAAACCAGTTGCCACAATATTAGCTACGTGACGTCATTTTATTCCAATATGGCGGACGTAACGAGATGGTAATTCATTATTTCCTTAACCTCCATGTCATAAGTACAAAATGAAAGGGCTTTTGCAACCAGAATAAGTGACGTAACTTTTATTCTATCATAATCTTAAAAGCGGCTTTTATTATTTTGTTCCGACACGTGGAATGAGTCATGTATACCGCATCACATCTTGATGGCAGCTGCAACTGCAAATTTTCAACGCAAGTATCAATTTCTGTATAACATACCCCAAAAAAATAACAAAAACTGATTTTTATGAATTAAAAATAAAAAAAACTATTAAACAGACAATTATTAGGTAAAATAGGTACGTAGGCCTTTCTGTTAAATAATCTGGTTCCCGAACATGACAACTTACTAGGGTTGTTGGCTTTGATAAATTAATTATATTTTTACGGGGTATTTTGTAACACGATGTATAAACGTTTCTTAGTATTAAATCAGATAACCAGGGGTCACTATTTCACAGGATGTTTATTTAATTAAGTGTTTGGTAGTGAACGCAATGTCAATATTACTAGTGGTGCCGTGCCACTAATAAAGCGTCAGGTATGTCGCTTAATAAACGCATGAGAATTTAAATTACATCAAGTCTAAATCGACCTTAAGTTTATAGAGTGAGAAATGAATTTCCCTCAAATGTCAACTAAAATAGAAGGTATCTCTTAAGGTATACTTTTTTTGTTCGATATTCAACCTTAAATCTGTACCTTAAGATTTTGAAGTGTTTTATCAACACACGTCGTCTATATAACTTGCATCAGACTTAAATATGAAAGCAGTGATTGGAACTGAGACCCTAATCACTGAGCTTCGGACTCAGACGAAAATAGACAAAGTAATACAATTGCGGCCTTTGTTTTTATTGCTTTTTATTTATGTCAAATACTTGACTATTTAGACTTTATTCAGGCTCAAACATCTAACCACAGAAATTTTAACATTTATACCAATAAATAGAATTAAAAGTGACTGTGATATCAAAGTGAAAACGACTTTACGATGTCTAATCATATTAAATGGCTTTATAGAATTTTTGTTTATCTGTCTATTTGTCTGAAATTTTGTGTCAAATTGGCTCTCAAAACTGCTGACCCGATTGGAATGATCAACACAGATTAAATATTATCTGGATTGAAACAAAGGATACATTTCATCGTGGAGAATTTAAGATCCTTCAGAAGGCGAGAGCAACCGCGTTCCCCTCCAATAGTTTTTAATATAAGTCGGGTATCGAATAGTTATATCAGCCCCTTATTTAGCAATTTAATACGAACTTCATCGGGTCGCGGGGCAACGAGACCTCGGAGATTGGACCTCTCACCTCCTTGCGTAGTTACCGATAGAGACAGAGATAGTCGAGTTATTGTCATGTACCTTATAGAATCAAGCCCTGGGATAGTACGCGTGCCGAACGTACCAAATTTTCAATATCTGAAAGAGATTTCGAGAATCAATATCGTATTTGTATCACGTACGAGCTACTGTATACAGATATGTGAATGGAAACTTAGAAAAAAAATATCTCTATGAAAATGTATGAAGGGCCAGTTCTTGAAGCGTATAAATTATGCTTGATGACCTCGGGTAAGTCGATGCCCAGTTCTGACCCTTTCTTATTTAGCATGTACATGTCATCTCGCTTTAATGTTTATTTTTAAAAAGTTGGGAGTTTAAGATAGCAGTGCGGATTGTGATTTAATTATTTTTTTACTTGCTTTGTTTGTTGATGCATAGCGTTTAATGAAGTTATTTTAGTGTTGCTTTTTCAAGTCGAATAAATTTTAAAGTAACTAGATTTTATTTAGTAGCTGTCTTGCGTGGTTTCAACGGTTCCCGTGGGATGTAAAATTTTCCCGGAAAACAAATTAGCCTTGGTTACTCTCTATAATATTAGCTATCTGTCGTCAAAACTGGTGCAGCAATTTTATTTTGTTTTAAGTACGATATATACGGTCATTTGCATTTTGTAAAAAGCTGTTATTCTGAAATTACAAACAGGCCTTTAATTTAATTTATTTGTATATACTACCTGTCCTCGTGGTATCTCCTGCATTCCCGAGGGCTTATTAATATTCTTGAGATATAAGGTATCCTGTTTTAATCCAGATTAAAAACTATCAAAACCTCACAAACTTCCATTTATAATATTAAAATTATATGAATATCTCCAAATATCTCGCTTGAAATTTAAAGTGCTACATTTGATTGCACGTTCCAACATGTTTGCAGTAATAACGCTATTGTACGTGTAGAGAAATATATTAAAAGTGGCCTAAATGAGCTCGCTTGAGCGCACTGAAAGGGACGACACATGAATGCGGCGGATATATAAAGGATGTCATGTCACGACATGTTGGCTACATCAGATCCTGTCCTACTTCCTCAAAACATGATTAGATGTCACACTGCATTGTCTGTTTTGATTTGGTTTTGATTAAACCGACATATCTCTAATGTAATCTCTACTCATTAATAATAAAAATAATTCTTTATTGTGACTACTTGTTAGTTTTACAATATTTTCTTAAAAACTATGTTAGTAACAAATAAAATAAGGTGAACAAAATTACTTATTATCAATTTACAATTTCCATACACAATCAGTATACACGCTTTAACAAAGGTGTGTCAAATGTATCTTGCTAATATTATGATATAAAAAACAAATATTTAGTAACTGTTTCCGCTGGATCTCAACAGGAAATTTCTTGGAGTTTCCGTGATTGGGACTTAATAGAGAAGGAGATCCAGCGGAATTAATTACTAGATATTTGTTTTTTGTATAATCTTATATTAGATTTCTGCAAGCCTACGCTTGAGTCAATTAGTTAAACTAATATTAGTACCTGGATGGCCGAGCTTTGCTCGGGTTTTCTTTACTAATGTGACTACTGCCGTATTCTCTTTTAAAAAGCACTGCCATATACGAATTAGACGCGATCATAAAAGGCGTACCTTTAAGTGTAAGTGCTTTTACCTTCGTATTCTAATGGTATTCTAGCAGTTTTCATTGCCTAAAAACATGGATAAAACGACGTTTTCTAAAAATTAAACCTAGCTAGATCGATTTATCGCCCCCGAAAACCCCTGCATACCTTCATGAAAATCGTTGGAGCCGTTTCCGAGATCCTAATTATATATTTGCTGAATTGCTTATGCGAAAGTTTGTGGTGCTAGATGTTTGTTAATCAATCATTAAAAAACTAACAAACGAATTTGGAAACTTTGCACGTATGTAGTTTGTAGCTTGGCCATTAATTAACACATAGGCTTTTTATTCCTGGGGAATGTAACATGCCTCACAGACGCGAATAGAACCGCGGGTACAGCTAGTATAAAATAATTGTAGTCCTCGTTAACCAAGCGGTATAAAGGTGGGTTTCAAGACCGGTACGGTGTTCGATCCCCAGGTCGAACAAGAGCTAGTTGATAGTTCATTTTCGGAAATGATTAGATACCTACTAAAATAATTTTAAAATAAATATTTTGTGCAGTTATATGTCATATTTTAACTTCAACAACCACTTTCTGAATGCTTCCGTCAGCAAATAAAATGAGAGTAATGATAAGGCTACCATCGTAACCACTTACAGCAAACTTACTGAAAGCCATGACAGTGCACGTATAGTCATGTCCTGGGACATACACACGGCCATCTGATTCCAAACTAAGCAGAGCTTGTACTATGGAAACCAGATAACTGCATATACTACTTTTTTTTTCTAAATAGATACATATATAGATATTTACACCCAGACACAGAACAAACAGGAATCGAACCCGCAACCTTCGGTTTGGCAGTCAGAGTCGCTAACCACCAAGCCAACTGTCAACAAAGATCCAAGGAACGTGTGAATTATAATGGACCCAGTCAATTTATATATTCGGTACAAATTCTACAGTTTTATTGTGAAACAGGAAGAAATTGCTTTCGCGAAGTCTTAAAACTTCACCATCCAACAGATTTTACACAGATTCGTGAAAACGAGAACCTCTCCGATCTCAGCGGATAGTAAATAAAGCGATAAAATTTAAAGCTTGCGTTTTGTCTGTGAATACTAAAACAGGTTACCCTTTCCGGGCTCCACTCCGTTTTATCTCTTTTTAGAAACTTCAGTAATAAAATGTGAAAGCTACATTATAAGGTATTTTCTGGCTTAGTAACTAATACCTTAATACCTAATAATGTTACCTTTATTAAGTATTTTGTAAATGTTAAATATAAAATATTGAAAAAGTCAGAATCGATTAAATTTATATAAAAGAAAATTTTACCTTGCTGAGTTTCTTGCCGGTTCTTCTCAGTTGAAGGCTGACTTCCGACCTGGTTGTAGCTTCAGTAACTTTAAATTTGACCTTCATAAGTGCCCGTGAGCTTAACTGAATAAATGGTTTTGAATTTAATTTTTTGAATACCTAAGGGTTTGTTTCCCTTGATGACGTTACTAATTAGTTATGTGTTCATCAAGTCAATCTTGACAATCGTGCATTGATTTCTAACCCTCATTGGTATTATGGTTAAATACAAAATTCAAAGTAACAAAATAATATTCAAGAATTTACTAAAAAGTTGCTTTTAGGATAATATACCGTAATATATTAATATCATTTATCAACAAAAGCGGCCAAGTGCGAGTCGAACTCGCACACGAATGGTCGAATATTTAACAAAACGCCGAAAAAAACACGTTTCTTGTATGGGGAACCCCTTTAATTGTTATAGGGTCCATATTCGTACACATTATGTGATAATTTCAACAATCTACATATGCCGACAGGCCAGTTGGCTTGGTGGTTAGCGACTCTGACTGCCAAACCGAAGGTCGCGGGTTCGATTCCCACCCAGGACAAATATTTGTGTGCATGAACATGTCTGTTTGTTCTGTGTCTGGGTGTAAATATCTATAAAAGTATTTATTTAGAAAAAAAAGTAGTATATGTAGTATGTCAGTTATCTGGTTTCCATAGTACAAGCTCTGCGTAGTTTGGGACCAGATGGGCGTGTGTAAAGAATGTTCCAGGATATTTATTTATTTATAGTTATAAAGGTCCGTTAGATACGAAACCCTAAAAACATGTGAATAAAATTCATTTTCAAAATTGCAAGCACATCGACTTTATATTGCAGAGCAGGTGTAAACGTAACTTTCGCATGCAAAACTGGTTTACATAAAGCTGTATGTTGAATAGTTTATTTGACCATGACCACCATTGCGGGGACGTCGACCTCACTGTCCAATCAATTAGTGTTGTCTCTACACGTTGGCAAAGAAACCCCGAGACCCGCATGCCATCCTTCTCTACTTCATGTTAAGAAATAAAGATGGGAATATCCCGTTTTTTGCGGTCTTAATCTTTTTAATAAAGATGTTATTTAATCAGATAATGTTTGTGAAGGGGTGACACATTGAACGGTATTTCACTGTATTCGAAATATAGAAAAGTTTTATTTATAGGGTAATCAGCTGGCGAGTAATACTACAGGTGTTCTAAGCGTGACTATTCTGGGGTGACCGCTTACCATTAGGCGGGCTATCAGTTAGTTTGTCACAGTAGTATAAAAAAGGAATATTCTGAATTCTATGTTCTTAATTCAAAATTAATTAGATTGATATTTTTTTCACGGTTCCGGTAAAATCTCGGTACCTCAGTCGGTAAAATCGAAATCCTTATAGGATCACTTTGTTGTCCGTCTGTCTGTCCGTCCGTCAAGACCCTTATTCTCAAGAACGCATGGAGATATCAAGCTGACTCGCACTTGTCCGTCCGGCTTTTTGGCATTACCTCCATCGATGATTGTCTAAAAGGACATCGTTCCAAATATTTCAGATTTAGAACGAAATAAAACATTTCTTAAAAGTACCCACTAGGGTGAGGCCCTCCGAACGACAAGTCTCAAGCCCTACAATAAATCGCTTCATCACTCTCGAAACCTCAAGAAATAACTTTGTAAAGAAAACTTGTTGTTTGGCAACAAAACAAAATCAAAACTCAATTACGTAAATACAAGTGGAAACAACTTTTAAAGAGCAATGAAAGGGCCTATTTAGAATAGTCAATTAAAGTAATTTCTAATTTAATTAAAACTTGAATTCAGTCGGCTTTCACTCACAGTCACGTTCCAGCGACCTGAATTCAGAATTTTCTCCATCGGCTGTAGTAATTAAAAATGAAGACAACAGTACAGATGAAGAAAATCAGTATATCAACTTTGAGTTAATTTTTCGTAAGTAAACAGCGTCCAACATAGATAATTTACAAATAAGTTTAATATATCTATGGAAAAGGTCTTCTCATCAATACGAAAGTTTGTAAGGATGTTTGTATGGATTTATGGAGGAATGTCTGTATGTAACGGATTTGAATAAAATTTACACATATATAGTTTATGAGCTGGATTTTACACAAAGGATGCTTTTATTCCGGAAATATTTAACTTTTCGGGAATAGGGGTGAGACTGCGGGAGAGCGACAACTAAAAAAAATATGTTAGAGAAAAAAAAATGTACCAAGTCACTGTACTTCCATACTGTCCACCAATAGATCTCAAGATTTTCCTAAATAAGATTCAGGCTTAAGTTTTATTTATCTGCTTTCAATATAATTAAAAAAGCAGTTAAAATGTCTATGAAATTGCCCAGAATCGAGCTATAAACGAAATAATAACAATTGTGTAGCTTTCAGCGCCCGAGCTCGAATTATCCCTAATCCCTAATGGGTCTGTCTACTGGCTGGCGAAATTTCAGTGTCTGCAATGTTTACAGGCTAACTAGTGTTTAAATAATAATTAAAACTGAGAACTAACTATTTACACCGAACAGATGCGGGATAACGACAACTTATTTCGTTAATTACTCGACTTAAAAATTGATTAATATTATTTTAAATATCGAGGTAGAATTTTCTCTCAATTCTATTCTAGGTTTTGGTAAGATTCTGTAACATTTGAATATTCATGAAGATAGATGTAGGTGTTGTTACACTCCCACAAAGTATATGATTAAATAGTCATATTAACGATTAGCTACGTATTTTTCTTTATTCCACATGGGCCGACGAACAACCTGATGGTAAGTGATCACCGCCGCCTATGGATATTTTTTTTTTTTTTTTTTTTTTTCCTGTCCGGGCTCTATCTGGCCCGGCCCGCGAGCTAATCCCCTGACTCGAGGGTCAGAGACATTAAAAGACTTTAATATTCTTTATTACTACAAAGTAAAACATCTAAAACATTTGTAACTTAATCTAACACATTATTTAATTACAATTTATAAGTATGTCTAGGTATAAAAGGGGGTCTAAAAACTTAAAAATACTTAATCTTACAAACTAGGTTTAATATAAGCTTAATGTTAATAATAGTGCTACTAATTACTACTGTAAATACATAAATAAATAATGGATATAAAATAAATACTTACTTAAATATAACTAATAATATACTACTATTTCTAACTACTGTAAATACATATAATAAGTGCAACATAAATAAATATATACTAAAATTAAAGTTAAAGTTAAACAATAAAAACATTACATTAATATACAGGGTAAAATAGTGAACAAGTGAAAGTAAATAATTATAACATAAAGTACAATAAGTAGGCAAAGTTAAAATATTTGAAGTTAAAGTTAAACAATAAACACAGTAAATTAATATACAGAATAAAATAGTGAACAAGTGAAGGTAATTAATTATAACATAAAGTACAATAGGTAAGCAAAGTTAAAATATTAGTAGTTAAAGTTAAACAATAAACACAGTATATTAATTTAAAAGAATAAACAGTTAAACAAGTGAAGTAAATAGTTATAACACAGTGAAAAACAGTAAATTAATAAAGAGAATAAAATAGTTGATCAAGTAAGTAATTGTAACATAGTAAAAATTAAACTTAAGTAATAAAATATTAGTAGTTAAAGTTAAACAATAAACACAGTAAATTAATATACAGAATAAAATAGTGAACAAGTGAAGGTAATTAATTATAACATAAAGTACAATAGGTAAGCAAAGTTAAAATATTAGTAGTTAAAGTTAAACAATAAACACAGTATATTAATTTAAAAGAATAAACAGTTAAACAAGTGAAGTAAATAGTTATAACACAGTGAAAAACAGTAAATTAATAAAGAGAATAAAATAGTTGATCAAGTAAGTAATTGTAACATAGTAAAAATTAAACTTAAGTAATAAACACAGTAAAATATAGAAATAAAATAGTAAAACAAGTAAGAAAGTAAATAGAGTGAGCACAACACAACAACATTTTTTTTTTTTTTTTTTTTCATACATCTCTTTCATTCATCTTACTTTTTCGTCTTGTTCTTACGTATCACCCTTTCAGCCACCTTTACACAATATTCTAGGAATGGTTGTTGCGAGTGCTTCCCTCTTATCAGGCTCTCCAGGTTTTGGGATTTAATAGTATCGCCGATCCGGGTTTCAGCTTCAAAACGCTCTCTCCCGAACGCGGGGCACTCTGCTAATATGTGTCCGATGCTTTGGCTCACGCCCGGTTCGCAGAAGCACGATGGGTCTTCCTTGCACTTGAACCTGTGTAAGTACTCGGAGAACCCACCGTGCCCCGTCAGCACCTGCGTGACTATGCCTGCCGGGCGGAGCTTTCGGACAACCGCGTAGGCCTCCACCGCGTCGGGAAAGAACATTTTCGTGGTTCCTGCTGTAGAGCCGGCTTTGTATCTGCGGTTCCATTCGTCCAGCGATTGCTTACGTAGCTCTCGCTTGGCGAATGAAACCGGGCACGCGTCGTGGTCGGGGCGTCTCTTCAGTCGCAGGGCAGCTTCCTTTGCCAGATGGTCCGCTCGCTCGTTCCCCTCCAGGCCCGCATGTGCTTTGATCCAGAACAGGGATATCTCCTTGTTCTGGAGTGTGCCGCGTTGGATATTGCGGCGGGCTTCTACCGCGAGGGGGTGGGGGGTACTAGGGTTTGCGACCGTTTCAAGCGCAGAACGCGAATCACTGAAGATTCCGAAGGTAGGTTCAGAGCATTTTAATATAAGCCTGGTGGCCCTGCTTATGGCCAGGAGCTCTGCCTGGTAGACCGTGCAGTGGGATGACAGCTTAAGTTTGAGGGTCTTGGTTTCTGTCCCATCTTGCCACAGGGACAGCGCTGCTCCGACCTTACCCTCAATCTTGCTGCCATCTGTGTATATGCGGACCGCTTGGTTGGCGCGGTCGTCCACTTGTTTCTGGTCTACCAGGCTGCTAAACTTCAGGCTTATTTGCTCTGCTGGATGCGGGTTTTTGGCGAAGGCCACTGCGCGTTCCATCTCCCTATCGCCTAGCACTGGCAGGGGGACTCCTCTCTTCGCCTCGAACAGGGCGGCCGCCTCCTGGATCCGGAGGTCGAGAGGTAGTATCCCCGCCAGCACCAGTGCCGCGTTTAGGGAGACGGTGCGATAGGCCCCGCATAACTTCTGCGTGAACCCTCTCTGAACCGCGCCCAGTTGCCGCTGTACACCGAGTTTTTTGGTTGCAGGCGCCCATGCGCTAGAGGCGTACAGGATGACTGGCTCTACTGTGGCCGTGTAGATCGTCCGTATAACCTCCGGGTGGAGACCCCAGCTTATCCTGGCGGCTCTGGACAATTGCTTGTATATGTTCAACGCCTTTTTGCACGTGTGTGCAGTATGGGCGTTGAACGTCAGCTTTCTGTCAATTGTGAGCCCCAGGATCTTGATCTCATCTGACGTGCCAATGTCGACACCGCCCATGGTCAGGCGTGGGGTGTCATATTTTAGCTTGTTCGTGATTATCATAGCTTTTGTTTTTTGAGCTGCGAACTTTAGCTTGTTTCTGACACCCCACTCCAGCACATAGGCGAGGGCGTCATTGGCACGTCGTTCCACCTCGAGCGCCGAGTCGGCGGCAAACACCAGCACCACATCGTCAGCAAACGCTTGTGTGTAGTCGCCCCTTGCTTCGAGCCCCTTCAGCAATGGGTCGAGGAGAAGGTTCCACAGGATGGGTCCGCCGATGGAGCCTTGTACGCAACCTTTACTGGTGCTTTTGGCGTACTCCTCACCGGCGTACCTCACCCTCACCCTCCGGTCCCGGAGGTAGTCGTCGAGCAATCTCCTGATATTCACCGGACACTTTTCCTCAGCCAGACGGATTCTGATGGTTGGCCACCAGGCGCTGTCGAAGGCTCCCTCTATGTCCAGTGACACCACGGCAATCAGCTTTTTGTTAGCTAGACCGCCGCGGATGCACTGCATAAGGTCATAGAGGGAGTCCTCGGTGCTCTTCTGGGGCATGAACCCGTACTGGCGAGTACTCATCCGGGGAATCAGGTGCCATTGCAACCTCCGGACCACCATCTTCTCAAAGATTTTACCCATCACCGGAAGGAGGCCTATTGGTCGATATGATTTTGGGTTAGAGTAATCATCTTTACCCGGTTTTCTTAGGGCGACTACTGTGGCTTCTTTCCACGCTGTGGGGAAGCACGATGGCTCTAGACACTTATTTAGCAGGGCTAAATGGAGTTCAGGATCCTTCGAGATGACCCGGCTGCAGATGTCGGCGGTGAAGCCATCCGACCCGGGGGCCTTTTTGGGGTTAAAACTGAAGAATATATGGATACTATCCTTATAACAGAATATGAGAGCATAGGAGCGCAATAAAATACGTCTTACGTGAACCAAGTTTAATCAGGAACAAAAACAAAAGTTATCGACCTACCGACTTTAACATTAAGAAATATATAGGTTAACCCACATATATTACACCCTCACCCTTAACTCACAATAATCATAACAACATAGACACAGCATATAAAATAACACAGATTAAAAATAGCATAATATAAAAAATAACATAGTGTAATCAATCTACATCTTGGTATCTTTGAACGGGCTTTCGAATACGCTTGGAAGTTACCCTTGGTCCTGGGACGTGATCTACTCGATCTGATGTATTCGACGATTGTGTCAATCCCTGCACTACTTCCCCTGAGGGAACAACCTCTACTGGTTCGGGCGCAGAGTTACTACCGATTTCCACGTCCACCGTATCGGGAGACGCCTCTTGCACCAGTGGTGGACAATCAAAAGTAGCCCATCTTCTTTTAACTTGATCTACGTGCCTTTTTAATGGTAGACCGTCTTTTCTATTAACCAAGAGAATCCTCGACCCTGCTTTACCTTTAACCTGACCACTAAGCCACCTATTTCCTCCGGCATAATTACGAACCCAGACATCCTCCCCTACACTAAAATCTCGCGAAACCCCACCTGCCTGACATTTTTGTTTGGCTTGTACTTCTTGAACCCTATCTTCTAGCTGACGATCAGCGCGTAACAGGTCCAGCCTTGAGCGTAAATTTCTGCGTTGTAATAGCATAGCTGGAGATACGCCTGTAGAACTATGAGCTACGTTTCTATATGCCATCAAATAAGTCTGTAAAGCCGCTTCGCTATCGCAACCGTCCCTTAAAGACTTTTTAAGGGCTCGTTTACACAACTTGACCGCACCCTCTGCCGCTCCGTTAGACGACGGATGGTAAATCGCAGTAAACGTTACTTTTATGCCATTATTGCTCATAAAATCTGCGTATTCCCTACTCGAAAAAGGTGGGCCGTTGTCGGATACTACTTCCTTAGGCAATCCAAAACGAGCGAACGTCTCTCGTAGTACCTTAATCACCGCACCGGCCGTAGTTTTCTGCATTTGAAATACTTCTAACCATTTAGTCGTGGAGTCTATAATAATCAAGAAGCTTTTACCATGAAAGGGTCCTAAGAAGTCAACATGAAGTCGCGACCATGGTTCAGGTATGTACGGCCACGGCTGCGGCGGCGCTCGCGAAGGCGCACTGCCTTCCGCCGCGCACGTCGCGCACGCCCCGCACACGCGCTCCACGTCGCCGTCGATGCCCGGCCACCACACGACACTTCGAGCTATACTCTTCATCTTAACAATACCCATGTGTCCAGTATGTAACTCCTCTAACAGTACACTCTTTAACGCATGCGGAATTACTAATCGGTAGCCCCAAACGACACAACCCCTATCTAAATACAATTCATTTCGCCGTATAAAATAAGGTTTTAACATTTCATCCTTACAGTAAGAAGGCCAACCCGTTTGTAAAAATAATGTTACTTTATTTAAAATATCATCCTTCTTCATATGCTCTAAAATCATCTTTCTTGTGACCGGTAAAAATTTTTGAACAAAATTTACGTACGTCTTTTCTTCTGTCTCACGCGACCTACACTCTAATGGTAACCTAGACAGAGCATCGGCTGCATTCGCGTTGCTACGAACATACTCTATTTTATAGTCATACCCGGCCAATATGACTGCCCAACGTTGCATCCTACTGGCAGCCATTATTGGAATTCCCTTCTTGTCTCCAAAAATTGCAACTAACGGTTTATGATCTGTTCTTAACGTAAATTGTCTACCATACAGATACTGATGAAATTTTCTGACACCATATATTATAGATAAAGCTTCCTTTTCTATCTGTGAGTACGATTTTTCAGCTGAATTAAGGACTCGCGACGCGTACGCTATAGGCCTCTCCCCTTCAGGCGTGATGTGCGAAATAACTGCCCCTACACCCACACTACTGGCATCCGTTGTCAGCACAAGGGGTAAATCCGGCGAGTAGTGTGCTAAAATTTCACTAGAAATTAGTAATTCTTTGATCCTATTAAAAGCTAAGGTACATAATTCAGTCCATTCAAATTTTATTTCTTTTTTTAATAAATTGTATAATGGCGCCAGTACTTTGCTTATGTTAGGTACAAACTTTGCATAATACATGACAAGCCCTAGAAAAGAACGCAACTCTGAGACGTTTTGGGGTATTTTGACTTTCTTAATGGCTTCTATCTTTTCAGGACATGTATGTACACCCTTTTTACTTATAATAAATCCTAAGTACGTCACTGAATCCGCAAAGAAGGTACATTTTTCTTTTTTAATTTTTAAACCGTATTTTTGTAATCTTTCGAAAACCTCATGAAGAGTCGCTAAATGAGAACGATCATCTGTTCCTGTTATTATGACGTCATCAAGAAATACTCCTACTCGTGGCATATCAGCAAAAAGCTGTTCCAACTTCCTCTGAAAAATACCGGGGCTCGAAGCTAAGCCGTAAATTAACCTATTGTACATAAACAGGCCTTTATGTGTATTTATAACCGTATACTTCTTTGATTCATCAAGTTCAAGTTGCGCGTACGCCTGAGATAAATCTAGTTTTGTAAATTTATTTCCCCCATGTAATTTCGTTAATAAATCTTCTACTCTCGGTAAAGGAAAACGGTCCACCTCCAGGCATTTATTCAAGGTAACTTTAAAATCTCCACATACCCGTATGCTACCATCTTTTTTCATCACCGGTACAACAGGCGTAGCCCAGTCAGAAGTGGTTACCGGCGAGATGACTCCGTCCCTTACCAGCTGATCGAGTGCTCGCTCCACCGGTTCGCGCAGCGCATACGCCAAAGGGCGCGCGCGAAGAAACACCGGCCGTGCGTCCGCACGCAGCCGGAACCCAACCGTACCATTGGTGAATCTTCCAAGCCCATCCGAAAATACCTCAGAGTATCTGGAACTAAATTCATCAAATCTAAATCTTACATCCGAATTCCTCATACTATTTATTGTTACAATGGGTATTTCAATACCTAATTCACTTAACCATTGTCTACCTAAAAGACTCGTCTTTCCACTTTCAATAACATACAAATCGAGATATTTAGACTTGTCCTTATACTTCACAAACGGCTTAAGTTTACCCACCGGCATAACAGTTTCACCCGTATAGTATCGCAACATTAAACTACATCTTTGAATCATACAATCAGAAAATAATTCATTGTAACAATCCTTGCTTATGCATGATATCGCACTACCTGTATCTATTTCCATAACTAACCTTTTATCATTTACACAAACATCGATAGTGTATGGTCCAAACTTTTCAACATTATTATTCAACATAATTGAGAAGTTATTTACCTCATCACTTTCAAAACTGTAATTGTTCGTATTTTCGCCGGGTATTAGTGTTTCTGACAAGTTGAACATGGTTGTCAAACCCCGCAGTTTAGGGCACATCCTTTTTAAATGCCCTTCTTGAGTACAAACCCTGCATACATATGTCCTATATTTGCATGTTTCTGCCGCATGATTATTGCCGCATACACCACATTCACCTGGGTATTTATTGTGAACTTTATTATTTCTCCCATACTGTTGGTTCCCGCTGCCCGCTCCGCTTGTGACCCTTGCGCCACCGCCTAATGAATTATGCGAAGTTGTCGTAGGCATGGCTCGTCGCGCTCTGTTGCCGCTATGTGACCCCATCGATTCCCTCTTTATGCGAGTATTCGATTGAGTCTGTCTATCTGCTGACACCACCTGATGCACTGCCGATGTCGCCTTAGGTATATCGCCACCTCGTCCCCGGGTACGATCTTCTACCAAAGCTGCGTCCGCCTCGGCTGCTTCAATGGTCACTGCCAGTTTGAAAGCTGCATCGAAGGATATATTATCTTCTGCAAACAGTCTTTGTCTGATGTAATCACTCATCAAGCCGCACACAAACTGGTCCCGCAAGTTTTCTTTTAAATTTGCCGCAGAAAACCTACAATTAATTGAAAATCTTTTCAATTCTGCTGCATATTCTGCAACTGTCTCCTCACATTGCTGCCCCCTGCGTCTAAATTTGAACCGTTCCGCCAAGAGACTCGGTTTTGGTTGTAAATGACCTTTCATTACGTCGACAAGGTCACTGAAGGTCTTGGTGGATGGTTTGTCAGGCGTACATAGATTAACCAACAGTTCGTAAGCATCACTTCCAATCACAGTAATCAACGTAGCCACTTGCATCGCCGGTTTCACGTCGTTCACAATAAAATATTGTTCTAATCTGTCTATGTAAAGACTCCAGTCGTCCTTGCTAAGGTCAAACGCACTTATTTTACCAACTGCCATTTTACCGGTAAACACAATTTAGTTTATAACTTTCAACACATCCACACACGAAGGTAATTAACCAGCTCGTCGCCAATGAAGAATATATGGATACTATCCTTATAACAGAATATGAGAGCATAGGAGCGCAATAAAATACGTCTTACGTGAACCAAGTTTAATCAGGAACAAAAACAAAAGTTATCGACCTACCGACTTTAACATTAAGAAATATATAGGTTAACCCACATATATTACAAAAACCTTCCACCGCGAGTCTCAGCTCGTGAAGCGTGAAGGGCGGGTCGTGGTGTTCGTCGTGGACCCGCTGGTTCACGAGCTCAGCCGAGTTTCTCGTTAGTCGGTGGTCGGAGTTTTCCCCACTTTCCAGGTCCTCCGGGTAGAAGGTCTCCGCCATGATCCGCGCGGATTCCTGCTGGGTCATCTCTTTCCCGTCCTTCATCAGGGGTAGGTCCTCATGACGGGACGTGGTTTTCCCTATTACCCTGTATATGCCCTGCCAAACTCCTTCTTTGGTTTGCTTTTCGCAGAACTGCTTCCAGCTTTCGATCTGGGCCTTTTTTGATAGTTCTTCGTATTGTCCTTTGGCTTTAAGGTACTCATTAACGACCTTCAACTTGCGGACTGGCGCGGCGCAACGGATTCTACGCTTTTTGGTCGTCACTTCCTTCTTTAGGCGTTCGAGTTCTTTGGACCACCACGGCAAGGTGAGTGTTTCTTTATTTTTCTTTTTGGGTATTGTTTTGTTGCATGTCTGTTCTATTGTTTTTGTGAGATTATTTATTGTATTGTTGATTTGCTCTACTGTATTTATATTTTCTATGTCTGTTTTTGTGATGTTATTTTCTAGCATCGACTGGCTGAGCTTCTCTTGAAACTCAGACCAGTCGGCCTTCCTTGTATTGTAAAGTCTAGTGGTTCTATTAATTTGTATTCCTTTTGCTTTTTGTAATTTTATAGTGAATCCTATGCCGTTATGGTCCGAACTCGTCAGACCCTCGTCCACCTCCCAGTCGTCCACCAGGTCCAGCAGGTTCGCCGAGCATGCAGTTATGTCGACGAAACTGCTGTACCGCTGTCCTCCTCTTATGGTGTCGAATGTCGGTGTGTCACCTTTGTTTAAAATATTTAGGCCCAGATCTTCAAGGGTGCCGGCGACGTCTTCTCCTCTGTGGTCCACGGTGGGGCTCCCCCACCAAGCGCTCTTGGCGTTGGTGTCCCCACCTATAAGCCATTTTTTGTTCTTTAAGCCAACCTCTATCCTCTCCAGGTGCCCCAGGTACGGTTCGATGGGCTGGTCTGGCTCGAAATAGAAAGAGACAAGCGTAATCTCCCAGGCAACGGTTCGGATTCCCACCACTACGATGTTGTTCGTGGTGAGTTGTGGGTACTGTATGACGTTAAGGTCATCGTCGAAGACGGCTATTGCCGCCTTCACAGTCCCGTCTCCTTTACCGCTGCCTTGGAAGATTCTTACGCCCCTGTGACTCCTCATACTTCTCGCCCCGCCCACGTAGGGCTCCTGGAGAAGAGCAACTGCGACCCCGCGCTTTTCGGCCTCTAGCAAAAGCTCATTGGTCGCTAGCTGCTTTCTTTGGAGGTTGGCTTGCAATATCTTGTAGGGGACTTGTTTCTTTGAGCAGCCCTTAGCAATATGCTACAGCTGAACGTGCTATTTCATCCCACTTTTTACGGGTAGGGCAGTCTGCGCTGAAGGCATTATGGCACGTTCGCTCCGATTTGGCCTTTGTGCAGTTTCGGCATTTTGGCGGGACTTCGGCGCGCCACTCTTCGCAGTCTGCCCTCAAGTGGGGGCCGCCGCAGTGGCTGCAGAGGTCCGCTGGCTCCTTGCAGTGACGCCTGCCGTGGCCGAAGCCCAGGCAACGCGTGCACTGCACTAGTGGGGACTGGTCTTCGATGCGGACGCGCTGGAGATCGACATGCATCGTCCCGATGTCGATTGCTCTCCTCCAAACAGTTGGGGACACCGCGATCACAATGTTGCCTATGTGGGGGTTTCGGGCCTTCCTTCTGTATTTGATTATCACCCTGTCCTCTCCGGCGTTTAGGTTGTGGAAAACGTCCCGGTTTTGATTCTTCAGGGCCTTCACGACGTCCTCGTCCGTGTTGGCCAAGAGTATGTTTTTGAGGACCAGGAGTGGGTCTTTATTTTGGACCTCTTCCACTACCAGATTTCCACCTTCCTTCTGAAGCCTGTCGCAGACCTTGTTCCTTTCTTCTTTCGTGCCAAATCCCATTATTATTTTCCTGTCTTTCGCCTTTCTTACTTTCTCTACTTTCACCCATCCTTCTTTCGCGTCGATAGCCTTTCTTACCTTCTCAAGCACTTCGTCGCCAGTCTCGGCATCGTTTTTCGAGGTAACCACGACCGAGTGCAGCGTGTTCCTGCTCGGATTTCCGCTTGGGGCCGCGGCTACACTCGCGTACGTCTTTGTTTGTTCCAAGACTTGGCGGTGTTTTTCTACAGCTTTCTTCATGTCTGTCATTCTTTCATTACTTTCTTTGAGCAGCTTCGTGTGCTCCTCTAATTGCGCTAGGATGGTTGGGTTGATGTTTACACCGGTCCTCTCATCCCCCTTTCTTTCGTGTTCTTTCATTCTTCTTTCACTTTCTTTCATCAATCTTTCCATTCGTTCAATCATTCTGTTCTCCCCTTCGCTAGCATTCTTCTGCGACAGGGCTTTAGGCGTTTTCCCCGATTGCGTATTCGCTCCTTCCGCCTCCTATGGATATTGGCAACACCAGAGACATCGCTAATGCGTTGTCGACCTTGAGAAGTGAAGTTGATAAGTCTCATGTGCCAGTAAATTCACCGGCTATTACCTTTCCAACCAAAACACAGTAATACAAGTGCACTTCTGCTTCACGACGGAAATGGTGGTAGTAGTACTTCCCCAGACGAGCTCTGCATAAAGAGCTCTACTACTCAAAGATGAGGAACAATATCAGGCGGCAATGAATTGACAACCCTAAGATATACTGCTAAGACCCATGCCTGTAATTTCACCAGGCTTTTTACCCTTCTAACAGACATCTGGTAATGCCAGCGCACGCTTCATAGCGATAGGACATATAATAAGGATACCACGCAATCAAGAGTAAACGGCTGAGTGTATTAAGATGAAACTTGGCACACAGACAGAATATAAACTAGATTTACTCCTAAAATACTTAGTCTCGTGTAAACATTTGGTAACCCTGGTAAAACCAAGGAGGAAGCTTCACTTTACTAATATTATAATATAAATACAGGGAAGAGCAGATTTAATATTTGTAGAGTAGGTAATCTTTGGAATCACTTTCACGATTTGGAAGGTACGTTATCCCATATGGACATAGGCTATATATATAAAATCCCATAGGAATACGGGAGAAACCGCGGGACCGAAGCTAGTAAAATAATATAATAATCGATAGCTACAGATTGTGACACAGTTATGTCGCAAAAGTTATAAATTGATTCACGCAGCTGAAATTCTTTATCGTCAAACACTTCTTACAAGTAGGTTCTAAAACATTAAGTACTTGTTTGTCGAAGCCCGGAGGCTTTCACAAGTTCGTTTAGTTTCGTACTTCTTTGTTGTGTCTTTGCTCTAAGCTCAAAGCGATTTTAGGAAATTCTTTCTAAATGCTGGTAATGGTTGAACGACTGATGATCCGGTGACTTGTAAAACTGATAAAAGAACTAGCAGCCTTGAGAGTCGCTTATTGTCAGACTTTAATGCCAGTTCAGAAGTTTCTATTGGTGAGGACCGGCAATAAATTTTGCCATTACTCCTTTCAAAGTATTTCAGACTGAACCTTTCTTAAATTTTTGTGTATAACCTTCCAAGAACATTAACTTACTCATATCTTACGTTATAATTTCTGAATAAGAAATAAATTCATAAATATCCTTAGGGCTCAGGAGTTAAACCTGTGGCAGGAGTTAGGCAAGCTATCCCTCAAATCAGGTTTTGGTGTTACATATCAAGCCCATGCAAGTAGTCCAGTAAATAACTCTTCCACACAAAAGCTACGTAACGAATTTGGATTAAGCTTCGCATGTCTTGGAATAATATTTAGAATTGTATCCCTAGAAAATGTAAGATCCCCCGCAAAGTGGGTGAAACTGCGAGAAGGGAAATATTATATGCACATATAAAATATTTTTAATTTATATAACATCTTGTGTTAGAATGGGTGTGTAGTAAATGTTCCTGGATATTTTATTTTCCTAAGATATTATAGGTGCCCAGAAAGCTAGCAGCAATACCGCGTTGAATAACTTAGCTAATTCTTTGTCTGAGGTGATAACCAGGCCTTTGGTTACAAAAGGAAGCCCAAGAGAAGCGTCGACTTAAAAATAAATCTCTATTAAATAAAAAATCCACATTCGAACAACGCAAATAGGTATTCAATTTGATTCGTTGCGGAATCTCCAACAATTTCCGAGTGCAGTGTCCCGCTTTGTTTCAGGTTTTCATTTCAATGCTCACACGAGTTTTTGGGTGAACGTAACATATTGTTTTATGCACGTTTGTTTCCAAATCCACGTGTCATGTTTTTTGACCAAAAATTTTACTCGTATAAACATGGGATAGAATTTTTCCGCTGCAAATCTTTTGGGGATTTGTTGGAAAAAGGTAAGAGATTTTCTCATTATTTTATGTCAGTATTAGGGGCATGAAGAGAGGTCACAGTTATTATATCACGCCAATTCCGATTCGGAGTTTTATTAAATTTCTGAGCCAATATTAATATTTTTCAATTTGCTATTTTACTAATATGATATTTATGACCTCTTTTTAAATGCGTTATCACTACGTACATTTCGCATAATTTGGTTTGATCATGTAATTAAAATTAACCCAGTAGAACGTAAATTATGACATTATCAAGTTCCAGGAATTAACCAAAAGCCCGTTTCCACAATGGTTTTTTAATATTTAAAAATATTTCTGTATTATTCACCTAATGGAAAACGTACTTATTTTTTTTTTTAAAACGGAGTACAATGTCGATTGTTCATTTCATTATTTAGTGAGCGAGCGGCTACCTGTTTACATTTCTTTTTGCCGTATATATTTAAATTAATATTTATTTATTTTTCATAGTGTAAATATATATTTCTATTCCCTATGTATGCTTAGATCTTTAACGCAAAGAATTTTGATGTGGCTTTTTTAAATGATAGAGTGATTCAAGAGGAAGGTTTATATGTATAATACCCGCATACTATAGTAAAGAAAACGCGAGAATTAGAAAGAATATCGACTATTTTGACTGCACATGTTTGACAGTTCACGCATTATATACCTCCGGAACGCGGGTGACACCGCGAGGGACAGCTAGTCACTGATATAAACAATGGCACGGGCTGACCATAAATAGTTTTAAGAACGTGGCTCATAGTATACCCCTTAAATACTAACATAGACTTTATTACAGCGGTATAAGGTCCATAAAACGCCCGTAGTCAAGTATTATGCAAATTGAAAGGCCAAGATAGTCTTACACTCGGGTACCGCACCTGCGCTTAATGTTGTAGTTGAGCCTAATTTTGCATTTACCTTGCATTGGACGTCATTACTGAATTGTTTATCAATTGTTTGAGTTACTTTACGCTATTATATCAGCATCATATATTTTTAAATTTTAGGTTGATATCTATACCAATATTATAAAGCTGAAGAGTTTGTTTGTTTGAACGCGCTAATCTCAGGAACCGCTGGTCTGATTTGAAGAATTCTTTCAGTGTTGGATAGTGCATTTATCGAGGAAGGCTATAGGCTATAGACAGTCTGACCAGGGGGAGAGGTCATTCGGATTATCGAGGCCCTACTGTATACATAAAAAGCCATCCGATCCTAAAATGATGACCAGATAGCTGAAATACTACTTTTTCCTCTAGATACATTCTAATATAGATATTTACACCCAGACAGAATAAATAGGCTTGATCGGGCACAGAAATGTCCGTCCTGGGTGGAAATATAACCCACGACCTCTACCAAGTCAACTAACCTGTCAAAATGGAATTTATTATTATAAAGTTGTAAAGTAAGTTATGTACAATTAGAACAAATATATGTTTATTAATGTTATTTCCAATAAATCTCCATCAAAGCCACAAAGTTTCTCATACGGAACTTATAACCAACAGTACCTAACGGTAAAAGGGAAGGACAGTTCCTAAATGTCATTTTAAATTAAGTATTTATAACTACTGCCGAACTTTGAGAAAATACTTTGAGGGGACCCGACTGAATTCACTTTGATGTTTTAACCGCCTCGTCTTCACCCAATTAAGGTGGAAACTTGGTCAGGTATCCGTTGTTTCCTGATAAAGGTCGGTTTCTTTACATCTAAAATTAATAGCCATGTTTAATTACCCATAAAATTGTTACGTAATTGATGCAAGCTGAAGTAAAGTGGAAAATGTCATAATTGTTAAGTGGAGCGAAACGTCAACAAATGTACCTACTAATAAAAGTGGTAGATATTTTACAGTTGGTCTGTTTGGTTTTGCGTTCGAATTTCATTTAATTCTGGAATATTTATAGTATTCAGTTTTTGGTATTTCTATATTTTAATAATGCCTATAATTAAAAATTATTATTTAATGTTCAGTAGGAGCAAAAACCTGCCTGTCTTTTTTCCTGCAGTTTGTACATTAGTTGCAAAACATATTTGAAGGGATTAGGCTATTCCAATCAGTCGCCTTCATGTCGCAAAATAGATAGATACCTAATTAAATTAACTTTATAAAATATAGCTGTCCCTCGCGGTTTCACCCGAGTTTCCGAGGGATGTTATGTTACATTATTTTGTTCTTTCTATAATGAATATTTTTCGCAGCACACGCGATGTACCGATTTTTTAACCCTTGGGTAACATTATTAGAGTTTTAGTAAGGATCCCTAATTTCTTTGAAAATGTAATATAGCCTATGTCACCCGGGGATAGTGTAGCTTCACAACGCTGAAAGATTTTTTGAAATCGGTCCAGTAGTTTTTAATTTTATTCGTTACATACAAAAATACAAATCTTTTCTCTTTATAATATTATTATTATTATAAAATATAAGTGTGCGTTCGCTTCGAAAAACTGCTTTGCTTTGTTTATAAATAAAAAATCATATAAACAAATTATAGCTCAAATGGTAAGTATTTACACAAGATAGCATTATTTTAAAGTATTTTTTATTTATTTTATAATAACCGTTAAAATCTAAAGTTTTCCAACACAATGCAAACTTTTTTGTTGTGTGTGAGAGACGTGATAAATCTGCTAACACGTTAGAATTATGAAACATTGGCTTCCTTGATTAATTCAAACTTCATATCGTCTAACACAAGGGTGTTATGTTATGAACCACATGCACGGCACATGACTGGTGTAACTCCATGCGAACTTTACTCTTTAGACAGATTACTTTCACGACATGGATTTACTTCTACAAAGGCGAACAAGAGAACTTTTCCAATAAATTTCCCTTTTCTAAGTACATGGATAAAATAAATGAAATCCGCTTTAAAAAATATGCTCGCCTTCACTAGGTTTTTTAATTAAAACTAACTTATGCTCTGTAGAAAAAAATCTTGGATCGAAAACGTGTCGGATTTTCGAAGTTCGAAATGATCTCGTAAAATGTTTCCCAATGAAATGTACATCTCAGAAATCCGTCATAGTTCGGTGAAATGACAGGCACATGAGACTTGACAATTTCACGCCTAAGGGGCGACAACGCATTGGCCTAGTGTTGCAAATGTTCATAGGCGGTGGTAACGATTTACCATCAGGTTGGTCATCTGACTGTATGTCAACCCACATAACATAAAAAACTATAATAGATACTTGCTCAATCTCAGTATCGCAAAATTTTGTCCCCTTTGGTCCTGAAGCTCGATTCTGTAAGGAACATTACACTTATTTGAGGATGTTTCGTCGCGGCCACTATACTCTATCTCTGTCGCTTGCTATGCTAATACTACTAATCACGTGAGAGGTAAGCTCCCCGAGGCCTCCGTGAAGCTGCTCGCCGACGATGTTTGTATTAGCTGAATAAGGGGGCTGATTGGGAGGTTTATTTTTTATTTGCACGTTATCACAATCTTGGGAAAAGCTAGGTTTTCAGGCGGTAATCAATAAAAGAGCAGGAGTAATCTTAAAATACTTCTGCTGGATTTAATTTAGATAACTAATAAATTTCAACCCAATAAGATATTATTGTGGTATCGGTTCTTTGGTATTCTAAAATCACTTCACTTATAATTATCTAGAACTAATAGAGCTCCATTTCGACTGCTAAGAGGCTTATAGAAAAATTAATCCTATCGAGTTATAATAAGGTTCATCAACATCGTCACACAACCAACAATCGGATCAATAGATAAACCTTATTTCAACAGCTATAAAGATGATCTTTTTATGACAATATTTCTGTCAAACAGGTCTCAACAACTTTAATAACATAGTACGTAAGTAGGATCTTAAAAAATAACAGATGTTTTTCGACTAAGGTGCGCCCAGCTGAACCCATTCTGACGTTGAACAAGTCTCGGCCCCCGAGTGCTATTATGGCGGTCGGTAGCTACCACAATTGTTAAACGAGACACTTACCTGTCTATAGAAACATCTTACATAGGGCTGCCATCACCTAAATTGCCAACGCCGGACAAAAACTTAAAAATCCCCGGAAATTTAGTTGAAATTTTGGTATTTTTTTCCGGACACGTCTAAAAATATTACAATAACGAATCATTGGATTCGCCTGACATAAAAAGAATCAGATTTTCACCCGGACTCTTTTCGAAAACCCCGTCCGGACGCTCCCCGGACACCCTCTAAACTAGGACAAATCCGTGGAAACCCGGCCGGATGGCAGCCCTAATCTTACAATATCAGCTTGCCTGTGGAAATGTCTATAATTTCGACAAAAAATGGTAGTCAATTATTCAGTGTATTTTGTAAAGATTTCATAATATTCCTGTTAGAATTATGAAGCGCATTTATAATGGTTCTGTTACTAGTTGTGCTCAGCGGTTTCACTCGCGTGCTCAATATGAAACGTATTTGAAATTCCTCTCCCAATTTCAATCAATATCGTGAATCGAATGTTAAGACCGGAGAACGCAATCACATTTAGGGCGAAATACATAAAACCCGTTTTCTGGCAGCCTAAACTAGGTTTTGGCTTGCAAACCATTTGTAAGCCATATGTTTATGTATGCTAAGATTATAATTTGAAAGTGTCTATAAGTGTCTGTTTGGTACGTTTTCGCGATAATAATTATCTTGAGGAAGAGATGAAACTGTGTAAGGACAACCCTTTAGTTTGGTGTATTCAAATTCATACATATTTAGATTTTATTATATTCCGTATTTCTTTATTTCTTATCCAACCAAATAGTATTTTTGCAAAATCATCCCCGAAGGTGGTAATATAGGAGACTAAATTGTGAATACTTTCCTCAAAATGCTTTGAACAAGGCAACGAATTCGTGGGTAACAGCTAGTGTAGGTAAATATAAATGCAAGGTAAAGCCAACCTTAGTTCACCTAAAACCAGCTTTTAATAGGTGTAAGTCACCTTATGAAGTACTAAATCTATTTTCAGTTATAGCGCAAGTTTCCCGGCCTTTCGGAATTAATACAGCAAGCCTTAGTTTTAATTGCTACGAGTGCTACAAGTGCTACGAAACTGCTACGAGAATAAAATGCACGATAATAAAGTAGAAATGCAAACATAAAATTATTTACGCGCTCTTCTTAGAGGTCAATTAAACGCATGGCGACACATACTTGCTTTTATACCAAACTAGCGGCCCCCCGCGGTTTTACCTGCATTCCTGACGAATGTCACATTTTCCTGGGATAAAATGTAGGCTATATAAATAAATAAATATCCTGGGACATTCTTTACACACGGCCATCTGATCCCAAACTAAGCAGAGCTTGTACTATGGAAACAAAATAACTGATATATTACATATACCTACAACTTCTTTTTTTGTAAATACGCTTCGTAGTTTCACCCCAGTTCCCCGGTATAAACTATTCTTTGTACTCCATTGCATGCACGCCCTGTCTGCCAGTCCTGTGCAAAACATCAACTCGATCGCTGCTTCACAACGTGAGTACGGACACAAAGGAACAAACTCACTTTTGCTTTTACTATATCAATAGGAAGAAGGGTTCTACAAAGGTAATATTGCAATATTTGCCTATGACCTTTATCATTATATTTACATACTAGCTGTCACCCGCGGTTTCTACTTTATTGTTCACACCACAAAACGAAAAAGTATTCTAAAGCATTATTAGTGCAAACAATTTATGATATAATAGCTGTTCCCTGAGGTTTCACCCGCGTTCCCATGGGATGTAACATTTTCCCGGCACAAAAAGTATTCTATGTTACTTCTAATACCTCCAAGAATATGTGTACAAAGTTTCATGATGATCGGTCCAGTAGCTTTCGCGTGAAAGCGTAACAAACAAACTTACATTCACGTTTATAATATTATATTAGTATTTAACTAAATATTTACCTTTTGTATACTAGTTAAATCATAAAAATTGGAAGAGCGGGTCTCTCCTAATATTAAAAAACTTAAAAACAGAGGTGGCCTTAAGGAGTGGCGAACGGGACAATCGCCCGGGGCCTCGCTCTTGCAGGGGCCTCGCGCAATCCAAGCAAATAAAAAAAAAATATGTTAAAAATATTTTTTATTTATTCGTATAACTTAATAGTATTTCTTGTCAAACATGACAAATACCTAAACCAGACTTACTTTCGCATCACATACTTTTCACGAAGGACAAAGGGCCTCGCAATGACCTGCCGCCCGGAGCCTCGCAATGGGTAAGGCCGCCGCTGCTTAAAGGGGGAGTGTAATTTCTGAACTTGTAATGTAATTAAGAAAATTTGAATTTGAATTTTTTGATCTTCTCTATCCAGAAGAATAGTACTACCAACGCAACTGTAAACATTAGGAGGGTCTACCTTTTAGATAAAAATAAAGTGTTCAATTTAGTAATTTGTACTTATTTGGTATGCGTATCCCCATTGTTGGTTAAAACGGCTGCCTAGGAATTAGTATCATTATCACAACCTATTTCTGTTCTGCAAATACCTGCAAAACGTTTACATTGTATGTATACAACTGTTACAAAATACCCCTTAAAAATATAATTAATTATCAAAACCAACAACGCTGTCATGTCAGGGAACCAGATTATTTAACAGAAAGGCCTACGTACCTATTTTACCTTATAATTGTCTACTTTAATAGTTTTTCTATTTTTCATTTATAAAAATCAGTTTTTTTTTTTTTGGGTATGTTATACAGCGTTACTAAGGCTAAATTTGTAATGGACTCGTTATAAGGCCCCATTTAACCTCCTTTCGGCTTTACGGGTGGGTTTGTAACACCCCTGTATACTATACAATATTAACTTAGCTACTTCCATTTACATACAAACCTTTCTAACATTAGTACATTTATGGGATCCTTATGAATAGGAAAGAGATCTGCATGCCTAACCCTATTGGGGCTCAATGTGCCTTTTTCTTAGAGCCCCAGATGAGAAGACACAAAAATAATGGATTTTCCCCTTCACCCTTCAATACACATAATGGTTCTTCTCTTTTCATAGTTATCATGAAAATATAAAGTTTTTCAGTAATAATTATGATACAATAGAACACAATATACTTTATTGTTCACACCACTATAGTACAAACAATTTAAGATATAGTTATTCCTAATTTTTTTTTATGGACCTATTTCCTGATTCAAACATGTTTTGTCAGTCACTTTAAGTACTTATGAATGACTAGCTGTCCCCCGCGGTTTCACCCGCTTCCCTAGGGATGTAAAATTTTCTGTGATAATACTTCTAATGCCTCTAAGAATATGTGTATTAAGTTTCATGGTAGGTTTTCTTTTAACTCATTTTTTTAAGGAACTAATAACTACGTCGTACCCGTGAATGAAGTATACATTAAAATTACAAATTAACAAAAACTATACTACCGGCACGCTATGATGGCCGTTTTGTCGTTTCAGATCGTCATAGGAAAAGAAACTGTATTGCTTTGGAATAAGGTTGATTTCCATCATCATACAATTAGCTGTTGGATTTATAGATGCACCTTATGTTTGAAGAAATAAAGGTAATTTTTCTTTGTTATTGTTAAACGTCAGAACGGCCATCATAGCGTGCCGCAAGTTTAATGTACATATTACACTCGATTTTGGATTGAAAGGAGTAGTCACACAATGGTCCAGCCTTCTTCGAAAGAGGGGAAGCTAAGACGCTGTTACACGCTCCCCCATCATAACGAAAACCTCCCACTTTTAATGTTAGGAAAACAAATTAGACCTCATGACGTACTTCTATATTTACTAGGCTCCAAATCTTGAACTAACTCAACAAAAGATTACTATAATATCAAACAAGTGAAACTCGGCAAAATTTAATTAAAGTTCTTAAAGCATACATAGCACTTGGTAAACTTTAACCACATGTGGTTAACACATTAACTAACCGAGATGTGACCACATTTACCTTTGAAGTGGGATTAAGTGGGAGTTCCATTATATACTTTTGTTTAACGTGAAGGCGTCAATACAAACTTTCTCACGGCTCAGTTTACAGCTCTTAAACTTGGAGAAGTAAACCTGCCCCTGGATTCTCTAATACAAACCTCGTCGTAGCGGACCTCTCACGGACTGTCTAGTTAACGAGAGAGACAGAATCATACCCTTGCTTCTTAAGGATTGGTGCTACGGCTCGTATTAATCCTTCTAATATTATAAACGCGAAATTTTGTATGTTTGTATGAATGTATAGATGTATGGATGTTTGTTCCTCTTTCACGCAAAAACTTCCCAACGGATTTAGATGAAAATTGGCACATAGATAGAACATATATTGGAATAAGATATAGGCTACTTTTTATCCCGGGTAAATGTTACATCCCTCGGGAACGCGGGTGAAACCGCGGGGACAGCAAGTTGTTTTAAAAAATGGAAGATTTACACACGCTGATCAAAACAGCAGTTTATATTAAATAACTGATATACTTCATAAACCACATTAAATTTAAGAATATATATATATATACATATATACTTTACATAAATATTTATAACCAGACTGAACAAACAGAAACCATTCATCCACACAAATGTTTGTTCTGGCTGAGCATCGAACCGGCCTGTAATGATGAAAATACAATAATAATGAAAATTACATCACTTTGGTAAAGTGGACCTAATTGTTCCTATTATAAGTACTAAATTTGTTAGGCATCTTATATCTATTCAAAGCTAGAGGTACTTAAAAAATGGTGTGCTAAGAGTATATATAAAAACTAGTTGTCCGCGGTTTAACCCGCGTTCCCGAGGGATGTCACATTTTCCCAGGTTAAAAAACCTATATGTTATTCCAATATATGTACTATCTATGTGCCAAGTTTCATCCAAATCTGTACGGTAGTTATTGCGTGAAAGTGTAACAAACATCCATACATATAATTATCGCATATATAATATTAGTAGGATAAACGGAGCTATCTTGTAAACCAACTGTATTCAGCATAAATTAACATAGAATGTAAATCTACCGCGAGCAATTAAGCTCGAAGTGTCTTTTCACGCCATTTGGTAGTTTTTCTCTAAACGCGCCCACCAAACTTAATTTGATGAAAACAAAAACCTCTTTTAATTAAGTCTACGTTGGCTGGACATAGAATAATAAGACAGACGTGGCATGTGTAATATAATAAACTAGTTTTTCGCCCGCGGCTCTACCCGCGTGAATAACATTTTCATGGTGCCCACCAGTGATAAAAAGGCCTACCTCAACAAATAGGCTATCTAACAGTGCAGGAATTGTCCCTGAGATTAGCCCGTTCAACTAAACAAACAAACAAACTCTTCAGCTTTATAATAGTATAGATTATATTTATTTATCATTCATCATCAGCTTGCCCTGTTCCTCATCGGTGCATTACCTAAACATTACCCATGAAAAAGATTAATCGATTGAGTGAAATTCGAATCTATAAATGGTACACAACAGACTAACATTGATTGTATTCTGAAAAAGGTAAATTAAAAATAATATTTATTCTTTACATAGCTCTGTGAAATATGATACGTTTTAAAATTAAAATATCACAACCGCAGTGGCAGCAGTCATATTTAACATAATATTCTCACTTATTAAATTTTAAAGCGTTGGAAATATTATCGGGCACAAACATAGTTTCGGTGTGGCGTGTCTGTTTCATTAAAGTTAAGTCCATGATGAATAACCGCGATGCGCGGGCAAAGGCGGGCGAGGGCGGTCGAAGGCGGGCGTGAAGCTTCGTAATGGGCAAGTTTATTATTATTTGTTCGGCTCGCGGCTACTAACTACGCGCCGGCTATACCGTGGGAACGACCGAACAATGGGATGTTACACACACGCTTCATGTACACAATCAATCAATACGTACGGAGAGGGCATAAACACAAGAATACCTTCTTTACAATTTCACAAAAGAAACATTCGACGGGCCGCAGTTCGTTCAAAGGCTTTTAGGAGTATATTTTATGAGCTTTTCGAAGCTTGAAGTAATATTATGGATGTTTTATTTATTGATATATTGACGGACGTATATAGCACACTTTTTGTTGTATTTCTACTGAAAGCGGAAACGTCGGAAAAGCAGCAACAATGTTACAGTGCTGCCAACCGTCCTGAGTGTAGAAATTAAGTTTTTGTCGTATCAAATAGATTAAACGTCACTCAGAGCCCGGTGGAGTGGTGCTGACAGCGCACCAGTTTTACTGCAACAATTGTAACCAATTTTTTAATAGAATTGATCCTTTCCCTAGAATAGTCGAATGAAATGAATATATTTTAGAAGTAGAGCACTTTGTGCAGATCTCGTCAGGAGAAGTACTACCACAATACCCAATCGTGCGATTGGGCAGTAGAATCGCAGTTGTAGAATAGTAGTTGAAGCAGTAGAGCTCATTTATTACTTCGATCAGTTGGAAAGGTAAGAGGAATCAAACTTACGACCCGCAGCGTGATACGGGCATCTGAACAACACATAAACACTATATATAATTTTCATCTTCATAAACAAACATAATGAGAAAGGCTTATAACAAAGGCTTTGAATTTCGCATTTAATACTGCCAGTGACAATCGCTTCCGAAACACACTGACGTATAATTAACCGGTTCACATAGAGGAAAACTATATCTGTGTCTATTGAAAATTGAGTCAATTCGGTCCACTAGGTCGCGTAAAACCGACGCGACGACCGCGCGCGGTCAGGGGTGTCATTCGATAAGGTAAAATGACACTCGAGGATGATTCGTCACGCCCTCCGTGCTCTGTCTCTTTTCCTAGCTACGCAAACACGTGCGAGGTCCGCTCGTGTAGGCCTCGTAACACCAACACGCCGATGAAGTTTATATTAGCTGAATAAGGGGTCTGGTCATCGTTAGATTACTGCACTGTTTACGTAGCTTCGAGGTTGTTAGCCAGTCGCCAATCAATTTTGAATAGACAATGCTGCGTTGAACATTATAATGACCATGTGCAGAGCACTGAGCAGAACAGTCGAGTCGTCAAGCATTGTCATGATGACACTGCCTTTTCCTCGTAGGTACCACAAGAAACACGTTGCATTTTATCTCAGAAACTTAAAAAAATAAGTATATACTAGATCAGTTTCATGGTTATTGTCCCTGCGACCTCTATACCATAATTTACTCCATGTCTTATAGAAAATTTATTAAGATAGAGTGTGTATTTGGTAAATGTGTGGCAGTGTTTTATTTTGAATTCAGAACGGTAGTTCACTGAAATTCGTGGAGGGAGGTATCGTTAGCGACTTCTGCTTTGTTACCACCTAGGTAAAAGTAGATGAAAAGTTATTTTGACATGTGACTTTTCTGTGTGAGAAGTAGTTAAAATACCGCACTGGAGCGTTTAATTATTGTTACTCACTCCCCTTATTTAGTTCGGCGATAGAATAGAATATAGAATAGAATATAGAATAGAATATAGAATAGAATATAGAATAGAATATAGAATAGAACACAGAATAGAATATAGAATAGAATATTTATTGTATCAATGTAGTTTAAAATGTGTAATTTTAAGTTGGTATTAGGCAACGGCCTCAAACTAAGTAAAGGCTGTAAACATGGAGTCCAGTGGGATACAATAACTTAACAGCATTACATTGAACATAAACGGAACTAACTTTTGGAAAGAAATATAAAGTATAAAATAATCCAAGCTGCTTGTATAGAATTTTTAGATTTTCCAAACGCGTCTCTATCATAATTTATATATATGTTCATTTTAATATAAAACTTCACAAGTTAGATTGTGTTCTTTTTCCTTTGGGAACATGTTGAAATGGGTATTATAACATTTGAACTAGGAAACTTTGTTAAATCCAGTTATCCGTATTTCGCAGCAGCGATTTGAAATACTGTGTACCCGAGTTTCATACATTTATAAATTGTTTGTTTGATTTTATAAATAAATATTGAACGTTCCTCGATTTATTGAAATGAAATAGTGAGTTTTTGTGCCAAATTCAATTCATTTGCTTTTAGTAAATATTTAACCGTATACATACATGTATAAATTATTTATTTATGTACCTACCTACCACCTAGTTTTTTTTTTTTTTTAACTTCACTTTATAAGTGAAGTCAACATAATATATATTACAATATTTTATTTATCACTAGCGACCTCCCCCATCTTCACCTTTATAATATTTAGAGATTATATACATCTGAAAGCAAAAGCAGGCATCGTGAAATATAAAGTCGAAAATATCAAAACGAAGTAATGGAAACCGAACTGACAAGATTAAAATATGGAAAAAGATACATCAAGCTCAACTATGTATGACATTATTTTTTGATAAGCCAGTTCATTTGGTGGTTAGAGACCTTGACTGCCATACCACAGCATGAACATGTCTGTTTGTTCTGTGTCTGGGTGTAAATATCTATGTATGTATTTAGAAAAATAAAAATTAGTATATGTAGTATATCAGTTATCTGGTTTCCATAGTACAAGCTCTGCTTATTTTGGGATTAAATGGCCGTGTGTAAAATAATGTTCCAGGATATATTTATTTATTTATAGTCACCAGTATATGTTGGTAGAGTTTTACCACCCAGCCACATTTGGTGAAAGTCTAAAGCAAGCAACACATGCTACCTTACATTAAACAAACTACCCGACTATTTTAACAGGCGATAAATAATTGTGCCAAAAGTTATGGGTCACCAAACCTTATATACATCCCTTCCCTATTACCTATTCCCATGCGAAATTCAAGCTAATTTGTAGGTCAGTTAAGACTCTTTTTTGGTTGTGAAAAATATAAATTGCGTTTCAGATTTTTGTCATAGCTAAGCATTTTCACCCGCAATTAAATTGTTACGCTATTAGGATATTTCACCCGCGTTCCCGAGGGATGTAACATTTTCCCGGCACAAAATTATCATATATGTTATTCCAGGGAATTTCCTATAAATGCGCCAAGTTTCATCCAAATCCGTTTGGTATTTTTCCGTGAAAGATCCATACATACAAAATTTCGCATTAGTAGGATTATTATTATTATTTTTCTTTTGTCCAAAATTTGTTAAACACTAAAATTATACATGAAATCTGCCAAACTGCATAGCAGTTTGTCGGGTACTAGGTATTAGCAATATTAGTATCAAATCCAGCGCATTATGCATGTATGGTATTTTGCTCTTTATTCAATAACGCCTGAAAATCCAGCCGTTTCTCGCGAAGTTTAGTATAACCAGAGATTAAAGCCTGCAAACGATATGTAAACGAGCCGTTGAATTCGTGATATTAAAACACTATTACTTGCTAATGCACTGTGGGAGTTTTAGGATTTGTGAGTAGAAAATTTCACAAAAGGTCAAACCCCTCAGGTTTTTAGGCACTAAGGCAAATTAAAATTTTATTATAAACTATAAATAAATAATTAATTATATTTGCATTGTACTCAACTAATTATTCTTTGTGATACTGTTTGTTTTACCTCAATAAATAAAAAAAAAAATTAAAAAGAAACGTAGTTTTGGTAATCAGATTTTCATTTATATAAAAAATGTACTCCGTAAAGTATTTTTATTTCAGTAAATTCAAAACGGACTTGGAATCCATCGCGTAGTAAATTTATAAAACTGAATGCTATTTTTACTATATTGTTGTGCGTAAGGGGGCATCCATTAATTACGTGAGGTGATTTTAGTGATTTTTCAACCCCCCCACTCCCCTCGGTGAGATGTCGTGAGATTGTTGAGACTACTTTATGGTATTCGCAAACTGAAATTCAACCAATTCTTTTTGGAAAAAATGTTTTTACTAAATATAACCCTTTTTTTGCAATTTTACATTTTTTCTTGCTAATAAAAAAATTTATAGGATTTTTTACAGTGTAGGTAAATGTAAACCTGTGTCGTAGTAGTCGTTATTCTTTTGAATGTCATAACCCATGTCATGTTAAGGATGTTGGAGTACACAATGAGCACGTCCACTTTACGCCGTGCACCGACCAAGTGGACAATAAAAATCACCAACGGGGTTCGACGTCAGGCAGACGGCTGTTGGTAACAAAACTAGAAAATCTATCGTCATATACTAGCTGACCCAATGTCCTCTGCACTTTAAATGTTTCCCGATTTTTCCAATATTCCACGCAACTTTTCCAATTGTTCTTTTCCTAGTACCTTATTCGGACTATTCAATATATTATATACGGATATAAAAAACAAAATATGTAGTTAATTTTCTCTTCTATTTGTGAATCGTATTTTTGTGCAGTAGATTGATTTTCACCATTGTTTGTATTTCCCTCAAATTATCATGGTCGAATTTCAACCAGCGTGGAAACACATCGTTTTGTTAAATAGTCTATTAGGTCGAGCAATTTCCAAGTGATGTACTTACCAACGAATAGCATTATTTATCGATATATGTAAAAACCTTAGTGAACAGTAAGCATATAATGAACGTCAGTTCTAACAACAATAGCTTTTTTTATTTTTATACCACAACAGGCTGACAAACAGGCACACGGTCCACCTGATGGTAAGTGGTCACTGCCGCGAGGGCATGGCCAATGTGTTGTCGACCCTGAGACGTTAAGTTGTTAAGTCTCATGTACCTGTAATTTCAGCGCAATGAAAATTTATTTAACAAAACTTCGGTAATCATTATAAGTTAAAGCATTGGTATGATAACAACTTAAGTTAAACTTTATTTCAACCACAACTTCCGAAGTACAGTTCAAGTTTACTTTGAAGACGGAATTAAAGTTTTTCGATACGTTAACTAAGTTGGTAACCTACTACTTCCTCGCCACAGCAACTTAGTTGAGTATAAAAGCTTATGGGTCACTTCTAGAGAAGTAGACGTCCGTTTCCTTGTAGCAGGGTTAAATGGGGCTTACCAATCAAAATAGAGATATCGACCTAGCTTGCATATGGTGCAACCTGCCATAAACAAGGCTTTATCGTGTGATATATGGCTTCAAGCTATCTATAGCATTGCCGAATAGTTTGGTGTACCTACCACAGAGATATTTTATATTTTCTAATTAATATATTTAAAATAAAAATTTGTTACCTTATTTTAAATGTTATATAACTTGGTTTTACAATATGTAATACAATTGAGATAAAATGAGGGAACGTAAAGGTTACTCTTTATTCTTAGAAAACATTAAATCCTCGCGAAGTGTTAAATTAATTAAACTCAAGATGGCAAACAAATTCATGCACAGTAACTGCTGTACAAAACATTTGTTATTCTATTTCAAGATATTATTAAAGCTAACGGAACCGCTATAATGAATACAAACGTCTGCAGCACACCCCGAGACGCTCCACGGCGAGGCTGTACGTCAGACAAACGAATGTGTAGGCGCCACAGGTTCATATTTCAGAATGCACGTTGAATAGTGAAATTCGAACAATTCACGTGGCATAATGGAAGCTGTATCGATCCACTTGCCACCCGCCTCCCTGCAGCTTATTTAGTCAGAGGCAGATTGAGCCAAACATGGAGAAAATCATATTACCATCATGCATTTGTTCCATGATTCATTTTCGAAACTGTTGGGGATATTTGATTAACAGATAGGTAAATGTACAAGGTGAGTAATTGACCTGCGATGGCTGCAGGGGATGCGGGCAAATATTGTCTGAGACTTCAATTAAAAGTTCGTGTAATTAGAGTTTGCTTCAAAAATTCAAATTGCTTCAAATATAGTATCAGACTATTCATACGGCTCATTTAAATAAATATTTCATTTAATTTTATTCATAACTTTTACAATGGAAACCTTGAAGTACAGAAAAAATGTGTTCCCAACAAAAGTTTAACTCTACCAAAATGGAGCAATCGATTATTGAGCTTGATTTGAGTGAAAAGTTTTCATTATAAAAGTTGTTTATATTGATGATAACTTCTACTCATACCGTTGGAGCAGAATTAAAAATAAACCTTTGTGCTTTTGCAGAGTATCTCAGTACGACTGTGCCCGGTAATTTTGTAAAAGTTATTTTAATAAAGTCACCTTTGAATTACCTACGGAACGATATGTTTTTGAATGTCAAATTTTATATGAACCACAACCTTTGCAGCCCGATTCAAGAGTAACTTAAAAGAAATGCAAAGAAAATCTTATAACTCATTCAAATAAAGAAACAGCAGCAATAGGAAAATTTGTGGCAACTATAAATGGAGCCTATGCACTATAATAATAATAATTATTTATTTCAGACACATGGATCCATATTTGTTAGTAAACCCTTAATTTAAGTGTTAGTAATACTAAAAATACACAAACCTAATAATCAACACACAAATACAAACTAATTACAGACATTTGCGTATACCTAGTTAGATGAGCGTGCGGCGGGCGCGTGCAACTGTAGCCAGCATTGAATCCCACCGCTCGGCTAGCATCAGGATAATGCCAGTTCTTCTTAGATGCAGAGTGATTTACAGTGGTATCTTCGCTAGCTTTGACTTTAACATATGCCCAGAGTCTACCGTCTCCCTCTGTTGAATAGCTAAAGCATTAGCAACGATTACTGAAAAAACTAGAAGCCGAACAGAAAACCTGAATTGTGCGACTATAAATTCCAGTTGCAACATGCACGTTCAAAAACAAACAATGAATATGCTGAAAATCAGAAGAGAAAAAAATCGAGGCGCATGGATATTTTTTCAGTCTAATGCATCAGCAGACCCTGAAGCGAACCTAACACGATACGATTTTCGTTGAAGCTAATAGGTAGAAGATTAACAGCAACGGAAAAGCATTGTTTAGAGAAGGCCATTGTTACGTACTTTTAGGATTCCGTATGCAAAAGACTCCGCTTTTTGTCCGTCTGTCAGCCAGCGCAAATTTTCAAATTTGTTTACTCTATGGCCACTATAATAAAAAGTAATCAAAATAAAGTTAATAATAAAAGGGGTCCATACCAGAAATGTGGTTTGAGGCGATTTGTTAAATATTCTCCTGTGATACGGTACCCTTCGTGAGCAAGTCCGATTAGTAATTGGCAATTTTTTTTTTTATTTTCCTAGAGTTAACCCTTTCGTGTCTACCTGAGCCATTTTATTTTGCACTCTATGGAAATGGCGATACTTATATATAAATAATAAAATGATATAAAGAAGCAAACTTTATTATGTAACATTTTTATTTCAACACAAAACTTCTCACTTCACCTCACTTTATTGACGTATGGTATGTAAGTATTAAATAAAATAAAAATGAGTTATACTTGATTCGAAGCTTGTAAATATATAAAAAATTACCACGCTCATGATCCCCGAAGAGTTAGGCAGAGGTCCCAGCATCGAAACACATTTGACCAAAGCAATATTAAGTTCCATTGTAAAATGTAGTGAGCATTCAAAGTCAACACATAACAACTACAATTTATCATATTATATTTATTGTAGTTAATATAATATTATCATTATGTATTAGAAATTTTTATATTTATTAAATATTTACCGTAGTTAGTAAGTAGTATAGCATTATTATGTAAGTATTTATTATATAATATATATTGTAGTTAGTAGAATATTATCATATGTATGTATTTATTATATTTATAATTTATCTATTGTAGTTTTTAGCAATGTATAACTTACTGTGTTTATTATACCCAATGATGTACCTACAAACCTAGTTTTTAAGTTTTTTCATGTTTTTTTTAGCTAATAAAGTCTTCGATAATAAAGTATCTGACTAATTCAGAGGATAGGTCGCGGGCCGGGCCAGATAGCGCCCGGACAGGAAAAAAAAAAACAAAAAAAAAAACTACATTGCCCGACCTAGGAACCGCACCCACGGACCTCCAGTCAGTAAGGCGAGCTTTACACCGTCGACCAATTCAACGATTTTGTTTATAGTAGTGCAGGACAAAGAGTGACAAACAGCTCACCAAAAACTATGGTAATATTAAGGCGATTTATATTCATGTA
Organism: Habrosyne pyritoides; assembly: GCA_907165245.1. NCBI lineage: Eukaryota > Metazoa > Arthropoda > Insecta > Lepidoptera > Drepanidae > Habrosyne > Habrosyne pyritoides. The sequence goes on along the minus strand of OU015587.1, from coordinate 3,010,300 downwards.
AAATTAATTACAACAATTTTCATTGTAGCGAGTCGTCCGCTTGCGCTTACATTAACATTTGCTGCTTTGTTTACAAATGTACGTCGACTTTACAAAATATTTAAATGGTTTGCTTGCATTTATTTATGTTTCATGAATATGGAGGTAGATAAAAAATAACGTACTTTCCCTGTGTTCGCATAAAAAAATTTCATAGGGTTTTGCAAATTTCCAAACTGTACAAAATCCTGTAATAAGGGACTTCGTGGAAAAACTATTTTAATAAAACCAAAGCACACTGTAGTGCCAACACTGGAATAAATTAATGAATAGTCTGGGACATTCTTTACACACGGCCATCTGATGCTTAACTAAGCAGAGCCTGTACTATGGAAACCAGATAACTGACACCTCAATGTACCACATACACAACTTTTTATTTTATAAATAATACTAATATAAATATTAACGCCCAAACACAGAAAAAACATACATGTACGTAAATGCATACAAATTTTGACCTGGGTGGGAATCGAACCCACAACCTGTGACGTGTAAGCCAGGGTTTCTAGTCACCAAGCCGACCGACAATATAAGGAAACTAACTCTTAAGAGCAACAGACGAGACACGAAAATGTTCTTAGCGATAGATTTTCATCATGACGGTAAAACCATGCATACTAAAACGTACTCTATTATCAAAATACTTACAATTCACAATTGAAATTTCATGGAAATAATCAACAAAATATGTAACCCTGAAGTAGGAGATGAATAGCAATATGACTAAAATGAATACTAATATAACTGCGACGAATTCTAAAATCCTATTAAGCCATCAATATAAATACCACAGTACAGCATAAAACATTTAATTTACGTTGCCAAGGTTTGCCCAACACTTGGCGAATGGAATCGTGGGCAGCCACCTGTAAATGCTACTTGGAATGTATCCCCACACCTCACCCCGTCTACTGGCACATTCAAGGCAAGGGGCGTCGCAATTAACGTGAAGAGAATACTGCCACCGAATCTATTGTGGTAAAGCATAACTTAACATAAATCTGCGAACGTCTCTTTCTTTTCTTAGAGGGGAAAGGAGTGGGGAAAATATTTTACGTGTCGTTTGGAAAACACTGAGAAGAACCGATGATTAACAAAATTTTAGACATATCTTTTATCTTGTTGAAATAGAAAGAGATGGACATAGATTTACTTAACTCTAGTTGTAGTTTTTAATTGTTACACAAAAGAAAGGGCATTACTGTCGTATTGATCAAAATTATTTTATGCTACCTGTCCCCCGCGGTTTCACCCGCGTTCAAAGGGGATGTAACATTTTTCCGGCATAAAAAGTATTCTATGTGACTTCTAATACTTTCAAGAATTTGTGTACAAAGTTTCATGATGATCGGTCAAGTAGCTTTCGCGTGAGACCGTAACAAACAAACTTACATTCACATTTATAATATTAGTAGGGATTAAACAGACAGAAATAGTGTATTTATTTTTAACTATTTATTAGCTAAGTATAGTGCCTACCTACGTGTATAGATTTATTACTCTCTCATGTTCATTTGTTCTCTTGCTTGTGATGACTATACTATTTTTTTCTTTTTTTTAATTTTGATTATTCGATATCATATTTTACAAATAATACATTTGTAGTATTTGTAAAAACCGTTTTTATTAAATCAAAATAAAAAACTAGATAATATATTTATGTTTTGAAACGACTCTGACAATATTACTTCTTGTTGTCATTACGAACAAGCTACATTAAATTGTATATCGGTATTATTATAAAACAACAACATTAGACAACTCTAAATTGCAATTTCACACTACAATGATGTTCCCAATAACTTACATAAAGCCATACTAACACACAATGCAATTTAGATTGGATTCAATTCAATTTATCGCAGTGTCTGCGGCCGCCCTTAATACGTCGACCTTAGGTTCACATACCAATGTGAAATTGCTAGCACTATTAACCAGCCGTAAGGGTCATTTTCCTGTCATACGAGTGTCTTACTTGTTAGTTAATTTTCTTTGTTATAAGTTTAAACGTCAAAGCATTGTCGACCCTGAGACATGATGACACTGCTTTAAGAACTCTATTACATCCATCAATAAAGTGCTGGTATTGATCCATGTATGAGAAAGTCATACAGTAATACATACCTATACATATATAATAAAAATAAGATGATGTTAAAAAAGTTAAATAATCTCATCAATAAAAGATAATCAGAGTTTCAATTCCAATAAATCCCGGGATTTTTCAACAAGATTAAATAATTAATTTTCGCTATAAGGGTCATTTTTCAATCACAACATTTTTAAGCAATTTTCACATTTTACTCGAGCAACGTTTCGCAAGAATTTTTTTATTGTCTTTTACAATTTCAGAGTTAGTTCTACAGTCAAAGTTATTCGTACTTTCAACCTTAAAATCTTAGATAATTAGGTAAGTATGGTAAGGAATTATAAAAATATCCTTGTCTATAGGAAAATAGCTCTATGAGCATTCATAACTCACTTAATTTATTCATCGTTTACCTATTATATTAAAATTTAAAAATGGGTGATCAAATTTAAAAAAAAATTTATGCGTATTTTAGTAAACTGACCCGTTACCGACTCTGCTACTTACAAGCCAAAAAATAAGGTTCATTTCACAACGCAGCGAAAACATTAACTCGCACCTTTTTCTGCTGAAGCACTAACTAATCTAACCTCCTTTCATCACCTGTCCCTACTTACCATAATTGGTTTTAAATATTTTAATGCTTCTATAACCCGTGTTTTCATTTACGTAATATCTCTTTTCGGAGAATCTGTGACGGTCGAGGTTACGCGGGATATTTTGATTGTATTCCCATGTAACGTTCTAACCACAGAATATTTCAATAGATCAGAAAGGCCCTTGTGGCGACTAAAGTTGAATACTAACGAAAAGGTCGTATGTGCCGTAGTAACCTTTTGACACGTGCATCGCTCAGTATTCAGAAATCGAATAAAATTTAGTAAAAATAACTTTATGGTTTAAAAAAGGATTTTAATGTAAATGAAGCCCTGCATCCGGTTCTAGCTATACAATAGCTGTGTTACAGGCTGTAGTGTCTTACCCTTTAAATATTAAACGAAATAAACAATTGCTAATTAAAAACAAATGTTCATGAATAAGGTTAATGCTTACGAGCTAAAATAAAAAATATTATTTAATTTAGATCAGAACTAAAGTCAGAAGTTTAGGCGGCAGATGGGCTTGTGTTTTACAAAATTATGACGTAAGCACACAACCTAGAGTTTTAAATGCTACCAGAACACACCGATAGGTGCGTGACAGATTCTCAACATGAGGGTGGTAGCCAGCCAAGCGGCTAACTTCAAAGTACCTAACAGGCTAGTTAGTGCGGTGGTTGTATACCATGAATATAACGCAGGTCGTGGATTCGATTTTCACCCAGCAAGAAACATAAAGAATACAACAAAGTATTTAGATCAATTTCTGGTTGCCATATTACAAGAGACCAAGCTCTGCTTAATTTGGATACAGATAACTGTGTGTGAAGAAGGCCCACGATATTTGTTTTACTCTACTAAAGTTCTGTAGTTCCTCAGGACGTTTTTCCTTCAGCGCAAGCTCCAGCTCATCATAGGATTAAAACCTCGAAATTCACGAAATTACACTTCAAGCTGCAATTTCATCAGACACTAATATAGTTCTTGTTTTATCTTGCGACAAAAGAACGACCTGGTTAACCAACCATTTCTCTCAAGTACCTATTATTTATTTTCTATTTCCTTTTATTAGGGTTCCGTGCACAAAGGGTGTCAACTTCTTGACTTCTTCGCATCCGTCTGCTTCGCTATCCGTTCGCGGATCCGCCACCGGGCTGTATCTCATGAGAATAGGTAGACTGTTCAGAGAGTGTTTAAATTGAGTGCGTTCTATGGCCGTTACAACAAAAAAAGTTAAATATATTTGTCCCCCTATGCCTTGTTGTAGCATTTTTCCGAAAGCTATGAAACTTCAGTGAGCGGTTCAATGTACGCCTGCGACAGCTCCTTCCTTTAAAATAAAAACAAAGTCATATTGCAAAATTGGAAACAGCCATATAATCACTACATAGTATAAAACAAAGTCGCTTTCTCTGTCCCTATATCCCTATGTATGCTTAAATCTGTATGTATGCTTAAATCTTTAAAACTACGCAACGGATTTTGATGTGGTTTTTTTAATAGATAGAGTGATTGAAGAGGAAGGTTTTTATGTATAATACATGTGCTATCCCACGGGAACGCGGGTAAAACCGCGGGGGACAGCTAGTTTATAATTTAAAATAAAGTTAAAAATGAACGAGGGCCAGCAACCTGCCTTTTTCGACGTTTTCTTAAATATTGTGCGACGGAGAACCCTCCGTGTGTGAAGCCGACTCCCACTGACCCGCTTTTTTATCTTTAAGTGAAACTTATATGAAACGTTTTATATAAAACTATTTTAACCTTATCATACGATTTCTTTAAATATACGTTTTCTCTTATAAAGATTTCCACAGTACTTCTCGGTTTCCTCTCCACAATATTATAACGAAGTGGTCATAATATGTGTAATATAAGATGACATTACGAAGTCACCACATCCGCGGGGGAAAGTAAATAACGCACTTTATAACTCTCGAACGGGCTTCGCTTGATAAAGATATATGAAATGATTCGAATGCATTGAAAGTCCTATTTGCCACTGCCTCGTTTATTTTATTTAATAACTTTCTTTAATACCGTGGTTTTACTCGCGTTAATTAAAGACCTAAAGTTTCACCGGAATATAAACTACATATTAAATGTGTGTGAAATTACAAGCACATGAGACTTAACAACATCACGTGTCAGGGTCCACAACGCATTGGAAATTCCCCTCGTGTTGCAATTCTCCATAGGCGGCGGTGACCACTTACCCTCAGATGGACCGGCTGTCTGTTTGACTTCTACTTGACATTAAAGCTATCTATGTGTTAATCTCGCTCCCTTATTCAGCTAATACAAACTTCGTCGGCGAGACGTCACACGAAGGCCTCAGAGAGCTTACCTCTCACATGATTGCGTAGTTAGCGAAAGAGACAGAGCATAGAGGCCGCGACAAAGAGTCCTCGAGCTTATGTCATTTAAAGAATCGAATCCTCATAATAAATTACATTTTTGTCCCAAATTTCTTTCACAGGTACACATACAAAAACATAAACTTGTATAAATATTAACAAGATATGACAGTATCGTTAGAATATTGAATTATTTATTGTTGTGGTACTGTGTGGGCTGTTGCCTTCGGGACTTACATTTAATTCCATTGGTTCAGAGTTAAGCTACCAGCTCCCGGATTTAATTCTGTAGTGAAACGACGCAAACTCGACGCGGCCTCTATGCTCTGTCTTTATCGCTTACTACGCAATCAGATGAGAAGTCCATTTTCAGAGGCCTCGTTACGGCTGCTCGTTGAATAAGAGGCTGTACTGTATCCCGATAAACATATTTCGTCAATGACCCAACGCAACACGACCACGTACCTAATTGTTACCTAGGTTGCGTAGTCAACGAGTGGGACAGTGATAGTTGATTTTTTGACATTAGCTTTATGGAATCACACTGCTAATTGCGTGGGTTGTGGGTCGTTACAATTTGGATATTAATGGAATAACCCAACGATCCTAATTCCAGTAAGTACTTTGGTACCGCCCTCTACCACAGATTCTACTTTACAGATCATTTATATTTACGTTTATATTAGTTAGATGAGCGCCGTGTTATTTACGAATAATATTGTAAATGTTGTATTTAATAACATTTGGTTCAAAGGAAATTATTTTTATCGAGCACTAGCTGTCCCCCGCGGTTTTACCCGCGTTTCCGGTAGTTCTTGCGTGAAAGAGTAACAAGCATGTGCATTTATAATTTTCTATGGGTATCTTTGGTTTCAAATATAAGCTATGGAATTAATCTCAACACTTCGCGGTAAAGTTTTTTCTCACAGTTGATCGGATAAAGGTATACAAAGGCGTATAGGGTGCGTAAATTTAACATTCAAAACATGTGGCAACATACCGCTATCGATTGTATTCTACCACGTGGAAAATAGAGCGATAGCTTGACTACGTTATGTGGTAAACAGAATTATTATCTGAATATAGATTATGTAAAACATGTGGCAGAGTGTTTTATGTATTCAGTAGTCAAATTTATGAGGTTATTTGCTGTACATGTTTGCCTGGAAACCATGATAGCTTACTGGTTTATTGGACGTACAAACCCAACAGCGAAAAACGTGGGACGTACCTACTTAGGTACCTACTTGCAGGGTACTACTTGTAGGGTACTCCTTGTAGGATACGACTTGTAGGATACGACTTGTAGGGTACTAATTGTAGGGTACCCATCTAGTTGGCCACCACCATCAAATGGAAAACCTATCGCCGAACATTGTCTATATTTTTTTTAAATGTCAAGTAGGCCGACAAACACGTATGATTCAGCAGCGGCACTTGTGAGTCCGTTCCCTTCTAAAATTTTAAACATCGTCCCTTACATTTATTCCCTTATATTCATTTATTATTAGATAAAATAAATATAGATATATTATGTTTTACAGAGACATGGTTGAAACCGGGCACTATGCTTTTTAATATTAAAAACTTTACAGTTGCCAGTATATTCAATAGATTATCTGCAGAAGGTGGCGGCACAATAATTCTTATAAATAATAATATTAAATTCAAGGATCGTAAAGATATTTGTAGCCTCTCTGTTGAGCGTGTTTGTGAGGTGTCTTGTGCAGAGTTGCAGAACTATATTATTGTTTGTGTTTATAGGCCACCGGCATCAAATTTTTTATTGTTTACGTCTATAATGGAAGAGATTCTTCGTAAGTTATTTAATAATTCTAACAAGTCAATAGTTGTATGTGGTGACTTTAATGTAGATACTCTTAGTAATTCATCTGAAAGTCGGAATTTTGTTGCCTTATTCAAATCGTTCAACTTAGATTTATTGTTTAGTGAGTCAACAAGATCTACAGCCACTTCGGCTACTTGTATTGATAATATATTAACTAATAGTAGTATACTAGGGAAATCGATTATTAGTGGTGTTCGCTCGGATCATAAGGCTCAATTAATAGAATTGCCATTTAAAAGACAAGTATTTAAAGTAACGAAAGTAATTAGACCTACTACTAAGGCAAGATTAGACACCTTTAAGAATAATTTAGAGCTGAAACTCTGTAATACAATATATCATAGTGATGAGCCCAATGTCTTGTATAAAGGTTTATTGTCTGGGATTTGCGATAATTTTAATAGAGCCTGTCCTACTAAAATAGTGAAGGTAAATAGTAAAATGGGATTTAGTGACTGGGCTACAAAAGGTATTCGTAAGAGCAGGGATAGGTTGTATGAACTTTATCATTTAAAATCTCTAACTCAGAACGAAGAATTTCATAAATATTTTAGAAAATTTTCAAAGACTTTCAAGTTAGTGTGTAATCAAGCTAAATCTTACTTTATATGTAATAAAATAGGTAATGCTAATAACAAAATAAAGACAGTCTGGAATGTTATTAATACGGAAACTGGTAAAATTAGAAATAATAATGAACAGGTAACTCTTAAAATTAATGAAAAAATTCTAACAAATAATTTAGATGTAGCCTGTGCTTTTGAAAACTCCTTCACGAGTATACCTGGTAAAACTACTAAAAGCCTTAAATCATGTCCTATAGCAGCGGAATCTTTACTCAAGCAGCATATTCATAATACATTTCCAAGTTTTAAATTTGACCATATTAATGCTAGCGATATCATAATAACTTTTAATTCTCTCAATATGAAAAGTACTGAAGATTTATGGGGCTTATCAGTAACAATCGTAAAATCAATAATAACAGTGATTGCACCTGTTTTGTCAAATATTTTTAATGAATGCATTGATCAGGGTTGTTTTCCTGATTTAATGAAATATAGTAAAATAGTACCTATTTTCAAGTCCGGTTGTAGGGAGAATCCATCTGATTACAGACCAGTTTCCGTTCTGCCAGCACTTAGTAAAATCTTTGAAAAATTGCTGCTTAATCAAATGTCAAGTCAATTTACTAAGCATAAGGTATTGCATGGTCATCAGTTCGGTTTCACGAAGGGAAGATCTACATCCGATGCGGCAGCAACATTGCTGAGGCACATTTATGGCGCATGGGAGGATTCACAGGATGCGATTGGCATTTTTTGTGATCTGTCCAAGGCATTCGATTGCGTTGACCACCGTACGCTACTACTAAAACTTGACTTCTACGGAATTCGTGGAACTGCTCATGATCTTGTTTTATCTTATTTATCAAATCGCCAGCAAAAGGTAGGGATTACCGGCACAACATCCAAGGGCTCTTTAGTCGAAATGGGGGTACCCCAGGGTTCAATTTTAGGTCCATTTTTGTTTTTAGTATACATAAATGATTTGCCATATGTTGTAAATGACCTCACAGATATTGTCTTGTTTGCTGATGATACATCATTAATTTTTAAAGTTAATAGAAAAGACAAAGATCTAACTAAAGTTAATCATACTATGTCAATTGTCTGTGGGTGGTTTGCTACAAATAATCTATTACTAAATTCAAAGAAAACTAAATGCTTAAGGTTTTCTTTACCAAATGTAGCACAAGTAGATAGCCAAATAATAATAGATGGGAGCCATATTGATCTTGTAAATAAAACGGTATTTTTGGGTCTTACATTAGACAATAAATTGCAGTGGGGACCTCAGGTTGATACTCTAGCTGCTAAGTTAAGTTCCGCTGCTTTTGCTGTTAGGAAAATTAAACAATTGACGAATGTTGAGACGGCCAAATAGTTTATTTTGCATATTTTCATAGCCTCTTGTCCTATGGTATTTTGTTTTGGGGAGCAGCAGCGGATATAGAATCAATATTTATTATACAAAAAAGAGCAATTCGTGCAATTTACAGTATGGGTCCCCGTGAATCATTAAGAGATTTATTTAGGGAAATAAATATAATGACATTACCTTCACTATATATTTATGAAAATATAATGTTTATACGTAGAAACATAGGAATGTTTGAGTCAAAATTAGATATTCATAGTATAAATACAAGACAAAGGGAGAAGTTAGTTGTTCCATACTTTAGACTAACTAAAGTTAACAAGTCATTTCTTGGTAATTGTGTTCGATTTTATAATAAGATACCGCTTTCAATAACCAAAATGTCTGATCATAAATTTAAAAATTATATTAGGAAAGTTTTGAAAGAAAAAGCGTATTACAAGGTAGTTCATTATATTGAAGATAAAAATATATGGAAATAGCTGCTCTCTGCACAGTGCACCTCTAAATCTCTTGTTTAAGTTGTAAGTACCTAATTATTGTTATTTTCTATTTTGTAGTCTCGTCATATTTTTTTTTTTTTTGTTTTGTTTTTATTAATGTTACCTATAATAAGTATTTTGTAATTGTTAAATATAAAATTATGTAAAATTGAAATTATAAAATAGCCAAAAAGTCAGAATAGATAAAAATTTATATAACAAATAAAAAAGAATGTAACCTTGCTGAGTTTCTTGCCGGTTCTTCTCAGTTGAAGGCTGACTTCCGAACCGGTTGTAGCTTCAGTAACTTTAAATTTGACCTTCATAAGTGCCCTCCGAAGGCCTAAACTGAATAAATGGTTTTGAATTTTGAATTTTTTACCAAGGTGACTTTGGTCAGTCAAACCATGGCCTGTACAAATCTAAAAAAATTCGATCAAGTTCACGTTGGAGCCTTGAACATTAATAACTTTTTAGATGCAATAAGATTCCCTAATGGTTCCTTTCTCATTTTATCGCAAGTAAAAGCAAAAGTTTCTACTTACCTATTTATAAAATATACAATTTGTATTGTCTGAAAACCGTCGCAACCGAGTACCTACTTTCATTCAAATTCAATGAGCAGCAGTTGAAGTGATAAGCGCATTTCAAAGCTCTAGTAAAGTGTGAATACTTCGATACGTAACCCTACGACGTAACGTAACACGATAAACCAAGTTTTATGAACTTACTGACTGAATAATTTAGCTACAAGTATATTCTGTATTTTAGAATGTGGGCGTTTTGAAATTAGAGTCAGTTTTGTTTGTCAGCTCCCCTTTAGAGCCAGAGCTATCACTAAAACACTTTTTTTTTTTTATTTATCCAAAATTTGTTAAACATTAAAATTATACATGAAATCTGCCAAACTGCATAGCAGTTTGTCGGCATAAACACATACTATATTACTTGTGAACAAATACAATCTGTTTGTTCCAGCTAATCACCGAAACGGATGGACCTACTTGGACGGGACTATCAGTGACAGATACTCATGTTCTAACGACTAATTTAGGTTATTTCTTATCCCGGGAAAATAAAATTCGATCAGGAACGCGTATAAAACCGAGGAGAACAGCTAGTCATATATGTATGTAGTTATTTATTGTGACATAAATCAAAATGTTACATTGCCTTTGAACTAACAAACGTACCTTCATGTTTATTTCCATAAATACTTAAAGATGTTTCCAGCAAAAGTAGGATAAATTTATCATTCTACGAAGATCTTATTTTTTCTCAAATATATTTTAGAAATATAGATATAACGTTTGCTATAACATATAATTTGGCTTCTATTTCTTGGAATATAAGATACAATTTCCAATTCAGTCGGCTGTTACTAACAAATACAAAGTACTCTTTCATTAAATGATCAAAGGGTTTCATACGTACGTCCGACATCTCACAAATATCACATGATAGTAATTAATATGGTTCTGTCAGTTGTTTTTCACTTTCTAATCGGATGGTCGAAATTTATGGGCAAGTATCACATCTGATAATTATCATGAGTTGTGATCATTAGTCCCTTAAATGGTGATAAGATGGTGATGAAAGCACCTTCATTATAATAAGGGAATTGTGATAAGTATTGAGAATATGATGAGATAGGGTTAGAAGATTAGAGATTATAGTGCAATTTTGACAAATATTGTGTAGTCCTGATTGTTTTTAAACAAATATCCATAACGGACGGTACTGTATGGGGGCTAGGCGAAAAAATATATTACGAAAGGACTTCGTTCCAACCGAGTGTTCCTTTTTAACCGATTTTAAAAAAAGGAGGAGGTTCTCAATTCGTCAGTATTATTTTTTTTCTATAGAAAACGACTTACTAATTAATATATTTAACTAACTTTCGCTTCGAGGTTTTACCCGCGTTATAATTGATAATAATAAAGATAACTATTTGCTACGTTAACAAACAGAATATCTGTTATATTATACCTATTTCTTTCTTTCTTTCAATTTAACAAAAATTAGACCCTAAACAAAGTGATGATATATTTTTTTGAAAATAATAATCTACCTAAAGCAAAAATAATGTATAAAACCTTTTAGGAAGAACGTTTAAAAATCACATCGTTTAATACCTTACAGGACGGGTACTATATAACATCGATCACTGTCGTTTCTGTATCGACGTCCCACCCATCCATTAAAAATCTGCTCCAAAAATGTATTTGCAAATGTCATTTACCTATTTATCCCACAAAATATCTCATGGATTTATTTCTGTACGTTTGTAAGTTATAACCATCACTGTACAACTTCCCATCTCTTCTCCCTTCAAGGATTTGTATGTTTACCACCCTCGCTTGTTACATCATCAATTTATATTTAAAAAAATGGATTGGTAAGGCATTGGTATATACAACAGCATAAGGTACGAATTTTTTTGTTATTTATTAAATAAAATAATGAATTATTGAATCTTCTTCGTGTAGTATACAAAATAGACCAGTAAAATAAAGTGTAATAAATGAAAGTATCGACTCCTAAAGTTGCCTCAAGAAGCATGTGAAAAGTTTAAGAACCCACCATTTGATTAAAACCTAACTTGTGCGGTAATGGACTTTTGTGACAGTCATAATTTACGTGACCAGCTCGAAATTGGCAGAAATAAATCCGAATAAAAGGATTTGGTTGCCATGCATAAAAATAAAAAGAAGAAGAAAACGGTACACGACTTCAAAGTATTGTATATTTAAATATCGCAAAACTAATTAAAACATAATAAACTCTGTGCCACTGAATAAAAAAACAGAATCAAATAAACGAACAAAACTTTAAATAAAATTAATGTTCGCCCTTACAAACTGTATTTAATTAATAATGCAATATCCTGCAGCATTCTAGACGACAACTGGCTTCCTTTACAATGATGAACAAAAAGTTAACATTTCTATTTTGGTCCTTATGTCCTTGTGATAAAGTTGAACAAGTTCTAAGAGATAAGTTAAGGCGCATCTACACGTGCGCATCGTGACGCACGTGTGCCCTGCGCTTGCACACCATCTGCTGAGTAAAGTTCACTGCACCGGTCCCTAAAGGCTTCGTCTCAAATAAGATCAATTTAAGGTCTAGTGAATTGCTTCTTTTAGTTTTAGTGGAGCAGATCATTTGTTTGAATTATTGTACTTGTTCTGACATAATCAAATCAGTTTAATTTATATAAGGTATCTAGTTCACGGGACACTGGTACAAGATTGACTTCTGTTATAAAATTATTCAAACTTAATTTGAGACGCTCGAAGCAATTTTATTATCATTGAAAAAACAGTAGTCGCAGAAATATCTACGAGCTTCGTTAAATCCTCGATTTATTATTTGAGTAATAAAAAATAGGAAGGGCATAAAGTATTTTATAGAAGACCTCTGTCTTGCTCATTAACTACAACATTACCTTTTTTAAAGGCTGGTAAACTAAAAATAAGACATGCCCATAGATATTCAATATCTACAAATTTTATGTCCTATGGTTATGAGCATTTTGCCAACCAGCCCATGTCATTGTCGGATCAACATTTAAAAATACAACTCAAATTTAATAAAACATATACGACTCGAACTCATGTAAGCATTTGAAAAATATGCTACAATTATGTAAAGCTTGACAAAACGTTTGAGTGAATCCTCTTTTTTGTCAAGACAAACAAGCCGGTTCGTGAACATTCATTACAGGCGACAGACGACGAAGATGAAGTGAGAGGTGTTTCCAAACGATCAGCTTAAGCATTACTTAAAGATAAAGAAAGCTACAGTTTTAGGGCATCTTTAGATACTGGCATTAAAAGATAATGCCTAAAATTCAGGTATTATCACTAGCTTATACTCCGCCAAGGTGCGCTTAAGTAAGGTTATAACGTTGTAGATCAAACTCAGCTGAAGCGTTAATACAGTAGCAGGTTTTTCTTTGTAAGGGTTTTGTGTGTTCTATAACTATGTAAACCTTTGAAATACAACCAAAGAGAATATTATAAAATATCAAGTAACACTGGCCACTTACACAAACTATTACTCGAAAAATAATAACACTTTACTGCAGGTTTTTTTAAATAGTTGCTACAGTTCCAAAAAGGTCGTACTACAGATATGCTCAGTGCAGATATGCTTAGTAATATATGACACAGCTCTAGCAATGGCGAGCCGCTACCGGGCTATACTGAGGTACCTTAAATCACGAACTGTTAGGGGCTGCATACAAACGAGCAGAATTCCCAAACAAAACCATTCAAGCGAACATATTACATGGACCCATGTATGTATCCAGTTCAGGTAAAATTTCTTTCTAGCAACTAAGAGGAAATTGACGGGGAACAATATAGCATTTACGCATTGTACACACATCTTTTGTTAAGAAATAGTTTATAAAAGGTACAATAACAGCAGGTACCTACTATAGCGTGACAACATTCTGAGGTTCCACTGATTTTAGAAGTCAACCAAACATAACACCAAATAAAATATCGAGTCATTTGGTCATATTCTGCTCCTAAGTTTGCCAGTGTAACATAAGATTGCGATCGTCCTGTTGCCACGTTTATTGTGACAAATGTTCCCGTGACAAGGGGATCAATCTGGTTTATGATATTTCGCGTGACGTCATTCCGCAGGTATTGTGTAGGTGTTAGGTCGTCACGATTTTACGCGACAACAAAACATTTATGGGTTGTTGAGATGTGAAAGGTTGGCGGCGGTTTCCAATCTCTATCTGAATTTTGATTTATTTTATTGAAGACTTGCTTCCACCTGCGGTTTTACCCACGTTCCCGAGGAATCGAATGTCGTCCTAGGAAAAAGTATTCCATAGGCTACGTGCGTGCCAAATTTAATCCTACAATTACAAACGCAAAAGTATTGTATAAGTACAATGTATATTGTATGTATGTATATGGATGTTTGTTCCTGTTTCACGCAAAAACTACCCAACAGATTTGCATGAAACTTGGCACATAGATAGATCATATATTGGAATAGCATATAGGCTGTTATTTATCCCGGAAAAATGTTAATCTGGGAACGCGGCTGAAACCGCGGGGGACAGCTAGTTAAAAATAGTTGTGTCGTTAAGGCGTCAAGAGGTAACAAACCAACAATTATTTTGAAGATTCATTATACACGTTCGGATCATAATTTGACGCAGGTGATGAACTCAATGTCGTATTTTTAAGATATCATTAGACTTCTTTCTATACATAAATCATACTAATATTATAAATGCGAATGTTTGTATGTATGCATGTTTACTCTTTCACGCTAAAACTACCAAACAGATTTTGATGAAACTCGGGACATGTATAGAAAATGGCCTGGAATAACACATACGATACTTTTTGTGTCGGGAAAATGTTACATCCCTCGGGAACGCGGGTGAAACCGCGGGGGACAGCTAGTTGTTTTAATATATGGAAGATTCTTTACACACGATAACTGATATACTTCATAAACCACATCAAATTTAAGAATATATATACTTTACATAAATATATAACCAGACTGAACAAACAGAAACCATTCATCCACACAAATGTTTAATTAAACATTAATTCCAATAGAATTAAATAGCTAATACATTATAATTTTATTTTGATTACATTTCTTGATCCATAGCACATGATCAATTTAGTTTGCGACGTACCTAATGACCGTGTGTGGAGACATAGTAAAGGTATTTTTTTAACGCTTTCATTAACTTCACTTAACTATGTAATAAACTATTGGAATTCGATTTTAACCTACTTCTAAACTGCTCTATCAATTTGAAACTTTCCAAGTATGTGGGATCCGGAAGGAGATAGAATAATTTAATGCCATCGAAGCTGATTCGATAATGAAACCAGGAGATGGAACTCTTAACTCACTCTAGTTTGAGCTCATTTGTTTTGTTTATAGGGTCTATAGTGTGTATTTTTGTATATTAAGCTGGTAACTGTGTTGCTACCGCAGAAATACTTGTGGAAATATTGTTTCAAATGGTTATTTCACACCATTTCATTTTATAAATACGCATTTCGATCTTCTGACTCTAATCGACAGAATAAGCGATTAATAAATGATCTGCTTCATGTTCAAACGGCGTTTGCTGCTTGTTTTTTGCCAAAATCAATAGTCAAAGGAAGGAGTGAAAATGTTTTGGACCTGCAGGCAGCGCTGGATTTACAGTAGGGGCTCCCGGGGCTAGTGCCCAGGGCGGCAAGTCTTCTGGGGCGGCGAAATTCGGAGACAATTAAAATATTAACCTATAAAGACACAAATTTAATTTATAGAAGTTAATAAATTGGTACAAAGGTAATTTAATTAAATTGTATATCGAAACTATTATAATTTTACGTTAAATTTATGTATTTTTGCCGATTGCCCAGGTGCGACGCTAAGACAAAGTCCGGCCCTGCTTGCAGAAATACACTTTCAAATACATTAGCCATTACACGCGCTTCACCTACTGTAAGTTCACACTTTTAATTGGCTTCCCGGAAGTGCAAGCAATAAGTCGTACAATTTTTATTGCCAGTTAATAAATAGATCGCATAAATATGATTAACACGAACTAACAAACATAGATTTTTATATTATAAGATATGTAAGGCATGAAAAGGTCAGCAGGTAAAATAATAAAAATAAGAACCTAATATGGTATTACAACAGTAATGTTGTTTGTTATTCGACAAAATCCTTCGAAATGTTGTCCGGTACCAGAATTCGGTATCCCTGACATCCACGAACGTTATGTAATGCTTATTTGTAAGGGTACATTCTGGTTGTTACAACGCATCCTGTACATTACATTGATATATTTAAGGGATACGAGCAGGGATGTAATTGTAACCCAAAATTTACTTTAGGCATATCGTTCGTTGAGTATAGTATTGCCTGCTTTTTAGGAATAATAAAGGTAAGTAACATACACTTCCCATAAAAAAAACGAAACAGTAATGCAAGTACTATTCAGACGGAATTTAAATAAAAAAGTGGATTGATATAATAAAAAAAATGCCTAATAAATAGCTGACAGTTTAGTCTACACAATTGTGTACCATAATTCTAAATTTGAACTTAAATTTTCGAACTTGCCTAGGGCAAATTCGAAAATATTATTTCTTATACATAGTTAAAATGAAATTAGTGTAGGTACCTATATATATATTTTTTTATTGGACGAATGTGTGGACAATGACGGCGAGCGCGGAGTGCTCTCAACCGAAGGTTAAATTTGTGTGAGTATACTTTCAGCGGTCTCTTACTGAACGTCGGCAATGATCACTGACTAATGAAAAAAAACATCACTAAACGGGTTTATTGAATTGCCGGTGATCAGCAACCAATACTCGACTAGTAAAATTGACTTGTAGTCGGTCAGCAATCGACCCTAAACGAGGTAAAGTGACTTGCCAGTAGTCGATGAGTTCGCTTACTGTGAGATCAGTTTAGATTACAGTGTGTGATCAAAACCAGGAGATTTCTTTTAACTCTACAGTAAGGTATGTAATTTTTTTTAAGTTATAACTATTAAATAAAATATTGGTTCCGAGAGACTACTCCATTTAAGCGCTAATTAAATGAAAGAGATTCCTTATCATATTATAGTGAGTATTTGTTCTCTATTTATGAATAATATTTAGTAGGTTCTTCATTAAATCAAAATTAATTGTACCAGCTATTTAATATAAAACACACCCGTTTTTATTAACTGCGATTTGTTCTCTTAATTTAATATAAAATGTAAGCATTAAATATTCAATTACGCCTTAAAGAAAACGGTATAAAAGCACTGGGAAAGAATAAATTACTCGTTGTGTAGTTAATTATATTAAAGAAAGCAAAATACAAAAAGGTATTATTCGGTTGCTTTGTTGGAATAAGCAAAAAAATAAAAGCGGGTATTCGGTGGTGAAATTGGGCAACAACATGGCAACAACTTATTTTTTCTTGTGGCAACAATAACATTTATTCAAACTACATTTTAGAACAAGGCAGTAATTTATACTCATAATCGCAGTTGGAGAAATTTTGGTAGTTTGTATCTATGCGAAAGGTAATTACCGAAGCCACGAATCCAATAAAAAAGAAATCTTTCACCGTTTGAAAGGTACGTTAGTCCGGATGGATATAGCCTATGTTATGTATTCTTGTTCTCATGTTACGTTATGTTGTTGCGGCGGCCGCCTACACAGATAAGCCCACGAGGCTTCTGTGACGGCTCTCATACAATACACATTGTATTGTAATTTTTATATGGTTAATAAATATATATATATAAAAAAGAAGGCGAGCGACTCCGCAGCACAGAAGACTAGTATAGCACCTATAAATAATAACTGTGTCGTTGATTTCCTTGGGATATGCAATAAAATATTATATATCTAAGGTACTATAGCAAAGATTCAGAATCAAGCTCTACCGCGCATAATCTAAAGAGAAACTCAATCCAATCTCTGTCAATAACAGATAGTAAAGCAAATATTCATTTCAACTGACGTACCTATCTATGTTGGAAACTATCAATATATCACTTAAAATAAACATGTCACTGTGTTTAAACAAGATTCGACATACGCCGAGAATCTAAATGTATCGATACATCGAAGCCGGAATCGATTCGATTTATGAGATATTAATCGGGATCGAGTTACAGATATAGATTACGTTATTAAGCGTAATTGAACTGATTCAGATAATACGTTAGATAATTAGTTAGGTAAAGGTTTCATTTATTTTCCTCAGGCTGGTTGGTTTTGGGTTACTATCGCGGCATAGATTGTGGGTTCGATTGCCATCTATCCATTATCGAATATTATGTACGTAGATTATGTTTGTTCTGAGTCTGTGATCTATTTAAGGAAAATGGCACTAACTCGAGGATATTTCGTCGCGGCTTCTCCGTGCTCTGTCTCTTTCGCTGACTACGTTAATATTACCAATCACGTGAGAGATAAGCTCTCCGAGGCCTCCGTGAAGTGGCTCGCTGTTGGCGAATCGAGTTTTTTATTTTAGTTTAAAAGGGCTTTAGCTTAACAGGTTTTTCCCAAAATTTTTAAATTGATTTTGCGAATTTTGACCAATGAGCATATACTAGTATTTAATGATATATCATATATTGTCTATGTAACATTTATGTGTAGTATATCAGTCTTCTTGTATTCATGTTACAAATTACTTAATTTGGAATCAGCTTATTCAGCTAATACCAACTTCGACGGCGAGTCGCTTCACGGAGGCCTCGGAGAGCTTATCTCTCACGTGATTAGTAGTATTAGCGTAGTTAGCGACAGAGACAGAGCATGGAGACCGCGACGAAACATCCTCGAGTTAGTCTCATTTTCCTTACAGAATCGAGCCCCGGGTGAGTAATTTCCTAAAATGAATTTACATACTTATTGTTTAAATGTTGATTTGAATATAAAAAGTAATGTTTCTATCATTAACACTAAACATACCATAACCGGGTCAAATGACCCATTTTGAACTTTGCATTGAAAATGCACGTATAATCTTATTGCTTTTGCACATTTGACTTCATTACTTTTTGTTACTAATTAATATACAGTTATACTATTTATTTCCCTTCCTAACAACCATATTTCATACATTCAAGCAGGAAACATAAAGTCACATTTGACCCGCTATGGTAGAAATTGGTACCTAGTAAGTGTTGGTATGATTAGTGTCAATTATTTACATATTAGAATTAGGTACATACATACTTGTATTTATTAAAAAAACACATTTCAAAAATAATGCTACCAATCACCCACTCTTAATAAAAAGTAACGTGTTTGTAGATTTATCTTACAAATATAGGAATTAAAATGACAAAGGTTTTGTGTAGAAGTTTCTAAACAACCACTGAGATTTAACCCACGCTTACTTATGTAGGAAGCCATTAGGGAATAGAATAATTGTGTTTACAACGTTAACAAATCCTTAATGATAAAATGTGGTTAGTATCCAGAAAAGATTTCTCTCATTCTTCCAAAGTCTCTACAGCCGAATTCAAAAGACATCTGTATCAATACAAAGGGTAAACTTTTATCTTACTTATATTATAAATGCTGGATGTTTGTGACTCTTTCACGTAAAAACTACTAAACGGATTTGGACGAGACTTGGCACTTAGATAGTTTATAACTTGAAATAACACTTAGAATACCTTTTATTCCGGGAAAATGTAACATTTTTCGACAACGCGGGAAAAACCGCAAAAATAAATATTGAAGCATAAAAAATAAAAAAAACCAAAAGTAATACACAATTAAAAATAATTTGCGGAATATTGCCAATATGAAAATGGCTGCGTCGATAAAAAAAATTAAATCACAGCAGCCCTATCAGGGACAGATTTACAATTTATTTGCCACCAGAGACTACTAGTAGCGTGTAATAAATTATTTTATAACAAATAAATAATTTACAAAGACTCGATCGTAAAGTATTGGCTCCAGCGTAAAAAAAAATAAGCGTAAAGTGATGTTCTTTTACGTCGTAACACAGTTTTTAATGTTTCAGGCAGACATTCATAAATCTGAAAGAGTGGACATTAAAACCTTAATGCAGCTTTATTACAGCTTTGTATTTAAGAGCTAAAACGTATGTAATATGTACATACATTAGATGTAGGTATATGAATACTTTTTAGTACCTAGGCTGATTACGATCTCGTATTGTTTTCGGTGGAACTTCACAATTTTCCATACATTTGATACAAAAGCAATTTAGTTGATCCTGAATTAAATTGTAATAATTGTTGATGGTAATGTCGGGTAATTTTTAATTATCATACTGGTTTATAACGATGTGGCTGTTCTATCGTTACTCCTTACCTCAATCGTTCCAAGTCGATATTTTTTTTTCCAATATTTTTCGAATACGAGTATATTGAAGTATTTATATCATTGTGCCAGTTCGTTATATTTCAAACAATATATTTATTGGAAGTCAAATTGGAGTTCATATTATCTAATAACTACTACACCGCAACGAAGGACTGAAAATATTACCTAAAATCACTAGCACACACTTTTGAATTCGCCGGAGTGTCGATATTACAAATGTAATCTTCGGATCTGCTAGAATGTAAATTACAGGTCGTCTCTCTCTCTTCATGTCCTTTTTTGTCAAATAAATTAAATAAAGGTAACTTACCCATAAATGGCAGCGGCGCCGGCGATTGCCCCGCCGCACTGCGCCGCAACGTACAGTGCGGCCCGCAGCGGCGACACGCGGCGCCGCACGCACAGTGCCGCAGATACCGCCGGGTTCACATGTGCACCTGGTAACAACACACCTTTTAGACATATGTTGTAACTTGCGAGTTTTATTTTAAACCTTATGGTATTTGGAAAACAGCTGATGATTCCTTGAACAACGCGTGGTAGGTGTCTCAACTTACGAGGAGATTAATTGCTTCACTATTCTATACTATAATATTATAATAATAATAATAATAAGTATGTTTGTTACTCTTTCACGAAATAACGGATATGGATGAGACTTGGCACATAGATAGAGCATATCCTGGAATATCAAAGAGGCTACTTTTCATCCCGGGAAAATTGTGATATCCCTCGGGAACGCGGGTAAAACCGCCGGGGATCGCTAGTATGTAATAAATTCTTAAAAGTAAATTTTAACCTACTTCTAATTATAATATCAATTAAAAAATTACAAGTTTATATAGTTCAGGTGACAATACAATATATTGGTACCATTGAGCTGATCTGATGATGGACACTGAAGGTAGACTGAAGCTTCATAACGGAACGTATCGTTAGGAATAGTTTTAAAATACACTTTGGCTATAGATTGTTTTCGGGGTCTAATGGAGCTGAAAGTGAGTTTTAAAGTTTTTTTAACTCTTAATTACCTAGTTATACGTAATTTTTCAAAATTCAAAACCATTTATTCAGTTTAGGCCTTCGGAGGGCACTTATGAAGGTCAAATTTAAAGTTACTGAAGCTATTATTTCATATCTACTATACTAGGGCGCCGGCAGGACTATTTTTAGGGAGGTGCATCGTGGGCTCGATTCTGTAAGGAAAATGACACTAACTCTAGGATGTTTCGTCGCGGCGATGTTTATATTAGCTGAATAAGGGGGCTGCATTCAAATATTACAAGGCTATCTACTATTTAAACTAAATAACTGATAAGATTAAATTTTTTAATAGTGCATCATTATGATATTCGTAGGTGATATAAACGAGACTAAAAAGATATAAAAAAGAGACTTAATGACCTCATCATCAAGTTCATAGAAAGAGGGTATAAATAAAGCATATTTTTTTAGACATTAGGGAGGAGCAGATGCACCCCCTTGCACCCCCCTCCCAGCGCCCATGTCAATGTAGTTAGGGATTTTCAAGTATTTCCTAACAATGTACAGTTCAATAAAAGCTTACAATTTGCTATTAAGTCTGCTTGTAACGCAATAAAACTATTATGCCCCATCGTAATATTAATATCAACTTAAATGGACTGTGAATTAGTTTCAAGTTTGATTGCAGTTTCCTTAAGCTCGGAGTGACTACTAACTTCTCACTACAGTTGTCGTCTACTTACGTTAAATATTGATCAGTATCTTCTTGCGGTTACAAACGGAGATAATATCTTTACTGTAGTGTAGTTAGTACTGAAATGGGTCATTTTATTTAACAAAAATAACATTCACTTAAACGAGATACTTCTAAAATATCATATGTTAGGTACAAATACTATCAACTTGAGAGTTAGTGAATTTTTAGGAAATTTGTTATATATTTATTTATTAAATATAGCTGTACCCTGCCACGTTTCGCTGTGGCACATGGTGTTTGAATGGTTGAGAAATGAGAAACAAAACAAAGACGGTCGCGGATATGTGACTGATATATCATGCTAAAATTTCAGCTCGGTCGGTGCAGAACGTTTTGAGTTTTTGAAGCGTACACAAACCAACATAACATTTTTTTATATACGAGTATATAGATGAAACATCAACAGTATACTTAGTTACTTTAGGGCGGCTCAGGTAAAACCGTGGGGACGACGCTACTATATAAACTAACAACATAAAAATTACATACTATTGTAAACTTTAAGATATATAAGATAAGATATATATAGCGCCATAAATCGACCAATTAATGGAACAGGAATATTATGTCTGTTTTATTTTATTACCTAAAATAAGGGCAATACATTCACGTAAAATAAATCTTGCAATTTCAACTCATAAATTGGAAACGTAACATGAGCAAATCAAACAAAAATATATCAAAATCTCTCAACAGCTTTTTCCATAACAAAGGAGTTTGGATTCCCACACCGTATCTATTTTTGTTAATCTTATCTGGACAAGGCATTGTGTGCTTTTGGACGTCCGCTTTTTTACAAAATAGAGTAATGCGAGTATTTTGTATTAAAAGAACATTTATGTGCTTTGATAGAAATGGGGATGAATTTAAATGTAAATTGAATTTTATGTTATGATCTATTACATTTAGGCTTTATTTTTCAATGGCATTATTTATCGTGGTATCTGGCTGTTTTGAAAATTAAGAACAGTTTTTGTATACACTCCTTATCTGAGGATTATAATCGGTCCTGATGAGACAGCCGGATGACCTTTTGAGACGTTTGACAGTGATGTTCTATTGGCAGCTATTGGGTACAGACTGTGTTCAATTTCTATCTGTGGTCATCTATTTCTCGGTTATCTTTTTTTTAGGTTACGTAACAAATTGTTATCAAAAGAGAATTATATTTCGAATGAAGTTTATAATCAACTTTAACCCGCTTTTTGACTAAAACTGACATCCTTTAAGATACATATGTAAATCCGACCGAATATTCAGATAGAGATGCCTATTATAGTGCAGAATATCTTTGTTCTAAAATATTCTGGAAAATTAATTTTACCAACATAGTTCCATTCAAATTAGTATTCGCAAGCAATGATGAATAGTATGACTTTAATACTGGATTGGAAGAGGCGGCACTAAGCGCAGCAATTACTCTTTTCACAGAATAGTAATAAAAGAAATAGAGGAATAAAGGAAAACTTATTTCTATTAACCACTTAAAATACTACCTGCAGTTGCACTGCAGAGTTCCAAACAAAGCAGTTGAAGTAAATAAGACAATAACTTTGGTATCTGTTTCGTCTATTTCGAGCATTGTACCTAATAAAAACAGAAACTTGCATCTCCTTTATTAATAAACTAACTGTTCCTGGCATGGCTTTTCGAAACGTGATTTATGATCATGAGTTGATCAAAAAGTTCCTAATCTATTCCAAGTTTCAAACACTACAATAAGATATTTTATTCGGCCTATTACGAACATAAAAATACTAGGTAAATTGGTCCAGCTGCTCTCAAGTGACGCTTACCAAGAACCATTTATTTTTATTGAAATAGATAAACCCACGACAGAATTGAATTGCTAATTGACTGCGAATGTAACTCATCCCAACATAAATTAAATTTTCCAGCCCAAAAGTTGTTGTCTCATTCTATAAAATGGACTTTTTACCAAACAATGTTGTCAGAATAGTCACGAAATTATTTATACCAACGGTATCTACGTAAATTTTCGGATTATACCACACCGCAGCTGTTACAAGCTTTTCCCATTTATGCAGCCTAAATACAGAACGATTATTATGCTCTAGATTATCCCTTCATGATACAAGACAGCTGTTTTTGATGTACTAAAGTAGGTTTTGTGAGAAATGTTAAGATAAAATCTGGTAGGTTTAGTATTCTCAGCGAGTAAGTCTGTCGTGGCGCGAATTGGGTAGAAGATAGAGCTCTAAGAAACGTTCGCAGACAGATGTTATCTATTTGTGGATAACCTAAGTAAACCTGAGGTTGTAACTATAATTTTTTATAGTCACAGAACATGGTCATAGATTTTTTTATCGACATGGGCCGACAAACATGCACACAGTCGACCTGATGGTATGTGGTCACCGCCGCCTATTGCAACACTAGGGACATCACCAATGCGTTGTCGACCCTGAGACGCGAAGTTCTTAAGTCTCATGTATCTGTAATTTTACCTGCTCCCTTACCTTTCTAACCGATTACCCTGATAATACAAGTGCACTACTTACTGCTTCATGGCAGAAATGGGTAAGGTGGTAGTACTTCCCCGGACGAACTCAAATAATATAATTTACAAATAAACAGTATAAACTAGTATTGACCTAATGAAATATTTTCGTTGATACAGTTCATACATTTATGATGACCAATCCATATTCTGAAGAAGATTCAAGAAACTAAAAAACACGCCTTTATTGAAAGTCTAACTAAAAAATAGAAAGAAAAAATTAATATCCTTTATCCTAGTAAAGATGACGGGTCTAACTATTTAAAATATTGAAATGTCATCGGTCCTCGATAAATCTACAAAGTTTGAATGAAATCTGACCGTTTAAAGTGGGTCAAAATCGCGCCCAAAGGAGTCGGTTACAAACATACAGGCGACGCTAAATAAGAGCGTGTAAAAAAATTATTAATATCCTAAGACATATCATTACCTACGGCAGTCGATCCCAAATCAAAGCAGATCTTGAACTATGTATGCCCAGACACAGAGCAAACAGACATGTTCATGCATTTAAATATTTGTCCATGGTGGGAGTCGAACCCACGTCCTTTAGCGTAACGAAATATATATTACCACGACAACCGGCTTGTCAATCATGAAATGTACGCCCAAGTGTCCAGCAGTGGACATTCATAGGTAGATGATTATGAATTCATTAATTATAAATTAATACTACCTGTCCCCCGCGGTTTCACCCACGTTTATCGATGGCTTAAATAGCCATAGAGGAAAAATTCCACGTCGAATGGCAGCCCATCCCGATATGTTCAGTAGTTTTGAGGTGATGGTGCCTCAAAGGAATCCTACTTTCCTTATACATATATGTATAGAAGATCTTATATGATTATTTGATTTATTATAGATAGAAGATATCCACAGTCCACCGACGTTAGAGTCTGACAATAAGTGCCTTTTTTATTTAATTTCATAAAATATGAACCCCTAAATACTACAGCTTTGCAACCTTGGTCCGACCACAAGACATATTTATGCACAATCTGTATTGTGTAGCAATTGAATGGATTTTTTTAAGCACTGCAATTCCAATCCATTAAAGTATACAATGGCATGGGATGAATGCGGTCAGCCCAGAGGGCGGGTGACGTAAGGATCCTTTTGGGACACCCGAAAAAGGACCTTAAGCCATTAATGGTAATGTGTTGCTTATTAAAGGTTATGCCACTAATATTACCTATGCTTTGTATTAATAATTACATGGAATATTTTTAATTGTAAAATTCTTTACTATATTAAGTATTGTCAGTATAAAAAAAAGTTGAAGACGATTTATAAGATCCCAAGAAGGTTTGAAGAATAATTATTTGAAATATATTCGATGGAATGTGCGTATCGTTTCAGGGACATCTGCCTACCTCTTCGGGGATAATGGACGTGAAGGTATATTATGTTATTAGTGCCAAAATGTGGCCGTACTTAAATCAAAATAAAAGAATAAGCGAACATTGCCTGCATATTTAGTGTAAGTAATTGTAGTTTAATTTTCCTATTAGATATTTCACTACTTTTTTAATTCATAGTAAACATTATTCTCTACAAACAATGTCGTGTCCTCGCCATCCCATATCTTCATATAAAAGAACCTTGACAATAACGCTTTATACGGCTCTACTTCCTGAGCAGGCATTGATAAATGAGCACGGCTTACGAGACGAAAATAAAAGGAATACACACAAAACATGAATAAGTAAAAACTTGAATAGGTACCATGATTAAAATGCATCAGAAATACTAGCAACGCTTGACATTCATTCGTTGAATCTTTCATTCGAGATATAAATAGTGGCCGTAAATGGTACACTATCGATTGATCCAGGGGCTCAATTCTACATGGAAAATGACACTAACTCGACGATGTATCGTCGCGGACTCTGTGCTCTGTCTCTTTCGCTAATACTACTAACCACGTGAGAGATAAGCTCTCCGAGGCCTCCGTGAAGCGGCTCGTCGACGTATGTATTAGCTGAATAAGAGGGCTGGATTCGATACATTAGCCCACTGTCCCAGCTGAAAATAGGGATGTCCACTCATTAAAGGAAATTAGGGCGCGCGGGATTATATTTAAAATGTATCACGGATAACTTGCGAACATTATTCGTAGAATTAGATCTCTATTGTACTGAGCTTACACCTCCGTTATTGTTATTATTTATGATATAATTTAAAATGTCATTGTCCCCTGCGTCAAGTGATCGCCATTATAAAGTTGTAACGCGGGGACAAAAGGGTGAAGGGTGCACGTGTTGTATCGGTTATAATAATCGTGTTTAATGACCATAGACAGTTTTTATTTTTATAGGAAATTAGCTTCCTATCCGCCACTTCACCCGTTTTGTCATCCTGCAAGCTATCATATCGATTAAAGATTTCACTTTAGGGTTTTATATCGATATCGAAAATTTTGCACAATTTAGTACAATAGGATACATTCCACCCCCCTAAAAATGTAAGATCCTCGGGAATGCGGCGAAACCACAGGGCGGAAGCTAATAATAGGTACTATAAATAAGTAGTTTAGTAGTCTAATTTTACTACTTTATTATTGCAAAATCCATCATTCATCACTATTCATGGTCTCAATTTTAATAAATAAACCAATGCAAATTCAATACAGTTGTATTATAATATCAACCAAATCATTGCCAACTAGACTATTAGGTGTAAAACTTAAGAACCCCACTTGTCAGGCTGAAAAAAGGCAGACTTTCGCCTCGCTCGCAGCCGCCGACCCTTGTTAAATAAAAAAGGCGTATAATTGTGAACATCTGCACGTTACGAGCCCAGCGGTTACTCATCCGCCGCGACCGCGACCACACCGCTATCAAATGGGAATAAATTACAAAATGATCTCAGAGCTTAATTGGTCCCGACGCAACCCTAAAGATCCCTCGAGCTATAAAAAAATATTCACTTGACGTAATAATTGACCATAGACAAATGATAGTCGATCTTTTTTCAAATTAACGGCAGGTGTATGTTATTTGTGATTATAGCGCTGTATTTATATGCCGTGGTATATTCAACAGATAATTCATCTCAAAAAAAAAATCTGCATTAGTACTTGTAATAAAGGTGCAGTATAATTTGGTAATTCAGGCAATAAATTATAACTCTAAAAATCTCTTTGATTGGCCTGCAGCCTTTTTTACCATCCTGTTAAAACTAAAACAAAAAACTGCAGGTAGATTAGTAGGACACGTGGACCATAGAGGTACTTGTGGTGGTTTTATTGCAAATTCCAATTACGGCTGCACTTATCTTGCTAGTACCAATTGCAAATTCCCACGGTAGTTTTCTCTTCTTCTTATTTTTTTAAGTATTACGAAGTGCTATTTTAGGACGACCAGTTCTATTATTTTAATCGATTCTTGTAAGATCTTTGTGGGTTCTTTGGCCACCCTTACACGTAACGCTCTATTAATGGCCCCACGTAAGACGTGTTGAGTAATCGAACAAAGTGCTTACCTACAATAGTTTTCCTTTTATATGTTAAACTAACTCTAACTTTTAGCTATCAGCAGAAGATAAAAGATTAGCAATTATGGCTTTTGTTATTGGTTTTTGTTCCTAAATAACATGCGTAGAAATCTTACCAGAAATATTTGCAAAACACATAGTGAGTGTGGCTATGGCACAGCCGGAGGCAATTGCGGTAGCCAGCAGTACGGCTGAAGCGGATGCGCCTACGCCCGCTCCTCCCGCTGCTCCGCACACTATAAACACGTAAATAAAAGAGGCCGCACACTCCGCTACAACTGCCTTCCACAACGACAAAGTCCGCACTTCCAGCCTAGCAGGAATTCTTCCCGACAAGGCATCACTGCTCGAGTTTGCATCCCTACGTAAACACTCCAATTTATCGAACAAAGTAATGATGTGATGTTCTAAACTCTCATCCGGAATATTAAAAGTAGTTTCACCCATTTTTACAAAAAAAAAGTTATTCTCTATGCATTTTTTATTTTAGTTCGAATTGCGCGCGAAACCGAAACGTAATCGTGTACGGTATGCCGACGAACCGCCAGCGACACAACCGACCCGCAATGAACCGTTGAATGAATGAACGGGGTTTGAATGGGCGGCGAGAGAGCGCCGAGCGGGGGCGCTGCACATGTACCGAAACCCGAATACCCCCGACACTTGTTACTCCCCGCCCCGGGACCTGCACTTCAGCGAGGGTGTAATCAAATCGCCAACTTGCCAGCTTGGCATCACAATGCTTTTAATTAGATAAACATTATTTTCAATTGCTTGTTTTTTATGTTTTTTGAATAAATTATTGTACTATGAGTTCTGATTAAATTAGTTTGAGCTTCTGTCTATAGTCTGAGGCTAGTAGTACCTAATGCCAATAGTGCTCGCTGTAACACAGTATAATATAATGAATAGGTATAGATTTTAACAGGCTGCTTGTGAGCCCGTTAATGAACTCAACCTACCTATCAATTTTTAGTTAGATACTAATAAGTATTCTGTATTGGGATGTCAATTTAAATTAATGATTCATTTGTTAAAAGATTGTTCTTCTCATTTAAAAGTATTTATACAAAAATCACTTTTCTTTTACTTTGGTCTAGCTGTGTCTAACCATAAAAGTATATTTCTTATCTCGGGCAACGGATCAGCCTTTTTTTAAGCAAAAAGGTAATGCTAGATACCTAGAATCTTTCTTTGTGGGCACATTACTCACTACTAGAGTTCTTATTCTACCTGTAACATCTAATTGGAAATGATCTCGCGGAATAGGATTTTTTTAAATAAATATCTTACCTTACATCAGAATACGTATTTAATAAACAATTGTTTTAGTTTCTTTATAAATTCTACATTGTTATAGTTATTTCTATGGCGTACGATACTCAATCAACAGGTTTTATAGAAGTCGATCTATAAGTACTTATATTATAAATCCGAAAGTGTCTATGTTTGTTTGTTAAGATTCACTGCTAAACGGCTAAACTGATCTTGGTGGAATTTGGTACCCACGTAGCCAATGGTACGGAAAGGGACATAGGCTTTCTGCTTTTTATTCATTTAAACGCGGGTCAAACTGCCTAAAACATACTAAATTTGTAAATTTTATATTTTAGCAAATATAAATCTATGTCAAATGCGGGTGGTACACTTTTTTTTTTTTTTTTTTTTTTTTTTTTTTTTTTTTTTTTTTCTCGGAGGGGAAATGCATTACGCATACCACCGCGCCCGGGGAGAGACGCGGTGGTTATGTGGGACTCCCACTCGCAAACTCCCCTTCTCATATCAAAAATGAGAAGGGGCCCGAGGGTATACCCACTAAAACCCCTCCGATGTTCCTTCGCACACTTGAGCGCCGAGGGTCGCGGGCACGAATTCAGCTTCCGCAACCCCCGGCTGGTGCCGGCCCGCCACCGCGGGCCCCGTCTGGTCGAGGGGGGGGAGCGAGGTGTTAACTCCTCCCCCCCCGACTTCTCTGAGGGGCGCGCGTGGAACATCACACGCGCGCCGCCACCTCGGGTCCTTATGATGTTGTGGGGCGACAGACGTATCCCCGTGTCTGACGCCCCTGGACCCATTTAGGGGGGCTGGAAGAGGGCGTTGTCTGCCCTCCGCCGACGCCCGGTGCGTCTGCTGCGGATCGGGTGAGGGGTTGAAATCTCCCTCTCCCTTTCCGCAGCCTCCTTCTGCGAGATAACCGTCTCGCAGAAGGTTACCACTGCGTCCCAGGCCTCTTCGCCGCCGACCATAGACTCGATCACGGCCGGCAGCGAGAGGTCCGGGCCTACTCCGGCGATGAGGGCACGGCGCGGCTCCTCCCAAGCGGCACACTCTGCCAGCGTGTGCCGCGCCGTGTCCTCCCGGCAATGGACGCAGTGGTGACACCGGGCGTCCGGCTCCCTGTTTATGCGACACAGGTACTTCCCGAAGCAACCGTGCCCCGAGAGCACCTGCGTCGCCCGAAACGACAGGGAGCCGTGCCTCCTCCCGAGCCAGCGCTCGAGCACCGGCCGGATCGCCCCGACTATGTCGAGGCCGGCGGTAGGGCGCGAAAGCCTGTCCCGCCATTCCGCCACTAGGACCTCGCGGAGCTGAGACCGACGCAGCTCGACTTGACGCTGCATCGGTCGTTCGCCCCGCACCGCCTCTTCCTCGCGCCACTGATACAGCGACGCGAGTACTTTGGCCTCCAGGTCCCAGGGCGGGGATCCGGCCAGTGCACAAGCCCCCTCATACGAGATCGTGCGATACCCCCGTATGAGCGGGTGGTACACTTATCCCAACCGAGCTATCCCTACTGGTAGGGAAAAAAATATCAATAATACTATTTTAGTAATTTTTTAACAGATACGAATAAGTATTATTTTTTTTATAATTATACATTTAAGTATATATATATATATATTTGTTACTTATAAATTAATTGAAAGAATATACAATGTATATTTGTCTCATGTGCCTGCAAACGTGCACTTATTTCAGGCAAATTATCCCCCTACCATTAGGGATGACTCGGTAGGGATAAGTGTCCCACTCGGTAATGGGCAGTGCACCTATCCCTACCGGTAGAAATAAATCTACAAAAACGTCCGCTTATCCCTACCAGTAGGGATAGCCCGGTAGGGATAAGTGTACTACCCGGTTAAATGTACCCATCTATTTCAAGAGTTATAAAATTATTTCAGATATAATTTCGTAAAAATATGTTTTTGTAGAGGAACGAGTTGTCTTCTTATGCTAGATCCAATGCGGGACCGTTGATCAATTTTTATATGTCGTACTCTTTCAGAGACTTCCCGAAACGAAAAACCGTTCGCTTCGCACGATTATGGCGGTAAACTAATTACATGCTCTGTGAATCGTATTCGGGTGCTAATTTTTCCATGTGGCGCCATCTATCCAATGGTAGTGTAATCTTCAATACATGACTGATAGATGTCGCTACACGTACGTATTGTTGTAATAAGGTTTTGATTATGGAGTGTAGAAGTAAAGGAGGACCATCTCAGTGAACTAAAAAGTGTCCGTTGAAAGGGAACAAATAAAGGTGGCGCTACTATAGCAACTGGAAGAATTTATTATCAAATAGAGCGCCACAAATTATTAGAGTAGGATACTAAATTAATAAAAAAGGAAAGAAACATTTCCATTTTGTTACAGCGCATTTTTTAAATTATTATAATATATAGACAAACACGAGTATGTAATAAAATTATACAGTGTTTTTAAGTACCTCAATTAATTGTAAATAGCAAATAGAAAATAGTATTATAGAATTCCCAGAAACCAACCCAGCATTTCCACTTGCTACACTAGCGCTATTTCGGTGAGAATTCGAAACCTAATTTACTGTTTACTTTTTCGACTAATCCCCCATACAAGATGGTCCTCCTTTACTTCTACACTCGATAATTTTGATTTTATATCTGCCATAGAATATAAATTTTATACAGAATATGAAAACCACGAAACTGCATGGTATATTTTACAAAGGGTTAAGAGTTAGGTACCTATTTATTTTTTACTATAGCCCAACTCCAACCACACCACATGAGTCAACTTAATAGTTAGGCCTAACAAAACAGGGTCAGTGACCAATTAAGCGTGATGCGTGAACCAACGACATCTGAGGCGTCGTCTCTCCATTACTATTTAATTAACCCGACCGCTATGCTCGTAAAAGCCAATCATTTTTCACCAAATTTCGTCTCTTTACAACCCACACACTTTTATTGAAAAAAAATATTGGATTTATACTTATTGCGCTTACCTTTTGGCGTACAGTCTTTGGAAGCCAAATTTTAATATAAAATTTTGAACCCATATGCACACATTTTGTGCTAGTATAAATGGACATGTTTTATTTTACTCGAAATTGGCAAAGATAAGTACATTTTTTTTCACGATTTTAAGAAAATGCGCCCGCAAGATCATTTGCAAATTCCCGCCAAAAAGTCTCGGGTTATAAAGAAAAAATAGAAAAATATTGGCATTACCAAAGGTTCTCAATGTATAATACGTTAATAATTAAAGCGTAAATTATTTCTTTCGAACAAACTGTGCTAATAACAACACAACATTCCGAACAAACACATTTTTTTGAGTTTGACAGATGAATGACATTTAGGTGCAGAATTAGCGCCCTCTTTTAAAAGAATTCGAAATCTTCGTAATGGTGGTGATCGTAGCAAACTATTGACTGACTGACTGACTCCTTTTATTTTTATTATTATTTTCTGTCTAAATAAACGTTAAAACGTATTGTTCAGTTTTGTGGCCGCGGCCATATCATGCTTTCTTATGTCGGGTATAGCTAAAACGCCAGTTTTGGCCGAGGAGGGTGGTAATCAGTGCAGAAAGCGTCCTCTTCACAGCAGCAACGAGTTGTGCAGTAAAAGAACAAAAGACGATAATATGAGTGCCAATGAGAAGAAATCAAACTTTTCCTTGCTAAATCCCAATTCTAATGGGACCAGTAAGATGACTACTTCGACAATGAACAAGCCGGGAGCGACTACGAAGAAGCTGGTTATAAAAAATTTCAAAAGTGTGTGCCGAGCATTTAGTGTCGTCATATTATAACCTATTTGACATCTGCGAAGGTAATAAGTGTTGTTTCTCAGGTAAGCCGAACCTACCGGAGAACTACCAGGAGACGACATGGTGCAAGCTCCGGGAGGCGGTCGTAGCCATCCAGACATCCAAGGCGATCGCCTACTCACTCGAGGAGCTGTACCAGGCTGTCGAGAATATGTGCAGTCATAAGGTATCGTTTGTTTACATTTTCTATGGATGCTATAAACTTCTTGTAACAGTCTGTAACATTTCCATACCTGTCTGGTGCATGCACATAAATAATTATACACATTTTGATGGAACAGATTATTGATCCAGACTTGAGAATGGCTCTCATGTCTCTTGATTTAAAAGCATCACACATTCATGCAATCTGTATTTCGACAATCTTTTGTAGAATTTCTATGGAATGAATTTTATAATTAAAAGAATATTAGTAGATTGAAATGAAATATTTTATTTTTATTTATAGATGGCTTCCCAACTATATGTAAACCTTACAAACCTAGTCGAGGCCCATGTGAAGGGCAACATTGAGCAATTCCTCTCAGAGACCATGGATCGGCAGGTTTTCCTAAAGCGTATGGACGACTGCTGGCGGGCGCACTGCAGACAGATGATCATGATCCGCAGCATTTTCCTTTATCTAGACCGCACCTATGTTCTACAGAATCCTAGCATACATTCTATATGGTAACAATACAAATTATATTAATATTGGGATTTTTAAGAACCCTGTAACCACTATGGTATTCTAAACCTTCACTAATTGCTGTAGCTTAGTGAAAATCATATCACTGACATCAATTTCCAATGTGACTAGAAAATAATCAAGAAGGTTTTATCTGGTGCAACTGCATCTGATAGCCAGTTCTCTTCTAGATCGCAGTGCTTGTCACCTTTACCACATCGCTTTGGTGGTATTGTACTACAACAGTACAATAAAACTAATCATGGTTTCTTTGGTCTAATGCACATATTTATTAATAGTTGAGTTTACTCTTAATTCCAGGGACATGGGCCTAGATTTATTTCGCCATCACATAGCAATGAACACCCTAGTTCAAACCCGCACAGTGGATGGACTGTTACTGCTCATTGAGAGAGAACGTGGGGGAGACGCTGTAAATATATCCTTGCTCAAGAGTCTGCTTAGAATGCTCTCAGACTTGCAGATATATCAGGATGCGTTTGAGCATAAGTGAGTTTCATTAGGCTTATTCTGTGAAGAATCTCAATACCCGTCATCCAAAATGAAATCAATTAAAATGGCATCAAATTTGAATCTTAAAGTTACAATTTACAGTCCTATCACACTGGCGAATTGCGAGCGAGTACGCAGCGAGCGCGCGGCGAACACGCCGCGAAAAAATTGGGGCGAGGCTGACTGCGACCTTACAATGGGGCTTGATGGCGCTATTAGCGCCGAGCTCGCTACGAACTCGCTCGCAAATCGCCAGTATGATAAGGACCTTAGGTGTAACTCCATACTATCTAGTAGGGATCAGCTATCCACAGCCAAAAATGTTTGTCTTTATATTTATCTTTTCTATTTAATTGGATTCAATGATCATCTTTCTTCCACCAAATGTTACCAATATTATTTTCATTTTATATTTATAATTTATGCAACTTGCAGGTTCCTCCTAGCGACCGAGCGTCTATACGCAGCCGAAGGGCAGCGCTTGATGCGGGAACTAGGCGTGCCGCAGTACCTGGCGCATGTTGAGAAGCGTCTTCGCGAGGAAAACGAGCGTTTACTGCACTATCTAGACCCCTCCACCAAGTGAGCCTGCAGACTAGCATCCCCTACACTATTATAACTTACAGACTGCTTATGACATAAAATACTCCATACTTTACTTGAGATATTGGAATGTAATCTTTACATTAAAATTCCAGATGGCAACTAATTCACACAATAGAACGTCAGCTGCTAAGCGAGCACCTGTCGGGTATCCTCGGCAAGGGTCTGGAGGCCCTGATGGATGGACCACGGCTCGCTGATCTAACCACATTGTATAGTCTCTTTAGTAGAGTGAAGGACGGACTCAGTGAACTATGCAATCACTTTAATGGCTATATCAAGGTACTAGATTCCTCCCCATGAAAACTTATCCAACTCAGAAGTTTAATAACCATATATTTAATCCACTCACACATTTAAATAATGAAAAAGCAAAGATTGATCTATGGAGGGATCTTTGACACCCATGGTTAATGGTCACAAAAGTCCATCCACAATAATCTTCCTTTTATTTCACTATTTTCATAATCTTTAATGCTTACATTTCAGAAAAAAGGTCGCACGATAGTAATAGAGCCGGAACGCGACAAGACGATGGTGGGAGAGCTGCTGGACTTCAAGGAGCAGTTGGACCATGTGGTCAACACCTGCTTCCAGAGGAATGACAAGTTCTTGTACTCAATGAGGGAAGCGTTCGAGTTCTTCATCAACCAGAGGCAGAATAAACCCGCCGAACTTATTGGTAACATTTTGCTATGGAAATAATCATGACAAGAACTAGGTATACACTTAATTTTAGAAACGACGAGAAATTTCATATAAATGTCATAAAATTTTGAGATGGCATTACTTAGAAATCAAATCAAATCAACATAAAATCCAAAGGAATGTTTTATATCTTCTGAACTGAAGTAATTTGTCAAGTTTATTTTTACTGTTATGAAATTAATATCATTAGTTAAATAAAAACAACTGTCACATAACTAAATACAAAGTCTTTTTTAAAAACTTTTTAAATTTTCAGCCAAATTCGTCGACGTGAAACTCCGCGCTGGCAACAAAGAAGCGACTGAAGAAGAGTTGGAAAGATTACTGGACAAAATAATGGTGCTGTTCCGATTCATTCACGGCAAGGATGTGTTTGAGGCTTTCTATAAGAAGGACTTGGCCAAGAGATTACTAGTGGGCAAATCCGCCTCAGTCGATGCTGAGAAGTCTATGTTGAGCAAACTGAAACAGGAGTGTGGTGGAGGCTTTACTTGCAAACTGGAAGGGATGTTCAAGGATATGGAACTGTCCAAAGATATAAACATTACTTATAAACAGGTGGGTGGTAAATATTTTCTCATAGTTTCGTCATAGCAAAGGCCATGAATTCAGTACTAATACTTCTTTTCTAGATCCGGATGCACCAGCCGCATGGGTTTAGTTATATACTCCGTGCCCTAGTGAATGCGGTCCCCTTCACCTTTAAGCCACTGGCGAGTACCCCCATTGAGGTTTACGCCACTGGCGGGTACTCCCATTAGAAATCAAAGGGGTTCCTATAACTCTGATGATTAACTTATTAATAACATTTGTAACAAAGCAAAGTTAATAAATACTAGAACTATTCTGCAGTTGTGCAGTTGCGTCAGTGGGAGCAAATGTACGTATACTCAGGAATGGAAAAATTCTACATTTGATTCCAAAGTATGAGCTACCTATGTGTTAAGTTGCATCAAAACAACTTGGGTAACCAAAAACTTCGATGCGGAGAGCGACGTTGTAGTCAGCACCACAACCGAGGCAGCCAAAGACCTGCGCGAAAAGGTGGCACCAAGTATTGGAGCTACAGCCATAACCAAAGTGCGCACGATGGCATCCATTCTTGCGAACGGGTTTAAGGGGCCAAAAATTTGCGACCGTCTAATGGTCGACGAAGCCCTTATGAACCACTTTGGATCCGTCGTAATGGCAGCTCGGTTGTCTGGTGCCCGCGAAGTAATCCTTATCGGAGACATAAACCAGTTACCCTACATTGACAGGGAAAATCTTTTCTCCCTAAAAAAAAAAAAAAAAAAAAAAAAAAAAAAAAAAAAAAAAAAAAAAAAAAAAAAATACCAACACCCAAACCTGGTAATTTCGTCAGCCAGGAGTTGTTGTGCCCACATCGTAACCCGATGGACGTGGCATACGCCCTAAACGAGGTATACAATGGTATATACTCGTCCAAACATCTAGTACACTCCATGAAGCTAATGAGATATACGGATGCGCAAGTACCCAAAACACTCCCTAACACCCTATTCCTGGTCCATACCCAGGAAGAAAAGGCATTCCTGACCAGCATGGGATATGAAGAGGGCACAGGGTCACGCGTCCTTACCATCCACGAAGCGCAAGGAGCGACATACGAGTCAGTTCTCATCTTTAAAACAAAGGCCAAAAAACTCCAACTCCACGACAGCGTGCCCCGCACGCGGTAGTGGCGACTCGACACCGTTGGCTGCACCTATTCTGCAAACGATGGTGATGACGCGATCGGCAGGTTTATCCAGCGGGCGATGGCCGCGTCGACAAGAGCCATTTTCGAATATAACTTAAAAATACCTATAAAACATCGAGATGCAGTTGTCAGTCTTTTGGGTGCGAAACCATCCGAGGCCGAAATAGCTTAAACTTTAATATTTAAAATTATAAATTTTGATGAATAAGTGTAACAAAATTTAAGTAAATGCTAAGTTATTTATTTATAATCCATGTATCGGCATTAGAAAAATTCAATTTAACACTATTATTAAGGAACCACAAGCCTCAGTTCAAAACAACGAGCTGAGCACGCGCGGAAAGATGTTAATTTTTAAAAACACAATATTCGCTTAATCTTAAAATAATTTATCGTAGAATCTTCAAAGAGTACGGACTAAGAGTCCGTAGAAAATGTAAAAAAAAAAAAAAAAAGAAACATCTAAATAAAAAACTTACTTCTTTATAATATTAGTAAGATTTGTTGTGAAAATTAGCTACTCAACCAAGCTATAAGGGCTTTATGAATGTGAGATGAAGTTTGAAACAGAAAAAGACTCTGTATTTAAAAGTAAGCGGAGTACTTTTTACCTCGGAAAAACAATAATTTCTCATTTAGAACACAGATGGAGAAATATAAATAATCCAAGCGGCCTGAATCAGCCAAATCCATAGTGAAAAACAGTTTAGCTATAATAAAACACAAATACGTTTCTGTTTCTCACAACCAATATAAAACTATGTTTCCAGCACCTGGTCGCGTCTCAAGAAGGCGGCGGCCTGGAGCTGTCCGTGTACATCCTGACGATGGGGTTCTGGCCGACGTACCCGCCGGGCGACGTGCGGCTGCCGGCCGAGCTGACGCGCCATCAAGACCACTTCACCAAGTTCTACCTCGCCAAGCACTCCGGCAGGAAGCTCCAGTGGCAGGCTACACTTGGACATTGTGTGCTTAGAGCACACTTTACACAGGTAACAGAACCTGCAGTACTCTAATTAATGCTATGGTATTCTTCTGGATAATCTTGCTTCGTCCTTGGCCTTGCCTTTAAGGGCGAATCTGTAGCGGAACCCTAATGCTTAACAATAAAAGAGACTAATTGAATGCTGATGAGGAGTTACATTGGTTTACTGGAGAATACCGGTTTACATTAAAGTTATATCACTATTCATAATAAGTCTAAGTTAATTTTCTTTGTTCTTCGTTCAAGTTCTCAGACATTATGATAGAATAAATCAATATCATATCCTTACTACTGCCAATTAGTGCTATAAGCTAAGACCAACCTTTTCTTTGAGTATGTAGGTTTAGAGTTGATTGTAACCTTTTTTTAAGGATGTACATTAAAAGAGAATTGTTTCAGGGTAACAAAGAACTACAGGTATCGCTATTTCAAGCCCTGGTACTGCTACTTTTTAATGACGGGGACAATCTCTCTTTTGAGGACATCAAGACTGCAACTAATATTGAGGTAAATATATCTTTTGCTTTTTAAGTGAAAACTTCTTAGTTGCGTTTTACATAAAACCGTGTACCAAAGGAAACCGTTACGCTCAAGTTGCTGACCCTGAATCGATTTTACTCAGCTTCACTCGATATTAAGCCCGCTTGGCTCGGTGTCGCACTGAATCGTGAATAATCGGTCATAATGTTATTATTATTCATAAATATTATTGGAATATCAGAAGCTTTCATTCTATCGTCTGGTCATAAGCATACACAATTTTTTTTTGTTATAAGTATGACAAACTAGTCCTCTTCTAGGAACTACTCTAGCCAGTGTCGAGCTGTATTTCATGTTGAAATCACGTAAATGAACAATGTTACTCTTGTACCTCCCCCTCGGCAGGTGGGCGAGCTGCGGCGCACGCTGCAGTCGCTGGCGTGCGGCAAGGCGCGCGTGCTGGCCAAGGCGCCGCGCGGCCGCGAGGTGCACGACCCAGACCACTTCGCCTTCAACGCAGACTTCACCAACAAGCTGTTCCGCATCAAGATCAACCAGATACAGATGAAGGAGACGGTATGTTGTGTTGCGTTCCCCCACGGCAGGCGCGCGTGCTGGCCAAGGCGCCGCGCGGCCGCGAGGTGCACGACCCAGACCACTTCGCCTTCAACGCAGACTTCACCAACAAGCTGTTCCGCATCAAGATCAACCAGATACAGATGAAGGAGACGGTATGTTGTGTTGCGTTCCCCCACGGCAGGCGCGCGTGCTGGCCAAGGCGCCGCGCGGCCGCGAGGTGCACGACCCAGACCACTTCGCCTTCAACGCAGACTTCACCAACAAGCTGTTCCGCATCAAGATCAACCAGATACAGATGAAGGAGACGGTATGTTGTGTTGCGTTCCCCCACGGCAGGCGCGCGTGCTGGCCAAGGCGCCGCGCGGCCGCGAGGTGCACGACCCAGACCACTTCGCCTTCAACGCAGACTTCACCAACAAGCTGTTCCGCATCAAGATCAACCAGATACAGATGAAGGAGACGGTATGTTGTGTTGCGTTCCCCCACGGCAGGCGCGCGTGCTGGCCAAGGCGCCGCGCGGCCGCGAGGTGCACGACCCAGACCACTTCGCCTTCAACGCAGACTTCACCAACAAGCTGTTCCGCATCAAGATCAACCAGATACAGATGAAGGAGACGGTATGTTGTGTTGCGTTCCCCCACGGCAGGCGCGCGTGCTGGCCAAGGCGCCGCGCGGCCGCGAGGTGCACGACCCAGACCACTTCGCCTTCAACGCAGACTTCACCAACAAGCTGTTCCGCATCAAGATCAACCAGATACAGATGAAGGAGACGGTATGTTGTGTTGCGTTCCCCCACGGCAGGCGCGCGTGCTGGCCAAGGCGCCGCGCGGCCGCGAGGTGCACGACCCAGACCACTTCGCCTTCAACGCAGACTTCACCAACAAGCTGTTCCGCATCAAGATCAACCAGATACAGATGAAGGAGACGGTATGTTGTGTTGCGTTCCCCCACGGCAGGCGCGCGTGCTGGCCAAGGCGCCGCGCGGCCGCGAGGTGCACGACCCAGACCACTTCGCCTTCAACGCAGACTTCACCAACAAGCTATTCCGCATACAGTCGCTACAGTCCGTTTTGCTCTAATGTTTCAAGCTAATTATAACAAAATTTACTTCAAAATAAAGGTTAAAACTCATGTCACTATCACTTATGCACTCTAAGATTATAAATGGGTAATGTTTTTTGTAAAGATGTTTGGATTTAGGAGGTAACCTCCGAAATTCATCCGATTGCAAAAATTCTCTCACTGATAGAAGGCAGTATTATTCCCGAGTGATATATGCAATTTTTAACCGGGGAAAACATAAACCTCTCGGGAACGTGAGTAAAACCATGGCACGGAAGTTAATGAATAAATATATCCTCACAGAGTGAAGAACAGAAAGCGACGGAAGAGCGCGTATTCCAAGACCGGCAGTACCAGATCGACGCGGCCATCGTGCGGGTCATGAAGATGCGGAAGGCGCTTTCCCACAACCTCCTCATCTCCGAGCTTTACATCCAGCTCAAGTTCCCCGTTAAGGTGAGCTGTTGATTAACATTGTCTGTGAATCCTAATGATATTATAAATGCGAAAGATGTTGCGGAAGTTTTCATGTTTTACTCGTTTTTCTTTTTGCGATGGTTATATCCACAAAAAGATTCTTTGATGTATCGCAAATGGTAGTATTCACGACTTAGTGCAAAATTTAATTTATAGTAAGTTGTAAAAGACAGAAACTTTCGCATGTATAATATTAAAAAATTTAAATCTAAAAGGCCGTTTTGACTGATAAGAATGTGATAGAAAAATCATCTATAATGCTTTAATGATAAGGTTAATTTATTCTTCTAACGATTAATTGTCCTGATCCTCATCATTTTGTATTGATCCTTATCATAACTCCATAGGATATCTTTTTCGATAAAAAAAACTGAAAGCTTTTTAAGTATAACGTTAGATTACATCAAAAAGGTTACATTAAAATTTTAGATTGAGTATGTTTTAATAAGAAAGGGCACTGGCTTCTGTAACACAGGTATGTATGCCTAGCGCAGAAGTCAGAGACTGAATTTAAATTGTTTAAGATTATTTATGTTAATAAATTTATTATTATTGTTATATTTATTTATCTCTCCTTCATTCGACAGCCCGCCGACTTAAAGAAGCGTATCGAGTCACTGATCGACCGCGACTACATGGAGCGCGACAAGGACAACCCCAACCAGTACAACTACGTAGCGTAATAACCGGCCAAGTCCAACAGGACTTGCACACCTTCTGCCACGAGCACTCGTCATGTTACACGCTAGAAAATATCCAAACCTGATCAGAAGCTCATGTAATACGCTAAGACTTTAATGTAATTTGGAATGTTCCAGAAAGTTACACACAATATGGTCATAATCAAAGAGGTTTTTTATTTATATAGAGAAACTTGTCAATGTGGTACACAATTCAAAATGTACCTTAGTGGGCGAGTATTAAAATTGCTTCCGCGGAGCTCTGTTAGATTTAAGTTACGTGCTTTTATTGCATTTTGGCTAACGTTTCCAAAATGGGCCCTCGCTTGTTGTAAAAAGAAGAAAACACATTTAAAGTCCGAATTTCGTTACACTGGTCAGTAAATAAACATTTTAATTTTACATACAAGACAACTGGGGTAAGTACTATGCAACATGAACTTAATATTAATATGCGTTATTTATATAAAGGTGGAATCGGGAATAAGATTTTTACAGGATATTTCAACCACCAATAATAGTAGGTAGTAATAAGGTATTTGTATAAGAAAAAGTGTCGATAGCAGAGACATGTATAATTTAATGATTTATTCAGAAGTCGATATGACAAGACAATGTGTCAA
This sequence comes from Habrosyne pyritoides, assembly GCA_907165245.1. Lineage (NCBI taxonomy): Eukaryota > Metazoa > Arthropoda > Insecta > Lepidoptera > Drepanidae > Habrosyne > Habrosyne pyritoides. Next base: position 2,968,116 of record OU015587.1, on the reverse strand, counting down.
CAAATTTGTAGAAAAAAATAAAAGCTAAAATAAACACACAGGAGTTTTCTTGCACGACGCGAAGGACCGGACGTTTCATAAAAAACTGTTTATTTACTTTAAAAAACGAGTTGGTTCTCAATTCGGCTGCTTTTTTTGTGTGCTTGATGCGACTATCTTTTACGCCCATTTTCGCGGAAAATATGCTAATATACAGGAATATTTTTTATTCAGTGCGCAAACTTTGACAAATTAAACATAAATGAGTTTTATTAAACACCTAATTTTTATTTTGATAAGTTCTAGTTCAAAAAATAAAAGTTATCGTTAACGAAAGATATAGACTTTAAAATTGATATTATGGCTACTCTGTCGCTCGGGTCGGGCGCTCACCCCGGCCGTGGCCTTGGCAACAGCTGGCTCTACCGCCGCGTGCGGCGCACAGCGCGCGCGCTTTTTGTTTTTACTATGAATAGATATAGTGTCCATTGTTTGTTGATTTTGAGGTCGAAAAAAAAATACAAGAAATAAATTAAACAAATGATGGAAATGTGCTCTGTTACTGATACTAAACCACCAACATTTTTTTGCGCATTGCTAAAAAATGTTCCTGTATGTTTTGGAGTGTTTAAATACCTTTTCTGACCTTATTAAGAAAAGGGACGTTGTAGAACAACCGTAAAAGGCGCTTACATCCGTCTAGAATCGATTTTTCTAACTTAATTTTTTATTAGAAAACGTATAAAATATGGCTGGTTCCTATTTTTGACATTTCATATAAAATTATAATAAGTAAATGTACGGCAAATTTCTTGTTGCAAATTTTGTGTGAGAAGGCATATGGTGAGTCATGATGCATTATTATTTTTGGATGCGCAATGAGAATTTTAAGGTATGTATTTATTTTCTTTCCCATGTAAACACTAAACGCGGTATTTTACCACTTTGTACGTCAACATTTCTCTATTACCCTCGGATTAAAATTTTAATCTAAATAATAAAGAAAATTAAATTTCTCGTGTTTTAAAGATGCTGACAAAACCACATCAACATCGATTACGCTGTTTTATGTAATAAGCTATAACGAGTATTCGTATAAATTTGTTCACAAAGTTAAAAAAAACGAAGTAAACTTTAGCAAACTAATTAGTGTTACTGCTTTTTGGAACATTCTGTGAAATATTTTGAAGCTAATCAATGTTAGGCTATGCGTTTACTAAAACAGGAAGAGAGCTATCACACTGGCGATTTGCGAGCGAGGCGAGTACGCAGCGAGCTCGGCGCGGATAGCGCCATCGAGCCTCTTTGTAAGCTCGCATTGAACAGCCCCACAGCCCCGCCCCATTTCTCGTTGCGTACTCGCCTGGCTTAGAATTCGCTCACAAATCGCCAGTCTGATAACGCCCTAAGTTGTAATCAAACAAGTTTTTAAAATATTATTTAAATGCATAATAAAAATGAATGTATTTCATTATAAATATAGTATTCATTACAGCATCGCCTCGCAGTCTTAATAGACATGCTGCATAATGGATTGAAAATAAATGGCATTTTTGATACATTAAGTAGCTGTGTGAATTTAAAAAGCTTAAAGTAACAAAAGCTATACATACTTAAGTCCATAGGTGTTTATAATTTTGAATAATGACGATTTTAAGTGGCCTTTGTGTTGACCATCCAAATACTTGTAATGTTATAGAAGAGTATACGTTTTCAGACAAACAAGTTAGTTTGTTTAATGAAAATGGGCTTTTGTACAATGGGTTACGGAATATTTTCGATTGATACTTTTATTGTGACACCGTTATTTTGTCGAGATAAGGGGTTGAGCCACACTTAATGTATGTAACTGTGATCTATCATTAAGGGTAAGTCCTGGCAGGGCCTCCTTAAACCGATAAAAAAGTTGATAAATAGTCTCTGGTTCAAAACTAAATTGGTCCTATAGGCTCTTCAGTCCACACTCACTTTTAACTTGCGCAATTTGGAAGTAAAAAACTCACTCCGTAAGATTGATAACCAACTGAGTAAAATAATTAACATAACTTCATCAGTTTCTGATTGTTTTTGTGTCACGATTAAAGTAACATAATAAACCGAGATATAAGATTTAAATAAACGTACTTATAAATTTCAGAAACTGAATATGTTATATCAAACCTTACATCTGAAGAGAATAAATAAAAATACGATTTAACACATTCTAAGAACATTTTTCTACGCTCAAAGTTATTCCATATATTTATGACGACTTCTCACGCAGATATACTAGTAAAGTACATATATATTTTATTAGTCTGTGGACAAACATTTTGTAGTTCGTAATAATGTACATAGAATTTTTCAATCAATTGGTGTATTAATTTTGAATTTTCCTTACGGTTAACAAAATCGGCTGGTCTATCCATAAATACAGCCCACATTTATAGCGTATTAACTATGTTAGAATTACGCTATATAATATTCCATTAACTTTGAGAGTAGATTGATAACTCCATTTTTATCCATTATGACTGAAAAAAGAAAATAGTTCGGTCCGGAAACTCTATACATTTAAGTATAATAAAATTAAACTTAAATATAATTACTTCCTAGACGTAACGTGTGATATTAGACAAAAATCCCTCTGAAACGCGGGCTCGACATTTCTCTTTTTTTTTTAATGTGCGCAATATTTTGAGACAATCACATGTGCTAATGAGTACATTAGTAACAACGATAGCAGAGGACTATTTTTCATAGCCGGTTGTTGAATTGGTCTTAAAAGCGGCCTTCGAAAAATCAATATGTAACATCTTAACACTAATCATACCAACACTTGCTAGGTACCTATTTCTACCATAGCCGGTCAAATATGACTTTATATTTTCTGCTTGTATGTATGAAATATGGTTGTTAGGAGGGGAAATAAATAGTATAACTGTATATTAATTAGTAAGAAAAAGTCATGAAGTCAAATGTGCAAAAGCAATAAGATGATACGTGCATTTTCAATGCAAAGTTCAAAATGGGTCATTTGACCCGGTTATGGTATGTTTACTGTTAAGTTGTTTTTACCATAGTTGATATAGAATATTTAGAAATAAATTTGCTTGTGTCTTATTTCGTCATAGTCAAAATTTATATTATAATTCGTGTAATCGTTTGCTACAATTTATTTAATTATCATTGTATTTGGGTTTTAAACACTCGAGCTGTCAGTTTCAGGAGGGATCACTAATTAAAACTATTTATAATTTTCTCTCATTGTTTTATTTTATCATTATTAATTGATATTAAATACATACATATTTACACATTTTTACAATGGCGCAGAATCTGCTGCTGATCTATGTACATCTCTCTTTTATTTTTAAAGAATGAAAACGAAAGTCTTTTTAGCTTTGGCTTGTTAAATCCGACTTTGCTCTAGTATTTTAATGTTGGTTTTGATCACACAGGTAGGAAAAATATTTGGATACTTTTGTTTCTTTTCTACGTTAAGAAAAGAACGAGATGTGCATAGTTTGATGCACAACAGAATCGGGAACAATGTCATTTAAGTAGATGTGAAACAATATGTTGCGTTAATTATATGATAATCATTAAGTTATAGAGCATCTGGACCACTGTTAGGATGTTTTTATTGGGTGGTTACTTTCTTATACTGAAACTATAACATGTGAGTATTCTTTCAAAGGATCGGAACTAAAATCCATTCTCAGATTGATATGTAAATGCGTAAAAATTATGCTACTCCATAAAAACTAAGTATTTACTATTAAAATACTCGATTCCAGTCTTCAAATAAAACAACGATAAAATACATACACATTAACAATATGTGACACTTCAAGGTAGGGCAATGATGAATAAAAGTCTTAAGCGGCCAAACCAAATGCCTCTGCCTCGAGGTCTCACATCCAATACCAACATATTTACAAACATTTTCCTATAGATAATTTTATATTCTATTCGTTATTATCATTCCCAAATACCTTCTCTTTGTGGTATAGGAAAAATCAGGAAGACTTCGTAATGCTGATCGCCAATTTATACTAATATTATAAATAGGTAAAGATTGTAAGTTTGGATGTATGTAGGAAGTAATCTCAGAAACTACTCATACGATTCTAATCATTCTTTTACTGCAATAAAGCTAAACTATACCTGAGTGATATAGGCTATGTTTTAATCTCAGAATACATTCGATCCCTCAGGAACGCAGGTGAAACCGCGAGACATAATCTATTAGATATACAGAATCATCATTCTAAGACTTCTTTACTACAGTGAAGGAACATGCTTACTAAAACTAGAAATCTGGCAGAATTAAATAAGGTAAAACATGATAAAACATTTTGCTAGCCTATAGATAGTTGAATAGCTCAACCAAATAATTTAAGTACAGGCAAAATGTAGATCATTGCACTAAACAAAATTAACTAGTCACCCCTTCATTCGACACTATCACTTCACAAAATCACATCAAATATCAAATTGTCCTAATGTATGATGTTAGTCCAAACATAGGAGTTGGTTCACTTGTTGGCAATTTTAAAGACTGTGTCGAGGTGGTCTTTGTGGTAGTCTAGTTCCTCAGCCAGCGCCATCGCCAGTGTAGTGGGTGTTATCTCTGTGTCTAAGTAGTCGCGCAGTAATATCTAGAAAAAAGATTTTAGTGTCAGAATCTTGTAAATTGTACATTTAAATTGTCACTAGAAGAGTGTCTGCTACTTCAATTAACTCATTTAAAAACTACATTGGCAATTGGACAAGGACTAAGTATCTTCAAAAGTGAACTATGGTATAAAGTGCGAAGTGACTTTCAACACTGTGATATAGACAGCTACCAAGCTGCTCGTTTATAAATAAATAAATAATTAAATAAAAATAAGGATATATTATAAATATATTATCTATGTAGTATATTCATATCAGAATATGATTATAGTTATCATATAATATAATAAGTAAATAATATAAACAAGAAGGATGAATCTACATTCCACCGAATCTATTTAAGGTCCCAAAGCGTGATATGTGGTGCGCATTGTCGTCATTCCACGGGTGACATTACGCAACCCGGGTATCGAATCCAGGACCTCCTATAGCCCAGCTTTATACGCTTTATACCAATCGACCACAGATGCGATTTATAAGGCAAAATCTTGCTGCATTTCCTACCGGTTTTAATATCAGTAGCATTATCTTAAATAAGTCTCACATGGGTGTTTTTTCAGTAGAAATAGTTTTAAGATATAAACTTAACAATGAGTTACATAAATAAATGATATTAGGATACCAATTAGAAAATCACAATAAAATGTGTAAATCCTTTCAATCTGGGTGGACGGACATGCTTGCATAGTACAACATAGCCGTTACTAGTTCAAGCAGTGTTATTTCGATTACTGGTGTACATTGATCTAGTTTGTGCACTGGACATTTTTCGGATCTTATTTTTGTTATTTTCTTCTACAATATCGATTTTAGGGCCGATTTACAGTTATCTAAGCTATATCTTTCCATCCCTCGATGGTTTCCGTTATGTTTCCCTATTGTTAGTACAACATAACTGATAGAAGTTCCGTACCTGTGGCGGTACGGCGCCCCCATGCTTCAACAGGCCGTGGCGGAGTCCCTCCCCCGCGCTACGAGACAGCGGCTCCTTGTCGAAGTGCTTGCTCCACACGCTCCACGCGATCCCTCGCGATATCAAATAGGAGTAGTACTTCGCGCCGTACCCTATCAGGTGGCTGAAGCGGTGTTGCCATGCCTGGAAATTAACGACTATGTGTTGACCAGCGCACTTATTGGTTTTGCAGTAACACTGCAATTACAACATATAACATCTCTATAGGAAAACCAAGAACCGTCGCTTAAGGTAATATGGTGATAAACTTAATTGAATTTATCAGTGATTTTCTTGAATATTCTCGTTAAATTCCCAAGTGGCCTTTAAATCTTTATAAAATGTGTTCATAATTCTTTTCCTAAACAGTTTGACCGATGTCTATTGCCTACACTATTTAGAGAAGAAGAAATCATTTCCATACACAATAGTTCTGCTGGTATGAAATGACATAGCTGACAAGTAATTATAGTAGAGAACAAAGCCAGTAAGTCATGTTACCGTATTCTCGACATAAGGGAGTCCGTAGTACTGTTTCTGAACTAGCTGCAACACGTCAGTAGTGCTGCCGTGGGACGAGACCGCACCGTGGTACTGCTGGTCCAGGGCCGAGTAGAACACCTGGAAAAGTTGGGTTTGATTTATTACTACCCTCGAGGTGTCACTATATCTCAAGAGGATCTTAATTTTTTTTTGGATAAAAAGTATGCTCTATGACACTATACACCACTGGTCGTGAGTTAGAATCCCACTAAAGACAAACATTTTTGTGCATGTCTTAGTTCCTTATATGGGTGTACATATGTATTCTTTCTTCATTAAGGATCAATAGCAGAACCTAAAGTATAAGAGACAAGTACTATTTAATAATTTGTTTAAATTACTTGTAGTTGCATTTCACTCGCTCCAAATAGATACTTGGAGGCGCAAAGTCGATGCAGCATATCTTCGGGCATCGGTTCGCCTGTTTGAAAGTGCCTCGCGAATCTACGTACCACCTGTAACATTGTACTCCTAATAATTAAATGATAATGTATACATTTTCCGTCTCATTTTCACATAACAAAAAGGTTTTCCTTGACTTTATTCATTATTTTTATCCTTGTTTAAATACAAAATAGTAATTATTTATTTTGTAGTTTGAGCTACACAATAAATGGTATTTTTTTAAGCCGGCTATCTTAGCCGTCCTACGGCCAAAATTAATATACGAACCCGATCTAAAATCGCAAGATTGAAGTAGAATTTTTACGTGTATTAAAATTACTGTCAAAAGGTTCATCAATCCATGGATTTTCGATCGGGATTGCATATTAATTGTCGCCGTTAGAAAGCTTTCTATAATTTTTTTTTATCATAACCATAAAATTAGTTAAGATTTCCAAGTGAACTTTTTTGCTGTATGAGCATAGAGCATATAAGTGAGGGGTCACCTGCGGGCTACTAGCGAAGTACTCCATGAGCACGCTGGGCACCTCGGCCAGGTCGGTGGGGCAGCGCGTGCCCGACACGTGCTGGTGGCGCGCGCGCCCCGCCATGGAGTGCAGCGCGTGGCCCAGCTCGTGGAACAGGTTGTCCACGGCGCCCGCCGACAGCAGCGCCGGCCCCGAGCGGTGCCCGCCGCTCAGTGATAGCATTACTACTACTATGGGGTTCTGGGAACGAGATTAAACAATTCAATATCGAAGTTTCCTTAAATCGACGTCTAGGTTAAAATTATAGAAATTATCAGTAGTTCAAAAGTCAACATTCAAATGGTGCTTATTGCAACCTAACGGTGAAATTTGAAGCGACCTACACAGTTTGGACATTATTGCTTAAGCCTCATTGATTGATTTTATTTATTAATTAGTATGAACTAGGTACTATTCTATTTACGACTTAAAATATCTTCCGTAGAGCTAACACCTCTGCAAATAAAGATATTTATTATTGACATAGTAACGTTACTACGCGAGAGCTCTACTGAGCTCTTAGTGCAGAGTTCGTCCGGAGAAATACCTTACCTTACCCATTTCCACCTTGAACCAGTAATACTTGGCAGCACTTGAATTACTGTGTTTCGAAAGTTAAGGGACTCGGTGAAATTTCAGGCACATAAGACTTAACGACTTCACACCTCAGGGATGACAATAAAAAATATACCTGGTAGGTCCCATCAGCCAATAACTTCCCACCCTGTATGGTGAAGTGGCAGTCCTGGTGCGGCTTCCCGGGCCTCTCGTACAGGTCGCAGTAGATGTGGCCCAGGAGGCCTTCGCTCTCGTGCACCACTGCCAGCTTGTACACGTCGGGGGACCACGACTCGCCTGCAATTTATTTTAAAATTAGAAAAAAAATCATGATCTGTGGTTCAGTAAATAAATATCCTGTGACATTCTTTACCCACGACCTAACTACACAAAACTTGTACGATGCAATCCAATATAACGATATACTACATACAACTTTTTTCTTAAAAACATACTTATACAGATATTTAAACTCTTATTCATTATGTTATGCAAGCTGTAATGCTATTAGATATAACTGTTTGACATAACTCACCTGGCATCATCTCTTCTGACTTCAAGCTTATACCATACAATTCTTCACACAACATGTTTAGTCCTTCCATACATCCCCCTAACGAAAAATATGGGCTGAAATCCGAGTTGGCAACGTTTAACAGTTGCGTTTTAGCTTTGTGCGTGAAATATGGGGTGTCCCAGCACATGAGCGAGTCTATATATGGTGTTTCTTGTTTCTTCATTTTGAGCATTGCGTCGAAGTCAATCTTAGCTCGATCGTGTAGATTGTCAGAGAGTATGTCTAAGAATTGCCGGACGTTTGCGGCTGTCTCCATTGTGCTTGCTTTTATTGCTCTGGGGATAAGGATTGGTTAGGTTTAGGTGCTGTTATGAAAGTGTTTATATTTTTTAAGAGAAGCTTCTATACAGACGTTCGGGCGCTTGGGCCGTGCTATCCATGCTAAGCGTCAGACGTCAGTAGCGTTACACGATACATATAGACAGAGTGGCAGCTTCAGTAACTTTAAATTTGACCTTCATAAGTGCCCTCCGAGGGTAATTTAGAAAAACCATGCGCGCTTTACTATAAAGCTTCGCTTCCTTCAGGCGTCCCTATTTTATTATTATTTATAATCATGATTGCGCTATTCGGTACCACGGAATATAAACTATTAAGATGATTTAATACTTCAATAAATAATAAATTTGGGAAGTCTTTTTTTTTATTGTATGATGATTTTTCAATTTTATTTATTGCAATTTTTACTTTCATATTGTATCATTCGTTTCAATTAAACTTTTATTTATATAAGAAATAATATATAATAATAGGTATGCAAGTATAATTTTTATAATGTAAAGTGATTATTCTGGTTTTGTACTTCTAATGCTAACCCCTTATGACTGCCTTATTATTTTAAATTAAATTAAAATATCCCAAGACATTCTTCACACATGGTTACCTGATCCCAAGTTAAGCAGAGTGTACTGCTTGTAGTATGGCTACCAGGTAACTGATATACTACATATACTACTTTTAAATACATACTTATATAGATATTTAGACCCAGACACAGAACAAACAGACATGTTCATGCACACAAATGTTTGTCCTGGGTGGGAATCGAACCCGCGACTTTCGGTTTGGCAGTCAGGGTCTCTAACTACCAAGCCAACTGGTCCGTCGATTATTGATTTAATATTAATGTAGATCATTAATTGTAAATCAGTCTAGTGATAAAAGTAAATTATCTAATATATCTAAGACATCTGGCATTTGCAAAATCAAACAAATGAATACCACCCTAATGTTGTGACACACTCCACAAAGAGAAAAACCTATGTCCGGGTAATTTAATGTAACAGAGATCATCTCACCTATCAGCATAACACTGGAACCCGCATAAAGAAGCCATGTCGTGTCTGGCACTGAGTGTAGTCGTTAGCAACTGATCTTGGAGACCATCAGGGGCTAAATACAGCCTGTAAGCGGCTTCTCTCGCCGCAGCCTCGCCACACTCTGCGTAAACACCGCTCACTATTATGTTATCGCCTTCTGAACTAAAACTGTCACAAAAAATAAAAAAATACTCATTAAAAAACTACATAATATAGGGGCCCAGCTTCCGCCCCGCGTTATTATTAAATGATAAAGACTTCCTTTCCCAAGATACAATCTATCTCTTTACCAAACTTCATTAAGATCCTAGAATGTGTAACAATCAAACAGAAAAACAACACTTGCAAATTTATAATAATAAGTATGAATTACATTTAGGAATCTAAGTTCTTATTATAGAACTGAAAATTTGACCAACATGGTATTTTTGTTTGTAGATTAAATACTAGTCACTTTAAAGCAAGCAAAAATATCGTAATTTATAATGTACCCACAACTGCCTAACATTCTGTGGGACTGCTGTCCTGGGAACCTTCCTGGGCTTGGCAGCACCAGCCATGAACCTCTGTCCAGTCTGCAGGATGACGTCATTAAGGGCTACTACCCGTCTCCGTGGCCCCTCAGGTAGCTGTATACCACTTTGTTCAAAGTCAAACAAGAATAATTCTGCCAAGTGTTGGTCACCTGATGTACCACGTTTCACCGAGTCTCTGAGAGCTTCATAAAGGCCTTTGTGTGTGTTTAACCTGTGGAAAACAGCAATATCTCAGCCATGGTAATGTTGCAGAATCATTTAATTACAAGAGAAGAAATAACTGAGTCTACAAAAATTTACAAATTTATTTGATATCAGATTTATAAATATGTTTAGTGGGGACCTAGATCACTACTTCACAAAGCCTAGGTCCCTAGGTACATGGGTGGATAATATAACATATAATAATATTAACAGGATATATATATTTATAAAAATTATATGAACTCACTTCTCAACAACTCCACTAACACTAATGCAGGCATCCTCAGCTGCACTTGCAAAGTGGGACTGTGGATGTGCTATTCTTACAAACTCTGCCAGATCCGCAACTTTGCATAATGTGTCTGATAGCTCATCGAAGATCTCCACCATGGGCCGGGTGGGGTTTGATGTGGCTTCTTCTATTAACCGATCAGTCGCTGTGATTGCTTGCTCTTTGAGAGAGTAGAAACCTTCAAAGCTTGTCAGTTCTGGCTTGTTGAATAATCCCTGCAGATTAATAATGGGATTTATAAGAAACAAGATCATTTTCACACTTCTAGAGTATCTTCAATGTTTTGCTATAGATGTTTTTTTTATAAATGAACAAGAAGCAGTGGAAATTTATTTTTCAGTGTGTTTTTAATTAAAAAAAATAATTGATAGTTTACTCACAGTTCTTTCTCTCAGTGAGTCAAAAATGGGTCTTGAAGTGGGTCTAGTGTTGAAGGCTGTAGCTAACGGTGACCATGTACTGACACATCTGCTTTTACCACTCTCCCGCAGCAACCAAAGAGGTTTCAACAACTTCATGGTTACAGGTTGCAATCTGTAGGAAGTGTCAAGAGGCATTCAGATTTTAATCTATCTGCATGAATAGGAAACTTATAACATTCAATTAAAAAAATTAAGAAATTATTAATTAATTGTAATAAATATTTGGTATTCTCAATTTGCCTTTATTATTTTTGTATTCATGATATAGCAGCTTTATATTTAAAGAATAAGCCTTATTCTGTTTTATAAACAATATGATAAATTCATAAATTTGTGTTTTCTTAGCATGAAAAATTTATTCAAACAAATATTAGCTTTTGCCCTGTGAAAATCTCTTTAACTCTTGCCTTCACCCTAATCGGCAATGTAGGTAATTATGTTTTATGTTCTTGTTTACATTTCAAGATTGTGGCCAACATGTGTAGGATGAATTACATCATTTCTTACCAAATACGGTGAACTCCAACAACTCTTGGGATAACCCTCGATAAATTCACTAAAATACGATACTCACTAGAAGTATATTATATATTTGCAGTTATTTAGAAAATATTGTATTACAATTTTATTCGTTGCATTCTGTCACTTTCTATTTCCTAAATATATTTTTTTTTGTCTGTCTAAATAATTTATCTGTAATTATGCTAGCTGTTAGCGTCGACGCACACGCACTGATTTAGTCGACTTTTTCTGCTAGTTCAAAAAATATATATTACTACTAAATCACTGATACTGCATGCTTAATTTAATAAGTCATAATGTACGCCAATTCTTTTAATTATTTAGTCGAGTACCTAGTATTATTACAATGTATACTATATCTATCTATCACTAGTCCGTAGTTTGCAAATGTCAAATTCAAACAATTCAAACCAAAAATTATCATGTCAGATCATTGACCAGTGAGTGATAAAAAAGCATTGATTAATTGTTAATTTCTGTTTAATTATCCGTGCGGTTTGTACCGCCATGTGTGTTATTGACTGTACTCATGGGCCATAACCCACAGCAATGACTAAATAGGACATTTTGGATTAACATACTTGTAAATTTTCGTAATAAATAATTTGACTGATAAACCATGGTAAGTTTTTAGAACTTCCCGATTTAAGATCAGCGCGCTTAAATATTTTGGCCAAATTTATAGTTCTTATATTGTTTTAAGTCTACTCCGCCGCCGCCGCAACCCCGTCGCTCCGCCGGGGATGGCAAGAAGGCCACTCCGCCCTCTTTGAGCGTTGTCACCAGAAATGGAGCGCGCAAGGCCAAGATACAAACCAGGGCGATGTCAGCCGGCGCTAAAGTAAATATTACAGTTTATTGATTCAATTAAATTGAATTTACCCTACTTTAAACCTTGGATATGAACTACTTATAAAACTGCTACATATATAGTGTAATGTAATGAAATATCCTTGATTAACTAAGAGGGATTTTAATTTATGTTCTGAATAATCTTTGTAGATATGATGTTACATTTACGGCTAAAAGCTCACATCATATTTAACTGATAAATGTCATACCAGTAGGTAAATACCAAAGTACTTTTTTATTTAAAAATCTAATATAGATATAACTAATATTTTATAAAGCATGATTCATATAGCAGTTAATGAAATTCAAATGTAAACTAATATATTCAGATTAAGGCCTTCACAGGTATTAATAGCAATTGAGTAAATGTACAAAAATATTGATTACATACATTAAGGTATTTTCTTTATCATATTTACAGAGGATCCATTTCTACCATTAACATACAGAAATAACATTTATTACAAGTTGAATAAGTATAAATTTTCAACAAAGAACTTTAATAAAAAATGTTTTTGGAAACAATAGATGACATTGAGTTTGTCAGACTGACTATTGTGATGTGAATTAATAGATCTTGATTATTTAAAAATATTTCATGTGGTTGGTTCACATCAAAGAAATGTTAATATATAGAAATTAGAGTAAGATACATATGCTACTTGTTTGTGCATATGGATGTTTATTACTCTTTCGCACATAAACTCCTGATCAAATATGGATGAAACAACCGACATATGTAGTTTATAACATAGATTAACACATAGGATACATTTTAACCCGAACGTAGGTCTAACCGTGGGAGACAGTTAGTTTTACATATTATTTAAAATAAATTCTGATATGTTAATCCAAACAATAGAAAAAGCTATGTGTAAAGGATGTATTCAGGCATAATCTGTTAGTAGAAACAGTTGACCTCACTATTACAGTATATAGAAGCATTATCATATGAAATGAAATGAAAATATTTTTATTCAAATAGGCCTTTACAAGCACTTATGAACAGTCTGACTCTAATACCGGTTCGGAAGGTTGTTTTTTACTGAGAAGAACCGGCAATAAACTCTGCAATTACTCTTTTTTAAAAAAACAACTTAGATTTATTACATAAAATCTATTTAGTCTCACTGACAATACCTGTGTGTTATCGCTAAAGTGAAGAATTATTGAACAAAAATATAATATTATGAATATCTAATTAAAAACAAAATTAAGCTGACCATAGTATATACAGATAACATAATCAGTACTTTACCTATATATACATGACAATACAAGTAAATAACATTTTTTTTATATTTGTGCCATATTTATTTTGGTGTTAAAATGTTATTAAGGTATATAATGAAATATACAATTGTATATGATATTAAGTATTTATGTAATCTTAGTAAATACCTAGGAACATTTTTTACACACAGCCATTTGATTTTAAACTAGGCAGATCATGTACTATTGGTACCACATAACTGATTTATTTTATTTATTTATTTAACAATTAGAATGGTTTTCACCAATAACTCACAAATTACACATATCTAATAAACAGGATAACAAAAAGGAGATCAATAAATTTACAAAAACTAAATCTGTTACTCTAGCGACTCACAGTACCTCACCATTCCTCAACTATAACTGATATGCTATACATAATAGTGCTTATTTGCTTCTTACTAAATATATATTTAGACACAACACAAGCAAACCCATCACAAACATTTGTGTGTTTACACACAAGAGAATCGAATTTGAGAATCAAAATCACAATCTGTGGCATGGCAGTCAGTCTTGAACTAGAAAGTCAACTATAATAGAATTTTAAATACAAAGGTTTGTTTGTATGCATTTCTTTGTATGTTGCAACCTCTGTCTCTAAGAACTAAACAGATTGGATACAAATTTTTACAAGAAAAGAATATTATTAAATAGGGATTAAAACTTTTAAGCCTGGTAAACATAAAATCGGGAACGCCAGTGAAGCCCTGGGTTGGAAGCTAGTACACATATAAAACTCTACAAATAACAAAACTATCTGCCTTGGAAATAAACTAATCACCAACACTATAGGCCATCATAAAATCGACTAAAGTAAACAATATCTTGACTATGTTTGTTTATACTTTCTTATCTAACATGCCTAGATACTGCAATGTGGATTTACTTTTGTTTTCAGCCGTCGGCGTCACTGATAGCAGCGAAAAGGAAGGCGCAACGGAATAGGAAGCAAGCGTTTGATGTCGTACTAAGGGATCAATACCAAACTGTAAGTTATTGCCAGCAAAATTTATTTATACACGAGATAAAGGCCAATATAGCATGATGGTAAAGTTAGCAACAGAAATTACCGATTGCTTATGATAATATAATGTTGCTAATTATGTTCAGCACCTTATTGTACATTTGTGAGTCGGAATATTTTATTTTGTCAATTAACTAATTTGTATTGTACTTAATTGTGGTTATTGTTTTAAGAAGTTTGAATTCAGTACTATTGTTTTGTATACATTATTAATTTCAAAATACTTAATATAGACAGACCCTTATAACGATTTATTTATTAGTAAACTAGCTTTTGCCCGCGACTTCGTTCGCGTGGACTTCAGGTTTTGAGCTGCCTCACGCTCTGCTTGTTTAAGCCTTCGCAGTTCGGCTTGTGGAAACGTCTCGTTAAGTCTAGCTACTTTCATAGTTCGAGCTTTATTACAGCTTTGGGAAAGATTAGACTTACGCTTTCGCGGCATAATTCTTAAGTACGTGTTGTTTCTATACTTCCAAAAAATACAGTACGGTAGTTATTGTTATGATTGTACTTTAATGCAATCCTTGCCTATTTAATTAACCTATCTATATAGTAATTGAATTATCAATGAAGTAATTCGTTATAATTAACCTATTTATATAATTTGTTATAATTAACTGTAAGTAACCTATCTATATAGTAATTGAATTATCAATGAAGTAATTCGTAAAAATGAAGTATCTTTTTGTACGTGTAACTCCTAACCAAAAAGAAACCTGGCAATAACTAACCTTAGGCCTATATTACTTAAAGTAGGCGACCATACGTTTTTATCAAATCGCTAGTGCCTTGAAAATTCGCAAAACGGACACAACCGTCAACGACGTCTGCCCTCACGCGTCTGCCCGCGTTCGGGTCGCGCACTCAGCGATGAGCCACTTCTTCCCCACCGCACCTACCCCGCTCCCTCCACGCCCCGTTCGCCTGGCACCGCTGCCGGTATTTATCACCGAAACGGTATTTATCGCCGAAATTGCTATGACTCTGCATTTTAAATCTGTGATATCTTCGAAAATATTTATTTAATTTACATGCTGTAAAAAGCCATATTGATCTTTATTAAATGCACAATGTATTTAAGATACTTAATTGGATAAGGATTAATACTGTATTGCTTAAAATCGCTTCGTAAATAAGCCATTATTTCTTGTACAAAGTAAAGGATAAAAAATGGTTATTGTGGGTTATTCCTAAGAGATAAACATTTACCATCACGGACTTTTTTGTAGACCTTTTTAAGTTGTACAATACTGTAGTACATTGTTTTGATCTATCTTGTAGGATTCAGTCAGCGTTTGCAATGTAAGCGCAAAAAATGTGTTTTTTTACGACCTCACATTAGAAACCTCAAAAATTGTAGCCTATGTGTTATTCTGATGTATAAGCTATATTGTGGTAAAGTTTCATTCAAATCCATTCAGTAGTTTTTACGTGAAAGAGTAACAAACATCCATACATACATCCATACTTACAAACTTTCGCCTTTATAATAGTAGTAGGATAATCACATACAATAATGTTACAACACACTTAAGAAAATGTATTAACGTACCAAATATGCAGGTGATCTCAGCATGCAGTCTTAAATAATAGTCTATTATGTTTATTTTCCACAGGCAATGGAGTCTAAAAGCAAAGTGAAGGGCCCAACAGGGTTCGTGACGGAGCCCCGCATGGCGGAACATCGATGTCTCTGGGATGGCAACTACCCTGAGTGTCCAGAGAGACTTACCAGTATAATTGACAGGTTACTTACTTTAAGATTCTTTCCCTACTAATGTTGGCCAGATCTAATTGGGCCGTTGCGACAGCTATGGCTATAAATTAATTTTAGTTCACAACGATATTTTCAAATAATAACTAATTCTATACTATGGGGTAACGGCGACAATTACTACCACTCCAACTCATCTCTAGGGTGTTGTAAGAGGCGATTAAAGAGTATACCGATGACCACATCCCCATACATCTTGCATCAAGTGGTCAAGGGGCATTTCTTAAGAGAGTTGGCATCAATTAGACGGGCGGCCGCAAAGTCTATACGTAATGTACCGAATGGGCAAGAAACATACGTATTATTATATATATTACTAGCTGTCCCCGCGGTTTAACCCTCATTTATCGATATCATATATAGCCTTCAACCATCTAGGAAAAATTCCGCGTCGAATGGTGGCAGTCCTATCCCGATATGTTCAGATGATTTTGAGATGATGGTGCGACAAAGGAACCCTATTTTCCTTATATTGAAGATATATAACTTACTAGCTGTCTCCCGCGGTTTCACCCGCGTTCCCGACCTTTAAATTTCATATTTATTTATATAGAATCAACAGCCTAAAAACCTTTTCATCAATTTTTTTTCCTTTTTTTGCATTAAAAAGTAGCCTATATCGTTTCTCAGGCTCTAGGCTATCTATGTACCGAATTTAATTTAAATCGGTTGAGTAGTTTTGGCGTGAAAGTGCGACAGACAGACAGACAGAGTCACTTTCGCATTTATAATATTAGTAAGGATTATTGGTGTTGATAATCCAACTTTGAATCTTTCCAGGTGCAATGAACTGAACCTGATAGAGCAATGCAAGCAGTTCCCGCCTCGATCTGCTACGAAGGAGGAGTTACTGGTTCTACACTCGCCCGCCGTGTTCGATATGCTCGAGACAACGCACCAGAACACCAATGCTGAATATCTGGAGGAACTGTCGGCTAAATATGACGCTGTCTATATTCATCCAGTAAGTGGCACGCTATTCTCTATAGTAAATATCCGGGTATATTTTCAACAGCAGTCTAATAAAAGTAAGCAGAACTTGTACTATGAAAACTAATTAACTGCTTTGTAATTGGTTAATAATAAAATTAATACATTTTAATCAAGCCGTTTTCGGATACTAAAATAAGTCAGCATGTAAACTCTCTAGCACTATCCAGGCCTAAGGGCTTGAAAATACGACGAAACGATTAGAGAAAAAGTTAATGCCTACCTGCTCTTCACACCCAGGACAAACATTTGTGTGCATGAAAATATTCTACTGTTTGTTTTAGGTCTGAGAGTAAAAATAAGTATTCAGAAGAAAAGAAAACAATTTGTATATCAGTAATTGTCTATGTTGATGCTGTGTGAGTCCAAAATAAATGTTTTCTTTCTTTCTTTCTAATCTGGTTTCCATTGTACCCTATCTACTTTATTTTGGATCAGATGGCCGTGTGCAAGGAATCAGGATATTTCTTTATCTTCTTTTATTATATTGAAACGCGCATAAATCCGCGTGTTATTTACCCATTAGTAATATTATGTATAACAACAGATTTAATTCCTATTTGAACAGAGCACCCACGAGCTAGCTCTGATCGCTGCTGGCTCAACGATAGACATGGTGGACCGCATAGTGTCAGGCACGGTGCAGAACGGGGCAGCATTCGTCCGGCCCCCGGGACACCACGCCATGACAGCCGAGCCCTGCGGGTACTGCTTCTATAACAACGTCGCTCTGGCCGCCAGGCATGCCATAGACAAGCGGGGACTGCGCAGGTAATACTTTACCATAGATGTGACCATAGACGAAAAAAATCTAATATGGTGTGGTTATGGAATTTTATAGTTTCAGGGCACAGTCCTTTACTCTTTCAGTCCGAGGGAACTTCAGTCTGCTTCACTCTTTAAATTTTGCCTATATTTGAATAAATATATTTTTATGTCATTCCACGTCACTCAATGCCGCTAACTGGTTTTAGTTAGATTTAACTGATATCTTTGTTATTCATTTTGACCTCTAGTCAATCAGGAAATTAGAAATGGTCAGCAAATCTTTTACAACACTAAAGGTTGTGTTATTGGTTTGGTTTCAGAATTTTAATTTTGGACTGGGATGTCCACCACGGTCAAGCTACTCAGCAGATGTTCTACAACGACCCCAGGTTCGTCCCCACTCACAAAAAAATTACAGGCCTGTAGTTGGTTAGATGTCCAGACTGCCAAGCCAGAGGTCGCAGGCTCTATTCCCAGTAGGCAGACATCTGTGTGCCTATTTGTTATGTGTCTTGTTATATTACACTGACCCCATTTGATAGTTAGGTAGCTGTATTTTATATAAATCAAAATAAAATGCAATTGGTAAGAGCATCACTTGTGAACGGTTGTATAGATTTGGCATAAACGTTTTTTCAAAAGGGGCAAATGGAAAGAATCAGAGGAAAAATTATCAGGAAAATTCAGGAGAAATCGAAAATACTTTTTTTATGCGATTTTTGTATATAACTATGTAATTGACTCAGGCATGGCCTGGCTAAAATCCATTATGAGATTATGCAAGAAATAAATATCTAGTTACTGATTCCCTCTCTGTCAAATCCCAAACAAAGAAATCGATACGGGTTTCGCTTCTACACAAAGCATCTTCAGTCCTTTTTCGATTCGAAGTTCGATATTTTTAATACCCTGGGCTCTACCACCTGTTTTACCAATCAAATATTATTACAGAGTAGTATACTTCTCAATACATCGATACGAGCACGGCTCCTTCTGGCCGAACCTCCGTCAGTCCGACTTCCACTACACCGGCAGCGGTAAAGGCCTCGGATATAATTTCAATGTGCCACTCAACACTACTGGCATGAAAGACGCCGATTACTTGGCAATATGGCACCAGCTACTGTTGCCAATGGCTTTTGAGGTATGTAGCTATCTTGTTTACCTTCCTTTTTAAAGTCGGTTCAGTACCCTGAATTAATGAAATAATCATACATGGAAAAATATTTACACTGCAATGTGCACGTAATTACTGTAGTCAGAGGCATTTGTTATGGTTTGTTCCTATGAGGTGTAAACTACAGAAGAAAATTAATCTTTTAAAACTTAAGGTTTTTTAGAGTTTTTTTACTAATAAACAAAAGATATAAATGCTTTTTTTTACTAGTATAGCCTTTGGATACTAGTTTCGATAAAAAAATATGTGAATGAATAAATTATACACTTTTTTTTTCTAATTGTTTTTCGTGCCTTAAAAGACGATGCTCTACAAGCCATTATGGCTGACTCTTTCTGAAGCGGTACCGAATTAATTGATGAGTTAATTTCCAATTAATTTTTAGTTTATTGATTAACTAAATATTCCAAAAATAGATTTATGTTTATATTTCATTTTGTTTAGGGGCTAGTGAGTAATGTAAATTAAACTAAGAAAATATTGTTTTTTTTACAACCACAGTATCAACCGGAACTGATCATAATATCGGCTGGCTACGACGCTGCGTACGGATGTCCCGAGGTATTGCATCTCTTTCTATCCTACATATTTACTATATATCTGTCTCTTTCAGTTCTCGCCCGAACTAGTTATCGTGTCGGCCGGTTACGACTCCGCTTTAGGGGACGAAAAGGTTCGATAAATGATATACATATGTTTGGGTTGAGCGTGGCTTTTTCTTTGTGTTGATCTTTATGTTTTGGGTGATAAGAAACATTACAATTATCACATGATTCATTTATGCCCTTGCCGGACTTGTCAGTCAACAACATAAGTATCTGTATAGATCTAAAATTTACTAAAAACTTGTTACCTGAAACTATATTCATATGGAATAATAAAGCACAGATGTGTTTAGCTTTAGAATAAACTTTTATGTAAAAGTAGCCAGAAGTCGCTTTACCGTAACCCACATTCCGCCGAAAATATTATAAAGTTTTTTTTTTTAATTTATTTATTGGACAACCAACATAGTTACACAGTGGTAAGTTTGTCTTTCGTGTAGATTACCAATCCACACGCTTCACATGCCAATCGAACCCACGACCACCGGTCTCTTAGCGTAGCCTTATACCGGTCGGGCACCGAGGCGATTATAGTTAAAAGCTAGTGTTTTTTTACATTTGGATCTGATCAGCTACTTATATTGTACGGAAAAAAATGGGCTGCGTTAAACAAATACCGAAATGTCGAAAAAGGGCCTGTATGTGAAATGTTATTTAATATTTTTCCGTTTTGATGTGAGTGTATTCATAGTTGTTAACTTGTTACCTCCTTTTTGTTTCTCATCAGTGTGAATGTCCATTATTATGTCTAGTCATTGTTTGTTAGCTATTTCGATGCAATCATTCGGTGTTTTACTACAGTATTTAATATGTTACTGTAGTTAGATGCTTACAAGTAAAGTGGACAATGCACAATCTGTAAAAAAAAGTAAATTTGAAGGAGTTTGACATGTGATCAAATTTCATCTTATCGTTAGCTAAAGACAAAGAGATAGTACGAATTTTGTGAGTTTGTGTCTATACGGAGAAATCTCTGATAGTCTGATATTCTTTCTCTGGTAGAAAGCTACACTATACCCATGTGACATAGGTTATGTTAACCTAAATAAAACATACCGTCCATCTCTACAATCTGAATATTGGACTTTACGCATTTGGTCATCGCTTAAAAATTCAAAATAAAATTATTTTATTTTGAAACTCAAATAGCATTATTAAAAAGCGTTAAATATTAAAAAAAAACATTTCTTATGTTTCCTAAGTGAACCTTTATATATCACTATCACTACATAGTATAAAACATAGTCGCTTTCTCCCTATGTATGCTTAAATCTTTAAAACTACGCAACTGATTTTGATGCGATTTTTTTTAAATATATAGAGTGATTGAAGAGGAAGGTTTTTATGTATAATACATGTGACATCTCCCGGGAACGCGGGTAAAACCGCGGGGGACAGCTAGTATTATAGAATCCTGGAATACATTAGATCTTCCCGACCATAAAAAATTCAGGGTGAAATGGAGTTAACTCCGGCCTGCTACGCTCACCTCGTGCACGCGCTGATGGGCGTGTCCCCGGCGGTGTGCGCGGTGCTGGAGGGCGGCTACTGCCTGCGCTCGCTGGCCGACGCCGCCGCGCTCACGCTGCGGACCCTCGCGGGCCACGCGCCGCCCCTGCTCGAGCATGTCGGGGAGCCGAGCAATTCGTGAGTATTAGCATTTCAATTTTAACCAAAAGAATCAGATTTCTTGGATTATTTGGACGATTCCTTGGCAATGAATTGCTCGACTGGAAAGATATGTATTAACCTACCAATGGGTGTGGGTATTTATAATTTACTTAAGTTTGTGTAAAAATAAATTCAATACTATTTATAAGGTTATGAAAATCTATTTTGTGTAAATAAAGAGTAGTTTTATTTCTATCAATTGATCTAACTAAGGCTCGACCGAGATCTCGGTCTCGGCATTCGCGGCTACAAATCCAACCGAGAAATTTGTCTCGGTTCTCGGCTAATTACAGCCGAGATTCTCGGTCATGACCGATATTGTAACTTTGTTCGGATCGCATTCAAATTTTACTGCGCGTAGCCACGCGCCGCAGCGCGAAGTCGATTGGTGTAAGTGCGTGAGAAAGCTGAATTGTGATTGGTTGAAGTCCCGGCTGGCGAACTGCGGCCGGCCGTCTTCGCCCCGTTCGAGCAGTATTTTGATTCTCGTGAGACGACATGGGCATCTTCAACTAACTCGTCAAACATGGCTGCAACAAATCAATCCAACTTATGGGCAGCTCATGATTCGATAGAGTTGGAAGACGAGCCAATGACCAATGACGAATACAGTTTTATTTATTTATTTATTAACTCTTTATGCACTAAAGTACAAAGGCGAACATAATGCCTTAGGCATTTTCTACCTGTCTACCTTGGGGTGATGCAGAAACAGGCGAGGCAGGTGCACTAAAGGTGGTCAAGATAAGTGTACTTCTAAAAAAAAAAAATCTAAAAAAACTTATGGAAACATTCTACATAATAATTCTATTGTATATATATATATATATATATATATATATATTTACAATATTGTAATAAAATAGTTAAATAAACTTACACAATAATACAATATTACATATACCTACTTACTATATAAATAAGATATATATATATATATATCTATATAAAACATATATAATACATATATATATATATATACTCGTATATAAATACTTAATACATATGTATATGAGAATAAATAAGAGGAATATTCCGCTAACTTGTCAGGCCTAGGTGTTTTTTAAGTTGAATTTTAAATGTGTAACGACTGTTTACCATCCTGATTTCCTGGGGCAGCGCATTCCATAGGATTATAGACTGGATGAAGAATGAACGATGTAGAAAATCAGAAGAGTGGATTGGACATTGTAATCGTCGATTATAAGAAGATCGGAGATTTTTATCATGGTTTGAAGAGGTATATTGTAAATAGGAGGATAGATAAGTAGGTGGAGTGGGAGAAAAGAGAAAGGAGTACAGAGTGGTCAGGGCTCGCAACTCTCGACGCTGTCGAATAGGTAACCACTTTAGTTGCGATCTGGCTCCTGACACATGATCATACTTGCGAAGATTGAAGACGAATCGAATGCAGTTATTGAGAAGTCGGTCAAGCATATTGAGGAGAACTGCATTCAGGTCATAGTAGCACATATCACCATAGTCAATAATAGGGAGTATCAAGGTCTGTACAAGCATTATCTTCGCGCTGGATGGTAATAGGTGTTTGAACCGGTAGAGGGACCGCAACGTCCCAGTGACTTTTTGGCTGACACTTTTGACTTGCGCACGCCAGTTGAGGGTATTGTCGAGAAGCAAACCAAGATCCTTAACCTCAGAAGTGAATGGTATGACACTGCCATTGAGTTCTGAGCGCTATTTCAAACACAGTTCAAGCTCTGTGTTTGAAATAGCGCTAGAAAGCTTCCTTAGAGAGCCAAGACTGCAAAGAAATGCAAATATTTTTGAGTATTGGTTTTCGTCTCCTTATAAGGTGCTTAAGCCTGCAGCAAATAAGTTTTTATCTGCGCCGCCTACTAGCGTAGCAAGTGAACAACTGTTTAGCAAAGCTGGACAATTGTATGACGAGAGGCGACACTCTTTGAAGGGCGAAAATGCCGAAAAATTGCTTTTTTTATGTTATAATATAATGTTATTTAACTTTGATTAATAAAACAGTTAATTTTGTTAAACAATTAGTAGTGTATTAAAAAGATGACAGTACTAAAAAAAAATGTTTTCACGCTTTGCCTGCTCTCGGTCTCGGCCGAGATATTATTTTATTCTCGGTCTCGGTATCGGCCGAGAACGAAAAACCCATCTCGTTTGAGCCTTAGATCTAACAGAACAAAGAAGTTTAAACTCGAAAGCCATAGCAGAGTTCCGCTTCCATCCTCCTGGCCCCATCATGAGATCATCTTGATGGCATCAAATTTTTGTATCGTTATCCGAAACCCACTTACTTGAAATTTTTTAAATCGATAGGACAATTAGTAAATTAATTATAAAATTGTGCTAATATAATACAAAATAAAAATGACTGAAAAATCTCCCATAGAATCCGCGACACAATACTCAATTGCATACACGCACACCGACCACACTGGTCGTGCTACAACTACCAGCCGACGTACAGCACCGACGGGATCCCGAACGTTGCCGACGAGCAGAAAGAGAAGCACGTAGTAGAAGTAAAGTGGGAAGGAGACGAGACAAGGCCCGACAGGTTTGCGACAAGGGATTGCTATCCGCTGCAGGATGACGACACAAAGAAACGGATTGCAGAGAGGTTGACTCATTTGAGGATAGGTATGTATTTCTTTACTTTTTATGGGTGAAATTCCACCTGATGGTAAGTGGTCCCCTCCGCCTTTAGACACAAGCAATGGCAATATGTTATCGAACTATATGACGCCTGTAGGCAAAATATATAAGTATAGTTTCTAAATAATAAGATTTTTATCTATATTGTCATTTGGGAGTGCTCACCTGCACTTTCATCGCATTTGTCTTGGTATTCATGTCTAGTTTTGTTTTTCTGTATACATATGTTTTGAGTTACAACCCAGCTTTATATGTACTATTACTTATTATGTGGTTAACTTTGGTTGTAATTTGTATTGTGTGTCCTAAATAAATAAATAAATAGTAATTCTTGTCTCAATTAAAAAATATTCGATCTGGTAATAAAGGCGCGGAGTGAAGCAAAATATGTGAATATTACAAATATAGGGGGAACCCAGGTGTTCCCCGAATACTGTGTTTGATCTCATTGGACATGTGACTTTGGAATACTATTAACATATATTGTATATTGGTTATTACAGTGACGGATCTAACAATACCGCAACACGCTGTTGGCTATATCTACGACCAGGCTATGTTGAAACATAAGAATATATGCGAACCGTAAGTTGATTTTACATATTATATACCTACATATTTATGGAAATAGGCATCATACAAATGATTTCTTTATCATTAATTAAAAAATCATGGAACATTCTTAATACACCGTTATCTGATCCCAAACAAAAGAGACCTTATACAACGGAAACTAGATTATTGGTATATTACCTTATTTTCTAAATATAAAATATAACTTAACTAAAGGAATAGAACCTACGACCCGCCGCGTGATAGTCTAACCTAACCGCCGACCCAACTGGTCCACCACATTTTACGATGAAGGAAAACGAAACTGCATGCCTTACAAGTCAGATTATAAGTAATTAAATAAATTCTCCCCTCACAATGTATCTCCATTCATCCAACTAAATTCATAAATTTTCGTTTACGCAGAAATAAATAGAATATCATTTTTTTTATGTGACGAATGTGTTAGCCTCTGATGGCTCTTACACCCTTACACAGAAAATTTCCAGCAAGGGCAGATGGCTCTCAGCCGGAGGTTTAAGTTTTTAAGCAACAGACACTAAGGGTGCATCCTGTGGGGCTCAGACCTCGGGCTCAGGGCGTTGCGTGGGGGGTCAAAATAGTTTATAATCTGATTATTCATTAGAATATCATTCGAAAGTTTTATTAAATGCATTTTTTTTTCAGTGGTCACGTGGAATGTCCCGAACGCATAATGCGTATACACGAGCGTCACCGCGACTTCGGGCTATTAGAGCGAGTGCACGAGATCACGCCCACTCCCGCTACGGACGAACAGATACTCACCGTCCATACTGACAAACACTTGAACAGGTACATCTGTCTCTTTCTCGATTTAGTTACATTGAAGGCTGTTGAAAACGTGGATGATTTTTAAATATTAGCTATCATGTAGTGTATAATCTATAAATACTGATTTTGAGAGTTCTAAAGTTTTTAAAGGTTTTATACCTATATTTTAGCGGTCTTATGCATATAAAGTCATTTGTAAATAACACTGTTTTCATGTTCACAAACCTGACGTTATTTACGCAATCAAAGTATTTTAGTTAATTAACATTTTATACAGTTTCTTCAAAAAATACATATATGCACTTATGTCAGTCAAAGTTATTGACGGTATACCGGTTGAAGATGTTGACTTCAATTGACCTTATTTTAAAATCAATAAAAGGGATGGCCTGTTCGGTAATCTTCAATTGTTACACATATCATCACTACATTGTCGAATATATTATGTTTATATTTCAGATTAAAGGAATTGGCGACGACGAAACTAAGAGACTTAAACAATCAGAAAGATGCATACGATTCCGTGTATTTTCACCCGGATTCGTTAGAAAGCGCCGCTGTTGCCGCTGGCTGCGTCATACAGGTAATAATGTACATTATTGCAATTGGATTAAATGTGATAATACTTTAGTAGTTTAGTATCTAAGGCGTTTATCACACGGCACCGCGCCTTATGTGCCTTATAGTGACAAGGAGGGAGTTAATTCATTAAGCAAATGTGGCACAATCAAAATTAACCAAGAGAAGAAAATGGTTGAGTGACAGCAATTTTAATTTTGTTAAATGTCAAAAAAACTTACCTGATATTAAATCTTCACGACCATTATCCTAAAGAGATAGACTTAATTCTCACATTAACGACCTACAATTAACAGAAGATGTTATAAATAACAACGTAACACCGACAATGCAACATTCAGTGCCCGTAGTTCTAAGCGAGCCACCTAAATAAAAAGAAAAAAATAAAAAAACTTAAATTTCCACCACTAGATGGTAGACGCAGTACTGTCAAACACATGCGGCTCGGGTGTGTGCGTGACCCGGCCGCCCGGCCACCACGCGGACGAGGAGGTCCCGAGCGGGTTCTGCTTGCTCAACAACGCCGCGCTCGCCGCCCGCCACGCCGTCGACGACCACGGCCTCAGCAGAGTGCTCGTCGTGGACTGGGACGTACACCACGGGAACGGCACTCAGAGGATCACTTATGAAGATAATAGGGTAAGAATATAATTAAATATTTTTTTTTGGATCCTTAAATGCGGTCTTGAGTTTCCAAGGAAGGAGAGGGCGGATCGGACAGGGTTATTTTCAACACCCTACTACTATTATAAATGCGAAAGTTTGTGAGTATGGATGTTTGTTACTCTTTTACGCAAAAACTACTAAACGGATTTGAATGAAACTTGGCATAGATATAGAGCATGCCCTAGAATAACATATAGGATACTTTTATCCCGGGAAAATGGAACATCCCTGGGGAACGCGGGTGAAACCGCGGGGGACAGAAACCATAGGGATTTTGGTAATAAACTGTTACTACTTACAGCGACAGAGTTGTAATGGTTGATCCGTCTACAAATTAAATAATAGAAATAAATCATAAAATCATATATTGTTGGAGAACTCTCTGTAGTTCTATACGTATTCTCATATAACAATATTTATTTACAGATACTATACATGTCGGTACACCGGTACGACATGGGCTCGTTCTTCCCCAACTCGAAGGACGCCGACCACGACGCGGCGGGGCGCGGCCGCGGCGAGGGGTACAACGTTAATGTGCCATGGAATAAGGTACATGATTATATCTTTAGCTGCTCTCTACTATATCGCGGTTTTACCGCTTTGCCAAGGGATCTGTTGTATCCCGGGACTGTAACCTTTGTCACTTAGTGACTGTGTGACGGGAATTAGTAGCTTTCTATCTATGAAAGAATTTTTAAAATCGAATGTGTGGTATACCGATTTTTTTCGGGAGTTTAAGCTCCTACATCCAAACTTATTTTTTAATCAATGGATAAACCTGGGATTGGCTGTTCGGTGAGTATATACAAAAACAAGCAAGCAAACAGCCAAATACTTTTTACCTGGCTTTTGAAAAATAAAATATCTTGAACCGGGAATCGAACCTGGGACCTCCGGTTGTCATATATTTATATATACAGCCTTACCTAGGTGGTGACTAATTAATATAGATTTTCATTTTTACCTTTTCAGCGCGGCTTGGGCGACACGGAATACCTGGCCGCTTTCACACAAGTGATAATGCCGATAGCATATGAGTACAACCCACAGCTGGTGATCGTGTCCGCCGGGTTCGATGCCTGCGTCGGTGATCCCCTTGGAGGTAAACAGAACTTTCCTATATTTTATCTCGCGTGAGGAGGACCGTCGTTAGACTGTACATCGGCCTACTAACCGATACTAATTTTCGACTCCCATTTTGATAGCTGATAATGTCATAGGAAAATTGTCTTTATTGCTTTTGTTATAAGGTGAATCTATTCAGCTCAGTAAATTGTATGATGATGCTAATGAACCTTGCAATAACGCCATTGGGTTAATTTTTCTTTAACACTTTTAGCTGTAAAAACCTATAAACTCTAATAAAATGAAGATTCTCATGTTACCTAGTGACTAACCCCCTGATGGATAACAAAGAAAAATTATATCTTTCGTTCTTTCCAATAGTATTTATGACGTTTATTTCCAGGTTGCAAAGTAACACCAGAATGCTACGGAAGAATGACGCACATGTTGCGTGGCCTCGCCGCCGGACGCGTCGTGCTCTGCCTCGAGGGCGGCTACAACGTCACCAGCATCTCCTACTCCATGACCATGTGTACCAAAGCCCTTCTCGGAGACCCAATACAACACTACTACGAACCCAAACCCACCTGTCATTGGTCAGCTGTAGAAACCATACAAAACGTCATCAAAACACATAAGAAATACTGGAAGAGTCTCAAATTCCAACTCGCTCTACCCT
Source organism: Habrosyne pyritoides (assembly GCA_907165245.1). Taxonomy (NCBI): domain Eukaryota; kingdom Metazoa; phylum Arthropoda; class Insecta; order Lepidoptera; family Drepanidae; genus Habrosyne; species Habrosyne pyritoides. Next base: position 2,939,500 of record OU015587.1, on the reverse strand, counting down.
CAGACTTGATTCTTGAAACGTTACCATCCAGAGGCTTGAACGAAGATGGTAATGTTACTATCGAAACGGAAAAGACAGAAGTGTCTATATCCAGTCTGGATGAAACCTCGAAATCTATATGTTCGAGGAGCATTGACGCGTCACTAGAAATCGATATGGCTAATTTGAGCATAGACAAGAAATGCGATGACGGTATACACTGCGGCACAGACGATGAGGACGATAAGAAAGCTGAGAGTTCAAAAAAGGAAAACGGCTGCTCAAGTGATGCCGAGAAGAAAACTTTAGTCGATTATTTGGCGGAAAATATGCAGGTGTAAGATTTATAATAATAATATACATATAAATAGATATACCATTTAACATTATGTACATTATCTCAATCAAGAACTATTTATTTACAAAATTACGGCAGACGTTGTCGTGCCCAGTATGTGGTGCTATGACTTGATAGTAACTCACTATATATTTTTTTATTTTATTCGAAAGACCAATAGCATTAATCTTTTAAGTCATAATAAACATAGAAACAAATTGCCATTTATAGGTATATATTCACCTATACATATAGAATATTTATCAAAAATTGTCAACTATGGGAGCCAACATCCAAAAAAATTTTTTTAACCATCCCTGATCTCAACTTCAATGAACGCATAATTAAAAAAAATACATTTAAATCCGTCAAGACCCACATCGGAATTTTATATATTCAAGATAAAGTTTCGAAGTATTCATTTCCATTACTTATTATGTGAGAAATAATAAACCAAAATTTCACACAGGCTATAACCGACGGTGAGATGTTTGCGGTGGTGCCACAACCTTGGTGTCCACATTTGGAATCGCTGTATGCTATACCGCCTGATCTGAAATTTGAGCAAGGAGTCAAGTGTGTAGACTGCGATCATACGGAGGAGAATTGGGTGTGTCTACACTGCTACGTTGTAAGTATTTTTTAATATATAAGATATCGCAATCGCGCATACGCCTAGGGCGTAGCGGTTCTTGGGTTCGATTCCCAAGTGGACATTTATGGGCATGAGCATGTCCATGTGTATGCATTTAGAAAACAAAGTTGTATGCATAGTATATCAGTTATCTGGTTTCCATAGTACAATGCTGACTTATTTGGCCACCTTATTTATTCTAGGTTGTGAGGACTTCAGACCTTTTTTTTGATTCGCTAGTTATTCAGTCTATTATTCTGTTAATATAAATAATAATTACATTCTTCCTCAGACGGCATGCGCGCGCTCTATCAACGGACACATGCAAGCCCACTACACGACTACCGGCCACCCGCTAGTGTTGTCCTTAATCGATTTATCGGTGTGGTGCAACGAGTGCGACTCTTATATCGACAACCATCTGTTGTACGACGCGAAGAACAACGCGCACAAGTGCAAGTTCGGCGAAGAAATGCCGTGGTGTTACAAGACTGATACAATACAGATGCAATAGAGTTGCTTGTAGAAATGCAGAGTGTATTTATTCCGTATTTGAATTTAGAAACTAGAATAGAGGATGTTGAATACCTTGTATACTTAGGGTCCATCCATAAATTACGTCACACAGATTCTTTGTTTTTGAACACCTTCCCTGACCTTGTCACAGATGGTCACATTAGTTAGACAACCTCCTCTCTACATGTGACGTCACATATTTTATATCTAGAAATAGTTACAATAAAGCAGCAGTCATAAAGTTATTTTTAGTTCACTTAATCTAATTTAATTTCGTTATATCAATGAAAGAAACACAATTTAATCATCTTGTTTTCATGGACTTTTAACCCAATTATTTATCAACTTTATGTTGATTTCGTCGTGTGACGTGACCAAATGTATGACCCCCTCCCTCCCATTGTGACACCATGTCACACTTTGTCGACCCCTCCGCCTCGTTTACGTAATTTATGGATGGCACCTTATATATTTAACAAATAAATATCCAAAACATAAAAAAAAGGGTTTTAACATGTACAATGCCATTTGACAATCATGTAGTAACGTAATAAAATTAATATAGGGTAAAATACCCCAGAATTTTTGTGGCCTTTATCATTTACGAAATTGAAATAATTTATGTATTTTTTTTAATTCACTTGCCAGTTTGACAAAATACTACAAATAAGTACAATTAACCGCCATCAAGCACTATTGTAAAAATTGCACACTTGTATATTATGTGTAAATACTTATTTATTTAATACATACATAAATTATGTATAATTATATTTTTATTTACATTTTAATTATATGTTAATTAAATATTGCAATTTAGATAATTCTTATTTGACGTTCGTAATTTAGTAGCAATGTATGAATAATATAGATTATTGTTGTTAGCACAAATATTCAGTTCTATTAACTTTTCGGGCAACTATGAAGCAGCTTTTAGTATGCTATATAGATGATCATTATTGTCGAGCAATAAGGTTGTAGTTGTTCTAATATAAATTAAATTAATTGTATATGCAAGCAAAGTGATTTTTTTTTTGCATGTTTTCAGATTTTTTTCAAATTATACAAATGTATGATTGCATATTTATTTTCTAATGATTTAGTACTAGAACGATCCTAACTGTTTAAAATAATTTTATATGTATGTTCGTTTACGCCAGTGAAGGAATTTGTTTAGGTCCAAATAGACCTTTTAAGATTGTATCTCACAAAACGAAGCGCAATTTTAGGACGTTATAACACGTCATAGTTATGCCAGTACAGAATAGCATTTTCGTAGTTACACTATGCATCTATTACTAAATCATATATTTCTTACTTTTATAATAATTTTGAAATATATATGTGATAAATGATTTATTTCTAGTTATATATTATAAGATAATAAACATTTTGCATTAATTTGGGAAAATCTAATATACGCCGGAACGTTTTGTTTGAAAATTCTAGCCAAATGGTTTGTCGTGTCGGCAGATATTTTAAACTGAGGCCTGAGCACGAACATATATCGTGAACGTATCGTAATCGTATCGGGTGCGCCAGAAATCAATGCAATGGGAAATTGAATATCGCGCAACGTCACGGTATGCGCGGAGTTAAAATTTTCATACAAACTCGCTTTTTGGCTCACTCGATACGATGACGCTACGCTTGCCATACATGTTCGTGCTTACACTACTGGACAACTGTTCAGATACGATATTTTTACCAATTTAAAGATTTGTACCTTACATTACTATGTTACGGAGTAATAATAATATACTTTGAAAAATTAACTCAATAATATTGTTATCATAATGGGCAAATTAAAGTGCCAAAATAAATAAAAACATTTCTCATCTCTAACCTATCTACTAATAAATGTAAAACGTAACGAAACAATAATAAAATCATATCACGTTAAATGACTATATACTTATTTTGTTTCTTATCCTTTTATCAACCACTAGCTTTCTGAACTTCTGCGTTTCTGACCTAAACTATCGCAGGGTTATAATATAGCCTACACGCCTTCAGTATACGGAAGAAAGTACCTACCTACGTTTAAGCCGGTAAAACGATTTTCAAGTCTCCATTTGTTTTTATATTTTTTCATCCAATGGTATGGTCCGTCTATAATTATTTTGAGGAATCCCTACCAATATTATAAATGTGAAAGTAAGTTTGTTACGCTTTCACGCGAAGACTACTTAACCGATCATCATGAAACTTTATACACATATTCTTGGAGGTATTAGAAGTGTGGCTCCTCTGGTGTTGCGGGTGTCCATGGGCGGCGGTAATCGCTTACCATCAGGCGATACGGTCTGTTCGTTTGCCTACCATAACAAGGGACAGCTAATAAATAAATAAGTATATATGAAGGTTCAATATAAATAAAACTTGTAATACCCCGAGAGTAACCGAGTGATAGTCACAAAATTTGGGTAAACAACCTTGCATTGGCACACGCAACTGCATCAATATTCCGTTCCGTGTAGGGTAAGAATACATGGCGTACCCAGCATTTTTAAGGGTGGTGCAGAACTCATTAAATAGTAAGAATACTTTTGGTTTCTGACTAAACTAAACAGCTAAAATTTCCGTTTTTATAATTTCCGGGTGCAATACAACAATGCCTTCAAGGCACTGTCAGCTCCTTCAGTACAATAGTGTATAAATATTCAAAGATAGTGCCTCATACATGTTTGCAAGCGCAAATAGACGACTTTTGAGCGATTACCTATATGCAAAAAGACAGAGCCAATAGTACGTTGTAAATTACGTACGTGTGCCACTATGAAGTCCTGACGGTAATTACAGAAAGGGTTGACAGCTCCCTATTTAGTAGATTAACCAAGCAGTGTTTAAAAAGTGTCTTTCGGTGAACTCCCTTATGTTGCTCAAAAGTTTTATATTAATTGCAACTAAAAACTAACACATTGAAAGCTATTCAAGCAAAAGAAAATAAAATTCGTAACAGACTTAAAGTCGAGTCGACTACATCAGTCAATCAGTATCTTTATATGTACAGTGCGGCCAAGTTAATCTATTCATAACATTAAAGTGTCAGAGTTCAAACTATTCAAAGCTGTCCAACAAGTATTCACAAATGGATTACTAGTATATCTTTTTATTTTTACTAGGTTCACGGATAAGTTATCTTACACACAAATCATCACGCGTAGTATTAACTATTAACCCTACAGTAATATTATTCTGTGCTCTGAGTAGTCTGTACTCTGTGGTTAAATTTACCATCGCCATAAACATCAAATTGTATGTATGAATAACATTCAAAATATCCAATAAAAGTGATTGCGAGCTTATTTGTACAGTGAGTGATAAAGATAAAGTTTATCAAATGATATTGGCGCGTAGATAACATGTTTGCTCAGCGAGTAACTTTAGGGGCGGCTTTTTTGAAAACTGAACTATTGAAGGCGATTTCTTTTGAAAATCCTGTGAAATTACCATTATCTTATTGGATACTTGTTTGTTTACGATTTGCATTCACACTTTTACCCCAACGCGGATATATTCATCCAGATGAGTTTTTTCAAAATGTTGAGGTCATTGCCGGTAAGTATATCTCGTTTTTTAGTTGCGCACTTTCATTCATAAAACTAAGTTCATACTAAATATTTGTTACAGGTGATATTTTCACAGTGGATGTCGCAAGAACCTGGGAGTTCAACCCGAAATTCCCTATCAGAAATATTTTCGTGCCTAAAATGATAATCGCTCCTCCTTTACACTTCATACGTCTTGCAAATCCATTTATTAAGGACCTCTTAAATGTAGATTTAAAAACACCTTACTATTTATTGGTGCTACCGCGCCTATTCATTTGTGTACTATCACTTATAAATGACTACTGTTTGTACAAAATATGCATCCTTTATGGTCAGAATTTCAGGAACCGTCTCAATATATTTGCCAGTTCTTATGTAGTATTTGTATATTGCTGCAGAAGTTTCTCAAACTCATTTGAGATGATGTTCTTCTCCATTCTTGTGCTCTTAGTAGCAGAATGTATGCATACATCAGACAAAATAATTTATCACAGTGAGTTTCTTGAAGATAAATACAAAGAAGCACAAACAGCAGTTGAAAGAGTAAAGATATTTAAACTAAAAACACATTTACCTGGTCATTCTTTTAACTATGTTTTAGTTTTAGCAACTTTAGTTGTTGTTGGTATTTTCAATCGGCCAACATTTGTGGCATTCGCTATCCCACCTATATTCTTCTGGCTTCATCGAGGACTGGGTTCCAAGGTTGTTGGTATAAAGGATTTCCATCATAGAATATTTGTGTTCATTGTCTGTGGAATACCAACTGCTTTGTTACTTATTATAGTAGACTCAGCTTATTATGGTTACCTAACAATGGCAGATATCGAGACTATGAAATTAACATGGGATAATTGGGTGGTGACTCCATTGAACTTCCTGAGGTATAATTCTGATATGAGAAACTTGACACAACATGGTCTGCATCCATGGTGGCTACATCTGGTGGTGAATGTACCACTCCTCTTCAATGTGCTAGGAGTTATGGCATTTATAACATTATCTGCCCACACATACAGGTGAGATTTTAGATAATATAATTGTTTAACTACTTGTTGCTTACTTATATATCTATCTGATGAAGAATAAAAACATGGTGTAGTAAAAAAAATTACTGTCTCATTTACAGGTTCATCCGTGGTCAGTACAGCAAGTTACCAAGAATCCAGAGCATCACAGGCCTTATGCTCTTCTCCCTTGTCACACCTGTGGCTCTACTCTCCTTCTTCCCTCATCAAGAGGCCCGCTTCATCATCCCTGTACTCATACCATTGGTGTACCTCTATGGTAACCATCTACATCCGAATGAAAATGATAGTACAAAGAAAAAAAAACTCAAGACTTTAGTGAGGTACACATGGTATACTTTGAATATTTTACTTACGATATTCTTTGGGTATATCCATCAAGGGGGGATATACCCGTTTGCTTCCAATCTCTACTATGAAATTAAAAACAATTATGGTGCTCACACACATGTTATAACAACTCATAGTTACAGTATACCAACTTTTTTACTACAAATGGAGAGTACAACCAAGCTTTGGAGGGATAAGAGAACAGGACATAAATATAGACTTACACCAACTACTTTTATACATAGATATGGTTCTGTGCCAATGAATGACTTATTTACTAAAGTTGACGATGTCCTTACCAATGCCGAAATGTTACTACATAATTATAATAGGCAGTATAGATTTTATATTGCATCTCCGTGTTCATTAGATCAGCAAATTCGAGAAACTGCAAAGAAATATCACTATTTTGATTTGGTAGAAGAATACTCGTACTACCCCCATTTTTGTACTGAAGCATTCCCAAAGTTCCCGAGTAACCGTGATCAATATTGTTCAGATAACGAATTAATACTTCCAAATGAATCTCTAGCTGTAGATCTGAATATGCTGCAAAGAATCTCATGTTTTTTAAAAAGGTTTTGTCTTAGAGTTTATAGAGTTAAGCTTGTAACTAAACCACGTAATTAAAAGTTAAGTTTTAATAGTCAATTGTTATAGATCTGTGAGTAATAATTACATTATAAGCCCGCCAAAATTGCGGCGGCAAAATCAGGAACTATAATTTTTACCTAGCTTTACAATAGAATTAACAAAAGGCGCGCTTATTTAAAAAATATTTTTCTGCTCGAATTTTTATGTACATCTACCGCCTAATATATGTAAGTGTACGTGTTGAAATGGCATAACCAATGTTTATAGGGTACGATTAGGTTTAGAAGTAAGTGTAAAATATCGTCCGAAAACCATACAAAGTTAATATGAACATGAAACATTTATATTAGGCATTTGTTATATAAGAGAAAACGGTATGTTCAAAAAAATCGTGAATAATGCATTTTTTTATAGGTTTACTTTGTTTTTTTAAGCTTGTCAGGATTATTTTATCTTATTTTCATACTAAATCTTGTTCCAGCTCTCACTAGTTGTCAGACTGCTTTCTAGTCATTATAAAACTTTGTCTCTAATCATGAAATCTCATTTTTAACCGACTTTGTGAGGAGGTTCTATAATGTAAAAAGTGGCTTAGTAAAATGAATACTTAATATTTAATTCAATATAATCATAGATCAAATCAAACCTATTGTAGTAGAAGTCTGATAAATCAATTAGCTTTTGTATTCAGTCTTCGACTCTGAATAGAGACGCAGTTTGTGAAGACTGCATTATCAGCAATAAATTTTAATAATATATATTTTTATCTGCCTTTCTATGTGAGTTTAGAAAAGGTAAACTATTTTATAGTGTTAGAGTAACTTTTATTTTATAGTAATGCATATGGGACATTTGTCATGATTGTTTGTAGTAAACTTGACTGAGTTGTAAACCACTTTTTTATAGATAGCCCCCATTCATTCAATGGGTAATATTTAAATTTATATTTATAGATAATTGTATTTTAATTTGCTCAATGTAATTGAAATAAAAAAGACGTTTGTTGTGAACATTAATCAATTGTGACTTCTTTGTTTAAGATTTTATTTGTGCCTTTTTATTGGTAAACTGTAAATTCATATTTTTAGTATATAACTGTTGTTTTAACTATTTCTTAGGAATGTTAAACTTTACTGTTTTTAAGTAGGTATCAATAATATCAATAGTTGTAATTGTTTTTACGACATTTAATTATTAATTAGAAACCTATAAATTATTTAATTATTATGTTATCTAGTATATCTTTAAAACGACAAAATAATTAATCTTGTTTTGTTTAAAAATATTTCAAAAATCCATAGTTCTGTTGATATCAAATGTTTGGATTTATATATGACCAATAATGGGATAAATGGTTTGAAAAAAAAATATGTTTGTCCTGCTTTTTTCCACAACACATTAAGAATAATAGTTATCGTAAATTATTCTATTTATTATTATAAAGTATTGTTGTTAAGCTTTAATAAAAACAAGCGGTATTTATAATACGTGACATCTAATCCAGGCTCTTTGTATCGAAATTTTAACTAATAAACCATGTAAATAATATGTATACAGCCTATAATAATTTTATAACTTCAGTATGAAGTTTACTACATAAAACCTTTATTTGTATTCTGCACCTGCCACCTGCAGCATGATTCTCTTGTTTCCTGGACATAATTGGATTATTGTTTGTAATGTCTCTTATTGAACTCATATAAAAACGTAGCTAGTCAAAATCTACAATCGATCTGAAGCTTTTATTACAAATTTTACTTAAAATATTATTTTTGTCTTATTTGACATTCTACTAATAATACGGAATTGTATAAAATACATATAAAAATGTTAATCAGATGTTTCATTTCTGGATTAACATGGACGGCTAAACGTCACTAACCCCTTCCTAGAGGCTTACCCTCCCTCCCCAAAAGTTGCGGTGGTTCAATGCCAATGGTAAACGCACAAGTTTACAAAATAAAACTAAGACGCGCCAATAAGAAGTGCAGAGAGTGTCGGTCGTGTCAAATGACAGCTATAGAGATGATGAACATAAGTAGTATTAAGAAGTAACTTAAATGTGATAAAAAAATTCACAAAATCCTTTCGACACCGGTTAATGATCTCATCTTACTTGAAATCACCTAGCCTTTATGGCATTTAAATTAAATATTTACCTAACGTAATAACACGGAAATGTTTTAGTACAATAAATATATTACTATCGTTCATTGTTTAATTCAACATGACGCTCTGGCTCTTGCACCACGCGCCGAATACCGGAGTGTTTTTTGGCTTGTTAGAAATTATTTGAATAAAAATATTCACTAACCAATAAAAATAGTGATGTAAATATTATCAATAAACTGTTATACAAATAAATCCACCATTATTGCCAGCTCTACTGAACTGACATCTTTGCTGTACTGACTGACTGACCGACTGACACTGCCACTGGCAGTAGAAAACCAGTTGCTGCCAGGCATGTTTTACTCACATAGATATTTAATGCAAGAACCGATTTATGTTCGATGATTCGATTTATGTAAGTAAAGAAGGTGGAAATCCACATTTTAAATACGCTATCATGATGAATTCAAAGCAGGAACATGCCGTGAAGACTTGTATTACAATGTCGTTAAAAGTTATACGCATGTACGACTGGTTGCTTGATCTATTTGTGTTGGTAAGTTTAATATAATATTTATTTATTAAAAGGGATCATTCTATGTGAAATATATTAAATAATCTATATAATAAACATTACATTATTATTAAATAACCTGAAGCGAATCCTGAACCGTTTTATGTATTTATTATGTTGAAAATCAATAAAATCTATTTTAAAGTTTCCTGTTTTACCCTTTTGGTTTTGGGTGTAGTATTTTGCACTAAATAAATACAAACAACGAAGTACAATCTTGCTGTATTTTTGGTGATAAATCATTATAGATATGGTTTTATAGCTGTCCATGGTTTATTAACTGTACTGTGTGACTGTACTGTAAAATAATAAATAAAAAAATATTCTTTTTCAGGATCATTTTGTTGACAATCACTGGGAAAAGTTGCCAGCATACTGGCGTGATTGCTTTTTGAATATGGACCCTCAAGACTTTGGAAAAATACTATCAAAACAACCCACCATTCATGTCTTGCCTTTATCATTCCTAGCACTGCTCAAATCTGTGGAAACTCTTAGCTTACCGAGAGAAAGTAATACTAAGTTAAATAGTAGATGTATAACTAATGAAGATACATGCGCTGATCATCCAAAATTAAAAAACCTATTTTTAAAACATGTTAAGTTGAAAAAGAGGCATGAAATTAGTGTCATGGCAGAAGTAGTCAAAAATATTGCAATTAAAAGCAACTGTGATGCAGTGATTGACTTTGGGTCTGGCTTGGGACACCTTGTTAGGGTCCTGGCATATAAAAATGGCCTTTATGCAGCTGGTATTGAGTGCCAAACTCAATTGACTGAGGAGGCTAGGTCTGTACTTTTGGTATGTATAATAGTTGTTAGAGTAATAATTTATAATTTATCTCATATCAAGCTCATTACGAGAAACAGTATTAAAACATTTATTTATATATTTTTTTATTTGTCTCTGATTTATTTTTTCCATTGTAAACTCAAAGCATAGTTACATAAGGTGTCAAAAAATAAGCAGAACTTAAAAAAAATCTCAATTAATTTTTATTGATACCCTAATGGTGAATAAAATAAAAACTTAAAAAATTTAATGATGCTTAAACAGAAGAGAAAATGGTACTTAATAATTTTATCATTGCCTATTATACATAGGTCTTTACTCCCAAAACAAACAAACAATTTCATGCATACAAATGGAATCAAACTCACAACTTGTAGCATGCCAGTTAGGGTCTCTAACAACCAAGCCAACTGTCCCATCAAAACTGGAATAATTACATACCCAATATCAGGTGCAAAAAAATCAAATCATGTAAATTCGTTATATTTTGCAGAAAACATGACTTGCAACTTGAATATACAGCAAGCAAGCATCTTACACCTGAACACCTGTCAGAATTACGGCGACCAACCCACTTCAACATTACCCTATCTACCCACCAGCAGTTATTCCAACTACCGCTACCAGACACTATGACTGAATATGGCCTAGTTGGTCTCCATCCATGTGGGGACCTAGGCCCTCTGCTATTGAGGCATTTTACTGAATGTAATATGGTAAAGTTTATTTGTCTAGTGGGTTGTTGCTTCATGAAGCTTAGTAGAAGTAACGGGTATCCAATGAGTGGGTTTGTCAATGGTCTGGATAGTGAGTTGTCGTATGTGAGCAGGGAGATAGCTTGTCACGCAATTGAGGTGTATAGGGAGAGGCTGTGTTATGGAAATTATGAAAATTTGAAGGTAAGAGTAACTTTGGTAAGATTATACAAAAACAAATATCTAGTAACTAAATTCTTTCTCTGTCAAGTCCCAAACAAGGAAACTCAACAGGTAATCGAAACGTGTTTCGCTTCTACACGAAGCATCTTTAGGACGTATTGGACCCGCTCTCACCGAGGCGACGCACCAGCACCACAGACGTGTTACCTCGCCGACCGCCGGATAGAAAGACTTTCTTTGCGTGGATATCCGTATATCCGTTAAGATTATATAAGTTTATAAATAGGTATCCCAAAAATATTTTAATGTTCCTTCGCGGTTTTAACCGCCATTTTTGAGGGATGTAATAGTTTCCCGGGATAAAAAGTATCCTAAGTTCCATGACATGCTCTGTCTACGTGTCAAGTGTCAAAATCCGTTCACAAGACCTCAGTCTCAGTTCTTCAAATCCTCACAAGCTGTCACATTCATAATATTAGTAGGAAACCACAGTTGTATTTCCTTCGCCGAATGCTCATCCTCATTGTAGGTTTCGAATTTAGAAATTCATCGTCAATACCAATGAGATATCAGCGCCTTAAAAAAATCTAGCTCCTACCCTACAATTGAAAATCTGACATCTGCACCTTCTAGATATCATTATTTACTATGGTAAGATTGTGGTCACAAACACAACTACCTACACTAGTATAACGGCTTCTATTTCAAAATATGTACGTAGGTGCACGCATACAGGGCAGCTCTGGAGAGAATATTGGTTGAACATGATCCCGAATTGAAGCATGCACACGTCAGGAACATCAAACACTATGATACCATGACTTTTCAGAAGTAAGTAAATTTATCTGTAGTGTATCCACAGATTTAATTCTTGTCTCATCTGTGTGAAAATTGATAAAGAAGCCTTTCTTTCTTTTCTAATGTCCCTCTCGGTAGCATAGACTACGCGTATTTCTAGACTATTGCAAGATTATTCAGCCGTGAAAATGTTACCAACTAAACAGAGTTGATATTAGTATGGTTTAATATGAACTATATTGGTGTTACACAACTCTGATGTTATTTAAGAGCCCTCAGCCACCTTAGCTTAGCACTTAGCGATTTGTTTGCAAAGGGTGTAACAGCCTACAGGTCCTTTAAAGAAACCGTAGAGTAAGGATTACTAAAACTCTATTTACACAATGCACAATCATTAAAGAGAGAGATACATACATGTATCGATAGAAGCTAACCGTGTAGTATCTACAGGAATATTTGTGATTCCAGATACTGCACATTAGCTCTGGTGCGGCTGAATATCCCTCTCCCAACATCGCAGGAGACCTGGTTGCGTGGTGAATCGGATTTGCAACAATGGCGACACGTCGTCATTGTGTACACTCTACGCCTTGCACTTGCCCCGCTCGTCGAGTCTGTCATACTCCTAGACAGAATGATGTTTGTGCTTGAACAGGGTAAGTTCATATATTTTATAGTTTATTCTGTGGTTGTGATATTTTTATGTGGAGTACCCTGATAGATGCTGACGGTCTATCTGATAGTCACCGCAGCCTATAGATATTTGTACCTGTAGAAGTATCGTTAATGCGTTGTAGACCCTGATTTACCCTGATAATACAAGTGCACGGCAATTTTAAATTATTAAAGAAATGGTACTATCTTATGAAGAAATTAAACAGCAATATATTTATGCATTTAATATTTGTGAGTAAATTAAAAGAACACTTTAACATTTATTTACTTCACACATCATAGGTACATTTTGTATGTACAATTCTTACATTACAATGCTTTAAAATACATTGACCCAATTTAATTGAACATAAGCATAAAGATAGGGAATAACTTATATCTTAAATATATATTTATGACTAGATTAAATTTGGCACTCATTGTGATGTTTTGTAGCGTATAAACCTATCTTCCGTAAATGGGGCTATTTCGGTTATCTGGGGCCACCTCACACCTAAGCAATATATAAAAACCAAATTGGTTTTGCAACACAAACAACACTTGATGCGACGATCCTACTAATATTATAAATGTGAAATGTATTTGTTACTCTTTCACCCAAAGCTATCGAACTGGTTTGGATTTGCAAATATATCAAAGGCAAATTTATAACCTGGATTTACAGATATGATACCTTTTCCCTGAATGTAATATACTCGTACATCAGAAATACGGGTGAAATCGATGGCGTACAGCTAGTTCTTCATATATATTACAAGTAGCCCCAAATAAATTAAATAGCCCCATTTTTATGGAACTCTCGACATCTAAATTGATTATAAATTCTAGTTCAAGGTTAATTCAACTTGTAAAACTTTTTATTTCAGGTTTATCCTGCGAAATTCATCCGGTTTTTGACCCCAAAATATCTCCAAGAAACCATATTATAATAGCACGCAGATAAGTCGAATTCAATTTGGTCCTGTTGTACTGTAATTTATTGCTCATTATTTAATAAACATTATATGCTAAAAGATGGTGTATAAAAAATTGTAACGACTTTCTTTTAAATTGTGCTTAGTTTCCTTATCCGTGTATTAATTAACTCTATCAATACTTTATGCAGAGGAACGGTTATCATAGCTTGATTATTTATTATAATAATTCTATTACATACATAGTAATACATACTTACAAAAACATCAAAACCATTTATAATAGCAATATACACATAAATAATACACTTATTAATGTAAATAATAATGATATTCATCCATAGAAATAGCATGAACCTGAAGAATAGTCGGTTAGTTATATTCACAGGTGTATTTATGACATCATGTTTAGGCCTATTCGATGCATTTCAGGGGTTTTATAAATGGAAGATTTTATACATATATATTTTCACGCCCATTTATTTATTTATTTAATACGTTATGTACAGTAGTGTACAAAGGCGGTCTTAATGCCAAAGGCCAGACAACCTTTGGGTGATGCAGAGATAATTAAAGGTAGATGCACTAAGAAATTATGGCCCATTATGCTCGAGAGACCCACATTTCACCTAAAATATTTTAAATCCTAACGTAACATGTGGTGCGCATTATCGCAGTCTTGCGGGCACTTTACTAATTTCGGACTACAGGTAATAATTTCTTATGAAAGAAGTATTGATAATACCTTGCCCGACCTGGGAATGTAACCCAAAACCTCCGAGTTTTACCACTAAACCACGGAGTAGATTAAGATTTTGTATGGGGCATTATAAAAGACCACTGTTTTAAATACACCTGGAGTAGTTTACATACTGTGTTATGGTCATAACTTAGTCCAAAATATACCAATGCTATCTTCACACTGGTGCATCCCAAAACGCCATAAATTGTGCTGCGGTATGGAATCGCAGTTCTTTTGGTAAGAGTTTACCACCTCGAATCATGACGTAAGTGCTATGTCCAAAAACTTTTAAATATGTAAACATTATGCATTTATTTTAGTTTCCTCAATAATTTATTTAAAAGTTTCTGTCAGAAACATAAGTAGCTGAAAAGATCGAAATTTACAAACCACTTGTACAATACACCTATACATAATATAGCAAGATAATGTATACAAAAGTTTTGTAATATATTATGTTCCCACAAATAATCAAAAGTTCTAGTGTCCCTGCAGATGTTTAGTAAATTTGAAACATTGAAGGTACTTATGTTGCCGATCGTACCTGGGCTATAAACCTGTACTGAAAAAGCAATTCAGTATTTTCCCATCCCATCCCATTTTTTTTGACCGAACAAAGAAACTCAATTTATTTATGTGGTAAAAGTTTCTTTAGTTTATAGAATTGTGAGCTGGATGAAAAGCAAAATAAACAGTTGCCGTTACTTGATAGGGGTAGAATGCAGGTAATTCCAATTGGAATTGTGGGGCTATACAAATTAAATGTACCTATGTTATTGGCTACAACAGTTTTACTGTACGCGTCCTGAATCTATGTCGCTGTACATTATTATGATTTTAAACAAAAAAGTTTTATGAATCAAATATCCCCACATATTTCAATTAGCCCCATCGTAAATGAGAATTCGAACATTGAGGCGCGTACATGTCTGCGAAAGTGTTAAGAAAGAATAGAAGACATATTGTAGCCCCGGGATACACCTATTTCTACAGTTCACATGCGGCACACGTGGTAGCATCATGCATTGGCGGGCGGCTGTGGAGGCAGCATCGGGGCCGGTTCATCATCAGAGTCGTCCGAGTGAACTCTGGTGAACCGTCGTCTCTCCAGCAGGCGTCGCAGCTTGAACTCGCCATGACCGTACTCCCAGCGTCGGCGGGTCGCACCTTTGCGACCTATTTAGTATTTGATGGACTCTAGGTTAGTAGGTGAATTATGAAAGACTTGTTCTAAACTTTCCCTTTTATTACGTAATAATTTTTCTAAGTTACGTAGTATTCATCAGTTTACATAACTTACCAATATTGAATTCCAAATTGTATACTAGTTGAATCTTTGTTAACTAAATTAATAAATAAATTTAGTATGTATTGTGGAATATGGTCTACATAATGTATCTAGGCAACACTACACTTATATATTAGAATGGTTATAATAGCGCAACTACTAGGTGCCAGGTAACATGGATGCAAAATAAAAAAAACAAAAAGCTGCTTCCACTAAATATATTTCAATAATATAATAATATATTTTCACATCACAAGACAAATCACAAGTAGGTATACAAAAGTGCAACAAATACTTCGTTGTTTTCATAATTTTAACACAACTTAAAATAAAAATACTGGAATCAAACAGCGAGCTTCCAACTTACATGCAGAACAAAAATAACAAATGTAAAGATAGTAATAATAGACCCATAATAAATATAAATAATAAATATGTTATAAACATTGACTTGTAAGAACACTATCTACTTAGTCTGTAAAAAGTATTGTAAAGTAACAGTTGAATAAACAAAAAAAAAACAATTTATTGTACCTATAGTACGAAAACAAATAAAAAATTGTTGTGATGCCAGCTACAAAAAAAAAACAAATCAAAAATCTAAGCAAAAAGGATATCTAAGTAATCTTAAATGGTGTAATGTTTCCAACAACTGTTATTCTACACACTGGTTTAATTAAATAAATATCAGATCCATTAAACAATGAGATCTACATAACTTTAAAAAATATTTGTCTTTTAAAAAGTGTTGTTAGCACTAATCTCAGTCATAATGGCCTATAAAGTTTTTATGGACAATATATGTTGTTACAAAAAAAATAACGACTTAAAATAACAGACCTAAAGTTTAAATTCGCTGTGTGATATGATTTTTAAATCGAATTCTATTGTCTATTTTTATTTCGGCAATTTTCCTTGTTCATAGTATGAGATATTGGTTAATATTATATATTAAAAATAAATATAAGTATAAATATTCGATTGAACATTTAAATTATTGTTCATCTCATGATAGTCTTAAAAGAAGGCCTGGAATCAATTACTACATTTATTTATATTAATTAATAAATCAGAATATAATTGGAACTTAATTGACTAAATAAGGAAAAGGAACACTAATTAGTTACAAGATTTGAGCAAGCTGTATATAATCGAATATAAAAATTATTGCACATTTGAACAGTGACAATAGCGAGGTGTTCATAATTATTTACTATGAACTTTGCTTTACTATGAAGCTAGAAAAAATAGGAACGTGACGAGGTTTCTGCATTTTAATAAGGGTACTAAATCACTGCAATGGACGGATATGCTACGCTACAAAAAAGCTATTTCCAAAAGTAGTTTGCTCGCTTCAGTAATATTAGGACCTATTTATAAAAATAACAAATAATTTACGAGCGTAGCGTGAATCTACGGTGCGTTTATATTAAAAACACTTATTTTAAAAGTAAAATGTAGATAAAAGGGGAATAAAGTCGTCGTCACAACGTAAATTAACTTCTCTGATGCTGTAATCGTCGAAAGAAATGGAGATTTTAGAGATGTAGTGGCTATATTTTTACTCGACCATGTCTGCTTAATTTACGTTGTGATCACTTTATCCAGCAATGTCTACTCCAGATGACATCTTTTCAAAATCTAACCAGGGTTCATTATGATGAACAATTTTGACACCAAAAAAAATCACCATGATTTTACACAACAAATCAAAGTAAAGAGTGTTATGAATTGCAGCACCTTCTGACCGATCAACATGAAGGTTGGTAAATTTAGGTTTTTACATGAAATCACCAATAGATGGCGCTGTAGCATATCAACTTTTATATTGTTCAACCGATCGCCATGAAAATAAATACTGACTGGCAGGACGACTGCCATGCTTAACTAGTTGCATATAAAAGCTATAATAAGTAGGTTCTGGTAAAAAATTGTTTAGCATAAATAACATAGATTTTGAAATGTCACCTGGCACGATCCAGGTTCTATTTAACAAAGGGTTCGTCCTCGAATCTGCGGGCCTTACCGTTGTTCCTGGCTCGCAGCAGTGCCAGCGCGGCGAGTGCCAGCAGCGCCGCGGCCGCCGCGCTGCCCGCGCCGCCCGCCGCGCTGCGCCACCACGCCCACGCGCCCTCGCCCTCGCCCGCGCCGGCGCCGCCCGCGCTATCCGCGGGGACGGATACCACTGAGTTTGATAACTCTGCACGAAGGAAAAAAATACTTGATCCAGAATATTGAACGGATTTTTAAAATGGTTTGGTTTTATAAATGTGTGTTGTTGGGCTATATTCTAAATTATATAATAGTTATTTGTTATACGAGAGTGCAAAGTTGCTTTTTAACCGCGTGCTCAATTTTGATGACCGAGCAAGGGTAGGAACAATTTAAATGCTGAGCGATAAGCGATGGAATCAAAATAGCACGAGGTGAAAAATCTTTGCACTCGACAGCACGTAACTTTTCACCCCAGCTCAGCGAAGAAATGGCTAAATGCAATTACAAATTAAAAAAGGTTGTATGATAAATTCAGCACCATGGAGGTAGAATTAAATAGGTTTAATGATATTTTTGAATTCACCAACTTAGTGCACACGATGTTCTAAATTAAATTTACTTTATCCTCTAGCGGATAAAAACGGTTTTTTGCACTCAGATATCGAAGATCAAAAGTACTCTTTCCGAGATGGGGGGATGAAAATACAATTATGTCCATCTCTAGGTTTCGTGCTAGCCCTCTTATCTTTTATCTTACTACATCTAATAAATGTAAAAAAATTAATGGATGGATATTTATTACTCAATAAAAATATATGACGTAAAAATAAAACAAGATATTTTTACTAGCTGTATTTCCATATTCCCGGAATATAAGACTATGGCTATGGCAAACTATGTGCCTGTGTGCCATTCCAGACTATAATCTATCTCTGTGCCAAATTACTTTCAGAACCGTTCATACGTTTTGGTTTGATTGGGGAACAAACATACATCCATCCAAACATTCGAATTTATATACGATCGTATGTAGTAGTAAGATAAAAAAAATTATAAACAAAATATTGCTAATATTGAGTTACGTTTCATTGAATGGCGATAGTTCCGCAAACTTCAGTGTTTTATTATGTGATTATATTTAATGAAATTTTCTTTCACGATCCGTTTTCACGCTCGTACACTTACATGCATTACGCTTTTATTAGCTTCGTTTGTAAGAAACAAAATATTATAAAGATAAGAGATTACTACAGTGGCGTAGCTAGGTAACCGTAGGCCCTGGGGCAAAAAATTAAGTAGGGCCCAACTAAACTATTTAAAATATTTTGTCCCCCAGGCCGAAGCTTGGGGGCCCCGGGGTTCTGCCCCATTTAGCCTTCCGGTAGCTACGCCACAGTTTGGAAGTCAGAGTCCGAGGAGCGCCCTGAGCTTGGGGGCCTCCGGGCACTGCCCCGTCTAGCCCTCCGGTAGCTACGTCACTGGATTACTATTTTGTATGTAATTAAGAAACAATAATTACTGGACCGATTTTAATGATTCTATTACTATTGGAAAGCTACTTTATCTAGATGTAACATAGGCTATGTTATAATCTCAGGATACATTATATCCTTCGGGAACGCGGGTGAAGCCGCGGAACAGTAGCTAGTGAGTAATAAAATGTCGAGAGTCTGTTTTGACCTATTACTAGTTACTGTTACTGATCGTTACTATACGAAATGAAAAAGGGCGCTGGATTGAAGCCGCAGTTTATTTTAAATCAATTTACAAGACAATGTGAAAAAACCAGCAAACTTTTCTAGTGCCACTGACTGTACTTTTAGAATTTAGAAGACAAAATAAAATCTAAAACGGTTATGTAAATAAGTTCGATTCGTAACAGTTACTTCTAAATATTTTTTCTTGTTTTATTTTGCTTTATCAATTTGAGTTCATGCAAGTATTCGAGGATTGCGGGATTCGAGTGACAATGCAATTATTTGATGTCATCGAGGTGATCTAAAGATTTAGTCAGAAGGTGGATAGTGGAACTTTGCAGTGGCTACTAGGTTACACACAGTTTGGGCTCATTTCTTTTTTTTTTAGCTGTAAATATTATTATTACGATGCTATATGGTTGGTACATATAATAATATAACCATTAAAAAATGGATTATTTAAGATTTTTTATTAATTAGATTCCATGCCTGTGGCGTTAGTGAACATTCCAATGGGCTACATATTATAGTTAAATAAATACAGCCCTGTGTCACATAAACAGACAGAGTAATCACGAAAATAGGGTACAGTTGGATGATGAAAATTACAGGAGACAAAAATTGCACTACTAACGATGACCACACCCTTAGTTATCAGGTACATAAAAAACCTAGAACATATAAACACAACACAAACACACCTACTCACCGACTGTCGCCGTTGGCTTCACATGTACCGTCTCGTTCTTCACCTCCACTCGCGTCACATTCTTCAAGGAGTCATCCACAAACTTATACACTTTGTACGGATTCAACTCTGCGACGTATACTCGGGAGCCGTCGGGAGAGGCGATGACGTCATGGGGGTTGCTGAACCCGCTGCTCGGGGCGAAGGTCTGTATGAGGCGGCCGGTCGTGAAGTCGATGACGTAGCCCCGGACGGGGACTTCGCCGCTCATTGTGGGACCGTTCACTACGTAGAGGCGGCCTCCTGGGAATGGAGAGGTTTATTTGTATAACTATATTGGTTCAATTGTCACATTTGACTTTGACGGTCAATTTACTATGTTACTTTTTACACTTAGTTCAATAAAAACACCTTAATGTGATCACTTAATGCAGTAGTAGTTTACTCACAGCTATTTGATCCCAAACTAAGCAGACCTTGTACTATAGAAACCAGATAACTAATATACTCCTTTTATTGAAATATATTCTTATAATGATATTTAAATTAACACAACAAACAGACATGTTTGCAAATATTTACAAATATTTACCTTAAGGATTATTTAAATTGTAAATTCATATTTATAACTTCAAGGTGCAAATAAACTATTTAATTTTTTATTTTTTTGTTCTAGCACCTGATGATCACTAATGATACTCATGATCATGAAACTACCCCATCAAATAACAAATCCATTAAATTTGAAACCCTAATCCCACATAAATAAAGCATAAACCAGCACGTACCATGCACAGGAGCATAAGCGACACTGAACAGCCTAGCGCCGATGAGCCAGTTGCTGAAGGAGCCGGCGAAGGTGCCGTTGTCGCAGCGGAAGCACGCCACGCGGCCGCGCTCGCGGTCGGCCACGCACACCAGCCCGCGGTCCTCCGCCACCGTCAGCGCGTGGGGCACGTTCAGCACGAAGGGGGAGTCGCCTAAACCTGGAGACAATTACTTATGGATTAATATTTTTAATCTATGTTTACCAACATACGGCGTTCTAGTATTATGGATCACATAAAGTGCTTAAAGTACCAAGGGGTGGAGGGGTCTGTGCTTCGTTTATTTTTGATGAGATGAAGGATGACAATAGGTTTTAAAAGCGGTCAGCAATACATTAGTTATTTACTATAGCTATAAACGTTAGTCTTTGCCACCTCTGAAATAGCAAATCGATTATATCAACAATTTGGATTTTTAGGGTGGGGGGTAAGACCTTTGCATATTTTCGCTGACAAGTTGGATTAAAACAAATTTGCTTACTTAATAACTAAACAGCTCCTAAACTGAATAAATTGTAGATAAAATACCCTGGGAAAGTGACACGAGCCTAATGTTGTGATGAACAAATGTTAACCACAAAATCTGGAAGGGAACTGGCTCTCAAGTGTTGTCGGGACACACTGTCAGATACTAAGCGACTTTTATCTAAAGGGTGGTACCCAGCCAGGCAGGTACTACAAACCCTCACATTATATGGTATCCTCACGATACTTTCTGGTGGAAATGAATGCTAAAGGTAAAATTAATTAATTTTTAAAAATGCAATACAAATTATCTTAGAATAAATTTATCATAGAATCTTTAAAGAATACGGACTAAGAGTCCTTAGAAAACGTAAAAAGAAAAAAAAACCTAAACGTTTTAAAAAACTTGGTTTAAAATAATAATGCTCTTTACGAACATACTACTTCTTCACATAATCTAAAATTGGCTACTCTAATAAATTGGCTTTGCCTTAAGGTAAATTTTTCTACAGGAAAATCTTTATATTATGACTATGAGTATTGTGGCGTGCCATAGGTGAGGCCTATGTCCAGCAGTGGACGGAGATAGGCTGATGATGAGTATTATATCGCGTGATTATAAAATATTTGTAACATTCATAAGTTTCAATCTCATTAGCGAATGTTTTTAATACACCATGTATAACGTAGTGTGTAAAGGGTAAAAGTTATCAATATTATGTAATTCCAGAACTGTTATCACAATATAAGAAATAATAATTCACCAAACATATGATTCATATTAATATCTTAGAATAGGGAACTCCCCAAGAGTATTCGTATTATTATAATAATATTTTCCCTATACATAACAATTGTTGATAAATGGAATGACGTCACAAGAAGTGGCAATGACTATAATGTCTGGACGGATTTTGTCTGTAATTGAATCATCTTCAAATAAAATGTAAGCCAGTAAAAGAGATACATAGACACAAAATGCACTTTTATCCTGGCAATGCATGGTTGATACATACTAAAGTTCAAAATGTTACCACAGAGCGTGACAAACAGACACTGAGAAGACATTTTACTGGATGAACACTAATTAAAAAAAAACAACGACATATTTATTTATTAATTTGAACTACTAATTTGTAGTTAGTGTAATTTTTTTTTTATTTTTGTTAATATTCTCTAATTTTGATTATGAATAATTGTTATAAGTTGATTTTGTAATTTTTTTTTTGTATTCTTGATATGTAGTTTACTGTAAATGGTGTGCATACCTGTAAGTGACGTATTTACACTGTACTTAAATTATGAAATATTATGTCACTAATAATTAATTGTAAATATGTCGTTGGTTTGCCTTATCAATAAATAAATAAATAAATAAATAAATAAATAAATAAATTAAGAGTGAGGTACGTTTTTTATTTATATAACATTATAAGGACAAATCACTCTGCGTCTGGCTCTATCAACCATAAAAATAGACACTAATAAATATAGATACAAATTTTAAACAGTGAACTCACGTTTCCCCCACTGCAGTATAAGTGTGCCGTCTGACGCGAACTTCATTATCCTGTGGTTGCAGTACCCGTCTGCGACGAAGAAGTCTCCGTTAGAGAGTACCGCTACCGCGCTCGGCTTGCAGAAGTGCTGGTCGTCGCGACCTGGCACGAACCTGCCAGGTAATCGTACCGTTAATGAAACAGCTGTCAGCTGAGGTATAAGGTTCCCAACTTTTTGTACGAGAAATGAAGTATATTAAGATCGGAGAAAAAAAATTAACAGTAGTAGTTTTATAAAAGAAAACAGTATTTAATTTTTTTTACGTTATAAAAAATTTTTTTTGGAGAAATATTCATAAGCCTCTCCAGTCACAAGACAGGCATACAAACAGTATTTTGTATACTTTTTTTTTTTATAGAACAGTAAAAAGTACTAACGAACGAAAAAAGTATCAGTATTTTAATTTTTTAACAGTATTGTTGGGATTGGGGGAAATAGCACAGGATAGAGAGAAGTGGGCATCACTGGAGGAGGCCTTTACCCGACCTGGGGACCTTGCTAACAACTAAAGTTTTATAGTTATAAAAAATCAGGAGATCATGAAGCAATAGCAATGTAGCAAGATCAAATAAAGGCTTTTTTATTTTATTTATTTATTTTTATTATTGTTGGGATCCCTAGCTGGGTCGTCTTGAACCTATTGGAAGCCCTGGGCATTTTACTGTAATGAGGTCTGAAAACAATGGTATGATATCATATCAGAGCGCGCCCCGACACACTAATCCGATTGTGGGGCCGCACCCCATGGGTTACGAGCCCCTTGGCACTTGGCGTGGTTGACAGAGTGGCTAATGGAAAGGACTGGTTGTCAAGCCATTAAAATAAACACTATAATATAAGTAGGTGTATTTAATCATATGCCTGTTAGTCATGAGGTTTTTCATTCATTTTCAAATGACAGACAATTTAGCGATACAATTTAAATTCTATTTCATATGTTGGGATGGCAGTGTGACTGAACTAAAATTTACTCTGGGTCCTTGGCATAACTCACAGCATCCACTAATCACTCAAAGCGATAATGGTAGGTGTTTAACAATAAGGGGGTTCAAAATAATCGGCCACACCATCACTAATATAGTATACAGAATAGTGTAATTGTGATCAAACAAACCTATCCACAGTATAAATGACAGATTGAGAACTTACTTCTCTCCAAGAACCATAGCGGGTTTCTGATTCTGGTCCGGTGTAAACTTAAAGACCTGATGAAGAGCCACGTCAGTCAGCCACGTGTTGCCCTCATGATCCATTGTGATCCCATGGGGCATGTAGAATCTGCCCAATTTTAAAGTTAGGAAATAAATGGTTGTAAAGAAACGGACCACATGCACATATTATTTAAGCTGTTCTTTTAACATAAAAAAAGGACAGGACTCCAGGTCGAGGGCTGTCTTGTCGTGTGTAAGGGTAAGGGATATGAATTTTCGACGAATGATGTTTGTTGTATAAAATTTTTTTTTATTAATGAATTAAATATACCAATTTCTCAGAAACGAGTGGGTCTACTCTTAATCAATGATAAACTTCGTGTGTTTTCCACGGTTCCATTCGTTCCGAAACCGAGAAAGTAGACAGTTATGATCATACCTTTTTTCTATTTTAGTATTTAGTCATTAGCACATAAAGCCTAAAATAGAAGACAACTTGAGTATGATCGCTAGCCTGGCAGAGTGGCACTGTGGTGGGAAGTACCCATGATTAAGTTCAAGCTCATTATAGGACTCAAGCTATGGCATTCAAAATCACTACCAAAATAAGATTATAACTATATTTATAACAACCATGCTGAAAAAAGTTCTAGGATAATATTATTTTAGGAGTTGGTTATACAGTAAGAACAATATATGCATAACAAAGAAATATGGTCTTGTCCAACTAAAGGCTTATTATTTTTATTATAAAGTGTAACTTACAGGTTCTGCCCCCACATGTCAATCAATTCTCCAGTCTCGTTGAACACTAAAATTGTGGGATGTGGTATCGGTGGGTCTCCAATACCATTGTAAACATCACGTTCACTGAATGTGCTGGCGTCCCAGACGTTTGAAGCTCGGTGGAAAACCAGCACATGACCTTCATTGTCAAGGGCCACTCCAGAGACTTGGCCAAGCTTTATTGATGGGTCTGGCCAGTTCACCCATTGTGGTGCTGAGAAATATTAAAAGGTGAATGTGGTAGTAATTTTGGCTGTAATATTCTTTGTTGATTAAACTGTTACTTAATATTTGGGTTTGTTAGTCTGTCTGTTATGACTATTAACAAAGTTATATAACACTAGCTTACATCCCATAGTTTCATCTACATTCCTACAAGAATTTATATTTTTCATATAAGCTAAAATAAAAACTTCAGCCTTTGGCACTAGATTTAATCAATTAAAGGAACTTCGTATATCCAAACCTACAAACTTGATATCTTAATAATATTTAGTTATTTATCATTTTTACACTGTCAGTCTTTTGACTAATGATCAATATTTTTTTGCTAAAACTTTATTTCCCCTCTACCCTAAAATATATTTTCTGGGCATGTAATCTAGACACACAACCAATTTGGAATATTGAAAGGTGAATGTGGGTGTAAAATTCTTTATTGGTTAAACTGTTACTCAAATTTGGGTTTGTTGGTCTGTCTGTTATGACTTATGACTATTAACAAAGTTATAGAACACTAGCTTCCATCCCATAGTTTCATCTACATTCACAGAACATTACAATAACAGACGCACAACCAATTTGGAGCTGCTTGGGTCTACACCCAATTCAGTTGATAAACAATCAGGTCATCTTCAGCAATAGAGAGCTTCTATTTTGTTATTTCATTTTTTTATTTGGAATAAGGCAGTTGATACATGACTGCAGTTAAAAATACTATCAGTGTCATACATTTTATACATTAAAATTGTTCTTACTGTTCAGAATGGGAACTGAATATGTCTGATTAAGGATGCAATAGAATAGGTAAGAAATTAACGAGAATTAGCTCTGAGGGGTAAACCAAAACTCTCAATATTAATATTTCTGCAAGAAATCTAGGGTTGTTTTTGCTTAGTATTTAACCCACACAATGGATAGCATGAATGTAGCTCAAGGCTTTTGAGGGATCCATAGAAGACCCTAGGTTCATCAGACATCAGCAGACTGATAAGAACTGTTACGATTACGATTATTTCTTGCCACGATCATAAAACCATTTTACTGCCCAACCGAGGCAGTTAATTTTATACTTTTTTAACAAGCTATAAAACGGTATTATGCGTTTTAAATTATCGTAAATTATTATGTAAAATAGTTAATTATCAACGTAATAAATTATTATTTTAATTTACCCTGTTCAAGTTTCTCCAATGCAGTCTTTGCCTTGTCGTAATATTTTGCCGGTGGGAACGATGGCTGGCCATCATCATATCCGATTGGCGGATAATATCCTTCTTCCGCAAACTGCACATAATAAATCACCCATGAAATTCCAATTTCAAATTTAAATTAGCAAAACAGTGTAAAACTTAACATGCACGTACTCTACGTCCACAGCTAGAATTGATGAGACACAATACTACAAATACTATTTTATGAGTTGATATGAGGAAACTTCTAAATGATTTTATATTCATTTTTTAGGCCTAGAAAACTGATAATGATATTGATCAAAGCTTAGAACAAAATCAACAAGTACAAACAACTGCAAAGCTTATCAATCAATTCGAATGAAGTGACTGAATGAATGAATGATTTAAAGTTTTGATGACGTAAACCGTTAGTGATGATAAAAATGTCAAACTTTTGATTAAATAGTTGATTTAGATGGTGGGTATGTTTTCTCTAAATACGATTGATATTTTATTTGAATAAATACTAAACACGTGTAATATAGCGAAATTCCACCTCGTGGTTTTACCTTTGGTCCTCCCTGTTCTCTAATGTAAAAAATTGTAGATACTAATATGTAATTCCAAGATATTATTATGTAATTAAGTGCGAATTTTAATCCTAATTTGTTCAGTTATTACTGCGTGATTAGCTAACAAACATGAACAGAAATTTTCGCTTCACACTATTAGCATCAGATGGTTTATTGACTATATTTAAAAAATATTACTGAAGAATTGACAAGTAGTGGTGCTGGAAACATCGATAGGTAGATTTTCAACTTGATGGTAGTAGTAGCCCCTGTAAAGTACCATATCATGTAATTGCAGGCATCGAACCCTTGACCTACGCTGCAGCATTCGACGTCACTATCACTGAGATGTCATGGCCTAACGTGAGCTTATATAAATAAAAAATCATTTGTTTTTATCATCGTTACGGAATTTGGTTTAAATGTTCCTAAAAGATTTCGACTATAGAATAGAAATTTAAATTTGGATTTTTTTCATTAACAGGCTTATGCGCCAATTCAAGTATTTTCTTACATTGCTAGGACCTTTTGTAAGTGCGACGATTTATTTTAGGAATATTTTTGTTTTGGGTGGCAAATATGTACAAATAATTATCATCAGATTTATTTCGGTGGTAATAAGATTGTTGTTAAAAAAAAGTACTTAAACACATGTTCCTTCTAGCTATTGAGGTTTTATAATCCTATATTTACCGGGGGCACACAGTATATAAATGTAAAATACATTATGTTGGAAAATTATTCTATTTGTGTATTTTCGTTTCATTGCTATATGGATTTGAACAATCGCAGGGGACATTCAAATTAAATACGGTAAATGCTTTACACTAAGAAGTATATTTAATTCACACGCACAAGTAAGTGCCATTACATCAAACCGGCAAGTAAAGACAAACATAAAGCGGTCCCGTGACGCGACGGGACCGAACGTGATAAAACACCTGCCGGCGCGAGGCGGACTTCCGCCGTAACCTTAACATTCTCGATTGCATAAACATAAAAGTTATCTCCTTACTATATTTTATTTATACATTGGCCAGAAACACGTGAGCCTGTTCCTGAGCCTTCTTCATTTTTTTCATTTCCTTCGAAGTCATATTCTCCTTCCTGAAAGAGCTAATCATCGTATGCAGTTTCCCCATTAGCTCCCCACGCGTCTTCTTTAATATTGTGTCGGTCGGACGCATTTTGATCAGCCTTTTATGATAGAACACCAATTTTCTGAATAGATGGACACCTCTGCCGTTTCCCACTCGCTCGCCATCATTCGTGTTCGCTCCGACGTTTGTATGCATCTTTTGTGCTGGAATGCTGTTAATTTTCATTACTTTATTCGTTTTTCTATTTAGTTTGTATGGGTTGTCTCTCTTTTTCTTTTTGGATATCGCTGGAGTTTGTCGAGAGATACGATAAATCTTTAGCAGTTCCATGTAGTCATCTCTGGGTATAGCGGTAAATACGCTGTGGTAATGTTGTCCGATCTCTTTGCGTAATTCGACCGGTATAGTTTTCTGCCTGGAATTCATCAGTTTCTCTTGGAACGAGTACAATTCGCTGACATGGCCAGTCCCATCGGCAAGTCCGGCTTGGCCGATGAGTACCATGTTGAGTTTCTTTAGCATATCGTTGATATGACCCTTGTTGTTCGTCAGCTGCTTAGGACTGACCACTTTCTGTGTCAGAAGCTGTCGGTGGCGATTCTGTAGGTATGTTAGCTCTTTGTATATCGCCTTGGGGTCTCCTAAGTCTTCCTTCAATGATTCGAGAGCTTTGTTAAGTTGCCTTAAAAGATTATTTCTATTCTTAGGTATATTATTCAAGGCTTGATCATTCCTGTTTAAAGTGTCCATTTCGTTATTCGATTTCATATCATCCTTGTTGAGTTTACTCCTAGTCCAATCCCTAAGATCATTTTGGAAAGACTCTTGACTGTCCACCTTTCCTTTAATACTCAAAAATGAATTTATGTCAGTGTTTTCGACAATAACACTGTGTTTATTTGTCGTTTCCTTGAGCCATTCCTGCCCTTCCTTGTTCTTGAAGAGATCAATGATTTCATTGGTGACGTAGATGCGTGCTGACGTCACAACGTCGCTCGTGTCGGATACTTCGTTATCTTGAATCATATGACCCTTATTGTCATGGTTCGTTGAGAAAAGTGGAATGAAATTGGGTGCCTTATCCATACCGGTTACTTTATCGGCGGGTATTTTAGCTTGATTCTTGTGCTTGTTACCGTCGTCTTCTTTGCTCACCGACGTTTTTCTTTGGGAGGTATTATTTATGGGGCTCTTCGTGTTGCGACGCGCGTCGTCTTCTGTCATTGAGACATTCCTCTTCTTACTGGCATGACTTTCGTGAGCGGTAGGCGACTTGGATTGTCGTTTGTTTCTGAGCTGTGTTTCTCCAGATGCTGTTAGTTCTGGAGTGTTCTTATACTGAGGCGGCTTATTTATCTTGTTGGCGTTATTATTGTCTCTGTTGACTGTCGCAGGGTAGAACCGACGGTAGAAGTAAACATATGGTGAGTTAATGGGCAGCCCCGAGAAAGGCAGCGTGATTCGGCATGTGTGGACGAGGTGGCCGCGCCTGGTGCAGCCGCTGCAGAACAACTCGTGATGTTTCTTTGTTTGATGGCATTGTTCCAGAGTTGTGTTGTTGTCAATCTGGAAAAGAGACAAAATATGTAGATGAAATTATTAACAGGCTATGCAGGCTTTCTATTCATAAATGTTGTAGCTATCTCTGTCGGCCTTGAGAGGAGCGGGGGCGCCAATGTGTAACCTGATTTAAGCCATTCAGCCGCCTAACTCGCTAGTTCATCTTTTTTATTAATTAATTAATTGAATTAGGATTAGATGTACTGTAACCAACGCAGGGTCTAAACTATAAGGTTATTAATTAGCACAAGGGTTCATTTTATAACGTAGGGAGGCACTAAGAAAGTATTTTTGAAAATTCACCCCCTAAGGGAGTAAAACGGAGTGCAAATTTGTATGGAACAACATGTTTTGTTGGTCTGAGCCACTTCAAATTAAACCCGGGTGAAACCGCGGGGGACAGCTAGTATATTATATTTCTTCTAATTACATACCTACTCATATAGTATTTACACCCAGATATAGAACAATTAAACATATTCAAGCACACAATAGTAGATTGTATCATAAGGGAGCAAAATATTATTTTTACGGCGAGGACGTCTTTTTGAATCCAGAGCGAAGTGAGGGATTCTTTAGTTGAATCGTGAACGTAGCGAGGGATTCAAAGTACGTCACCCGAGTCAAAAATATATTTTGCACCCGAGTGATACACTCTACTTTTCATCACCATCTATGAGAAATTGCGCCTCATATTTTATTGTAATATTATTATTTAACAACTAAATTGAAATCAAATAGTATCTAATAATAAAACAACTAAAAACTTATACAATTTGAGACATTTTCGCAATTATGAAAATTTATTGTTACCGTTTTATTAGGAATATAGACATTTTTTTTATTCAGCCAGCGGCGCGACTATGGGCCGTCGTACCAGCCAGTCTTTATTCAAACAATATTTGCGTTCGATTTCTTTGGAGCTGAACACTTTAATGTTACAAATTCAAAAAGTGCGCGGCAAAGATAATTGCGGCGGACTTATAAAGAGGATTAAAAAAACCATTACTGCCCGCTAAAAGTTCCTTATAGAAAACACCACCTTTGGGTGCACTTAAAGGCGAACCAAGTTATCCTTTTCGAATAGATGGGATGACATTTTTTTTTTTTATTTGATCCATTGAATGTTACGTACGGTATTATGGTAACGGCGCCACAGGTCGGGACAGTGGCTGGATGGGTGGCCGCGCTGGCCGCACACGATGCACGTCACGGTGCCCCAGTTGCAGCAGTTGCGACACATCGTCGAGTACATCTGGTTTGGTGAGCCACACTGCAAAAAAATTGGTTAAAATTTATATTACTACAGCCTTGGTAGTTTAATGTTCCATTTCTAAAAATTGATTATTAAAAACATCTACTGAAGCCTGAGATTCAAACAATTCCACCAGATGGTAAGTGGTCACCGCCGCCTATGAATATTTACAACCTGAGACGTTAAATTTATAAGTCTCAAGAGCCTGTAATTTCACCGCCCCCTTACCTTTCTAACCAATTTGTGCGTTAAAAGATGTTCTAGATGTGAAACGAAATAAATATTGTTTTAATGTACCATACATAGCTTATGAAAAATTATAAAAATCGAAATTAATAAATAAATTTCATCACACCCAATACCCAAAAGATTATAGTAATAGTTGCAATTTTTGTATGTACCCAATAATGTGTCAATAAAGAATTATTATTTATTAAAAGAACTCTTAAGAGTACCCACATTTAAATGAAGATATTTAAATGCAGACGAGACATTGTCGCCGCCTCTCTAACACAACCAAATTCTGGCTTCGGGTAATTCATTTCTAATTCCTAGCCTAAATATAAATTCATGAACAAAGATAAAATAAGTATTTTTGGAAGGCATAGATAACCTTTTAGTCCTTTACATAGAAGAAGTTTTAAGTAATGAATATTGCTGATAACGGGATACAAAGTAAAGGAGCAAGAATGATAAAGCTCTGATAGCGCTACTTTGTTCATTGATACATTTCACAGACAACTTACATATTTAATTACCAACATGACATTGTCGCCGTATTTCGGACTAGTTACCAAAACCGGGCGTCATCACTACATAGTATAAAACAAAGTCGCTTTCTCTGTCCCTATATCCCTATGTATGCTTAAAAACTACGCACACGGATTTTGATGCGGTTTTTTTTAATAGATAGAGTGATTGAAGAGGAAGGTTTTTATGTATAATACATGTGACATCCCACGGGAACGCGGGTAAAACCGCTGGGGATAGCTAGTTTCTGATAAAGAAACAACAACTGGACCTTGTTCGACCTAGGAATCGTACCCAGGACCTTCGGTTTTTATGCCAAGCTTTACACAGTTCGACCACTATGCCGATTATGAAATAATAATTATATACTCGTATATCCCTCACACAAGGTGATCTAATCCCAAACTTATCAGAGCATGTACTATAAATAACCAGATAACTTTTAAGACACAACAAAAAGACATGTTCATGCACACAAATGTTTATCCAGGATGGGAATGGAGCCTCGAGTTATGATCCATTTTCGCGGGGTAAGTATTTGCCTATGTGCTATTCCAGTCTATAAACTACCTCTGTGCTAAATTTCAACCAGATCTATTCAGCCATTCTGGCATGATTAATAAATATCTCGGGACATTCTTTTACACATGGCCATCTGGTCCCAAACTAAGCAGAGCTTGTACTATGGAAACCAGATAGCTGATATACTACATATACTACTTTTTTTTTCTAAATGCATACTTATATAGATATTTACATCCAGACACAGAACAAACAGACATGTTCATGCACACAAATGTTTGTCATGGGTGGGAATCGAACCCGCGACCTTTGGCTTGGCAGTCAGAGTTGCTAACCACCAAGCCAACTGGGCTGTCAAAGTAGATTGAGAAACAAACATCAATCCATCCAAACTTTCACATTTATATTAATAGTAAGATTTATGAGACTGGCAACTCTATTTGTTAATCTCTTTGAGGTGTATGTCGAATAGGTTTCAAATTGATTATTTAATGATGATACAACATAAAACATTTTAGGCTTAATTTTACGCCCGACTTCCGAACTGGACGGAACTTCCTTTTGATTTGAATTAGTATACTTTTCAGGCTTTTACGTCTGGCCATTTATAACTGCGTGTGAAGGCATATCTAAATGAATTAGTTTTATAGTGTTGCCAATATATAACTCACATTAACGCATATCTTCTTCGGGCATCTCGGCTCGTAGTGTCCGCTGGAGCCGCACATGTAGCAGACAGGCGGCTTGAGGCGACACGTGTCGTCGCGGTGCCCCGTGCGGTTGCAGTAGTTGCATCTGTAAGGGCATAAACATATTATGTTACGTCTCTTTTGTTTATTGACGGAGCAGTTGGCTTTGTGGTTAGAGATCCTGACTGCCACAGTTGTGGGCGATTGCGAGTCGATTCCCACCCTGGGCAAAAAATAATAATATGAGAATTACATTATTATAGTATGTATTATAGTAACCTATACATGCTATATCTCAGTTAAAAAGGCAAGTTTTCAATAGCAAGATACACAAAAGGTATACTTATGCGAATGGTTATGAACTGTCAATCTTTTGAATCATTGAGAATAATTTGTACCATGAAATATTGTGTAATAAATGAGCAAGTAAATGACAATGTGGGAAGCCTAATAGATGTTTATTAGCAGTAGCTTTTGTGTGTACTTTCAACTACCTATGATGATGATTGAGATGATGTATTAGAAAGTGTTATTTATGATAGAGATTATAGATACAAAGGAGTAACCAAATATGTACTACTTGAAATTGTCGAGATCCAATAGGCCAGTTTTGACATACATATAAAAATATTAAAGAAGAATGAAACCTATGTGGTTGTGATTAGGTTCATCAACATAATCATACAGTTAAGGGAACATACCCATACTACGTGACTCATTTATTTAATAAAAGAGGTGCATTTTGTATACTTACGTTGGGACTTTCCTTTTGGAAAATGTTGACATTCGGTCTTTAGGGTCAATCATCCACAAGCTTTTGTCACCTAAAATATAATAATAATCAAATAAAATCATTATGTTAATTGTCATTTAACGATTTAACTATCACCTGATAATTTAGTAATGATCAGTCCTTAGTTAATTACATACAAATTATATTATGTAATCAAATTTGAAACAATTAAGGAATGTTTACAAGAATTGTACATACATTTAGAATAAATGAAAATTATACATATTTGAGGTCAATCACAATCCTGTCAAAAATGTTTTTTTATTAGGAATCAAATAGAATTAACTTACGTGACATATTTTTCTGTATCTCCCTGTGATTGAAATCCTCTCCGCCCCAGCTCTCATTGTAGAATTTCTCCATTTCTGCACGAAGAGTTGTCAGAGAGTACCTCCTATGCTTGCAGACATTGTTCTTTCCCTTCAGATTGTCAAAGTCGAGGTCTTCGTTTAATATAGCTGGTACTTTAGTCGAACCAAACTTTGAAGGACTACTTCGAGAGAAGTTCTCCTCTCCATAGTCTTCAGATTCCGTGAAACCAGTGACATTAGCCATTACAATACTCTCGCAAATTCCAGTTTCGTCTAATGTAATGTAGTTCTCATTCTCAGTCAAGTCAACAATAGAAACCGTCCCATTTGTTCTATTTGCTTGACCAGAATTGTCATTCTTTTTTGAACTCTTGGGTGTTTCCTGAAGTGTTTCAAGAGATATGCTGCTGTCAGAACTTTCAATATCATTATTTGGCTTGGATTTTGTGATATCTTTAGGAGGTTCCGAGTGACTTGAATCAGATTCGTAAACATCTGCACTTGGCAAACTTTTATGGGTCACAACATAAGAATTTCCCTTGTTTATATCAATCATAGATTGATTGCTGTCTGAATCGTAAACATCAGCATTTGGAAAACTTTTTTCTGTCACAACAAAAGATTTATTCTTTTGTTTCTTATTTTTTGCTTTGCTCTTCGGTGTAGCAAAACATTCATCGGCAATATTTTTATTTATTACAGATTTTTCTGGAGTGCTTGTAACAGCTGGTGTTGGTGTTACTGTCTCCTTGGATTTTTTCTTTTTCTTTTTTTTTGATGGAGTGCTATGATCAAGTAGGTCGGATCCATGAAGGCTGAAATCAAAACTGTGATTGTCTGGATGACGTGATGAGATGTTTAAAGCAATGCAATCACCACGGATGAAGTCGTCAGAAACTGATGATACAACAGATGGAACAGGGCTGGCGGACACCTCTCTGTCAACACTATGAGGTTTATTAAATGTGCCCGGTTTTGTGTTGCTTTTAGTTGGTGTATCTGACTTCACAACTTGCAATTCATCTTCATCTGAGCTTTCTATAGTGATGGTTGGTTTTGGTGGCAGTGCAACTTCAATGACCTCATCTTCATCACTTGATTCCAGCACAACATGATTATCCATTTCATGATCCAATATTTCAATGGAACTCTTAATATTCTGCGGAACTGGAGACTGTAATAAAGAGAGATCGAGGGTGGGCGGTGCAATGGGAGAGACGCATTTCTCTGCCTTTGGTTTCGCATTGTTTATAGTGGCAGCTGGAGTGATTTTGTTGTTGTCAGCGGGGAGCGGTTCTTTCGGAGCGTTGACCTTCTGATTGGGCGTGATGTGCTCGGTGCTGGTGCGCCAGTATCTACGCATGGTGCTCCGTGGTGCCATCTCAAATAACCGTATGTTTTCCTCATGCTGATTTGATGTTATCAAGTTATTCTGCGTCTCATCCACATGATGTAGCATAGCATACAGCCTCTCCTCCAATTCATTCTCGTTAAGTTCCTAAAAACACACACGATTGCAAAATAACCACGCAATTACAATGCTTTCATTTTATAGGTACTATTGTGACACAACAAAAATATGGTAACCTAACAACCCACCTCTTCCATGTTTCAGCAGCGAATTTGAAATAAACAAAACCTCACACGAACTGAACATAATCGTAAATGGTATTTGGAATAATAGTTAAAGTGCCGAGAGCATTACGAGTAAATAAAAAGGGATTTTTGTTGTTACGGACACGTCCAACACTCCATTGCGAAAGGTGACAGCTCTAGTTTGAGGTTGCCAATGTGAACTGAGAATATTTCTACAATATATATTTACCATATTTTGCGATTGCAACATCGATGTTAATTACAATTAATGTCGTTTGTAATAATTATCATCCAGCTAGCCTGCTAGCAATGTTCAACAACAAATAAGATATCTTTGCCCAACGAAGCTTTGACTTACAAAAAAGTTAAACAAATTTTTGGTAACAAAAATGGTTTAATTATGAAAATTATTTAAATTTATAATTTTTGTTATTTTTTTTGGTTGATAGCTGTCCTCCGCGGTTTCACCCGCGTTCCTGTAATCCGCGAATTGTGATACGCGCGCAAACCACTAAAAAGGAATATTTTTATCTCGTTTTATATATTTCATTGATGCTCCGCTCCTATTGGTCGTAGTGTGATATTATATAGCCTTCCTCGATAAATGGACTATTCAACACGAAAAAAAAATTCAATTCGTACCAGGTCCTGAGATTGGCGCGTCCAAGCAAACAAATAAACAATCTCTTCAGCTATATATATTAGTATAGATGATGAATCTCTAAACTCGGGAACCAACGTATATACTATCGCTAGCATGCTATCAATTTAGTTTTGCCTTTGGGAACTATTATTTGAAGAATTGATTAGAGGAATTCGAGCTTTTTCCATAACCACATTTATAGGAGCCCGCGAAGCCCAACAAGAATATGCAAAATATCTACTATATTCTATTCTAACAAGACTTTTCATGATAATACCAAACTCATGTTCATGTTCAGTTTAGACCCGCGGAGGGCATTTATTATTTAATTTTGTAGGCAGGATAGACTAGGTAGCTTCACTTTGACCTTAGATGTTCATTTCAGGATATTGACGCCAATTTAAGTCATCTATGATGACTTTATATGCATAATAGTCATAATTCAAAATACCTATATCGTGCGAGTTAGGTCCGTTGCTGAATATAATTATAATTTGTCTATGAAAAGGTGATACATAGGTGTAAAAAAAATAAACACGCCAAACAAAAACATCGTCAATTATATATAGTTTAATTTATTTGAGATAAAAAGACATAACATATCACATATAGTTAATCACACTTTAAATATAGCATTACATCTTTGTTTGAATTCGTAGGTAAGTTAGGTAGGTACATATAATTAAGATAAGCTCTATATAAATAGGTACCTAATTTGATTAATCAATTAACGTTTAGGATTATCATAAACAAATATAATTAATATCCTAATAATATGTATCTACAATACATCATTACATAAAATAAAAATTACAAAATCACGTTATTATTTTTAACCATCTGTCGAGGTATTCCCCAAGTCTGTGCGCTGCGTTCCTGAAAAATAAAAAAACAGTTTTTTTATTTGGTTTCTGATAAAGTACCTATAAAAAAGTTCTGTGGTTTTGATTGAATGAGATTTCAAAGAACTAAATGATTGCTAACCTCATAGAAAACCTTGTATCACAATGGGTGCTGTCACATGGCACGAGCGCAGTGACCACTCGCTCCGCTGTCCGCTCCGCTCCGTCACATCGACCAACCCATATAGGATCACAATGGGAACTGAAACAATTCATTCTCTACATTATTTTTAACATTAGTAGTACATATTATATGACTATCATTATTTTTTATACAACGAAATATTATTAGCGTTGGTTTACTTAGTTGGAAGATATGTAATTATCTCCAAAGATTCTTTATCTGTAATGGTCAAAGTGTACAGCGTTCCTTATAGCTCTATCTGAAATCACAACTAACTAGGTACTTACACTTTAGCTACGTGTTGCAGACTCGCTTGGAGGACCGCGTCGAACGCGGCACTCGCTCCGCTGAACGCGCTGCTCGACGCTCCCGCCTCTGCTCCTAAGCACGCCCACGCTATGCGACCGCCGGGTCTCACTTGTGTTGACAGAGATTCTAGTAACTGTTAAACAAAAATTGCATCATATAAATAAATATTTATATTTTTGCTTCATTGGCATTAGTATTAAGCTCGACTAGGGAATAGGAGGTTTCAGTATCTAAATGAATGTTCCTCTAAAAATGATTACATGTCCCAAATTGATAAAGAGAGACGACGACAAAGTTAACCACGGTCTCATTGGGCTCTAAATATTTTCGGTGTGGATCTCATTATGGAAACCTTTGCGGTTTGCCTACCTCATTGGGGATAATGGGCGTGAACACATGGAATTATATATTTAACTCCCTTCATGCCAATAGAGAAAATAATTTTATTATTTCTTTGGGACCTTATTTTGTTAAAACGTTTATGTCAGTAAATAAAGAAGGATATAGTTACAAACGTCACCTTTAAATTATAATATACATCTTCAGAAACCAAGCTTGACATTCCTTCCAAGCCGTCTGTTTTAGGTTCCGCTCCGATTACAACAAGTGCGTCGAATTGTGCATTCGCTGTATTTTCCGCTTCAGCGCCCTCTCCGCTCGTTACGTCGCCCATCACTGTGGTCACGACGCAGCCTTGCGACTTCAATTGCCTCTTCACTTCTCTTCCTAATAAGTTAGTTGTATTTGTTACCTGTAATTTATCTTTGCTTATTACAAATATAGGTGGGGAAATTGCTATTGTTTTTATTATTAAAGAAACCAACAGCAATTTTACAGAACATAGTAATATAAGGTATTTTTAAACCCCGATAAAAGACGAGGGGAATTTGATGTCTGTCTGTATATGTGCTTTGTAGCTCCCAAACGGATAAACCGATATCGATACGGTGTATACGTCTTGTAAAAGTGAAACAAATAAAAAAATAACAAGTTGAGGTATATTTTTAATATCTACATAATTTGAACTCTTTGGGGACACAAATTACGTCTAGTATTTCTGACATATCCCGCCTGAGCTCTAGGATTACTCCGACGAGTTTTCATTCCCATAGAAATAACTACTTGACTGTTTTCTACTTTCACCTACCAAGACAGTACCAACCGGCTGACGACTCCGATTCCGCTTGACTAGCCGGTTCCTCGCGGTGTACGCCAGGATCGCAGACGTGGCTATCATAAGCGACCCTCCCTCCAGGGTCGCGAGTAGTCGCCATGCCAGTGCTGCGCCACCTTCCACGGCCTCTGACATGGCTCCTGGAAAGAAAAAAAAGAAAATATTGAGTAAAAAGGTCATAAAGCGAACGGGTGACTAAATGGTTGGCGTGTACCATGTTCTTTCTTTTTCCCATTGATGATGTATGGCCGAAGGTGTTAAGCACCCAAAGAGGGGAAATAACTCTAGTTCTGCTGTCGGGACACACTAGCAGGTCCTTGGCAACCTTTTCTATTTGAGGGTGGTAGCCAGACCGGTAATAGGTACAAAGCCCTGTTCCCTGTGTGAAGTGGGACCCAATGTAAATATTTTGATGTGTTCCAAATTCACGTAAAATAAACATATATTTTTTTTTATTATAAAAGATGTGGATTAAACTTTTCTTTCATTTGAATTGGAAATTAAATATAGATATCAGTTGGTAAATGACAGAGCCGTAAGTCGATTGGCTAAAGTTGCCTCCGTGAAAAATATTTTTTTAGGCTAGGGTAAAGCAGTTTTATTCGATTTTGTATCAAAGCGTATCAATTTAATTTTCTCTCCCATGTTCCCTATTAAATACGAGGGGACTATTAAGAAATTTTCTAAACTACAGTATATTTTATTTTGAAAATAAAAATTGCTCTAAATAATTGAGCGCAGACCGGCCATCTTTCTCGCCTCTCATCAGTCAACGACGCTACCAGAATTCGTCTTAATGGGCAATCTTACCACCTCCACCACATCTAACGACGATCTATTTATAAAATCATTAGTCTTTTGTTAATATTCTCTATTCTTTCTTTACCTTTAATTATAATAATTCTTATATATTTCCGCGTTGCATTAAGATGCTAACGTGCGATTTTAAAAGTTATTTCACACTTTTTATGATTCCTCTAGCCGGATTTTACAAGTCGCTTTAGCATCACAGAAAATAGAGGCTTATGACAAAGCGGGCAATTTTAGGCCATTAAAAGTAATGGTGTTTTCCATGAAATATACTCCGTTGAAAGATATACAAAAACTTTAAACGTTATTCCTTTGGTCGTTCGCAAAAAATGCGAGACTCATATCCGCTCTTTAAATGGACCGAGTTGTCTAAAGATAAGCATAACATGGGAAGATAACAATACAAAGTAGGTAATGTATGTTTTAGAACAAATATACAACCATAAATGGCCTTCAAAAATCTTTTTTTTTAACGGATTGACAGCTCAGTTTTTAGTTACGTCGTGAGTTCGAATGATAAACTTCAACTCTTGGTGAGGATTGCGGGTAAAGCCCCAGGATCGATTATTTATCGTTTAAACCCTTAGTTCCCAAAGTAGTCCAGGTGGACCCCCAGGGGTTTGCGGGAGACTTGAGTTTTGGAAATATAGTAGAAATGGGGGTGCGCAGGGGGTCCACCGGAACTAGCGAAATTTTGATAGTGGTCTATGAGAAAAAAAAGTCTGGGAACCTCTGGTTTAAACTTTTAGTAGGATAAATAATAATAAAAAGGAATATAGGAAATAAAGTAATTTGGTAACAAAAACGATTATTTAAATACAATGACAGCTCGTTGATGTCTTAACTACTGATATATAGAAAAAAAAACTGTTGTTATTTTTTTGTTTGTTGCAACACTAGTTTTGTGGTACATTCCCTACTTTTAATTCCTTCCTTAATTTTTTAACGAACGTTCATATTTTCATTGTGAAGTAACCGATTATAAGAAATTATTATAAATTATTAAGTACTTACTGTTCCCGTTAACGTGAAAATAAAAAAAAATATCCAGAAGTCGAAAAAATATATAAATCGGTCAAGTTGTTTGGGAGGAGAAAAAATACGGTGTGTTCTTAACACCGCAATTTATATACATTTAATGTTTTTATAATAATTATTCTATCTTATTCTACTATTTATAACTACACTGCAAAAGGTTTTGATTATGTTTGTTACTCTTTTACGCAAAACGACTGATCGGAATTGAATGAAACTTGGTACAAAGATAGTCTATAGCTTGGATGAACACATAGGACTTTTATCTCGGGAAAATGTAACATCCCTGATGCAGATTAAACCCTGAGGGACAGTAAGTAGAATAATAAAGGTAAAACAATCTAAAAGTATTGTTATAATATTTAGAAGTAATAGCACAAGTGATATAGAAACTCGAGGTTAGCAAAACCACGGTATGACTATCATAAAATAGAAATACGGTAAAAGTAATTTAATACTAAATTCGATGTGTCGAATGGTTGCCATTTAAATGATTTAGGTTCGATGATATCCTACTAAAATTATAAATGCAAATGTTTGTATGTATGGATGTTTGGTAACTACTCTTTCACGCAAAAACTACCAAACGAATTTGCCTGAATCTTGGCAAATATATAAAAAATGCCCTGGGATAACACATAGGATACTTTTTGTCTCCGACATACATATATTTACCCGAAAAACCGGAGGATTTTAAGATTTTATAAGAAATGTATGGTTACACACAAACTGTCGTTTTTTAATATAAGAATAGTTTAATTCTTAAGATTATAAGGATGTTACGCTTTTACGCAAAATCTACTAAACGGTTAGGAATCAAACTTGGCACATAAATAACATCTATATAAGTATGTATTTAGAAAAAAAAAAGTAGTATATGTAGTATATCAGATATCTGGTTTCCATAGTACAAGCTCTGCTTAGTTTGGGACCAGATGGCCGTGTGTAAAGAATGTCCCAGGATATTTATTTATTTATTTAACATTTACATTATCCTGAGAAAATATTAGATCCCTCGACAACGCGGGTGAAACCGCGGGACGGAACTAGCGTAGTAAGTAATACATTAAATATCCTATTTGTTGTTGATCAACACATAATTATTTTTATTCCGGGATCCTCGGAAACGCGGGCATAACCGCGGTACATAAGTTGTTTACTAAATGAAATCCAAGTGGCACTGCTTTTACTTGAATATTTATGTAAATAACGAATGTCTAGACTACATTATTGTATTAGGAAATTTACGTCATGCATTAGATACATTTTTAGACTAAGATTGTGCAACGTTAACTTACGTAACGTTTATTTGTATATATCAATGCATTTATAATGCACACATTTTTTTTTTTCTTGAAAAGGACGAAGGTATTAGCCTCAGATGGCTCTGACACCCTTACGCGGACAATATCGGTGAGCGCTTAGGGCTCTCAACCGAAAATAATGCACACAAAATACCTAAATACATATGTGCCAAGTCTAAACCAAATCTGTCCGGTAGTTTTTGCGTGAAAGAGTAACATACATAAAAACATTCGCATTTATAATATTAGTTTGATTTATCTAACGTTCGTAAATGCCTTATTCAAACAAAGTCTATGACTTGATTACACTACAAAGGGTAACAACACCTGGGTTAGTGCGTCATTGTTTTTTTTTTTATCAATACATCATAACACATGTCAAATGTCACAATTGATTGTTTGACACGACATTGACATTGTTATGTTACAAAATAGACTCGTTTTAAAATTAAATGTTTACTCACAGTTGATGACCGTTTAAATATGATGCGTCAGATAGCTTAGTTGTTAGATCCTAACTGTAATGGGACAGGTTGTGGATTCGATTCCCAGGCTAAACATTTCTGTGGATGCATGTCTGATTATAATTGTTATTATTGAATGATCATTAAATAACTTTCTCATTTTAATATTAAACGTTTATTAACTTTTAAAATCTTAATACGATTTCTTAAAATTAATGTTGACTATAATTTATTGTCTATTCTATCTATTTTTTTATTATCTTATCGAATCTTGTATTTCTCAAATGTTTAATTAATAATAATTTAGAACTTTAATTATTTATTTTTGTTATTGTTGTATTTATTATGATTATTTTTTGCTATCTTACCTGTTTGTGCTTTCTGTATGTCCTATAATTGAAGAAGCACTAAGTGTATAAACACTATTAGGTATTATTGTTTTAAATGTGAGGTGTATTCTTTGTTGGACATCCAAATAATAGTAGCTTCAGTAACTTTAAATTTGACCTTCATAAGTGCCTTCTGAGGGCCTAAACTGAATAAATGGTTTTGAATATTGAATTTTTTTGAATTTTGAATTTTTGAATATAAATAAATAAATAAATCAGGCAGGCAGTTGATACAAGTGATAAGTACCTATATACTGTTGTTCTTCTGATTGTTCTGTGTCTGGATGTAAATCGTATCCCACTAATATTATAAATGGGAAAGTTTGTGAGAACGGATGTAAGGATATCTGTTATTCTTTCACGCAAAAAAGTCTTAACAGATTTTGATGAAACTTAGCACATAGATAGTTTATAATCTGGATTAAAATAAATTATAGTTTATATCCCGGGAAAATGTAACATTCCTCAGGAACGTTGGGAAGAACTAGTATTAATAAAAGTATTTTGAAAAATTGTGAATCATATGACTTGAATCCATAATACAAGCCAAGTGTCATATTTAAACGATGTCCTAGAATATTAATTAATTAATAAACGTACTTATTAAATTAATAGTTAAGTTAAAGTAAGTAATAGAGATAATAAAGCTTCAGCAATGTAACAAACTGTTATAGTGTCAAGGTACGAGGCATAATTGCATTTGTGTTCTTTTTAACTTGCCCTACTTTATTATATAAGCTACGTGACATAAAGACTTGATATAAACTGATTGTTATCACCTATAAATTGCTAGTGTAACGACCATAATGTTCATGCTTACGGTCCGTTTTGACAGAAGAGGATCATCATCATCAGCTTATTTCCGTCCACTGCTGGACATAAGCCTCACCTATGGCACACCACTGAGCTTGATTTTCAGCTCTTTGTTTCCAACTGCTGCCAGCCAGCTCTCTATCTAGTTGGAGGGCGCCCTACACTACGTTTACCGAGCCGTGGTCTCCACTCTAGAACACGTCTACCCCAACGGTTATCGGTTTTATGACAGATGTGACGAGCCCACTGCCACTTCAGCTCGCTATATCGATAAGATAGGTTCTCTGGCGGATGACTTCATTCCGAATTAGATCCTTCAGAGAGACTCCGAGCATAGCTCTCTCCATAGCTCGCTTGATAAAAAAATATATCAGAAGAGAATGCCATAGAAAAATCAAGTTTATAGCTTTTGATATAAGGTTTATCTATTGATCCAATGGTTTCTATGATGAGGTTGATGAACCTAATCAAAACGCCATAATTTTCTATTACACTCTTAGCTGTCAACCGGGCCTATTAGATCTCGACAATTTAGTATAACAATGGAGTGCTATCAAAGTTCTCCCAATAAAATAAAA
Organism: Habrosyne pyritoides; assembly: GCA_907165245.1. Taxonomy (NCBI): domain Eukaryota; kingdom Metazoa; phylum Arthropoda; class Insecta; order Lepidoptera; family Drepanidae; genus Habrosyne; species Habrosyne pyritoides. The sequence continues at coordinate 2,895,498 of OU015587.1, read as the reverse complement.
CAGGGTGTGTCGTAAAGATTCACGATTGAAGTGAAACTTTTGTATTACAGGGAAACATTTTTAAAACGTTCACGATCGGTCCGGAAATATTCATAAAACCACCATAACTCTTTTTTTTAAAACGGCAGTGTACTTCATGTCTAGGGTCGATAAAGCAATGGCTATATTGCAAATATCCATAGACAGATGTGTCCACCAACTATCATTTGGACTGTTCGTTTCTCGGTCTACTGGCCATAAAAAAAACTAAACTAAAAAGATAGATCGTGATCTTGGTAAGTTAACACACACTTATTGCTAATGGCGATTACTTGAGAGGTATTTCTAAGGCATGTTGTGTCCAAAGTATTACACAGGTTGCCTCATGGAGCAACAATAAGAGCTCGGATATAAATAGTAAAGACAAACCAAAATATCTGTTGCGTTACGGAATTAAAAAACATTTTGCCCTGATTGTGTTTTACTATACTATTTGTAGAGTAAATACGTTACAGAACTTACAAATATGATATTACGAAAGGTGAGTCTTGTTGTTATGTAACTACAGTTCTCGTTTGAAATGGAATATAATTGAAAAGTAAAGGTGTAAATTAATGAGAATAATACTGGTAATTATCTCGCGTAAAATATAGTTTGTCATGGAAGCTAGCCTTAGCAAATCGCTACACTCAACTCTTTATAGGTATCTGGGTCATATATGACCATGCTAATGTTTGTAGCTTATTTTTTTATATTTGAGGACAGTATGGGTTTAAGTTTATTTGTTGTGTGTGGTGAGTGGTGGTCACCGTCACCTATGGACATATGCAACACTAGGGGCACAATGCACAACATCGTCAATGCGTTGTCAACCCTGACACATTGAGTTGTTAAGTCTCATGTGCCTGTAATTTCACCGGCCCTCTTACCATTCTAACCGAAATACAGTAATACAAGTGCACTGCTGCATCACCGTGGAAATGGGTAAGGTATTTTCGCGCTCTAGATATCTAACATCTAAAAAATAATAAATAAAATAGCTAAAGTGTTAGATATCAAAGCTATTTCCTTTTTTTTTAGTAAGTGCGTTAAATTATGAAATTTCTAAATAACATACGCTCCTTTACTTAATGCAAAGTAGAAGTACTTTCTAAAGAATTGGTGCTTGCGCATATTACGTTTAGCAAAAGAAGTAATTGAATGGACAATGTAAGGGAAATTTGCGACCATTGTTTGGTGCCATGACAATATTGTAATAACTGCTGTTTTTCCGTTTCCCATAAAGATATTACCATGGTTATATGCCATTTTCAGATTTTCCCATGGGAATCGGAGAAACCTTTAACAATTTTAAGTTCCTCACTAAATTAAGACTCTTTGGATTATTCTGAAATAAGAACTATTTGCTCAAATTTTTATTTAAAAAAAATGGCTGGGTGTGTCTATGAATGTTGTGTTAATAAATATATAAATAATAAATAAATAAATCTTATGTTCCTCACTGAATTGAGACTTTCTGGGTGATTTTGGAACAAGAAACTCATTTGCTTTCATTATTATTAAAAAAAAACTGGGTGAGTTATAGACACTGCGATATTAGCAATATTGACCATCAATTGTTTTTGCGAAATTTACGCAACAAAAAGACCCGCACACACAATATTTATGCAAAGTTCTTTGCGTGCTTTCGTCAATGTTTAAGATGAACCGCATTTAAATATTACACAATTTACTTTTAATTTTTAAGTACATAGTTATATTTGTTTACGCGCCAGGACTAAGTAATGTGATGGCCCCATAGATTATAAATGTATTTGTGTAACTGGGTAATAAACAAGTGTTGAAATTTGTAACTTGAAATGTCACGAAATAACAACGACATTGGCACAATAAAGAGTTACTTTTCCATTTCAGTTCTCTGTGGTCGGTAATTTTAGATAAGTTTATAGTTTTAGTTGAATTTTCTAACAACACTAAATACTTATTGTCTTGTAATGCTGAAAATTACACAACAATTCAGAAAATAAAAATTCGATACTAATTTGTTTATTTAACTAGCTGTCCCTCATGCTTGCACCCTATTCCCGAGGGATTTTAAAATTTCCCAGGATAAAAGCATATAGGTATGCTGTTCCAAGGCATGTTCTATCTATTTGCTAAGTTTCATCATCATACGTTTTACGGTTTTCGCGCAAGAACCTTCGTCTATACATCCACCCTAACAAACTTTTTCATTTATAATTTTAGTAGGATAAGCTTATCTCGCCTCATCTAATCCTAATAAATCTATACTAATATTATAAAGCTGAAGAGTTTGTTTGTTTCTTTGAACGCGCTAATCTCACTAACCGCTGCGCTGGTCCGATTTGTAAAATTCTTTCAGTGTTGGATAGTGCATTTATCGAGGAAGGCTATAGGCTATATTATATTTTCAAAAAAAAATTATGTATCCTTACCAAAAGTCCAATATATAACCCAAAGTGTAATATAAAAAGGAAAGATTTGTATGTAACTATGTTTGCTACACTTTCACGCAAAAACTACTAAACGGAAATGGATGAAACTTGGTACATAGATAGAGCATATCCTGGAATAACATATTGGCTACTCTTTATCCCGGGAAAATGTGATATCCCTCGGGAACGCGGGTAAAACCGCGGGGGACAGCTAGTATATTATAATTATTATCAATGAATGATGTCTGAGGGACTGATACTTGATATTCTATCCTTATTCCTCTAAATAGGCATAAAGAGGACTCACTAAAAATAAAGATGATATCATCAAACACATTTATTTTTCTAAGTACTATTTAATTTTCAATAACATACATAAATATTAACCATTGGAACTATACGGCCATTGTCTCCGAAGAGGTAGACAGAGGCATGCAAAGGTATTTAAGTTCCACTGATTAGCATTGTCGCCGTTTCTCACACATTACCAACTAAACAAAAAAAAACATTACAGTAGTGAGTCCAGGAAATTCAGTATCTAGTAGGACTTTGTACCAATGATTATGGAGCTCCGTAATCGAAACTATCGGATATCCGAAATAATTTCATATCCGTAACCGAGACTGAAACCGATGTAATAGTATTCAATATATCTGTATCCATATTCAAATCTAAATCCAGATTTAAATTTGAACTTCATAAGTGCCGTCCGCGGGCCTAAACTGAATAAATGGTTTTGAATTTTGTTTTGTTTTTTTTTAATTTTGAGCTGCTATTTCATACCCATAACAGCCCCGGTTTGTGCCACCAGATTAGTGTGGTATTATCCATTGCTCACTGTGAAGCCCTGGGACTTAAAATAATAAATTTTGAATGATAGTATCAATGTAGAGTCTGAGTGTGAAGGTTATGATAAATTATGGATGTAGTGTGAATGCGCTCTTGGCAGACATGTCGCAATGTCACTTAGCGTAAAAAATATTGTAACTACGTCATTTTTATTTAAATAATAATTATATAGGAACTTATCTATAAATAGATACAAATAAATAAAATTGGAGTGTTTGCTTGTAATGGCAAAATAAAAAAAGAACTTGTTTTAAATTTTTTGTCTATCTGTATCTTTGTTCCGTTTAAACTCCAAAACGACTGGACCGACTGATGCTATGACGAGTAACATAGTTTTTATCTAGGAAATGCAGGTGAAACCGCAAGAGACATATATTTACAAATAAAATTTAAGAGAACTATTAGAAAAAAAACAAGAGAAACAGAACTGAAAATGATTCTTATACCCACCTCGTCGAAATCGGTCCAGCCGTTTCGGAGATTCACCATAACAAACAGACAAAGCTTTTAAAGTTAGTTAGTAGCGTATTTACTTTCTAGTAAAAATCTATTATATTGACAAAACAAACATTATCGGAGTAGTAGAGCTCTTAGTGCAGAGTTCGTCCGGGGAAGTATACCACCACCTTACCCATTTCTGCCGTTAAGCAGTAGTGCACTTGTGTTACTGTGTTTCGGTTAGAAAGGTAAGGGGGCCGGTGAAATTACAGGCACATGAGACTTAACAACTTCACGTCTCAGGGTCGACAACGCATTGGCGATGCCCTTAGTGTTGCAAATGTCCATAGGCGGCGGTAATCACTTACCATCAGGTGGACCGTTCGGTTGTTTGTCGGCCCATGTGGTTTAAAAAAAAAAAAAAAAAGCAAATACTTCAATTATAATATTTGTATAAATTAACTAATACCAATTTACTCTTGCCCTTCGATTGGCAATATTGAGAAAGGGACACGCCAGGTAACTTATTCGTTTAGGCTGAGTAGATTTGTAGGCTATGGATCTATTTACGTTGGCTGGTCTTCCTATTGAACGGTTTCTATACCCAGATGCACGAGCAATGCAATCAACAAGTAATAACTTTGCTAAAATGAATGATTCAACAAATTTATTAATCGTTGTGTATGTTAGAGGTAGGTTTAGTTATACCTATACTTAAACAAAACGTGTGTCTGTACTTATGTAAACACGTAAGAAGTTATACCCGATATTATAGGTGAGAAAAACTGCACTAAAAGCATTTTTTACTATTGAGTCCGGAAATTGTAGTGTCCAAACTCTTTGCTCCTGCCATAACAATTTTTGACGTTGTTAGGTTATTATGACAAAAACATAACATCATTACTCACTCATTGACACTGACAGTTGCGATTTGTGCGATGTTCCGGAGAGTCCGTTATCAGCTAACTTCATCCGTGAGAATTTTGTGTTATACTGATGCACGCGCATATTAAAATTTCACTCTCATCATTTTTTCATAACGCGCCAATAGAAGTATAACTTCAAATACTGGTAGGTAGGTATAGTCACGAGCATAAATAGATAATAGATGACATACAGATATAGTAAAGTAGTTCTTAATCATAGGAACAAATACAAAAAAGGTAATTCTAATATGATTACTAACATAATTGCGGGGTATGACAAATGGACATTGCTTTTGCCATCGCTCTTAGTGTTCCGTAAAAAAAAAATCCCGAGTTCAGTGACTCACTTCCATGTTTCTGTGGTTAAAAAAAATATGGAGAAAATATTGGTAATGGGATTGAATATTGAAAGAAGGGTTTTTAGTTTGATTTGCCATGATGCTTTATCTCCATTGTTTTACTATGTAAAAATGAGGTATAAATTAAAATCATAATCAAGTGTTAGCTACTCAATATTGTTTATAAAAAGAAATTCGTACGGAACACTCCTTGCGTGAGTCGCAACTCGCACGTGCGTTGTATTTTATAGCAAAATTTTTATATCTGACATAACAATAAGATTTCCATCCGCCATGTCAAGCGGCGTAAATCTTCGCAGCGCCTGCGCAGTCTCGCAAAACACAGCTATTACACACACGTCACATTTAATCATTGTTTTATAAACTAGTTGCCAACCTTGCTAGGGTTCACAAGTTCACATCATGTTTCTTAGAATCTAACAAAAATAAATATCTATATAGGTACAAACATAGAATAAATAGGCAAATACAAAATAGTTATGCGCCATTTACTCTTTTATTTGTTTGTTTTTGACAAGCTTTAGTGCTACCATAAAAAATAAAAGTTTTTTTCATTATCTGTTGTATTTCAATTCAGACCTGTAGGCGAATACTAGTTATATGCAAAAATTCCCTGAACACTACCGGATCCTTAACTAAGCAGAGCAATGGAGACCAGCTTATCACCTAACTACACCCACATTTTTATCGTAATATATTTATTAGGCACTAGAGTCCCGTGCGGTTACACCCACGTTCCCGTTAGGGGTAAAAGGTTGTCTATGATTTCTCCGGCTCATAAATCTTCTTTATCAGCAAAAATTCAGCCCAATCCCGATTATGATTAAGGATCTATTTGAAATAGTCAAATAGATCCTTAATCATCTATAAGTTCGAGACCATTATCTTACGATTCAACTTTCCCTTTGCTGATGTTATCTTCTCTCAAATGGACTATTTCCGATTCTATTCAGAGTAAGAGTTCGTAGTAGGTCCCCACGTCAATGGTAAAATAAATGAAGTTTAAAAGCAATAAACTACGCCTATCTTATCTATGCCTGTTGAATACGCAGGTATTCACTGCATTGAAAACCCTATTTAATTTTAATTGTATGGCGTTGAATTCGCATCGTTATCGCAATGAAGGAGGTATTTATTAATTCTCTGCTGCAACACAGGTGCAAGACTCTATGGTATGGATTTAAAATGAACGGAAGGCAATCATCATACCTTTTTGCTAATTGCGACTATTTTTTTAAAGTTCTTTTTTAACTTGCAATTACTTAGTTTACTTGGGTCAAGTTTTGCAAGGTGAATTAGAACATTCAGAACCACTTCCTCTTATCCAGCGGAGTTGAAATTCAAGACATAGGTACAATGCCTTGTTATGGCAAGCGCGTTGTGATTCTACAGCCAGGATTGGCTTTGGACGAAGGAACTCCTCAACGGTTTACAGCATAGACATGAAATTTCGTAACATTTAATTTTGATTGCCTTTTCTAAATAAGAGTTAAGCGGTCCAAAGTCAGGTTAAAGGTTATAATCTAAGTAAAGTAAAACAAATGCAGTTTTCTCGACAACTATTTAGAAATTAACTTTTATATCTATGGGTAAGTTATTTCTTCCAAGGCAAGCCCTAAACTGGAATCCCCAAGGAAAGCGGAAACGTGGCCGCCCTAAACAGACCTGGCGACGATCACTGCAGAAGCGAAGGCGATAGGAATGACCTGGAGCGAGGTAAAGCGGGAAGCCCAAGACCGTTCGGGATGGCGACGTACTGTGGACGCCCTCTGCCCCATCCTGGGGACATAGGACATTAAGTCAAGTCAAAAGATATTTATTGCTTTTTTTGTAACATATGGGCCGACAAACAAGCGGACGGTCCACCTGATGGTAACTAATCTCCACCGCCAATAGAGATTTGCAATACCAGAAGCATTGCCAAACCATTGCCGACTGAGATGCAAAGATGTTTAGTCACACGTGCCTGTAATTTCACCGGCCAAGTCCGGTCACAGGACAAGTGCATTACTGCTTCACGGCGGAAATGGGTAGGGTGGTAGTAGGTACATCCTGGACAAACTGTATTAGAGAGAGCTCCAATACTCGATGTTGTACATGATTTACTTTATACTTGACATTTCTCTGTATACATAGAAATCTGTAGACCGAGATTTTTAACCGAGTAACCACCATTTTCACCACATGTCACGTAGCGATAAATTATAGTGTATCTAGAAGGAGCGATTCTCTTCGGTGATAATAGACAAGGATAATATTTTTTTTATTAAAATATGCTAACTATTTTGCGTTTCATACGAGCATACTGGCAGTTAAAATAATATATGCAACAACGTCAGGTTTAGTGCATTAATGTCTAATATTTTATTAGCATTTAACGTTAGTTCAATAGAGGTAAGGTCAGTGAACCCTTCGCCTTGTAAAGTGAGAGCTAGGCTAGGCCGTAGTGCTAATAAGGTCACTGCTATCTAGGTATTAAATAAATCCTATATTTTATAAGAGTAACTTCTGTAACCTCGCTGAAAGGTCGTAGGACGGCTGTAACTAGCATCACCTGTGAAGAGGGAAATATCAGAGGTTTCTGATTTTGTTTTCAATTTGAAATTACAAAAAGGAGGCGAGATTTAAATTGAGACTATATTTGAAAGCAAATGTCTTTCTATTTCTATTTTTTTATAACAAAAGAATAAATTATGTTGAGCCTAAAACGACCTATTCCGTATTTATGGTTTGAAAGGCATCAATGACCCTTTATCATCTCTTCATAGACAACAATTTCAAGTTAATGTTAAAACTTATTTTTTTAATTTTGGAATCAAAAATGCTCTACTTTATTTTGTAGTTTATAATTTCTATTCGAAATGCCGTTCTAATTTATAGGCTGATTTGATTCTCATAAACACATACAAAATGTGTTAAGTACACACATAAAATTAACAGTTTCATTCATTAGGTATTTAGTCATTCTTTAAGTACCTAATAAACTCATTCGCTAAATATAATGTTCATGTAATCTTTACATAGTAGAACACAAAGTCGCTTCCGCCGTTTGTACGCTCAGATTTTTAAAAACTAAGCAACGTATTTTGGTGGGGTTGATGAGGTTTGTATGTATGCTCATCTATACTAATATTATAAAGAGGAAAGATTTTTATGTAAGTATGTTTGTTACTCTTTCACGCAAAATCTACTAAACGGATATGAAAGAAACTTGGCACATAGATAGAGTATGCTCTTTTATCCCGGGAAATTGTGATATCCCTCGGGAACGTGGGTAAAACCGCGGTGGACAGCTATATCCAATATAATAATAAAACTGTATAAAAGCGAGCCTAACTCGCGCACGGGGGTTTCTTACAAACTTGTACGTCCATCGGGAATCGAATGTAAATGAAACAACCTTACATTAATCAAGAACACGAAAATACTATGTCGTATTGAACGACAAAAAACTTTGTAGTTGAAAAAATATTCTCCCAATCATCGATATACGTCACAGTAAATTCCCCAACAGAAAATTGAAGTTTGCAATTGCAATATACTAAATTATATACCTAACTACAAATTCGAGGTCATTGAAGTATCGAAGTATTTTGATTTATTACCTCGTGTCAAAATTTGCATCATAAATGGCAGTATTTTTAGGTTGCACTGATTTTGAAGCTTGATTTGTTTACAGCTCTATTAGTAAACTAAAGTTCTATGGAAAAAGGGTCTTGACAGACAAACAGCTAGATGCACAACGTAGTCTTTTCCGCCATTAGCAACCTTACCTCTCCATTAATTTAATTCATCATAATCATAGACAAATCTATAATTGTTACTTAACAACCTGTGTCAGTGGTTTTGTACAGGTGTAATATAGGTATACAAATACACATAGGTACATACCTAGGTCATACATATTATAATTAGTCGAAGTATGATATTACGTTTGTAATAATAGACATTTATTAGAACAGAGTTAGAAATTTTAAATTGGCATGCTTACACAGTGATCTGATGAAACTTTATTTGGAAATATTTCAGTTATTATATTCCTTTTTTAACTTTTTTTATGTGTCTATTGTGAAATTGTGCAAATGGTTGTTAGGGTTGTGTAAATATTTTTTTCACTGTAAGTACCTGAGGGGGGGGGGGTTCATATGTTAATTTATATATTCCAAATGGATATAGGCTATGTTATAGTCCCGGGATTAATTGAATCCCACGGGAATGTGAGTGAATTCGTGGTACGAAAAAGTTTGTACAATGATTTATTTTTTTATTTTTCGAAGTCCTGTACATGTAGCATTTACATAGGTATAGTTTATAGCTATCTAGAACACAGGTAAGTATTATATAACTTCAAGTGTGTATGTTTGCTCGCTTGTGTCCTTGCATGCGTGCGTGTTTGCATGCATGCGTAAACTTTGTTTGTTCGTTCATTTGCTGCACTCGTCCCAAATATTTACATTTATTTTGCACCACACTGAAGGTAACTTTTAACTAAAGCAATTTTTGAAGTTATAATTCTTTAAGCGCGTTATGAAAAAATTATGAGAGTGAAATTTTAAGATGCGCGCGCATCACTGTATCACATCAAAGTAACAGGTTGAAGTTAGCTGATATCGGTCTCTCCGGAACATCGCACAAATCGCAACTGTCAGTGTCAATGAGTGAGTAATGATTTTATTGTCAATAATAAATTTATAATTATTAAGGTTATAATAATTTAATTAAATTCTTCACGGCAGATGGAGAGTTACGCAGAGATCTAAGTACTAAGATCATCATTCCACGGACGATATTATAAGAGCCACCGTGACATGTGGAGGGGGCAGTCGTCATCTCCCGGCCACATTGCTTATTCCAGGGTATATTCTAATTTCATCTTCAGGTATTTCCGACAAAGAAATGTCAATTGTGCCTTACCCAACCTGGGAATCGAACCCAGGACATTCGATCTCTGATCCAACTCTGAGACTCTTTACGATTATGTAAATATTATTGTAAAGGTAACTTAGGTTTCCTATTCATTCAACTTAATCTTATTCACAGAGATTATAAAAACGAAGGCAATACTGAGTCCACTTTTGATCCCAGTAATGATCCATTTAATTAAAATAAATTTATGCAGTTTTCTTTTAAGAACGTAAACCCTCATCATATTTCTACTTATAACAACGATTATGATCATCGTATTATGATTTATTCCTAAACTTATCTTGATCTTAATTTGTTAATTATATAAAATACCTAATTACAGTTTTTATTTCTAGGGTTTGCTTCCGAAACTCATCAAGCTCACAGCTGAAAATATTTCAGCTTGCATATTAACATAAGTATCTAATATCTTAATTGAAAGGCTTTATTGTACATTATTTATTTTGTACAAACTACAAACCTTCACTCAGGATCACCTTCCCGAAATTCATCACACACTGACTAATATTATCTGAACAATCTTGCTGTAAATAGTCATTATAGTCGATTAAAAAAATTATACGTCGCAACACTATTTCATTAATCACAGGACGCGGTTATCAAAGCCCGGAAAATTAAAATTAAAAAAACTCTATGTTCGAAAATGGCAGCGATCGATTTTTAAAGGTGCGTTCCGGATCGCGGTCGAGTAACAAATGCACGTTGCGGCCAGCGACATTTTCTTTTCATTGGCGCTGCATTTACAAGCGGTAAACTGACTCACCTTGATTTTCCAGATCGTGTATACAATTTGGGTCGGCAGGTGATCATTGATTATTTGCTTAAAGTACTCTTGGTACTTAAGCACCTACTAGCGTCTTCTGTTTCGATTCAGGTTTTGTATGGTTTCAGTAGCTACTAAGGCTTACAGTGTATGACATAGTCTTCTGTGATTCCAATAAATCATGTATATGTTAATAAAAAAATGTCTTAGATTATTTAAAAGAATAAAACTATCTCAGAAAACATAGCTCATTAATCTGTGGGTTTTCCACTGAAATGATCGGGGCATTACATGAATGAAAAAAAGAGTCGGACAACCAACGACCCACAACCAAGTGCCAGTTGAACTCGAGTGCGGTGGGTGCTGCACAAAAAAATTATAGCATTAAAAATTTTATCAAAGTAAGAATGAATATGAAAAATCATTAAGATTTCTTTTGACTAGGCAGAAGAGCTATATATTTCTTTTAGATCTTTTGAATTACTCAAAAATCGTAACATATCGAATCTTTATTTTATTGTCAAACATAGATAGTTAATTATCTATCGTCTATCACCTGATTATTACGGTTTGCAAAAATCGAAGATAAGGAAACGGTGATTTTATAAATTTTTGCTCGCATAAATTTAATAATAATAAAAGCTTATATTTAAGCAGCTCTGGGAGTCAGACAGATGAAGTCGCATCATAAAGGTTCCTTCTAACCTCAAACCACAATATCACTTACAATGATGAGATAGCGGTAACTCTATTTATAGTAAAAAATCGGTACATGTTTTCCCATATCACTGTGAACTTACATTTAAATAACGAACGACTCATCCAACCGAACGATGACTGTGCAAAATTAGCTTGCCAGTAGAAAAAACAGAGGTCATGTATACTTTGGAAACCTTTGAACCTCAAAACAAAGTATAAAACTAATCCTTTATCCATTTAAAGCTGCTGTTTTTGCTAGTCTGCGTTATTCGACGTGACCTCTAAGAGTTCAAGACAATGATGGGAAATACCTAAAAAGATTTGATTAGATTAAAATCTATAAGTAACGAGCAATGTTTAATTGTAATATGTCATTATACAGTATGTAACAAAAACCCTGTTATTCCTTTTAGGAACGTTATACATTACCTACAAGCACACCATTAATGATATTAGAATTTAACAATTATAAACATTGGCTAGTACAAAGGTCAAAATCAAATAACTATTAAAATCGACACATTCAAAAAAATGTTTAGATTATCTGATTTTACAAATACATCTTTATTTCGCTAAATAGCCTACGAGCTCGGCGGCTTTCTTTGATGCGACAGAAGATGCCGCTAAAACGTAGGCGCGTGCCTCGTATCCCTGCCACGTGCCTTCCTACCCCTTTACCCCACCACCCGACGCCCTGCGAATCATAAGCGAATTCCTTAGTCTCCCGCGCAACTTACTTTCGAACGGTTGTTATTGTTGACCTAGTGAGTGACTTGTGTTTTTTTTACGTAAGATCACCTGATCTGACGCCCTTCGATTGTTTGCCTCTGGGGTACTGTTAAGCAACAGGTGTTCAAAAAACCGTGTGATACGGAGGTCGAAATGCGTTCACGCATAGTAGCAGCATTTGACCACATCAAGTTCGATAGCTCCATTTTACAAAGCGTACGAGAAAATATTATTAGGCGTTGCAACAAATGTGTCGAGGTACAAGGTGGTCATATTGAACAGCATCTCCGTGGCCGTCTAGTAGACGTTATAATAAATTAATACAGTAAAAGCTCCGTATTCGCGCTTCCTTCATTCGCGGTTTCACTATTCGCGGATAAAAAAAATGCGACTCAATTCCTATATTCGCGTATAAAGATTTCTTTATTCGCGGATCTAACCTGTACATAGGTACATGCATACGTATGTATTTAAAAAGGATTCGGTATCCTTTGTAAACGCGACGTCAAATGGACTAATAAAAAGGTAAAATATACCTTATTACAACTACGCCTAAAGTATGTTGTAAATGATATCGTCGCTGTATTGGTTCCACTTTTCCATTGACATAAGCCGCCTTCGCCACGGTCGGTTTTTGAGAATGTACACAAACAGAATGTTTAAGTAAAGCAACATATTAGACGTTCAATATGGTCATAAACTACTAATTGTAGTTTTTTTATATATTTGTTTTTTTTATTTTGTCACCTAGGAACGTATCCCCTACAATCCCATATAAATTACCATTCCATATACACGGTTTCTGTATTCGCGGCATATTAACGGAACGTATACCCCGTGAATAAGGAGCTTTTACTGTACATTAAAATGCAAGTAGGTACTTAAGGTTTTGTGTGACAGACGCGGGGACTTTATTTTGTTTATGTAAAAGTGTTAAATGTACTGATAACAATTATCAATTGTGCATAAAAATATCGTGTAAACCAACATTTTCAAAGATTCATTCGTTAAAGTGATAAACAACAGCTGACAAAGTCGTGAACTTGTGTAGAAAAAATAGGTAGATAACCGGCGCGGCGCGGCGCGGCGGCACCGACAAAGAGAGGCCACTCTCTTTGTCGGGTCGGGTAGAACTTCTTCCTATTATTTGTGATTTCGGGTCATCGCTTCATGCAGAGGTAAGATATCAGAATAACATTACAAATATTAATAATTAAATATTTATTTTAATTATTTGTGTTTACAGTTTATTATAAATGACTTCCTTCATTACGTATGTATACCGATTCTTAAAACGTAGGTAGAAGGAACAACAGGGTTTTTGTTACATATTGTATTATGTCTAACATTTATCTAAACTTTTTGTAAGTACATAATTATCATTTACAAAATTACTGGCAACACAGCTCCTCACACAAATTTAACTATATATCTTATTATTGCATCTATAATTTAATTTAAAATTACGGACACGCAATCTAAAAAGTTGGAAGCTAGCCATGATGGCCAAGACTTTAGCAATATCATTTGGACTTTAAATTCTATACAATATGTAACAAAAACCCTGTTGTTCCTTCTACCTACGTTTTAAGAATCGGTATACATACGTAATAAAGGAAGTCATTTATAATAAACTGTAAACACAAATAATTAAAATAAATATTTAATTATTAATATTTGTAATGTTATTCTGATATCTTACCTCTGCATGAAGCGATGACCCGAAATCACAAATAATAGGAAGAAGTTCTACCCGACCCGACAAAGAGAGTGGCCTCTCTTTGTCGGTGCCGCCGCGCCGCGCCGCGCCGGTTATCTACCTATTTTTTCTACACAAGTTCACGACTTTGTTACGGCTGTTGTTTATAACTTTAACGAATGAATCTTTGAAAATGTTGGTTTACACGATATTTTTATGCACAATTGATAATTGTTATAAGTACATTTAACACTTTTACATAAACAAAATAAAGTCCCCGCGTCTGTCACACAAAACCTTAAGTACCTACTTGCATTTTAATGTATTAATTTATTATAATGTCTACTAGACGGCCACGGAGATGCTGTTCAATATGACCACCTTGTACCTCGACACATTTGTTGCAACGCCTAATAATATTTTCACGTACGCTTTGTAAAATGATGCTATCGAACTTGATGTGGTCAAATGCTGCTACTATGCGTGAACGCATTTCGACCTGCGTATCACACGGTTTTTTAAACACCTGTTGCTTAACAGTACCCCAGAGGCAAACAATCGAAGGGCGTCAGATCAGGTGATCTTACGTAAACAAAACACAAGTCACTCACTAGGTCAACAATAACAACCGTTCGAAAGTAAGTTGCGCGGGAGACTGAGAAATTCGCTTATGATTCGCAGGGCGGCGGGTGGTGGGGTAAAGGGGTAGGAAGGCACGTGGCAGGGATACGAGGCACGTGCCTACGTTTTAGCGGCATCTTCTGTCGCATCAAAGAAAGCCGCCGAGCTCGTAGGCTATTTAGCGAAATAAAGATGTATTTGTAAAATCAGATAATCTAAACATTTTTTTGAATGTGTCAATTTTAATAGTTATTTGTATTTGACCTTTGTACAAGCCAATGTTTATAATTGTTGAATTCTAATATCATTAATGGTGTGCTTGTAGGTAATGTATAACATTCCTAAAAGGAATAACAGGGTTTTTGTTACATACTGTATATAAACTAGGGTACAATCTTAATACGTTGAATGACTGCGTATTTTATTTATGAATTATTTGAACATGCTGAAATGCGGAGGATTACGTTATGCTGGTTGGGCACTAAGACTTTGGGCTTACTCTTCTTTAGAACCATTTAATGTAGGTACAGCTTCAGACTTTATATACCTTTTCAATAACGGAAAATTACAATAATAGAGGTCTGCGGAGGTTTGCCCTTCATTAAAGGTGTCATTCAATGATACAAGGTTTAGTAGGTATAGTCATTATTTTTTAAGGGTTCTGTACCCAAAAGTTGAAGGGTTCATTTCACTTCTTTTTATGACACCAGATGTGTTTAATACGGGACCCTATTATTAAGGCTCCACAGTCCGTCCGTCTATCTGTCAGCGGGCTGTATCTCATGATGACTAGATAGATTGTTGACATTTTCAGTGTTTAGTACTATAGCCGCTTTAACAGTAAATAATAAACATAAAATAAAGTAATAATTGACAGGGGTTAACTTAACCTCTACTTAACCCCATACAAGAAACGTGGTTTTTTTTAATATTGTAAGCTGGTACGGAACACTCGCGTGGGAATCCGACTCGTAATTGGCCGCTTTTTTCGTTTGATTTGAAGATTTGTAGCTGATGATTTGTTGCACGTGGACTATTCATTCATTGAGCGATTAATCCTCTCAACATAGGGTAAGTAAAACAACTATGTTGAGGGACAGTATAAGTATTAGTATTAGGCTGGGGTCACCCAATTATGATGTAACCCTTAGATAAAGAATCTCTAATCTATTTGTTAAGACTACTTAGCAAGAAGGTAATATGTTTGCACCTGTGATTGGAATCCATATAAGTTATCCAGTTATAAGCTGATAATATTATGTGAAAGCCGAATATGTATTCTGTTGGTACATCTTACTATAGATATTAATAAACTAACTACAGTCTCGCGGATTCATCCGCTATACCAAATAATCTATTGTATTCAGGGATAATAACACAGCCTATGGTATGTTACTTCTGGATAATCTAGCTTTCTAATAGTGAAAGAATTATTAAAATCATTTTTCGTTTTTAAAATTCGTCTATTTATTAAATAACGAAAATACATATTTACTTCTGGATAATCTAGCTATCTAATAGTGTAGGAATTATTAAAATCAGTTGTCGTTTTTAAAATTCGTATATTTATTAAATAACAAAAATACATATTTACTTCTCGATAATTTAGCTATCTAATAGTGGAGGAATTATTAAAATCAGTTGTCGTTTTTAAAATTCGTATATTTATTAAATAACAAAAATACATATTAACTTCTGGATAATTTAGCTATCTAATAGTGGAGGAATTATTAAAATCAGTTGTCGTTTTTAAAATTCGTATATTTATTAAATAACAAAAATACATATCTTTCGTCTTTAATATATTAGTCTAGATTTTGATAAATGTTGTTTTAGTGTAGTTAGTAAGCGATGACACCTTTTTATTTTGTCCGTGTACTTGCGTAAAAGCAACCAGAGGCTAATACCTTCGTCCTTCCTAAAAAAACACCTTTTTAAAAATATTTTTAAGGTTAATCATAAAGCTGGCATGAATACTTGTTCAAAACCCTTAAAACAAATAAAAAGAAAACCTTCCTTATAACACTTTCATAATATCCAAGTAGGTTTTAAACTACTGATTAATAAACACTTGTAGTCGCCGCCGCATAGCAGAATATTACGTATAAGAACCGGGATTTGCTATTACAGACGTTTACGTAACGGAATAGGGTCAGGTTGAGAAAGGCAATATCCAAGTTGTATAAGCGGTTAAGTCAACTGGACATTGTATATCCTGTTTGGAACACTCTCTATGTGAAATAGATATTGTAGAGTTAATAAAACTGACGTGAAAACGGTAACAAATTGAATTGTCGATTATATGGTTCTTCTCTGTTGAAGGCTGACTTCCGAACCAGTGGTAGCTTGAATAACTATAAATTTGACCTTCATAAGTGCCCTCCTCGGGCTTGAATTGAGTATATGGTTGTAAATTTTGAATTTTAAACTCTCTTAGGTAGGGGTGAAATTTCTAAAAACCACATTCTAGACATTTTTTTTCGGTTAAGACTATTGTGCAAAATTTCAAGTTTGTAGCCCTAGCGGTTAAGGCTCGTGGTAGAGGTAGCGGCGAAGAGAACTACCACCTCATCTTTAGGGGGCCAGAGACGGCTAAAGAATATACCGATGACCGTGCACTTTACATGTCATTTTACATAGTCACAACAAGTCACTAAATGGATTCTCAGGGATGGTTTGCGTTGGGCTTTGAAAATCTATAAAATGTAAACTGATAGTTAGGCTGAGTTTCCACTAGACATGTGCAAGGTATGGGATCGCTTCATATTCATAGTTTAGCCCCTCATAGCTCTTATAAAACGATCCGATTAGTGGTCTCACTGCTTAGCTACCTGGGACATCTCTGGTGAAAAAGCAGCCTTAAGGACTGATTGGATAGAGAGCATAAGTATGTACATATTACACTTACTGCTGCCATCACCTAAATTGCCAACGTCGGATAAAAACTTATAAACCCCGGACATTTTGGTAAAACTGGGTTTTCTTCCCAGACACACCAAAATAATATTTTTACACTTATAGATTACATCAATTAATTGTTAACTGCTTTATCTTCTACTCAGTCGGGATTCCCTTGACATAAAAAGGACTTTTGGAAAACCTTATCCGAACGCTTCCCGGACACCTTCTAAACTAGGATAAAGGAAGGATGGCAACCCTACGCTTACCCAAAGTGTTTGGGAACAGGAGAATCCGACTGACGATTTATACCTCTTTGAAAGTTGTCTATAAGACTGGTCCTTTGGGTAACAATATCAGGCCTGTTTGTAAAAGTAAAGTGCCCTTGTATTAAAATGTTATGGTAAGAAAGGAAAGAGGGCCGGTGAAATTACGCAACAAGGCTTCAGGGTCGACTACGCATTGGTGATAGCGATTGCCCTGTTTGGAGATAAAAATTGCTAACGGGACATAATGCTTAATCAAATGACTAAATAAGATACCTGATTAACTAAATAGCCCTCTAAAAAGACCTAAGGCTATGGACATTGATATCAGCAGATAGGTTGTACAATGGAACATGTCTGCGTGTTATGTCTGAGATCTATACTAATACGAGTATATTAATTTATAAATCTAAGATCGTTTTTAAAAAGAGTAATTGCTGAATTTATTGCCGGCTCTTCTCAGTAAAAACCAACCTTCTGAACCGGTGTTAGAGTTTGACTATTCATATGTGCTTGTAAAGGCCTATTTGAATTTAAAAATTTAAATCATAGAGGGGTAAAGCTTGTATATTTGTATGGAGGTGTCCTTAACTGATAGAAAGCTACGCTATTCTCGCGTGACCTAGGCTATGTTATAATTCTGGAATACACTAAATCCCTCATGAACGTAGTTTGCCGTAAATACATACATATATAAATACAAGATTGTATTCAAATTACTATAACTATATACTACTGTATATCAGTTATTGGAAGTTCATTGTACAAGTACTGTTCAGTTTGGGATCAAATGGTCGCGTGAGAAGACCATCACAGGATATTTAAATATATGTCCATCACAATTCATGATTTTTTTAATCTAATCATCGACAACTGCATTAACAGAAGGCGCGCTTTCAAGGCGTCGCATAAATTTGTAATCACTGTGATTCTGTAAGGTAAATTACACTAGCTCGACGATTGTTTGTCGCGGCCTTTCTGCTCTGTCTCTTTTGGTAACGGTGCCATCACGTGAGAGGTCCACCATGCGATGCTTCGCTGCGCCGCCTCTCCGACGAAGTTTGCGTTAGAGAATGCAGAAGTAGATTGCAC
Organism: Habrosyne pyritoides; assembly: GCA_907165245.1. NCBI lineage: Eukaryota > Metazoa > Arthropoda > Insecta > Lepidoptera > Drepanidae > Habrosyne > Habrosyne pyritoides. Next base: position 2,876,798 of record OU015587.1, on the reverse strand, counting down.
AAGGTAGATTAGTGTTGCACAAAATGTCTGGAAAATATTATAATTAACTGCATCTAGTGTGGACTCGCAATGCAATGTCAGCCAGATTTAATTTATACGATGATCCAACCATTTTGAATGATAACTAAGTGAAAGTAAACCAGAAATACGAGACAAAAGGTAAACAGATTTGATATAAGTGAATAAAATGAATATTTACATAACAAAACTTATTATTATTATTTTTTTATGCCACCTGGGCCGACAAACAGGCAGACGGCCGCCTGATGGTAAATGGTCAATACCACGGTCATCGCCAATGCGCTGTGGACCCTGAGACGAAGTTGTTAATTCTCCCTGTCAAACCCTAAACAGGGCACCATTTACAGACGATATAGGAGCAGACAACAGATCATAAAAAAAATGTTGAATTTTTAATTATGTAGTTATCAAAACTTTACGGATGTTACGGAAGGAGTTCTAAAAAAATATTATGAGTTTTCAAAATAAAAAGTTAAAAAAGTTTGCATTGCAATAAAATTAAATAGTATATGTATAGAAAATATGCAACACAATACCTTACGTTACCTTAATTGAGAAATTACGTAACGTAAGTGTGAACACTTAAAAGGTTCAATCTGACACCAAATATATAAACTACGCAAAAGATTTGTACCACTTGTTACTGGTGGCAACTTTAACTTTGGCCTTGAAAATGAACTTAGACCTAAACTAAAAGAACGGTTTTTCGAACTTTTTGGGAATTGACAGTTGTTCGTACATTTAAGTAATATACAGATAAGTTGATAAGTATCAACTTGCACATGCGCACAAGTTAGAAACGGAGATGTCACGATATGCGCACACGCAAGCCACTGTGTTAATTATGACGTGATATGTAAGCTATTGTTAGGCGCTTCTCGGCAATTTAATCATTTAATTGTACAGCTCTGTGCTGTAGCTACTCTGTGTCAAATGTAGTGGCATAGTAAACTTGTATGATTTTATCCATTCTAATTGATCCTATATTTACTAGCTGCCCCCGCGGTTTCACTCGCGTTTGCAGACCATCATTCGCGCAATTATATGTTCTGACAATATACGATTTTTTATCAGGTACGGACAAAGGTTTTGAGTTATAAAAGGATATACAGACAGATCCTACAAATTTAGATTTAGATACTAGGTGCCTTCCCGGTTTCACCTCGCATATCATTTGTGAAATCACATGTTCGTACTGTATACGAATTTGCATCAGGTACGCTCAAATCGTTCTTGAATTTTAAAAGGATATACAGACAGACAGACAAATTAAAAAAGAAATATAGAATTAGCGTGAGTGAGTCATAAAACGAATATTTATTGCAAAATTTGACAAAAAAAATTATGTACAGCAGATTTATTTAGTTGTATTAGCATTCCCCCTGGATTCACCTGCGTTTATCATATCATAGCATATCTATCTTTCTTGCTATCACATATTCTGATTGTCTACGAATTTCCGAAATATAAAAGAATATCCTACGCATAATATAACAGAACTTATCCTTTTTTTTTAGGAGAGGATATGCTTTACGCATACCACCGCGCCAGGAGAGGCGCCTCTCCTGGCACGGTGGTAATGTTGGATTCTCTTCCCGACCCCTTCCCACACTGAGGGATAACACCGGGCAGGCTACTCACTAAACCCCTCCGGTGTTCCTTCACACACCTATTATACCGAGGGTTCGCAAGCACCGTCGCCGCGTCGCTTCCGCAACAACACAACTTATATTATTCTGATTTAACTTATAACGGTGAAGTTGTGCACATTTCGGTGTATGTGGACTACTTATTTTTGCATTATTTTAGCTTGACTATTATAAATTTGATCCGGAACCGCGATAAGGAAAAAATAATGCAATGTATTTTTCAACGGAAATCTAACATTCGAATTATGCAGAATTTAAATTTTTTATAAGTATTAGATATAATACATAGTTATTCTTTTAATTTAGTCTGAATCAAGGCTATAGCTATCTGTTTTTACGGACATTGTGTTGAAATCGATAAGATGTGTCACCGTTCGATTTTCTTGTTTAAAAACGAAATACAGCTGCCTCGAACGCTGCACTGAAGAAGCTGAGCAAAAATTAACCCCCCTATTCGGTTAGTACAAGCATTGTCGGCAAGCCAGCGCATTGAGTACTCGGAGAGCTTACCTCTCATGTGATTACGTAGATAGCGATAGAGACAGAGCATAGAGGCCGCGACATCGTTGCGCTAGTGTCATTTTCCTTACAGAATAGAAGCCCAGATTGAAGATGATTCGGTTTATAATTATATAAATGTTAATATTCTTAATTTTTATGCTGATAATTAATTTTTATGTATTAATTGATATTAAATATTTATCGATTCATTGTATGTAAATATGCATACTTAAAGAAATATTTAAAATTATATAATCAAAAATATTCTGTGAAGCAGGCAGGTAACAGAATTTCTTTAACATTAGTGTTTTTATATACTTTTTCTGATGCTTATATTTTAGTGTTTACGAAACATTGGCTTGGCGGATGGAGACCCTGATAGCCACGCCGCAGGCCATGGGTTCGATTCCCACCTAGGCCTAACATTTGTGTGCATGAACATGCCTGTTTGTTTTAATTAATTTTTTTTTAAAACGCCCGAATCTAAAATAATCGTGTGCAAATCATAAAACAAAGTCAAAGGAGATTTTAATCGCTCCGTATAACAAGGTTCGAAAGTAAATTGACCTAATTGGCGTTATCCCTATGTATGCTTAAATCTTTAAAACTACGCAACTGATTTTGATGCGGGTTTTTTTAATAGATAGAGTGATAGAAGAGGAAGGTTTTTATGTATAATACATGTGACATCCCACGGTAACGCGGTTAAAACCGCGGGGGACAGCTAGTCTATTAATAAAATGATCCATTTACTAGGCAATAAATTGTCGTGCACTAATTTTTATGTCGCATTGCGTTTATGTTACATGGCTAAATCGTTCAAGGTACTTATGTGCATGAACCGTATGCATTTTGCGATGCATCCGTGAATGTGTTAATATCCAAGCGTATTATGTCTATTATCATCAAGCGTGACGAGTAATAAAATCTGTTAATCTATATAATAAATACTAACTGTCCGGACAGACGCTGTCCTGTCGAAATAAGTCCGTGCAAAAATGCAGGAATTTGTTCGCAGCGCCACCAATACACTGGAACACACGCAAAAAATTTCATCAAAATCTATCCAGCCAGTTTAGGACATACATACGTACATTAGAATTATATACATATACAAAGATATACATTTTATTTTTGAAATTTTATTATTAATAATTTTTAATAAATTTTAAACTCCTTTAAAAATATATTATTTTAATCGATCTACTTTTATTTTTATTTCATTAATTTAATTAAGGAAAAAAGGGTTCCTTTGACGCACTATCACCTCCTGAACATATCGGGATGGGACTGCTACCTTTCGACGCGGAATTTTTCCTAGTTGATTATAGGCTATATATGATATCGATATAAGCGGTTGAAACCGCTCGAGACAGCTAGTGTTGTATATTATGAAACGAAAAATAAATAATAGATCTGATATTCCTTACTAACTAGCTGTCCCCGCGGTGTCATCGACAAACCATTGGCTATGTTTCATATGTGTGTTGCTAAGTTTCTTGCCAGTTCTTCTCAGTTGAAGGCTGACTTCCGAACCAGTGGTAGCTTCAGTAACTTTATATGTGCCCTCCGCGGGCCTAAAGTGAATAAAAGGTTTTGAGCTTTGTGGCGAACAGCTAGATCGGTGCAATCGTGCGTCATGAAGGAGCGGAGAAAATGTTATATATATTTTCTCCGCTCAAAAAGTATCCTATGTGTTATTCCAGGGCATTTTCTATATATGTGCCAAGTTTCATACAAATCCATTTGGTGGTTTTTGGATGAAAGAGTAACAAACAAACAGAGACAAACATCGATACATAGAAAAATTCCCATTTATAATATTAGTAGGATATTTAAAAATGTAATAGTAACAAATTGGAGTTAAAAATGTATGTTATTATACCCTCTTTACCAAATCTAATATTATATGACAAATCATCCCAAACTCGAGGGGTTTTCTCCATCATCAGATCAGCTCGATGGCGTCAAATTATTATATCGTCTTCCGTATCCCACATGCAAAGTTTGAAATCGACAAGCCATTTTTTTTTTAATTCCGAGTAGGCGGTCAAATTTCCACGACAACCAAGTAGTGGTCACTCCCGCATATGGACATTTGCAACACCAGGAGCATTGCCAATGCGTAGTCGACCCTGAGACGTGAAGTTGTTATGTGCCTGTAATTTCACCGGCCCCTTTACCTTTCTAACCGAAATTACACACACAGTACAACAAGTACACTACAATTAGTCGAATAGGTTGAAATCGACTTCAAAACTAATAAAAGCGTTGTAATAGTCGAATCGGTTCAGTCGCATTAGAATCGAATAGCATTTAATTTTGCATCATGAAGATACCCATTAAAGCTTTATTGCCTGTGATAAATTATCAATAAAAATATCGTGGCGGTTATGCATTAAAATGATTGCAATGCCAAATGTTTGATGGATCGAATGCAACGCCTACATTTTTGATGCAAATAAAGCGTGATACCAGAAATAAAAAAAAATATTTGAATTGAATTTATAAAATTAAAAAAAATGTAATATTTAAAATTATTTAATTGAAATATTAATTCATGTATAAACCGAACAATAGGCAAGATATTGTCATCAAAAATCGATCTGCAATAATTTTTTTTAACTGAAAAACGAAGCTGCAATATAAATATCATGGCCAGTAATATATCTTAACAAATGAGATCGTATATTAAAAACACATTTTAAAACATCAGACATGTTATTAAAAATAAATACCAAATTGTTATTTCCTGTTATAAACCATCAACAAAAATCAAGTAACATGCATGTTATGAGGGGATAAAATTTTATTTGCTTTAAGTTTGAAAGTAGGTAATCTCGGAAACTACAAATGCGATTTAATTCATTCTTTCACTGATATACAGCTACATTATTCCCAAGTGACCTAGGCTATGTTTAATACTAGGACACATTGTCTACATCTTGTTTCGACACTAGATAACTGCTCGCGGATAATAAGGTCTTCCGATTTATTATACTAAAGAATTAACTGTTTTGATTTTTTAATTTATGTTGAACTTCATTCAGATTTTGTTTATACATTAGTACTAATAATATATACTAATAATAATGATTTCATGATTAATTTCTCTTCATATATTTATAGGCATAATAATAACAACAACTCTGGCGCTAAGTAGTAACATTGCTGTTGAATTATGTGAAGGGGTGAACAGTGTCAGATATGGTTTCCGAACTGTCCACGGTTATTTATTTATGCTCGTGAGATACATGCCATGAAAGAGGTTCAATTTTCGAATCTTTTAAAAAAATACTTGTTTTCAATTTAGGTAATGTTTAATATATTGTGTATAAAGTTGAAAATAAAGACTGCTTTAACATACAAAGTATTTAATTTCAAAAAAATTCGGTAAATAATTTTTTAAGTAAATTAAATGAAAATAGGCGTTTACAACCCCTTATGGGTCCGGCTCTCATACTTAAACCGGATAGGAAGTTTATTTTATAATGAGAAGAGACTTTTATAAACGCCAGTTTTGTTTGCTTTTAACAAAAGTGTAATTTATTTATTTATGTGTAATGTAGCATTTATTCCTTGTCACTAGGTAGGTTGACAAACAAGCAGGCGGTCACTACCGCCTACGGACATTTATAACCATGGATACCATGGAGATTGCGAATGTGTTGCTGACCTCTTTTGACACTCCTTTTGACGAACCCCATATTGTAGCAATGAGGAAAACTGTAATGGGGAGCTGATTCCATATCTCAATGGTCTGGAGCAGGAATATCCAACACATAGATATGTGTCGTGTTAATAATAAATAACATGACGATTCCAAAATAATAAAGGTGTTTTGGTAGCCTTGTCACACTGGACACTTCTCTGCTTCTTCCTTCGCTTTCCCTCTCTCTATCTCAAAAGCTAGCCTCCTATCGAATCTGTTTTGCATCAAATTTTGTCGGTACATGAACGTTTTTATGTCTTGTTTCGTAATTAATTGTATTGCGACACCCTCAAATGAAATCTGGGGTAATTGGTGCAACATTAAACAAGATAAATAGTATCTGCCACCAAAAATATCTATATTACTATACATACAATAGTTTATTTCTCCCAAAGTCTATCTTACTTCCAATCCTATTAATATTATAAATGCGAAAGTTTTTAAGGTTGGATATTTTAATGTTTGTTATTTTTTCACGCAAAAGCCACCGAACGGATTTGGAGGAACAAGGCACAAAGATAAAGCATGCCCTGAATTAACATCTAGGCTAGTTTTTATCCCGAGACAATGTAACATTCCTGATTCCGATCTACCTGTTACGAACCGAACTTATTTGCATCACCTTTTTGGATTTTATTTTGTCTTCTAAATTCTAAAAATACTGACAGTCAGTGGCACTAGTGAAGTTCGCTGGTTTTCAAATTATTTTAAAACGATATAAAATAAACTGTGACTTCAAGTTATTCCAGCGCCTTTTCATTCGTATAGTTACGATCAGTAACACTACCCATATTGCAAAAATAATTTAAATAAGTACTATCTGACTAACCGATAAAATAAATCGAAACAAGTGACTTAATATGTTAAATCGAATACTTAAAACAAATAGAAGTGTATTATCGATTTATTGCAAGAATTGAATACTAGCAGGCAACTTCTTAATAGAATACTTAACTTTATACCTACCAATGTGCGGGAATATAATAACAATCATTAACGACACTGACTTACTTATTGCGTGCAACACTTAAATGCATAGTAAAATAAATACTAATATTGTAAGAGGCCGATTTTGTAAGTTCGTTTTTTTTTCTACCACTTGGACCGACAAACAAGCAGACGCACCTGCAGTGCTATTCACAAGCCAAACTCGCCGAGTGATCGCTCAGGTGAACACGGATAGAGCAGACCTCTCGTCTAATTGCAGAGTTGCGAGACAGAGACAGGGAATAGTCACTGCGTGAATTCATTGTCGAGTTTGATTGCAGAATATCATAGCTGATGGTCTCCACCGCTTATAGACATTTGCAACACCACGGGCATCGCCAATGCGTAATCGTCCCTGAGACGTTAAGTTGATAAGTCTCATGTGCCTGGAGCTCGATTCTGTAAGGAAAATGGCACTAACTCGAGAATGTTTCGTCGCGGCTGCTATGCTCTGTCTCTGTCGCGAACTATGCTAATACTACTAATCACGTGAGAGGTAAGCTCTCCGAGGCCTCCGTGAAGCGGCTCGGCGACGAAGTTTGTATTAGCTGAATAAGGGGGCAGTAATGTAACCGACCCCCTTAACCTTCTAACCGAAACACAGTAATACAAGTGCACTACTGTATCATGGCGGAAATGTATAAGGTTATAGTTGTTCCCCGGACAAACTCTGCAGTAAGAGCTCTACTACTCCTTTGTTTACTTGTGAATAAACTTAGAGTACGCTGCATTCCTATTAAAAAAAAATCACTAAATGAAAGTTACATTGCAAAAGGTCAAAGGTAACGTACATTACGTACGTATACTCCCGGGAAACATTAGATCCCCCGGGAACACGAGTGAAACAACAGAACGGATTCTGGTTAAGTAATAATTTACTTAGTCTAGACTACGTATCTAATTTAACTGTATGCAGGTAGCGAATTTCTTAATTTAAAAATCCTTGATATTTTCATAAACATAAATTAAAAATTATGCAACACATCATAAACGTGTTAATGCATTTCAAAATGCGCTTTTTCACCGAGCTTGTAAATCAGTGACCACAGAGACCTCTACCTACTATTATCTGTGGTATTTTTTTTAAAAAATATGCTGGGACATTCTTTACACCCGGTTGATCCCAAAATGAGCAGTACTTGTCCTATGGAAACCAGACTACTGATATACTATATACACTACCCACTCACAGATCATATAGACATGTTCATGCACACAATTTTTTGTCCTAGGTGGGAATCTCACCCGCGACCTGTGGCTTGCAGTCCGGGTCTCTAAACACCAAGCCAACTGAGCTGTCAATTATGGACTTAACAAAATTTAAGCATCAAAATGGTATGCGTGGATCAAACCTTACAATAATAATGCTCAATAATTAAATATATTAATTCGAATAGGCCTTCACATGCACATATGAATGGGCAGACTCTAACGTCAGGTCGGAAGGTTGCTTTTGCTGAGAATTTATGTTGCTGAATCATTGTAAAATTATAGACAGAATTATTTTCACTTAAAAAAATAAACCTAAACGTTCTCCCGGTTGCAATCACGCAAGTTACAATAAGCAAATCCATTAGCTTATGTAAGATAAGTTATATGTAATATAATTATTAATTAAATTCAATTAAAAATTGTTGGATCTTAACTGTGTGTAATCAAATTGGATTAATATAAGATCTTTACACAAGCTTATATATAGCAGCGTATCTTCATCACGCTATGTTTGAGTAGTAGAGCTCTTAGTGCAGAGTTCGCCGTGGGAAGTACTACCACCTTACCCATTTCTGCCGTGAAGCAGTAGTGCTCTTGTATTACTGTGTGTGTAAATTCGGTTAGAAAGGTAAGGGGGCTGGTAAAATTACAAGGACATGAGACTTAATAACTTCACGTCTCAGGGTCGAGAACGCATTGGTGTTGCTGCAAATGTTGCAAATGTCCATAGGCGGCGACCACTTACCATCAGGTGGACCATCTGCTTGTTCGGCTCTAGCCGACCTTTATACAACTTTTCCAACGTAGCAATCAAACAAAACTTAAAACAAGATAACTAAAATCATCAATGAAAGTATCAATGCACCTATATTCAGCATCAGTTACTTACAGAATTAAACCCTTGCTTGGGTAGTCACTAAACTAACCACACCAATTCGACGTTTAAAAAATTCATATACAGGCTGTTACAAAACTACCCGTAAAGCCGAAAGGAGGTTAAATGGGGCCTTATAACGAGTCTATTCACAATATTTAAGAACCGTAGTAACGCTGTATGAAATACCCAAAAAAAAATAAATAACTGATTTTTATGAATGAAAAATAGACAAACTATTAAAGTAGATAATTATTAGTTAATTATGTTAAATAGGTACATAGGCCTTTCTGTTAAATAGTGTGGTTCCCTGATATGACAGCTTAGTAGGGTTGTTGGCTTTAATAATTAATTATATTTTTACGGGGTATTTTGTAACACGTTGTATACTAGAACGACATAAAAAAAAAACTTTAATGATCTTCTAAATCTAATAGTTAAGTATGACAGTGCAAATATGTCTTATCTAAAAGCGATAGAGTTCGTTTTTCTTTGACACACTAAAATGTCAAAACGGCCAACATAGCAAGTCGTTGGAATATGTAAACATACTTATTTAAGTAAACTAAAACGTATATTCTTGTGTTTAAATATTGCGCCTACTTTTTATTAGTTGGTATGTGTGTACCAACTTATTGGATATTTTATTACTCGGGCCAGATTTCGCGGTGGTTAAAGACCCAGGGCAAGTTTATGTGTTACGAACCGAACTCATTTACATCACCTTTTTGGATTTTGTTTTGTCTTCTAAATTAAAAAAGTACTGACTGTTAGTTACATTTGAAAGTTCACTGGTTTTCTCTTTTTTGTCTTGTTAATTAATTTAAAATATAAACTGTCTAATCCAGCGCCCTCTCTTTCATTTCGTATAGTCACGATCAGTAACAGCAACATTTTTTGTTTCGTTCTCTGTCTGGATGTAAGTATCTAATAAGTATGTATTGATTGATATATGTACAGTATTAGCTAACTGCCACATACAGGGGTGTAAGTCTGTAAGGTAATTAGACTAGCTCAACGATATTTAGTCGCGGCTTATATGCTGTCTCTTCCGTTAACCATTCAATCAGGTGAGAGGTTCACTCTCCGAGGAAACGTGTCAGCCCGCTGTCACAGTTGGTACATACATATCTTCATGCCCATAATCACTAAAGAGGTAGGTCAAAGGATTCAATGATGAGACCCACATGTCACCGAATATATTTTAAGCTCAAACCTGTCAGCATTGTCACCGTCTCTCGGGCACTTTACCAATCTCGGGGTACATGTATTCTTTTTAAACAAAGAAACGTTAATTTTACCTTATCCGAACTAGGAATCGAACCGAGGACCTCCAGGTCTTTAGCCGAGGTTTACACCACTCGAATACTAACGATAACGATATGCAGTTATACGAAGTTTGTATTAGTTAGGGAGCTGGCCCTAAACGACTGTGCAAAATACTTCTCGAAATCAAATTCTCCAATGCCGCTTCTAAAACCACACAGGTTAAGTGTTTAAATATTTTATTCAAATTAATATTATGTTCTCGCTTCGGCCCCCCGATTTTATCTATATTACCATAGAATCGTGTGACAAAATTTCATTCAAATCTGTTCAACCGTTTGTGCGTGATTAAGTCACACATACACACATACAGTGCATCTAATCAGTAATCAGGATTCAGGACCTCTGGTAAACATATCCAAATGTTTTGTTAGACAAAAATACTTTATAATATGTAAAATATATAATACTAGCTGTCCCCCGCGGTTTTACCCGCCTTCCCGTGGAATGTCACATGTATTATACATAAAAACCTTCCTCTTCAATCACTAGATCTGTTAAAAAAAACCGCATCAAAATCCGTTGCGTAGTTTTAAAGATTTAAGCATACATAGGGATATAGGGACAGAGAAAGTGACTTTGTTTTATACTATGTAGTGATGTATTAAAGTTTTCAATGTAATAGGTGCGTTTTGCTGCGGCTAACGGCGAATATTAATATGCAATCCCGATCCATGCATTGATGAACCTTTTGACAGTAATTTTAATACACGTAATGTCAAAATTCAACTTCAATCTTGCGATTTTAGATCGGGATCGTATATTAATTTTGGCCGTATGTGTCATAGAAAATGTAACCCTATAGCGTTATGATTATGTCCATCATGAAATTTACCATTGGATCTATAGATGAACCTTATTTGAAAACACATAAAGATGATATTCCTATGACGTTCTTAACTGTCAAAACGGGCCTTTTATATGTTGCCTTTGGTACCTAAATGGATTGACATAACGCCTACATTTAAGAGTATTTCGTCCATATACCTCTATATTATTACGCACTAGTGCATTAAAAACAAAAAAAGTAATAAAAATGAATCAGCTGTTGTGTCATCGTACCATTACAAATAAAGTGCAGAATTGTTTTGACATGAATTTTAGCGGGATTTATTATCAGAGCTTCGATTATCAAACTATCGATAATTGTATAACAAACGATATTTTTAAAAAAATATGGCGGATATTTTGCAAAATGACAGTAATTTTCGATAAATATCGAGTGAGATATCATGGTGTAGGTATACCTTTTTAATCTACTAAATGGTATGATGTCTATGGTTGACTGAATCAGTTCATTACGTACCATTTCAAATGTTAATCCATACCTAATAATTTTCTATCGCTGACTGATATAGGGTTTCTAAGTAAATCAGTTAGCTGACTAGCAGCGAAATATATTTTTATCTAATTGTTACCAGCATGCGTTGCAATTATTCTTGAGTTACACAAAACACTTTTTCTAGTTCCAAATATCAAAAAACATTGCCAAATCGTTCGAGCTGTTCTAGAGTGATGCGTCTTCCAACAAACAGTATACATTTTTATACATATATAGATAAAATCGATACCAAAATTATCGCTGCAAGACACACTTCAAGATTCTAAAGCAAAGGGTCTAATCTTTTTATGACCTCCTGAGGGATCCCTCTGTTTATTTGTTGACTGAAATCTCTATGTCAATCTTAAAAATATCCTCTCTAAAATGAACTAAAATTAATAATTTAAAACGAATAAAAGTTTTAAATCTTTCGCGGACCATATTTTGGCTCTTGCGGACTATCGGTTGGTACCGCTGTTCTAAAGGATGGTCGTGTGTTAGTAAAGCGTTAAAATTTCCACTTTTATCGAGGGTTGCTGCGTGAGGCGCTGTTTGTAGTTCGAATTGAAGTAGCTACCTATCCCTAAAATAAAAAACCATCGTAATGTGGATACCCTGTTAAAAGTAATGCGTCGAACCTTTTTACTGCAACTGGCCACTTTATTCCATTTTAGACGGTTTAAAAAGCCGAAACCTATGTAAAAAGTTGTACTAATCGGTATTTATACTCTTTGCTTTTGAGCGACCAAGTGGAGGTGTTACTCAAATATCAACCGTAATGCAAATATTTCCGAACGGATGTTATTTTAAAATCATAAGCAACAGTTATCTAACTGGTGTGAAGGTCATAGCATTGGTCGTAAGGCTATACCACGAACGCTTCAGTCAGTTTGCACAGTCAGGTCAGACAAAGTGGAAGAGTAAATATTTTCAATGCAACCTTCAGAAGTTTGGAGTAGGGTTGACTATTCCAAGGAAAAATCAATATTTACGTACTGTTTAGAATAGCTAATGTAATTTAAGCATATTCAAAATTCAAAATTTCAAAATTCAAAATTCAAAATTCAAAACCATTTATTCAGTTTAGGCCTTCGGAGGGCACTTATGAAGGTCAAATTTAAAGTTACTGAAGCTACAACCGGTTCGGAAGTCAGCCTTCAACTGAGAAGAACCGGCAAGAAACTCAGCAAGGTTACATTTTTTTTTTATTTGTTATATAAATTTTTATCTATTCTGACTTTTTGGCTATTTTATAATTTCAATTTTACATAATTTTATATTTAACAATTACAAGATACTTATTATAGGTAACATTAATAAAAACAAAACAAAAAAATATGACAAGACTACAAAATAGAAAATAACAATAATTAGGTACTTACAACTTAAACAAGAGATTTAGAGGTGCACTGTGCAGAGAGCAGCTATTTCCATACATTTTTATCTTCAATATAATGAACTACCTTGTAATACGCTTTTTCTTTCAAAACTTTCCTAATATAATTTTTAAATTTATGATCAGACATTTTGGTTATTGAAAGCGGTATCTTATTATAAAATCGAACACAATTACCAAGAAATGACTTGTTAACTTTAGTTAGTCTAAAGTATGGAACAACTAACTTCTCCCTTTGTCTTGTATTTATACTATGAATATCTAATTTTGCCTCAAACATTCCTATGTTTCTACGTATAAACATTATATTTTCATAAATATATAGTGAAGGTAATGTCATTATATTTATTTCCCTAAATAAATCTCTTAATGATTCACGGGGACCCATACTGTAAATTGCACGAATTGCTCTTTTTTGTATAATAAATATTGATTCTATATCCGCTGCTGCTCCCCAAAACAAAATACCATAGGACAAGAGGCTATGAAAATATGCAAAATAAACTAATTTGGCCGTCTCAACATTCGTCAATTGTTTAATTTTCCTAACAGCAAAAGCAGCCGAACTTAATTTAGCAGCTAGAGTATCAACCTGAGGTCCCCATTGCAATTTATTGTCTAATGTAAGACCCAAAAATACCGTTTTATTTACAAGATCAATATGGCTCCCATCTATTATTATTTGGCTATCTACTTGTGCTACATTTGGTAAAGAAAACCTTAAGCATTTAGTTTTCTTTGAATTTAGTAATAGATTATTTGTAGCAAACCACCCACAGACAATTGACATAGTATGATTAACTTTAGTTAGATCTTTGTCTTTTCTATTAACTTTAAAAATTAATGATGTATCATCAGCAAACAAGACAATATCTGTGAGGTCATTTACAACATATGGCAAATCATTTATATATACTAAAAACAAAAATGGACCTAAAATTGAACCCTGGGGTACCCCCATTTCGACTAAAGAGCCCTTGGATGTTGTGCCGGTAATCCCTACCTTTTGCTGGCGATTTGATAAATAAGATAAAACAAGATCATGAGCAGTTCCACGAATTCCGTAGAAGTCAAGTTTTAGTAGTAGCGTACGGTGGTCAACGCAATCGAATGCCTTGGACAGATCACAAAAAATGCCAATCGCATCCTGTGAATCCTCCCATGCGCCATAAATGTGCCTCAGCAATGTTGCTGCCGCATCGGATGTAGATCTTCCCTTCGTGAAACCGAACTGATGACCATGCAATACCTTATGCTTAAATTTATAATTGTAACTTTAGTCGCATCATATAACTACAATTGTGCTACGGTTTCCTCTCTCAACTCCTTTTTTTTATCCCACTTGGACCGAAAAACAACGGGTCATCGTTGTCGTTTCTGAGACGTGAAGTTCATAAGTCTCATGTGCCTGTCATTTCCCCGGCCCCCTTAGCTTTCTAACTGAAACACAGTAATATAAGCGCGCTGCTGCTTCACGACGGAAATGAGTAAGGTGGTAGTAAGTAAACCGAACACTGCATTAAAAGCTCTACTACTCTAGATAATAGGTTTTAATGTGCATACTGTTGCTGTTTCTATAAATAAATAAACTACCTCTTCAGACTGTTGGCAGTAACACACCTCTAAGCCAGTTAAAGGCAGCATACTTGAAAGTAAGTTTCTTAAGTCTTGCCGATTCTTCTCAGTTGACGGCTGACTTCCACGATGGTCTCCAGGAGCTTTGCCCTCCATAAGCGCCTAAACTGAATACATTACTTACATTACAAATGTGAAAGTGAGATATCACGCTTTCATCACTAAATGACAAAACCGATCTTGAATTTGCCACACACGAAGTCTATGGTATGGAGAGGGACAGATGCTACTTTTAATATCGGGAACGCGGATGAAGCTGCGGGGGACAGCTAGTTTTCTATAAGTTCGTCGTATCGTTTAGGATGGCGAAATATCTTTCTCCTTCTGTTCTGTAATAATAAAAGAATAGTTCAACCCTAAATCGCAAACGTTCAGTATCCGAAGGTCGGTTGGTTAACCGCACGCTTTGTTTGTGCCCGTTTGTTGTACTTAAATTCGATTTGACAGGAACTCGCGAGGTAATACTTACACTAATATTATGATACTTATCCAAATAATTAATAATATCCTGGGACATTCATTTCAACAAGAAACCATTGGATTTTCAACTAAATACCTTATAACCAGTTTAGAATAATCATCCTTTTTTCTTATATTCTAGCAGGTATTGAGCAAGAATAATTGCAAATCGTTCGTCCGCCTAATAATTCTATTTTGATATACTTATTTCTGTCCCACGGTATCACCCACGTTCCCGAGAGACTCAGTATTTTTCCCAGGGAAATAACTAAGTAGCTTTCTATCAGTTAAAGAATTGATGTAATCGTATGAGTTCTGAGATGACCTCCTGCATCCAAACTCGCAAACTTTACTTCTTAATATTAGTGCAGACTAACCTATAATTTTTGAAGTAAAACTTCTTTAGGCGCGACTAGGGAGTAACTCAGATTTTTTTTCTGACGGAAGTAACGTTCTGAAAAATAATGTATAGTTTATTTATGGCAGTAGTCTTACTATGCTTTGTGCATGTATAATATGTATAATTTTCAGTCTTATATTATAATAATAGTTATTGCATTCGTTCATTTTAGTTTATATTCTGTTACTTAAAAGTAATTATATTGACATTTTAATTGTTTTCTTCTGACGTCCGTTTTTTCTCATCAAATACTCTAATGGCCATAGAAGGCAAACTTAAAATAAGGATCTAATCCACGTGTAGCTAGCTATATACATATATGTATGGGTAACACTGCGAATATACAACTGCTGTATAGTTACATTATGCATTGTTTACATGAATAACGTGCAGTTGGCCGAAAATATTAAAACCTCACATTTTGTAATAAATAATTTACTTATTAATAAATTTTCTGACGATTGCGACATTCTATATAATATTAATATTCAATAACAAGGTTATATTGACATGTACTGATCTAACCTTAAATGAAATGGCGGAGTCCCAGGAACCTTTTACTCTTTCTTCAATAAATAAAAATTTGATCTATCCATGAATATTTTTCGACTTCAATCAACAACGCGTTTTAGTACAACGATAGAGGCTGTATTTTCAAGAAAAGTAAATACCCCGAAAGACCTATGGCCACATAAGTTTTGCAGATAAACGGTGGAGCTTTCATCAAGTCCAGGCACTCGGATCGCATCCCATCGTCTGCCTGTACTCTTTAGCCAGCAGCTTACGAAGTTTGAATGTCATAATGAAAACCATGTGTGTTTTAAAAAAACCAACTGATAAGACAATAAAGACTTTTTGATGAATATTGAACCGGAGGCCTTCTGGGAATTTAGGAGGGTAGGTACATAGGTGGGTATAATAGTGTCCACAAGTGCCGACAAACAAGCAGACGGTCATCTGATGGCTTACCACTTATGGTAACCGCGGCCTATGGACATTTGCAACACCATGGGCATCGCCAATGCTTTATCGACCCTAAGTATTAAGTCTCATGTGCCTGTAATTTCACCGGCCCCCTTACCTTTTTAACTGACACAAGGGCACTTATACTTCACAGCGGAATTGGGTAAACCCCTTGCCTTTCTAACTCCCTGGTTCACAACTTAGAACTAAGAATAAGGCCATTTTAAGTTTTGAACCAGGGACCGACAAATTCTGATACCTATTTGGTGACTTATTTGCTATTATTGCATTATGTTTAATTTAGAACTGAAGTAGAATTTCATAGATAAATTATTTTGATTACTTGTGAAATGAGATGCATTTATTGATCCAACGGTTAATTGCATTATGATATCTGAATGAATGACATATCATTAAGCAATAGAATGCATTTTTCAATAACATTTTAAAACAAAACGGCCATCATAACTTGCCGGTAGTCTACCTCCCCTTCGCGAGTTTTGTTTGATTTCATTGTTAGCGATTGCAAGGCTGACTCCTTTTTGGTTCTTCCGAGATTAGTGGTAGCTTTGGTGTTAGTTTGAATATTCGAAAGTGCCTACATGAAGAAATTTATTTAATTTCATATAAAGTAAAAGGAATTTACTGGACTTCGGATGTACGATCGTTCCCGCCTAACAATTCAATATCAAAATATGCTATGCTAAATATGAACCATTCGAGTTTTAAAATAAGCTTCTAATATAATCAACAGCCTTTCGGAAAACGTTATAGACTTCATTGTAAATTTATAAACTAATAAAAATTACCGCTTTAAAAATATACGCAGCGCCATCTACTCTATTTGTTTCGAACTAATCAGAACGAAGTTCAATGTCAAATTCATAGATGGCGGTAGTTGTAATCGTGTAATAAAAATGAAGTTTAAAAAATAATGGTACTCACTTTATTTCATCCCATTAAAATTAAGTTTGCATTGAACATTACATTTTCATAACCTAAAAACCCTTTGTAAAACATAATTAAAACCTATAAAATGAGCAGAACAAAATATTGCCCTCCATATGGGCCAGTGGGGGTAAAAATTCTAGATAAAAAGTACATGTGGAATGTAATAAATTGTGTACAACAATAATAGTATAGATATAATTATTATATTACATTTGATAAAGGAACTGAGAAACTACTCATATCAAATAACAATAACTTTACATGCAACATCCTGTTTAATGCAATTCTGACATAACTAATTGACTCAGGCATGGCCTTGTGGAAATCCATTACAAGAAACAAATATCTAGTAACAAATTCCCAAACAAGGAAACTCGGCAAGAAATCTACATGTGTCACGCTTCTACACAAAGCATCATCAGGTTGTAGACGTAGACATTCTTTATTAGTTACTAGATATTCTATTATTTCTATCTTGCATTTCTGACCAAAACTACTTTGATTTTTATCGAGTGACCATCAATTTATGAGGCATTCTTAACTTTAAAACAGCTATTTGTATATCAACAAGTTATTGATTATATAAAAAATCGACATAATCTCATTATCTCTAAGAGGTAAGCAGAAGTTGAGTACAAACCATACTTTATTGCTATTTTTAAGCTCATTTAAAATTATTAATATATTTTTAATTATTCGGCTAAAACACCACATGAACAAATTGCATAATTTCATATAAGATTTGAGATACATCATGATGCCCATTAAAATCAATAATCCTCAACAAGTCATGTAAAATTTGCAACCTTGTCATGTCCAAATAGCAACTTTGGACATAGTGCTTAATATTCCTTGAAAACATGCAGAGAGGTTTAAAGGTTTGTTTAATTCCGGGATACATCAGATCAGAAAACCCATCAGGCAAATCCTAGTTATGTTATAAATTGTTAAAATTACCTATGCATTTTTAACTTAATAGTAACCCATAAAAATACTGAGATATCCAATAAATAAAAATAATTTATTTAATTGTCATTCTTGATCATTATTGCTGCTGCTTTCCTCGCTACTATCTTCTTCACTAGTCTCGTCGCTCGACTCGTCATCCGATTTCCGACATTTTGCCGCCTTTTTTGACATCAACTCTTTAAACTGTCTTACAGTGATTTTTCTAGGCATGATTTCCCTTAAAAAGTCTAATGTGTCGTCTTCTTGAACAACGTTGGCTATATGTTTGTATTCCAATAAGCTATTCTTGCTGTTTTTGAATGCTCTTTTAGCTAAATCTGTCACGAAAAGCTCCTGAAATATAACATTTACCTAATTAGTTATTTTTGGCCATAAGGTACATAAATGAATGAAAATAAACATAAGCTCATTTATATTACGAATTTTATGACTAAATATCAACATCCTTGATCATTGAAACGATAGGTAATTGAATACAGAGGTTATATTACCGGGGCTTCGATAGAAAGAATGCTTACCGTGACTTTCGTTACTAAATACAGTGGTTCTGGTCCGACTGCCTCTACATCTGGAGAGCTTTTCATAATGGTTTTCACTCTTGAGAGAGGTAAATGCAAATCCTTCTCACTTTTCGGAGTAGCCATGGTTATTTTATTTCAGATAATGTACAAAATTTTATATAAATCAGACAATGTTTTGAATTTTTGAGTAAATTGCGATTGGAATATTTGACAATGACAACGAATGGAATTTGAAATGTGTCATTTTATCTGTCACTGTCAAACAAGCTTGATGCTTGTACATACTAGAGAATTGCGTTTCGTTATATCGTTTATATTTATTTCACCAATTGTGAAACTATCGATAGTCTATTGATGTTCGATATAATCGCCGCTATTAATAATGTAAAAAGATCGTTGGTATTTCGCGTCTTTATATCATAATGTGACTAATATTATTGTATAGTTTTGGTTAAAGAAAAATAATGATAATATTTTAAGAAAAATTATCTTTAGTAATCATACCGTTTGTGCTACATACTGAAATAAACTTAGCATCGATACTATTAAGATATTTAACTATGGTTCAAACCTGTGTCAGTAAGTAGGCTACTAATAGTTTTACGAACCGCGATAGTATTGACTAGCAATAATAGTTTTTAGAGCCAGTTCATACACATTCGTTCACCAACTAACATCAATTTGTTTTCTTTGATTCAGTTGAAGGTATTTCGGAAAACCTTCAAGAACGATGATGTTAATGTTCTTTGGTAGATGTTAAGTATATTTTTATGGAATGTTTTAACAATAAAAATGAATGCTAAATGCTTTCGTAAATATCCAATTATTTTTTTAAATCCTGGACCGTGATCCCTGGATTGTCCTTGAATAGTTTTAAGCTATATGTATGTTTGGACATGTCTCTGTTAGCAGGAAGTTTTAGACTGCTTCAATTGAAAATATAAGAGTTTTGAATCGATATTCCTAGTCTTTATTAGTTCTATTACTATTAGTTAGTACCTTCAAGAATTACTAAATATTATAAAGACACTTGTAGGTTTGGATTGTAAGCAGAGTACCTACATTTTTACCTGATACCCTTATATCCTGACTTTATTAAATTTAATTTCTTTCAGGTTTAAATTCTTTGGTTTATCAATGGTAGGTATGATGCTACAGGAAAACACAGATTAAAAGTAAACGTTATAATTTATATTTTTGTTATGGTCCTGCCAATGCCAATTTAAACGAAGTGTAGTCAACAAACCCAAATAACCACCTTTATGGTAGATAGCAGGCTGGTTGCGGTTAGATCATCATTGACGTACAAGTGGGATGTCAACGTAAGTTTAATAAAAAATAAATACACATGTATGGTCTTAACGCTAGCTGTCTTTATTTTCCATTTCCTTATAGAAAATACTTTACGAAAAACAGTATTGGGCCGCCCGCGTGCCCGGACGCCCTAGCCGGGCGTCGCTGACTAGTGTCGGTCGCTCGCCGACCCAATCAATCCAACATCCAATCATTCTTATACGTGAAAACGATAAATAATACAAAAAATACTGATAGCGCGAGATCGTTAAACTAATTACAAGGACTTCTCGATGTTGATCAGTTCAGCGATGCCGTCGTACATCTCCTTGACAGCGTCGTACTCGGTGAGTCCCATGCGTCTCTTGTTGGAGATGTCGTAGACGCCGCCCTCGGCCTCGGTGTGCTCACCGCGGGTTCCGCGCACCTGCAGGTGGTACTTAGAAGCCACTTCCTCAAGCTTGGTCTTGTCAGCCGCCAGCTTGGGCAGCTTAATGTGCACGGAAGCACGCACAGTTGTTCCCAAGTTGGTGGGGCAGAAGGTCAGGAAACCAAGGCGGTCATGGTGCGAGAAGGGAATCCTTTTCTCAATGTCATTGACGGCAGTCACAAGCCTCTTGTACACCTGCTTCAAGTCACCACCCATTTGCATGGAGATGAGACGGAGATGGTCCTCCTCATTGCACCACACAAGGAAGGTCTTGTTCTCATTGTGGTAGATACCACGGCCAGTGGGCCAGAAGCGGCAGGCGTTAGCAGCCTGGAGGAAACGGTCACCCTCCTTGAAGAGGAAGTGGTCATCGATGAGCTGTTGCTGAGTCTCCTTGGACATACCGGTGAGTGGGTAGAAAGTTCCCTTAAGTTCGCCTTCCAGACCAGACAGGGTGTTGGATACTTTGTCCTCCATCTCCTTGTACTGGGTCTCGGTCAGACAGGGGTTGAAGGGGTAGCCCTCCAGAGAGCGTCCACAGCGCACACGGGTGGAGACGACGAACTCGCCGGCGGGGTCCAAGTTGCCGAGGGTCTCGACATCACCCCAGTTCTTGGCAGGGTGTTTGTCGGATTTCTTGAAGCCAGTGTGGTAGTCCTCGATGACGGGGTCGAACAGCTCGGAGAAGACAGAGTACGCCTCCGCATCGGGGGCGTAGATTCCGACACCAGAGTCCAAATTCTCAACACCTGAAAAAGTTATGTAACATAAGAAAAAGTCGATGTATTGATTGCAATATCTTAGGAAAGTTTAGCTTGTAGGTAAGTATCGCAAATCTATGAGTCATTCTATATTGAAAGGACCTACATATCATTTAGCCATGTACCCATCATTTACAATCAGATAAGTCTTATCTAATAATGAAGGTAGGTACATAATACCTACGAATTGATAAATGCAAAATATCTTTAAGTAGGTACCTACTCGATAGCAACCGGCAAAAAAAAAGGGATTGTGGCGTCACAAAATGTTGTAGATAAAATTAATTACAGGTAGGTACTCACCAGACTGGATGCAATCCAGAAGCGTTGAGCCGAAGGAGGTCTTCTTGTTCTTGAGACTGTCGAACACCTCCCTGGTGAGGTACTTCTTCAGCAGCGACTTAGAGTCAGAGGCTTGAAGCTTGTTGAATCCAGCCTCCAATTTCTCGATGGTTGCGGCGTCCACCATTGCTGCGGCTTTACTGCAAAAGCGAAACGCCTCGATTATTAACACAATCTCACCACAATTCCCACAAATAAAAGTAAACAATTACGATTCTAACGCTTTCAAAGCTGCACAAGTCGCTCTTGTACACATTTTCTCTTTCAATTTATTATTTAAATTTCCGTTGTTTATTCTCCGCGAACACGACCAACTAACCGGCAAACGAAATGTGTCAAGAATTTGAAAAAATAGTGACGTAGGTACGTACCCATCGTTTCTTGAATCGGGTGTTTGTAGTGCTAACCTATTTTTATGAATACCGAAAATATTTAATATTTTTTAATAATCAATAACCAAAATCTATATCTAAATAAATACAATTAATTTATTACTTAGGTTCTTACATATTAGAGAAATCAAATAACTTAATTATAAAGGACCACTACTACTAGGGATAACTTATTTTATTCATAAACTCTACAAACCGCCTGATGAGGTAATACGCGAGAACGGCGCCACCGCAAACCACCACTGGGACTGTGACTTTCAGTTTATAATTCATGCCGATGGCGATGAATAAAACTTAAGCCACTTTATGATCAAACTAAGGGTGGAACTACGGGTAAGGTAGTGTAACGCGGACTGTGGGCTCTGAGACTATTTTTCGAACACACCCTAGAATTTACTCGGTTTTATGGTGGAATTACGTAATTTAGCTAGAGGTCGCCTTGACCGACACGCGCAAGTCGAACGGATGTGTCAGCTCACTGCGCACCGGTGGTTCTTCGTCGCGCGCAGCCGTTCCTCCCACTCGCGACCGGCTTGCGAATATGTTATCGTGAAGTTTCTTGTTACTTTGCATTCAATTTTATATGAGATGCCAGGTAATTTGATAATTAAACGTCGTCAGATTACGGATTCCACTTATCGTTCTACGAATTACCTATATCGATTGTGATACATGATATGGTAATGCGGTCGGTCAAGTATGATTTAAAAAACCTATTATTTGCTGGTATACTTGTAACAAATGAATAGCTTACGAGTTGGCCGGAATATTACAATTTGCATTATCCTGTTGTTATTTTTGCGTTAGTTTTGTCTACTATGAGTCATTTCATGTATGACATGTAGGTATAACGGCATACCTATGACGAGGAATTTTATGATGAATACACAATAAAATGTTTGAAGACGAGTACCAAGAAAATAAACACGATAAAAAAACTATTAATATTCATAAATATGGCCATTGAAAGGAAAAATATATACTGTTTCATCCGGTAATGTCATTATTACTACGTCCCGTTTAAGTTCAATGGCCACCGGCATCAGAATACGCAATTAGTATTTGAGATGAAACTAGCTGTAAAAAGGGATTTAGTATTGCATTAAAACAAAGTTACTAAATTGCAATTTACAAATTATACGAACAAAATGAGTTATTAGCAAAAAACACCGGTCACCGGAGATTAATACCGGCTAGAGACATACGCACCCGTCGGCATCGTCTGCCGGTTTGTTTTCCTTGTTTTCTTTCGTTGCACAGCCACCCATTTTCACACAAATATACCAATTAATAACTAGCCGCTAACATGCACTATATCACAAAAAACTACAGCAAATAAATAAAAGGAACGGAGGATACTAAATGCAATGATGGAATGATATTTTGTCCAAATGAATGTATCAGCGCCGGGAGTGGCGAGGGTGAGGGGTGTCCCGATCGATGCGCGACACGCAGCACGCACGCGACCTCACGCTTCCCGCCCTTCGGGAACCGCTTCAAAACTTTTCGGAGGGAAAGTTCCCTCGGTTAACGCAGGCGATTACCTTCGCGGGATAAATTTGAATGCAACACCGATTCTTTCCGCGCGATACCATCTTATCGGTGGAACTGCACACTTGACGTTATCAAAGCACAGCTAAAGTAGTTTAAGTTGTCGCACAATAGATACGTTCGTTTAGTTTAGGCGCGGTGGTGCAGCGAGTCGTTCTAGGTGGATCTATTTCGATGGTAGATTAAGATTGAAGGTGGCCACCGCTTACCTGGCACTTGTACAACCGTCAGAGTCGACTGCGAGGTGCAGAATGGTCGGTGCGGGAGCGCGCGGAGCGTTAAGCCCGCGACGATTCCCCGCGCCCCCACCTTCCCGTCAACCTTGGCCTTCTGTGATGCCTGCCTGGCCAGCAGATCGCGCGCCTTCTAGTATGGGCGGGTAGCGATTTCGGCTATCAATAAGATAGCTTCTTCATCTAATACCGGTGGAAGGATCATTATCGCTCCACGGTTCCACCTGCAAAACTTATTCTCGAGCTATCTACTTACCCAACTAATTCGTCACTAAAGTGACACTTTTAGCTTTTATCTATGTAAATATATTGTGTAATTAAGAAATATTTTATTCAAATGCTCATTAGTAGCGATTTGGCGAATACCAATAATAAAAATCTTAATGCGGCGAACAGTGAAAATCTTAAAAGATCAATATACCTACACTGTATCATAATGACCGAAAGCTTTTGTTAATCTATATTATAATTCTTATCTACCTTCTTACTATTGGTAGAGTTATGTACAAACATCACACTTATACTAATAGTATGTAGAATAAATACCTACATCTATAAATTAATGTCATCATTGAATAATTAAAATCGATCGATTATACGAAAAATAATCTCAATCCAATCACGACACTATTGGCTACGAAATTTAAATTTAGAATATTGCCGGTTCTTTTTCGTGGCTGGATCAGCTCCAATCTAATACGTATAGTCCAACCTTGATCCAACCCTAGCTTCAACGCTAACCAATGCCAGCCAATGTCAAGTTTGTTATTTTTCATTTTCGTTAGATAATTCAAGCTCAAACCAAGCAATGGTTCCTGATTAATTATAATTTTTTAATAAGATATTTCACCAAAACTATCACTCTGATACCAAACAATACGTTAATCAAAATTAAAATTATTAATAAGTTTTTAAATTATTCAATAACTTTAAGGTCTTAATAATTAATTGTAGGTACCTATATATACTATAATATTATGGTAAACACCTACCTAGTTCTTGTGTAGGGTTAGTTTATTATTGCAACATTACGTCTAGTTATGTATATTTTTTTATGTTCACATATTTCATTCTTTTAACAATTCAACAACAAGCATGTAAAACTAGCTTTAGTACGACTAGTCTTAAAATAGGGCCAAATTTAGTTTGTCTAGAACTAGTTTTAAGTTTTGGCGTTGGTCGTCCTTAATGAGAATAGTTTAAGGTACCTTCATTTTGTTCTGATTTTCACTTACATACATTACTTCATTAAAATTTTAAAAGTCTATGCATGCATTTGTTTTTTTTAATACGTAACGCGGTAACGACCATGGCCGTGTCCTTAACAAGTCCTTGACCTCGGTAAGCAGGGTTGCGTGGCGGCAAGTTCACCTACATTCAAGGAAACCATAAAAACGACCCTCGTCAAAGTTAAGCCAATTTATTTGTAGGTTATAATAATCTATGCAGATGTAGGGATTTTGAGCCGTATTTTTCAATTGATTGTTGATCGGTAATTTTATCTATTGAATAACTTCTGTTACTATGTCCCACCCGACTGTACATTCTCTAGAAAGTTCTATAAAAAAACGACTTCATATCTGTCGGAATGCTTTTGAATTTGTTCATGTATAGGTATTTTACTGTGGTAGATAGTAATGGTGTTTTTTTTCTTAGCGAAAAAATATAACAATATAGATATTTAGTAAAAAATCATATTATAAAGAGGGAGTGTGAATTTTATGATTTTTTTGTAGGCGGAGGGTAATCTCAGAAAACACGGCGATTTAAAAAATTCACCATTTAAAATGTACATATACCGTGGACATAGGCTATAACATAATTCCAAGATACTTTAGATCACTCGGACGCAGGTGAAACCGCGGCAAGGAAAGGTACTTAAAGTATTATATTATTAAATTAAATAATATGTTTCTTAAATTTTATCATACAGACACCGATACGAATACTATGTGGTATGTGGATGTCTTTTCCTGTTTAAAACATGAAACGAGAATGAAAGTCATTTGGTTTGGATTTGAATTCTTATAGGTATGTGGAGATTAAAATCGCCTACCTATGGCGGGATAAGGGCGTCAAGATATTTATTTGTATTCTTAGGGTTCTGTATCCAAAAGGTTAACGGGACCCTATTATTAGCCAGTCCGTCAGCTGTCTGTATCTCATGAACCGTCAAATGTAGACTGTCAGAATTTTGAAATTTTGAAATTCACAGTGTGTACTAGGGTTTTCTACCCGGGTATCCGTATCCGGGTATACACGGGTATTTGAAATGTTTAGTACCGGGTACTCATTCATTGTCAGGCCCAGGTACCCGGGTACCCAATTAGATCAAATAATTCATGTAAATTCTGAGAAAATTATAACTAAATAGCTCCCAAAAATTATAACTAAATAGCTCCCAAAAATTATAACTAAATAGCTCCCAAAAATTATACATATTAGCAAATTTGCATTACAAACTTGATAGTGAGCTATTCCACCGCTGAAAAGAGGAAATCGACTTTCGGACCGCTTATTGCACGCAAGAACGTTATCCTTGAAAGGTCTTTTCTATTCTGTCAAGAAGAAAAATAGCCCCTGACCCCAAATCTATAATAAGTTAAATTTGAACTGTAATTGATTATTTTATATTAAGAACTTAGGTAACCAGCCATATTATTTTTTACTTTATAACATAACAAAAATGTTTGTGGAAAAAAGTATTTTTTTAGTCCTTATCTTAATTAGTTTTTAAAAACAAGACTTAATATACTTATGATTTATAATTTTCAACAGTGTCTAAAAAGAAATATGTTTTTAGTAATGTTTTTGTTATTTATTTCAGAATTTATTGCAGTAAAAAGTAAATTTGGTTCGTAAAGTTAATAGGAACAAGACTATTTAACTGTTGAACTGATTGTACTAGATACTAAGAAGACTTAATACTAAATTAAAATATGATTATAAGAAAAAAATCTCTTTTCTGCAATAATTGCAATATGGAAAAAAATACCCGATACCCGGGTATTAAAAAAGGTGGTTACGCGACAACCCTTATGGCCGCTATAACAATAAATAATAATTTAAATAACTAAAAAACTTTTATAGAAAATCCAACAAAAAAAAGAAAATAAATTTGAATTAAGAATAGTGTAAAGAAGAAAAAAAATATTTTATTGTAAAAAAAGAGCGTGGGGTGCAGTGTGTCAATAGTTATAAATATTTTATTATGAGTAGAAGGATAATAGGTCATTTTGATAATATTTTAAAAAGCACCCCACGCTTTTTTTTACATTAAAATATATTTTTTTCTTCTTTTCACTATTCTTAATTCAAATTTGTTTTCTATTTTTTAGTTGGATTTTCTATAAAAGCGTGTTTTATAGTTTTTTTTAACTATTGTTTATTTTTTTAGTTAAATCGCTATACCTGATCATCCTAGTAAGGATAACGGGTTAAACTATTTAGAATATTAAATTGTCATCGGTCCTTAACAAGTATGCCAAATTTCGAGTTAATCCGACGTCTTCCAGGGGGTCAAAATCATGTTCAAAGATTCCGTTTCATACTAACATACGTCTGAAGCTAATAAAAGCGTATTAAAAAATAAAATAATGTTAATAAATAAAGGGGGATAGTAAATAAAAGAAACATAATTTTTGGCGTTCTGTTAAAAATTATATACGGTTGTACGTAATCCATAGTGTGCAAGTCCCTATCGCACTAGAACGCTTTAAAACAATGCCAACTCAAAACTGACTGTATCAATCGTCGCTCAAAATTTTCTCATCTTATTTTCATTCATAACTCATATCTCGCTTGTCAAGCAAGTATCCATAATTACTAGTTTTTTTTTCATAAACCAACAAAAGCGCTCCGTGGGAAGTATCTCGGAGACCTTGGCAGTGACAACGGCGCGCGACCTTGGATTAACGGCTTTTTAGCCGCATCTGTACTAAAATAAAATGTATTAAAAACAAGTGTGAGCTCCCGCGGAATCACTCGCTGTTGTTGAATATAGAATCAGATGGGTTATTATATTAATTCGACCCTGAATTCTTGTTGGTAGTTTATATTTAAATATTTGGTTGGTAATAAAACATTTGATGATACTGGCAACATGCAGACAGATTTTCTTTTAAAAAAAAATATTGTATAGGAAATAACATTTAGTTATTATAAGTTAAAATTTTAGGAAGAAAGCCGTCTTATTAGTCTGATTGTGAACATCAAAACTTTTTTTTTTAGATACTTGCATTTTCATTTATCAGGACGGGTCAGTTAGTTTGGTATTTAAAACCCTGACTGCAATAGGTCTTGTTTTCATTTTATAGTTTATTTTTTACGCACACTTTTATACTTATTTAATAGTCTATGTAGGTACCTGTTATCGGAGATCTAAATGGTTTACCTATGTAGTATAGGTATTAGTCTATATCTATACTAATATTATAAAAAGGAAATATTTGTTTGTTTGTAATGAATAGGCTCCGAAACTACTGGACCGATTTCAAAAATTCTTTCACCTTTGGAAAGCTACATTATCCCCGAGTAACATAGGCTACTTTTTATCCAAGGAAAATGTAAATCCCTCAGGAACGCGGGTGAAACCGCTAATTAGTTTATGCTTTGTTCCATTATATGAGAAAAAGGGTTGCATATCACAAATCTATAAACTCAAACACTACGGCTTGTAGACATTTTTTTTTTAAATAATTATAACACTAGCACACTACGCACTGTATTTCCGCGCGGAATTATTCCGCTATGTTGGAATCGATATGTTTCACCAAATTTCTATGAATTTCTGGGGCAAAAAACAAAAAATCGTGCATTACGAATTTAAAGAATAATTAAAAGAGTTCCTGGAAACGGAAGTGTTGAAGTTCCATTAGTTCCTAGTACCTACCAACAGCCAGCAACGACGTCAGCACATTCTATCGTCAAATGGTATCCGATTTCGTAGTTCCCGCATTTAGTACTTCGGAATTATGGAATGTTTGGTTCATTCAATACCTATTTCATTAAAGCGGTATAGAACTTGATTGCGATATAAGTAATTAATAATAAATATCTTAGGAGTTTCTTTACACACGGCAATCTGATCCCTACCTAACTAAGCAGAGACAACTGATATATTACAAAAAATATACTATTAACAATTTTTTTTTCTAAATTCATCTTATATAGAAAATGAAGGGGGTCAAAATCATGTTCAAAGATTCCGTTACATACTAACATACGTCTGAAGCTAATAAAAGCGTATTAAAAACGGACATGTTCACACAAATGTTTGTCCTAGGTTGGCATTGGCGCATTTGTTATTTTTCGGGGGGCATGGCCCCTTGAAAAACAAAAATTTAGTTAATCTTGTGTTAAGTTATTTAGGTATTCTAGATCATACTGGGCTGAGCACGGTCCACCTGCAGTCAAATGTTTGTCCTGGGTGGGAATAGAACCAAGACCTGAGGCGTAGTCAGGATATCTAATCACCAAGCCAACAGGCCCTTCAATTATATAGGTATCTGGTAGTTACAGGTTAGTAGCTATAGGTTCTGTTGTTGATGCATCATACACATATGAGTTAGTCATTAAGATTTCCATATTTCAAATGTAATTAATTCGTCAAAATTAACTTTAATCGGAACCCTATGTTACTCATTTTAAAGTTTATGAATGTCATTGAAAAATTAACTGTTTCGACATATTTATAAGACCTATAGTTGGGTAACTAACTGATAAATAATAAATGAACTAATATTCTGTGACACACGGCCATCTGATCCCAAATTAAGCAGAGCTTGTACTGTTTCTACTTTGGAAACTAACTGACTTTTTTGATAACTATTGTAATAATTTTTATCTATTACACGACATTATATTAACACCGAGCACAGAACAAACCGACCAGATCGTGCACACAAATGTTTGTCCTGGGTGAAATCAATCCCAAGACCTCGAGCGTGGAACTCAGGGTGTCTATCCACCCGGCCGACTACTCCGTCGGTATGAACGATATACTTAAGTACTTACTTACAAGCGAACGCTCAGGTTGTGGAATGAGCTCCTCCCCGTGGTTTTCTCAAGTGAGTACGGCATGGGGTTCTTCAAGAAGAGTGTGAAGAGTTGTTTGCCGGGTCGGCGACGTGAGTGGTGCCTCTGGTGTTGCAAGCGTCAATAGGCTGCGGTGACCGTTTGCCATCACTTGTTTGTCAACTTATAATTATAAGAAATCAGGGTTTATCGTAAAATCAACGACAGAAGTGAAACTTTTGTATTGAAGGGAAACATTAAAATGATTCATCAATCACTTTTTAATGGCATAGATTATATTTATCTTTAATTTATTTTTCGTGTCACGAAAAGGTTGCGGATCGGAATTTCAAAGCCCTCCCATCACTCCAAAAAACCTGACTTATATCCGCGTAAGGGAGCATCCGTGGCTTAAACCTAATCAATCAATTAAGGCCGCCGAAAAAACAAGCATCGATTTTTAATCTCTTATCGGTCGTTACATTACTTTCATCCGTCAATCTAGCTGTCAAATTATGTAATGTAAAAACGTTGGCACCGGCCTTGCCCCATTTGCGTCACGGCCGGCGGGGCAATGTCAGTGTCGTGGGGAGGCCGAGCCTTGGCCAAGCTCATGTTCACGGCTGTTTTTCAACAGACAAATCCCTGACGTCTAATGTTGTTTACGCATTACCTCCATATGTTTCAAAGCGGCCGCGTGAGAGAAATTGGCAAAATAATTCGCTTTGGAATTTATTTCGGAAGCTTTGCGATGGTATTTTTATACGCTGCCTACTCAGGTACTCAGACTGGGTAATAAATGTTGGAAAAATA
This sequence comes from Habrosyne pyritoides, assembly GCA_907165245.1. NCBI lineage: Eukaryota > Metazoa > Arthropoda > Insecta > Lepidoptera > Drepanidae > Habrosyne > Habrosyne pyritoides. The sequence continues at coordinate 2,846,071 of OU015587.1, read as the reverse complement.
TCCGGTGTTTTGATCTTTCGCTATCGATACGCGATCTTCGTTTTTATCGAACTTTAATAAAGTATTACTGTTGTAAGAAATACTCTTTTCAATATTAAAGGTTATACAGAGACTGTTATGTATTTATGTTACCTATTAACTCGACTACTTATCGATCGATTGTGGGATTCGATTTTGTAACAAAATTGACACTAACTCAAAGATGTTTCGTCGCGGCATTTATACTCTGTCTCTGTCGCTAACTACGCAATCACGTGAGAGGTAAGCTCTCCGAGGCCTCGTTGCGCTGGCTCGTCGACGAAGTTTGTATTAGCTGAATAGGGGAGCAATTAAAATATGGGTTATCTTAGCTAATATTATAAAGAGAGTGCAAATTTTGTGAGTTTGGGTGTATGAAAAATAATCTTTTAATGATAAAAACATCATTCTTATAGGATCCCTCAGGGATGATAGCTAGTGTTTTTTTTTTGTGTCACGCAGGCCGACAAAGATGCAGACTGCCCACCTGATGGTAAGTGGTCGCCGCCTATGGACATTTGCACCACCAGGGGCGTTATCAATGCGTTATAGACCCAGACGTCAACATTTTAAGTCTCATGTGCCTGTTCATTGTTCATTTCACCGGCCCCCTTAACTTTCTAACCGAAACACAGTATTACAAGGGCATTACTACTGCTTCACGGTGGAAACGGGTAGTAAAGTTTTAGTGTAAAAGGTTATGAAAGTAGTTTAAGCTATTTTCAAATAGCCACGGCAAAATGAGGTAGGTTTCCGCTAGTAATAGCTAAATAGGGATTTGTCCCAACGTGTCAAACCAGCAGTTCTTTATGAAATGTCAAAACGATCCAATGTATGGAGTTTTGTATGCAATAGCAAGATATGACGTCATAATTGTCCAGCATCAAATAACATACTCTTCGTGATTAGATCAATACTCAAAAATCACCTTACGTAATTAATGGATGCCCCCTAAGGTCCCGTTGGGTACGGAACCCTAAAAAACCAGACTCAAAGACTCGACCCGAAACTTTCTTATCAGAGATTGCCAACGCATAGGTGTCTTTGAAATACACCGCATTGACCGCAACTGAAAAATCTGTTATCAGAAGCCAAAATCATTATTGCACCGACAAAAATAACTGCAAAACTACAAAAGTATCAAACCTGTCAATATCCCAACGAAAATGATAACGGTAAAGTAAATCCGCTATCTGACGCAACATTTCCACAAAATTGAACAAGTGCTGTCCAAAACTAGATTACCAATATCTAAGTAGTAATCTAAAAGGCTTGTTTTGACAGATAAACGTGTCAGCGAAATATGTACCCTATTCCTCGACAATAAGGCTCAATTGCATCATCATACAACTGATCATTACATCAATAGATGCACCTTATTTCAAAGGCAAAAAGTTTATAATCCTTTGACATTTTTAGCTTTGAAAACGGTGGCGACTTAAGTTAGATAAATTGATATCAAAATTATAACGATAGCGACTCACCTGTTATTCTGTACCCTCACAAGTAGGAAGATTAAAGCGAACAAACAAACAACAACGTATACTCTGATCCATTTTCTGACGATCGATTTCAGCAGCATTGGAATCATGGTGGAAATTTCGCGAAATTGAAGTGACTGCTTTGGGAATTTCTGTTTTTACCGTATCAATATAATCGATAAATAGATATTATAGGCAGATAATTCGACCGTTATCTGTGTATTTTGTAATTTTACGACCATTTTAGAGCAGTTGTGTTTAGATAATTCATATTTATTGTATTGTAATTACATATCCTAAGGTAGTAAATTAGGCCTAAATACTGATATGGTCTCTGTCGGGCCGGCGCGAATCCAGCAAAAAGGTCCCATGAATCCCATAAGACTTAAACAATGGAACAAGAATCCAGCTAGCTTCTTAAACAACAATACATCGACAAAAGGAAATGCAAATATAGTTAAACAATTTAACTACAAAAATCTAGAATATACTCGCTTGGAAAGCCAAACACTCCAAAGAAAGTACCAATGTAAGGTTCTAGATATGATCTCTACCAGAAAGCGACCGGATACAAATGACTTAATTCCCTGGGAAGACCTCCTACACATTATGAAACAGTCCGCTACCGATACCCTCTCAACCACAACCCCTACTAGATCTAAAGAACATCGGCTAGCTCTTGCAAAACTACAACAGGCTAAATTTCGGGCGTCCTGGATCCAAAATGACCCTCATGCAAGGTCCCAAATAAAAAAATACAGAAACATTTTGCAGCAGGTAACTAAGAGAGACGAACAAGAAGCATCCAGGATCTTATTCAATGACCTTAGCAAAGCTCATCCATCGCCGAGAATGAAAATCACATATCAATTCTACAGGAAACATAAACAGGATATAAAGTACCTGGGCACCATCATAACTTCAAACCTCAGCAGAAACAATACAGTTCATACCAGGTGCAGACAAGGGTTGAAACCTCGAAAATACTCACCAACTACATCAAAGAAACCTAAATAGAATGGCAAATGCCACGGCTATTATACAAGATGGTTATCGAACCATCAATGTCGTCACTTTCCATCTGGTGAGATCTAGTCAAATGCGATCAAGTTTTTATATAAAAATATGAGCTACGGTCTGAAAGCAGCCGCACTAACCAAAGCAAATAGGTCAAAGCTAAGACGTTACGAGGGCATGATATTGCGGAATATGCTCATAAATGCTCGCAATTTCGACAACACAAAAAAAGTTAAGGACATTCTGCATGGAAAAACATTCACAAATATACTCAAATGCCAGCGGATGTGCTATTACGGACATATCTTACGGCGACCACAACCACACATCCCATGAGCTGCTCTGCAATACAGCCCCAGGAAACGTAAAGTGGGCACACCGATATTCACCTGGAAAGACTCATTGGCGCACGACATGGAATACTACGATAAAAGCCACGCTGATTGGTGTACTTTTGAAACAAAAACAGAATATACTAAAGCAGCCCGAGGAATTTAATCGATTGATGAGACCAACAGCGAAACAGAAAATGACCTGGGACACCCTCAAATGCACGAGCCATACTTGCTGAGATCTAGCATAGGACATTAATGAAAAACCACGACTACCGAAGAACGAATGAAAACAACCTAAGTAAAGGAAAACCAAAGGAAAATCGAAGGCATTAAATGCCCATTCAACACCGAACAACATTCATCAACGCTCATCCTTGTCAGCGATACCCGTCTTCCCTACTATCCTATTGGCTATACTATTGGCTACAGGCTGAACAGTCGGTCGATTGTGGTCAGCTGGTTGCGGTTGGCTGGCCGTCCTTTCCCATCCCAGAGCGTGTCACTCCCCTAGGCCACGCGCTCCTCGGTGTATCTATGGCTACTCCGATACAACTATTTAGGTACCAGTTGCTATAAACTATATCAGTTGTATCGTGGCTGATGCTTGAATGGTTGTATAGGACATGGGTCGGTCGTTGTACTGGCTGAGTGTAGTGCTAAATCATCATCAATCATCATCATCAAGAGTATATAATATAAAAGATTTGTTAGTTAGTAGTTACTGAATTTACCACCGAAGGGAGCAGTTTTTTTAAATAAACGAATATCCTGGGTCATTCTTTAAACACGGCTAACTGATCCCAAAACAAGCAAAGTCTATACTTTATTTTCAAAATACAAACATAACATTACATTCTATTGATATTTACACTCGGCCAGAACAAACAGATATCTTCATGCACAAAAATGTTTGTCCTGGGTGGTAATAGAACTCATGACCTGTGGGATGGCAGTCAGGGTCTCTAACCACCAAACCAACTGGTCCGTCTGTATTCTTTGACTGGGAAGTCAGCCTTAAATTAAAAAGTCACCAGGTAAAATACTTATTTGGTCTGATTTCCCAGACCTTTAATAATTTTACAAGAGTCTGCCTCAATCTAAACATTAAATCTACCTATAGGTATGAAACCGGTTATAGTTTTACAAGAATATGGTTGTTGGAGCAGTTTGCTTGTACAATGACTGCGAATAGGAGGGGCAGTCGTCACATCAGTGAACCAAGATGAATACGAGCAATATCCGGCCGCGCCCGGCCGTTCCCGACGCTACAACGTACTCCATGTTACAGGTGCTTGTTGCGAGCAGACAATTTGGTTTATGGCTAATATTTACAGTTGGTATAGGAACCTAGTATCTGTGTTCCAAATTTCAACCAAATCCGTTGCTTATGAGTAATTGACTTACAAGCATACATACATCCAAACTTTTTGTGGCAGGTGCCTACGCATTATAGAACAACTCACAAAAGTTTTAGCGCTATCAGATGAATAGTTTAGGAAGGCATAGGGTACGAACATTCATTTGTATAGTATTATTCTTATTATCATTTGTATTTGTATAGTTAAATAGATAGATAGAAAGAAGCTTGGCATGGCTTCAGTCATCAACTTTACTCATCTAGGTACGTCATAGTGCTATTAATACCTATATATAATCAATGAGATCTGAGGCAAGCGCAAAAATCCATCGTAAGCGTAACGTCATCGTATCGAATGCGCCAAAAAGCTGGTATGTTTGTAAAATTTTACATTGCACAAGTGTCGTCGCGCGATGTTTAATTTTCTATTGCATTGGTTTTTGGCGCACACGATACGATGACGATACGCTTACGATAATAATAATATAGTATACTAGCTGTACTCCACGCGCGGTTTACTCGCGTTTATAGATATCATATATGTATGTATAGCATATCCGCGTCGAATGGTAGCAGTTCCATCCCGGTATGTTCAGTAGTTTTGAGGTGATGGTGCGTCAAAGGAACCCTATTTTGCTTATATATATTTAAAGATATAATACAATGTAATATATAAGTAATATTCATGAATAATTCTGTATTAATACGGCCTTAAAAAGTGATCAGTCATTAATAAAATTTACGTGGAAAATATGATAAAAATCGTGCTTTAAGAGCGATAAGCACAATTTCTCAATAACCGCAACGTAATGAGTAAAACGTGCAAGCGATCATGCATCAATCTGTGCACAATCAGAAAGGGTTCTAGTCTAACGGTATCGGGTGAACCATTATATTCAGTTAACAATAATCTATAGCAATCATAACTATCTAATCTAATCTAAATGCTAAGACACAAGCTTTTCTATATGTAATACTAGCTGTCCCCCGCGGTTTCACCCGCGTACCCGAGGGATGTAAAATTTTCCCGGCACTCAAAATATCCTATGTGTTATTCTAGGGCATTTTCTATATATGTGCCAAGTTTCATCAAAATTATTTGGTAGTTTTGGCGCGGGAGAGTAACAAAGATCCATTCGCATTTATAATCAGCACTACATAGTATAAAACAAAGTCGCTTTTTCTGTCCCGATATCCCTATGTATGCTTAAATCTTTAAAACTACGCAACGGATTATGATGCGGTTTTTTTTAAATAGATAGAGTGATTGAAGAGGAAGGTTTTTATGTATAATACATGTGACATCCCACGGGAACGCGGGTAAAACCGCGGGGGACAGCTAGTATTATATATTTTAGTAGGATATTATTAGGTATCTTCAAAATTTTAAAATATGGCAACAAAATCGTTTTGTACAATGTATGTCTGCCAGTGTTAAGTAATATTATGAGTTAAGGCAGTCATCCCCTACACTAAACCCAGTGAAATTGCATTTCGAGACAACTAAACTTAAAAAGTCGCAATAAACGTATTCATTTCACATTAATTCACAAGTGTACACCACCGAAGTTATTCAATAAAATTTAAAATATCAAATTCATGAAAATAAATAAAAAACGCAACGCCAGTTTGCCCCTCAAAAAGGCATGCAGTACCACTTTCAAATAAATACAAAAAATATATGGTTTGTTACTCTTTTACGCAAAATCTACTGAACGGATTTAGGTGCAACATATGAATGTAATATGTGGACTTTCATTAATTAAAATACTGTTCCTAAATTGAATGAAAAATGTTCTCTCTTACACAGCGCAATGGCGAGGCCAAAGTAAGTTGCTAATAGAGATAAATATCGAAAAAACATTGCGGCAAATTCGTCATAATTAATCGAAGTCATTGACGTCAAAACAAGACTTATTGTACTGCTCTAACTGCGTCAACGTATGATATGATGCTGCAGGAATGATATGATTGGAGTAGAAAGATAAAAGTACGATTATTTTTATAATGCGCAAAATCTAGAAGAGAGCTCTCGAGTGCAGCTGTGCCTTCTTCTTGAAGGGTTAGCCAGTTGGTTCTCAGTGGACGGTTGACTTCCGAACCAGTTACTTCAGTATCTTTGACCATCATAATAGGTTGGGGAAAAAGTTCCTTCGCATTTTTTAAGAAAATTCAAAACATTTTTAATATAGTTTATTTACATTTAACTAAAGTATGTAGGTACCATTTTGTTCGATAACTTTTTGCCATCTTGTAGGTAGGGACATGATCCCATTGCTATAGAAATTTTGGGACTTCTGATCAAAATACTGCGACAAGTGGTTTTGACAGTCCTCTCGTGATGTTAACCTGACACTGCCTAAAGAATTCTGAAGAGACCGAAACAGGTGGAAATCTGAAGGTGCAAGGTCAGGACTATACTACTCTCACAGACACTGCACTAGGTTCATAAACATCGACAATTTTTTTCGCGGCTTGCGTTGCATTTTTACCTTTTTTGTAGTAAAATTTTAAAATGAATCGAATTTCTTCATTAAATTCACTCATCTTGGCGGTACGAAAAACAAATGCAAATCACACATTTTCCTAATTCGAATTTGGAATTATGTTCTTTAAAATTTAAACTTTTAATGATACCAAAACCAGCCAGATACAAATAGTATAGCCAAAGAGATTTTATTACAAGTTCATACATACTATAATGCGAAAAGACTTTTTCCCCAACCTAATATGTGCAATTTAAGGTTATATGTATCAATCTTCTATGTACCCTATCCAATCACTACATAGATAAAACAGTCGCTTTCTCTGTCCCTATATCCCTATGTATGCTTAAATCGTTAAAACTACGCAACGGATTTTGATGCAGTGTTTTTTAATAGATAGAGTGGTTGAAGAGAAAGGTTTTTACGTATAATACATGTGACATCCCACGAGAACGCGGGTAAAACTGCGGGGGACAGCTAGTTTATTATAAATGCGAAAGTATGTGAGGATGTACGGATGTTTGCTACTCTTTCGCGCAAGTAGTAGGTACTGCCGAACAGATTTGGTAGACACCTTGCACATAGATAAATGCCCTGGAATACCATATAGGCGATATGGTTTTTATTCATGGTATATAAAACTGATTGCGGGTGTAGGTTGATATACCAGATTACAATAAGACAATTTTGAAAACTTTATCGTAAAAGTCATCTATTTACGCTCATCTTCAAAATTACTAGACATTTTTTAATGGGGTTTTCATAGGAAACAGAAAAATAGTTTGAGGTACACAGCTAAATGTAGCATTGATTTTTAAATGTGAGGCGGTTACATAGTATCTTACCACTATGACTACAGACCACTGCTCTCTGCACAGTGCACCTCTAAATCTCTTTTTTAAGTTGTAAGTACCTAACTATTGTTATTTTCTATTTTGTAGTCTTGTCATTTTTTTTTTGTTTTGTTACTATGTTACCTATAATAAGTATTTTGTAATTGTTAAATATAAAATTATGTAAAATTGAAATTATAAAATAGCCAAAAAGTCAGAATAGATAAAAATTTATATAACAAATAAAAAAGAATGTAACCTGCTGAGTTTCTTGCCGGTTCTTCTCAGTTGAAGGCTGACTTCCGAACCGGTTGTAGCTTCAGTAACTTTAAATTTGACTTTCATAAGTGCCCTCCGAAGGCCTAAACTGAATAAATGGTTTTGAATTTTGATATTTATGCTATCTTAATTGTTTCATTCAAGTAAAGCTTAAAAGAAATACAGGCACATGAGAGACCTAATAACTTCACGTCTCAGGGACGACAATGTATTGGCGGTGCCCCTGGTGTTGCAAATGTCCATAGGCGGCGTTGACCCGCCTTCAGGTGGATCGTCTGCTGGTTTGTCGGCCTTAGTAGCATAAAAAAAAAGCTTTGTCTTCGAACCCACGAGGAGCCAGCATCGCCTGATAACACGTGAAGGCGTTCTGTACGTTTCTAAATAGAAACTAAAATTAGTAAGGACGCAACTTATCACAGTTTATACACTCTCTTCTCGTCAGCCCGTATTGTCCCCTATCTTCTTAATTTGTACTTGAGTCGCTTAACCATGCACGTGGAAGAATTACTTAAGACGTTTTGCATCGTACTCATAAAGTCTGGAAATGGTTTTGCCTAATATCGAGGATTTACGAATTAAAATGAAATGTTAAAGGTAATTTGTGAATAGGGAACAATACTCCATTCAGGATAAATCATCAAACAATAACCAGCGCATTGAACATTCAAAATACACGATGTTATCAAATATGATCTAAATTTAATGATTAACAATTCCTTTGATATTTTACAACGATGACGTCACAGCTATCTAATATTTCATACAAAACTCCATACACAATATCATTTTGATATTAAAAAAATGTAACTGATTTCACATGTCAATTATCATCGTTATTATATGTATATATCTAACTCTTCTGTCCATGTGTATTTAGTGAACTCCTCCTACACGACTGGAATGTTTCTATTTGTGTGTATTCCAGAGGATTCGAGAATGTTTTAGATTCATAATTGGAACCGGTAGGTGGCGCTGCCATCGAATTCCTACATTGCATTATTTAATGGACTTATTTCGACAGGAAAACATCTGTTGGGACAGCAAGTAATTATTTATTTTCCTTTCGCCGTAAACATGTTTATTGGGTATTCTAATGAAGGAGTAAGCAAACAAACATATATAAAGTCGTTATCATGTTTATTTAAAATTTTCCTTACATTATATAACTGGTCAATGGGTCGATGACTTCATTCTGTTTGTGGGATGGCATAAAAACTCCACTGTTCCATGTTATCCTGGAAATGAAAGAAATACTTGTTCTTATTTATAATTATCAATAATATTACGTGTATGTATTATATACTTATATTGTATAGGTATTAAACTGTGACTCTTAAATAAAAAAATGATAAATATCCCGGGACATTCTTTACACACGGTCATTTCATCCCGAACTAAGCAGAGCTTGTACTATGAAAGCAGATAAGAGAAATACAACATATACAACTCTTTTTCAAAATACATACTAACTTAAATTATATACCTCAATTTTACTCATTTACGACATAGTTTAAAAAATAAGCCTTTTAAAACCAAATTTAAACCCTAAAACCATTTATTCAGTTTAGGTCCGCGGAGGGTACTTATGAAGGTCAAATTTAAAGTTACTGAAGCTACTACCGGTTCGGAAGTCGGCCTTCAACCGAGAAGAACCGGCAAGAAACTCTGCAAGGTAACATTTTTTTTATATAACTTTAACTATTCTGACTTTTTGGCTATTTTAATATCTCAATTTTACATTTAAAATTTCCAAAATACTTATGGTAACATACAAAAATGACAGTAAAATTAAAATCAACCTACTTGATAACTTGTCGAGATCTAATAACCTCGCGTTTTGAGAACTAAAACTATTATAGACAAAAATATCTAATAGCGATTTTTCTATAACATTGATAACAGATAGATATACCAGGAATCAAAATTGTGAAAATTATGTCCATTTTATCTGCAGTATTAAGACTGGGCTAACTAAATAGTTTACTATGTCTGTAATTTGTCTGTCACTCTCTATTCTTCATTCAATTAACCTAAATCACAGCTGTAAACTACAGAACTTCTTCTGCTCGTCGTATTACTTTGCCTTATTAACATTACCTTAAACATTGGGCAAGAGAATTATACAAGAGTTCGACATTGCGGTTTGCGGTGCATCGAGCGCGGGCTGCACTCGGTGGGATCGACTCCCGCGCAGAAATGCGACACCCATCCTTATTATTAACCACGTCGTTAGTCGATGTCGAGAACAATAATGAAGTTTTAGTGGCACAGAGGGAGTGGCTCAGAGTGTAAAACAACGAAAAACAGATAGGTAATGCCTTTCAGAAGCAGATGAATTAAATTTCTAGTTCAGTTTTTATTTGAATGAACCCAACACAAACTCTGATAATAAAACCTTGCAAGAATTTTCTCAGCGTCATGAAAATATAACATGCAGGTAAAAAATATATACCGCTTTCAGAAGCAGATTGATTCAATTTAAAACCTGTTTGTATTTAAGTGAACCCAACAAAAACTTTGATAATAAAATCGTGCAAGAACTCCTACATCATCATGAAATTATAACAAACAGGTGCAAAATCCTTGGTCAATCGATGGATTCGTCAAAACTGCCGCTCTCACGTCACGCACATGGCAAGATTATGGCTGCATCCTGAACACCTGCATCCATTCATAGTGTCAAAATGAGCTGCCAAATAACCCCGGCGTATTTTGGCGCCATTATAACAATTCCTAAGCCGGCATTCGACATCGTTGTTCGTGTCTGCCGTAATAGGAGTAGCCTGACTCGCGTGACTCATCCGGCAAGCTCGCGAGCGGTCGTTGATCCCATTGCATTCACCCAGATGGGCTCCGGTGTCCATTAGATGACGAAAATGAAGAACATGTTGCTTTACATCGGTGATAGTTCAAAACGGCTTAAGTAACATTGGTAAATATCGCGTCAGTTTCAAGCACTTTTTGGAGGTAGAAAATCATCATAAGTATTGTCGTCCAAAGTGCAATTTGCCTTACTACGTCACAATACCGGTATTAACCAGTTCTAACCACGCGGTGTTAAACTATCCTCAAACCTACCTGCAGCCGTGAGGCTTTGCGTAAGGAAATGGTAGGAATCTTCGTTGAATTTGGCTCACATGTTATAGAGTACTTTTATATTTACAGCCCACGTGGGTCTATGACAACCTAGTTAAGTAATTCCTTGGCCACAAGAGAGCAATAAATGTAAACATATCCTTCAGCGATAGGCCCGTAGTTTGGTGCGAAATTTGCTTCGACTCGTTCATCTATTTTCGTTGGAGCACTGCCTTGGACTTTCAGCTAAATTAGTTGTAATGTTTGCTTTTAAAAATTCAATATCTATTCAGTAGTGTCAAAACATTCGTGACTCCTCTCATGTTTTTTGTAAATTTTGAAATAGGAAGAACGATAATTATGCCGGGTTTTTCGGCCAATTATGGTTCATTGTTTATTTATAATAAATTTCCTCATATGACGAAATAACATAGAACAATATCGAAATTCACCAACAGGTATCAAGAGCGAAAATTTCCATTCGATAACCTTATTAGTTGAACCAATTCGCCGAAGTTGAAGATTTCGCCATGATTTTCGTTGATTGCTGAACTATTTTAGTTTCTATAAGTGTTGCAGGTACCCAACCTCCATACTGATGTGCCTGGCCGACAAGACACGAAAGGGCAGAGTTCTAAATGAATTGACAGAACAAAAAAAGATAGAGAAAAAAAAATGGACATTGACTTTGGGATTGAATATAAAGGTTTTGGACTGAAGCTGTTTTTATTTTATTCAATAAATAAATAATTATGCAAATCCAAGACCGAACAGTAAGTATCAAGAACACTTTTCCTTAAAATGAAATAGTTTCTTAAAACAATGACACTGGTTTCTTATTTTATAATTTAAAATTAACCATTCCAATCCATATAAAAAATTCCAATCAGAATTTGAAATTATTCCATTTTGTTTTCAGACGCCCTAAAAGTTTGTCTCCAGGTGCAACGGAGATGCACTCATCTCAGGCGAGCCGCCCAAACCGCATTCTGTGCCTTGGCGTTGAGTGAAAGTCAAGTCTGAGCTACCTTTCACGGCACGACGGACGGCGAGCAAATATTTTCACAGAAATTCTATTAGCATCTGTCACGGAAAATTTCTCGTGGTCCAACAATAAGACCTTGTCCCTACCTACTCGGAGACTTCTCAGTACATAATTATTATTAGGGTTCAGTTACTTTAATAAATAACAATAGATTTTTTCCTGTTTTGCTCGGTGATACAAATTATGGAGTTTATGTATTCACATGAATACTCTGTATTCCTTTTCTTTTCCTTTTATTTAAGTAAAAGCATTTTCGAAAACTACGTGACTAATTTAAATAATTCTATAACTATTAGAAATCTACTTTATCCAGAAGTAACATGGGCTTAAGTTATAATCCGAAGTTGAAACGCTGGAACGGTCGATTCGGTACGATCAATAAGTATAGGGAATATAATTTTCATAATTGTCAAAAATTTGTGCAAAAAGTCAAGGTGAAGAGTGAAATAGCAATTATCACTAGCTATTTACCACAGAAGTATCGATGATATAATATTATTTAAATTTTAATATAAAAGTTCACCTGATATAGCGCTGAAATAAAAAAAAAAATAAAAAAAATCTGCGTGTAAAACAAAACCTCAAAGCATTTCCGCTATTATGGTACTATTATTTTGCAAAAACTCGTTTGTTTCCTCAAAAATTAATGTCATACTTATTTCTCGTGCAGCAAAAAACAGGGCTAGAATTTGATCTCATTGTTTTAAATTACGTACACATTCCTCAGGTTAACTTATCGGCCAGGATTAACAAATAATAATTTTATGAGTAATATACGGATCCTCAGCAAAAAGTTTCCACTCGATAGGCTTTTTTAATAGCCACCAATTAGTCACGGTCGACAGTATCAATTGAGTGGAAATGAAAATGCGATGGATTTGTACAAGAGATTTGATACGACGAGACTCTTTTGTGTGAGCACTTTCTAATTTGCTTTGAATATTTTGATCAACTTTCGTCGTCATTGAAATGGGAGTGCAAGACAAAAACTCTTTTACTAGACAGCGTAAGTAGAGTGAATAACTGTTAAAATTTTACGTAGGTCTGTTACTGACAGAGTTAGCCAGTACTCAAGAAAGTAAAATTATTGTTACTGTGTCTCTCATATATAGCCCTTACATGGCCAATGTTAAGTCACCACATTTGTTCACAATGACCACATATCAAAGGTTGACATTCATAACTGCCTGTAAAGGCCTATTGGAATAAACATATTTTACTTCATAAAGATTCAACTTTACGCAAAAAAAGATAGATCTCCTAGGATGAACGAAATTCTTTCACTGTGTGAAAGCCAAGCTTCTAAGGGTTCTTAACCGAAAAAACATTAATTGACTCAGAAAAGAAATCCATACTAAAACTCCAATAGTGTAACCCAAGGTTTAATAAAGGGCCTCCGCAACGTTCCAAGAGGTAACTCGAAGCTGGCAGCAGATATAATCTAAAGATGCAAACAATGTAAACAATAGATGATAAGTGCTATATTTATAGAGAGGGATACTTTTAAATCATATTTTATCGATGTTTATCATAACGTTGTATGCGGGCGCGCCTCTGTTGGTCTCGTTCCAGTAAACTTGCGTCACATTAGGGAGGACCAAGCAGCGTACGATTACAGGAACGTCCCGTACTTTTTTTTATTAAAAAATATCCTGGGATATCTTTACACACGGCCACCTCTCCCCTTATTCAACTAATACAAACTTCGTCTGCGAGCCGCTTCACGGGGGCCTCGGAAGCTTACATCTCACGTGATTAGTAGTATTAGCGTAGTAAGCGACAGAAACATAGCATAGAGGCCGCGCCGCTACGAAAGATCCTCAAGTTTGTGTCATTTTCCTTACAGAATCGAGCCCCTGATCCTAAACTAAGCAGAGTTTGTACTATGGAAACCAGATAACTGATATACTACTTTTTAAAATACATACTTTAATAGATATTTACATCCAGACACAGAACAATCAGACATGTTCATGCACACAAATGTTTGTCTTGGGTGAAAATTAGGGTCCCTAACCACCAAGCCAACTGGCCCGTCAAAATTTAACCTAGCAAGGACAACTAGTACGAAATGATTTGTAAACAATATACTTTTGCTATGACTGACCTACCCAAAGGAAGACTTTGAGGAAAAAATATATAAAATGAGCCTGGGTTTTCTGCGAACATGGTATCTGGACAAATGCTCAATACTCGCTCAATATTTAATAGAATTATTATCTACTTGTTTTTAATAAAGCTGGCTACCCCAGCAGCCAGGGATGCGACTGCGCACACACAACAACTAAACATCATTGTTTACTGAGATTGAAACTGAATTACAGTCGCTTGCATTAAACGTATCTCAAGAATTTTAAACACTGTAAGTGATGATCGTGTCATGTTAACATCTTATCTTGTTTTTTTTTGGTTCAGCGGGCAGAAAATAGACTTGGTTATTTAATTGATCACCTTGAAAGTGTCTGTAAAATGGTTGTCTTTCATTCATCTACAGTTGGGTGAAAGCTTCCATTTTCTCACTTTTCTGTTCTGCAGAGGTCTGTTCCTGTTCCAACTATAACTCCTTGATTTTACAAACATAGTGTAGCTTTCTATCAGTTGATAGAATATATGAAATATATATTATAACAAGATGGCTGAACTCTCAATGTTGCCAACACACAGAAAAGTATAGGGACGTTTCATTTCTAACTTTGTGATATATTTTACACATAGCAAATATTTCGCGTTATCATAAATGTCACTGCTACATATAAAAGTCACCCTTTTTCTGTATATAAATTTACAAATAGTATAATATACCTTTATTAGGTGCTTCAGTAAATTTGACAGCCACAGGTCGTTCAGACCCCTTCGACACTTCGGCCATTGTCTCTGGATTAGCAGGGAGTGTTCCACTAGGACAAACAAAAGACCCATTAAAAAGTTTGCGGCGATATTTGCTTTTCTTCTGGGCGGAGAGTGATACTAACCTGTAATGTATCTATTGATATGTATGATTAATAATTTGATTCCCGTTTTAATTGAAGAAGAAAAATAACTTGTTTCGTGTGTCAAGTGTAATATAGCCAACATAATTTGCTCATAACTAAAAATAATGTATTAAATAAATAAATATTCTAGGACTGTCTATTGCACACGGCCACCAGCCCCCTTATTCAGCTAATACAAACTTCGTCGGAGAGCTGCTTTACGGAGGCCTCGGAGAGCTATCTCTCACGTGATTAGTAGCTAGCGTAGTTAGTGAAAAAGACAAAGCACGGAGGCCGTGACGAAACATCCTCGAGTTAGTGTCATTTTCCTTACAGAATCGAGCCCCTGATCCCCAACTAAGCAGAGTTTTTACGAGCTGTGGTAATAAGATAACTGATAGACTATAAAAAATACTTTTATTTCATAGCCACAGAACAAATAGATGATCATCATGAAATTGTACACATATTCTTGGAGGTATTAGAAGTAACATAGGGTACTTTTTGTGCCGGGAAAATATTACATCCCTCGGGAACGCGGGTGAAACCGGATAAATCGTTACGGATTTGATAACAAACATTTTGTTACTCTTTAACGGATTTGGATGATGCTTTTCTTCTAGACAGTTTATAACATGTATTAACACATATACTTTTTACCTTGGGATAATGTAGCATTCCCCGCTGGTAAAACTACAGGAGGCAGCTGAGTAATACATAAAAAAAATACTACATAAAGGTGTTCGCATAAAATATAGACCATAAAATAATTATATGCATTACCGAGGGGCATTCATGCGGGATCCATAAATATCAACATTAATACCTATCTATGGTTTTTATAGTACCTCTACCCACTTAACTGATTATTGTCTATTAGTTATTCACTGTGAGAAAAGTGGAAAACCATAATAAGACTGTATTGTGAATTGCTGATCCCAAAGTGAAGCTTGGATTATGGCATTAAAAATAGGATATTTTCAGGGTACCGTAGTCAACAAGAAACCCTTACAATATCGCTATACCCGTCTGTCCACGGCTTAACTCAGTCAGAGAGTCTTGGTACTAATAATCTATATATATACTAATATTATAATATAAAGAGGAAAGATTTGTATGTTTGTTACTCTTTCTCGCATAAACTACTGAACGGATATGGATGAAACTTGGCACATAGATAGAGCATATCTTGGAATAGCAAATAGGTTACATTTTATCCCGGGAAAATGTGATATCCCTCGGGAACGGGGGTAAAACCGCGGGGGACAGCTAGTATAATAATAACTTGGTAATATCATATTGATCATGCCAAAAAACGGTGTAATTAAATTTTGAAGATATAATCATCCGTTTTTACTCCTCTATTCCCATTGTATGTGTCGTTGAAAAAGTTTTTAAAAAATATTGGGAATACGTAATGTACGTTTTTCGAGTAAGGGATCCGGTTTGCGAAATATTAAGCATTAAAGTGTTTATTTGTTGTGTACGTGGAAAAAAACACTGTACTAGCTTATGTAAATATAAATAACGCAGATAAAAGGAAAAATATCACAGCTAAAAAGGCTTAGCAAATCAACGAGTAATTGTCGACAAACCACTAAAACATACGGAATCTTACACTGCGCGTCCGACACACATTTGGCCGGTTATTTAGGCTAAGTAATATTCTAGCCTAAGCGGCCCTATTACGTAAAATAAATTACATTTTATCGAGCACAAACAGCTAAATACCAATAATATTCAACTAAATTTACTTCAGCGTGTTCCAAGACTGTAACATTCAAGTCTACAATGTTTGTTATACCGCGTTGGCTTCCGGCCAGGATCAATACGCTGTGGTACGTAATAAGCCTATATTGTACACTTGACGACACTTCTAAAAACAAGTATTTTTCCTATCTCCGTTATGTCATATACTACATACATTATAGCTAAAGGTGTTGTGATCTAAAAGTCCGTTTTGACAAGCTAATAGTGTGCTAAAATCGACCTTATAGCATCATGATAAGGTTGACCTGTATCCTCGTACAATATACCATTGGGCCAATAGATGAAAATGTTTTTTTATGATATTTTTAGCTGTCTAATTTTGAAGTGTCGACAACCGGAGTATATTTCGCGGTGGTACCACACTCGACTCGAAAATCCATTGACAAGCTCCTGCTTGTTCCGGCAGCCTTAACAGCCAGTTAATTAGGTTTTTTGTGGTCACCATCTTCGGGTACATTATCATTTACCATTGTAAACCAGGGATAGGTACTCCAAAGAGTACGTTGTGTGTAAATTTGCGTATTTAAATTTGGCAGATTTAGACGGGCCTGTTGGCTGGATGGTTAGAAACGATTCCTACCCAGGACAAACATTTGTGTTGTGCATGGACACGTCTGTTTGTTCTGTGTCTGACTGTGTACATCTATATAAGTATGTATTTAGTAAAAACAAGTATCTGTAGTTGCTTTATCATTTATCTATAGTTATCATAGATTTTGACCATTCGTAAGTGCCTATTTGAATAAATTATTCTATTTTAATTTCTGGTTCCCATTGTACAGGGTCTGCTTCGTTTGACATCAGATGGCTGTGTGTAAAGAATGCCTCTGGTAATATCTAATATGAAGGATTTTCCAATATGGTTGCGGCAATGATAGTAAATGAATATTACCTACCTACGCCTCCTATTTAATGTAATCAGCAGGCAAGCCGACGGGGGCCGGAGGCGGAGGGAAGTTCGGCAATGGTTTCTTAAGCTGCGACTGCCCCGAATCATTCCCGCCGCCAGCGGCAGCGCTGGGTCCTTGCGTCACCGAACATGGCAACGCCCCCCTGACGCCGATACAAACAAACATCAAAATAAATATCAGCATTGTGGATAATTTATTAAAAGTTACTAGCTGTCCCCCGCGGCTTCACCTGCGTTACCGAATAATGTAACTTTTCCCGGAATAAAAAGTAGCCTACGTGGTATTCCACTGACCGTGCAGCCATTCTAGCGTGATTGAGTGATAACCTTACATTCAGCCAAACTTTCGCATTTGTAATAGTAGTAAGATTATCGCTATTTTAAATAGCTATATCACCTAGACACCCCGAGGAGGTTCGATGCCCGGGTCGGGCAAAGGTGATATTCAGTTATTTTATAAGAAACTAGCTGTCCCCCGCGTTTCCGAGGGATATCACATTTTTCCGAGATAAAAAGTAGCCTATATGCTCCAGGATATGCTCTATCTATGTGCCAAGTTTCATCCATATCCGTTTAGTAGTTTTTGCGTGAAAGAGTAGCAAACATACTTACATACAAATCTTTCCTCTTTACAATATTATTTATTTATTGGATAAGACACATCAACAGTATACATATTAAGCATTTGCATTTTATAATAAGGTAATGTTCTGATATATACACCAATTGTAGATGTGTACAGCATTTACCAAATTTGGAACGAATATAAAAGTTAAGGCCAGCTTACTCCAAAAAACGTAATTTTTTTCAATTCATTTTATTTATAGTACAAAACATGTTGAGTAATAAATTTTTTTACATATGAAAGCACATATATGAAAGTACTTGAAAAAAAAACACATCTGTGCTTTCATATGTAAAAAAAATTATTACTAGACATGTTTTGTACTATAAATAAAATGTATTGAAAAAAAAATACGTTTTTTGGAGTAAGCTGGCCTTAATTGAAATAAGATAGGAAAAATTTGAAAACTAAAAGTTTAAATTAAAATCTTAAAACTAACCAAATGGTTTTTTTTTCTTTATATAAAGCGACAATATAACAATGGGAAAAGCCAAAGCTATGTAAAATTCAATTATGTTGAAATGTTTTCAGTATTATACTCCTGAATTTTGGAAGTGAGTCATGAAATATGTCGATACCACATTCATGATCGCTATTAATACCGTATATATTAGTATAGATGATTAACTATAGCATGGGATTTGTAATGTGCCCAAGAGACAGCTTCACATGTCACGAAAGTTCGGTGAAATGTGAATCTCGGTACTGAGACCTTCCACAACATCATTCCACTGCATATTTTCAGCTAAGTTGGTTGAAATGAAATTAAAAATATTTTTATTCAAATAGGCCTTCACAAGCATTCATGAATAGTCCAACTCTAATACCGGTTCGGAAGGTTGTTTTTTACTGAAAAGAGCTGGCAATAAACACAGCAATTACTCTTCTTAAAAACGATCTTAGATTTATTACAAAATTATTTAGTCTCACTGACAAACTTGTGTGTTATCGCAGAAGTGAAGAATTACTAAACGATAATAATATGAATGTCATTTTTTTTAAATACAAACAAACTAAAGCTGACCAGCCCCCACAAGCAGCACCTGTTCACAAGCAAGACGCATGTGTTGTACCGTCAACTGCCATGAAGAGAGTGAAATTTATTGTGAAGCCGGAACCATTTTCTTTTTGAAGGGACGAAGGTGTTAGCTTCAGATAGTTCTTACACCCTTACGCGGACAAGAGCGCTTAGGGCTCTCAACCGAAAAAGGCCGGAATCACTTGAGGGCTCCATCTTTATAGGAATTTCGTTAACAACGTGCCTATCCAAAATTACAGCAATGTACATATACAAGTAGCTAGATGCCGTTTAGTATTTGAGTGACTGTGGAAGAGAAAGTAGTAGCTTCAGTAACTTTAAATTTGACCTTCATAAGTGCCTTCTGAGGGCCTAAACTGAATAAATGGTTTTGAATTTTGAAACTGCTCTTTTTTTGGAGCAGTTTTCCTGTTGACACTACAATGATCTTTGTACTTAAGAAAAAAAGTCTAGAATGGCATGAATAGATACTATAAAAACGCACAACAACAAAGTGTCCTAAACCACAAAATAAAGTAATCTAATAAAGTCTAGACAGTTCGGAAGCCAACTAACGCTATGTAATTATCTATCAACTTTTTCCAGTTGACTTGAAGGTGTTAACCTCAAATACCATTTGTGCCAAACGCGAGAGATTTAGTTATCGACAGGCCAGTTGGCTTGGTGGTTAACGCTCTGACTGCCAAACCTAAGGTCGCGGGTTCGATTCCCACCCAGGACAAACATTTGTGTGCATGAACGTATGTGTTTGTTCTGTGTCTGGGTGTAAATATCTACATAAGTATGTATTTAGAAAAAAAAAAGTAGTATATGTAGTATATCAGTTATCTGGTTTCCATAGTACAAGCTCTGCTTAGTTTGGGACCAGATGGCCGTGTGTAAAGAATGTCCCAGGATATTTATTTATTTATTTAAACTTCTAAACTTCAATTTACTTAATAATAAATAACCTGGAACATCTTTAGACATAGCCATCTGATCGTTAATTAAGCAGAGCTTGTACTGATTGTCTTATGGAAATCAGAGAAACTTCTACTAATACTACCTATAAAGGTACAACGATTTTTCTAGATGCATTTTAATATAGATGTATTAAAATAACCATTGATTTCAGTAGATAAGTGAATACCAAAATCCTGAAATTTCCTGACTTTCAATGACTTGATAGAAACTCTAACTGGCTATATTTAAATATACACTAGTTAGTACTGTGCATTTCCTTACGAATGTTTGTTTTCCTCAAAGAGTATACCTGCTTGTTTTTGTACTTGTATTTACCCAAAATACCGTTTAAATTAACAGCGGCACGTATTGTGGCTACAGAAGCGTAATACGTTTAAAACGAGAGTAATTCTTGTCACTAAATATTCAAAAAACGCCAAAATAAGTGACCATTTTAACATGATTTTCCGAATCAAATCGTTCAACCAAAGCAATGAGGAAACTAAGTCAATGCTTGTGTATTCATTCACTGAAGTGTATGACAAATTTAGTAAAATTTTGTGAAGTGTGACGTGGTGTCTGTGTTTTTGCCTATTTGATATTTGACACTGAACTTGACTGTTCACAGATGTATTGCAGAGATCTGAAGGTCAAAGAGACACATGTAATTGAATTATCACCTCCAGTCTACCATGACGTTGCTAACAGACGTGCAGACAAACATGTGCTAACTGATGTATTCCGCCATTCGAAATACAATTCTATTATCTAACAAGTAAACACTTTTTCAGAACGCACTGCATTCATTTGTAATATTAACAATCATGAATCAGGCCCTAGTTGGAATATTTCTGGTTTTGAGCTTTAAGGTTTGGTTTTAAGGTTGGAATTGAAATATTTCGGTACGGAGGAAGGTGATTAGAATAACAATGGTGTTATGGAATATTTGTGTCATGCGAGTTTGTTATCGGGAAAGTTGTAGCTGTGCAGTTTTATTGAATAGTGGATTAGAAAATTTTCCAGCAATTGCAATTGGAGGGTAATCATTTAAATCAATTTTATTAATGAAACAAAACAAATACTTTACTAAAATTAAATACCGAATATCTATTAAAACAACATCATATAAATTGAAACGAAAAATCAAAGACATTCCATTCTCGCATAAACAAAATATCCTATAGAAATTTTAATTATCATTATTATTATTGTCAGAATCAGCCGCTTCTTCAAAGTCACTTTCAGATTGAATATCAGCGGGACTTTTGCTTAAAGACACAATTTCAGTTTCTCGTTCTGGTTTCGGTTCTGTAGATGTAATCTGTTTAAGCACCATATGCTCTTCTAAAACATCCACGGCTAGATCTAAAATATTCTGCAAGTTGTTAGAGTTTTGTGCATATTTATCCGATGTTTCATGAGTTTGGGTTTCTTCTTCATCTTTGTCATCATAGTAATCTCTGTAAAATAAAAGCTTGTCTTTACTTCCCGCTAAGAACAGTAAACAAAACTGCCCTCGCATTCCAGGCTGTGATTATGATAAAAAAAGAAACAAACACAAAATAATAAAAACAAAAATTCACATACCCTTGAAGACTTTAAAAAATACAGCGTCGATATCAAATAACTGGTCGTCTGGCGATTCCGATACGTTAAAAATACATTGTTTGTATCGTAAAAAGGGGCACAATTTATTTGATGCCAAATCCCATCGGCATTGGCAGCATGACGACGGCGCGGCGATGTTCCGTGGAAACGCTTGGAAAGATGTACTACTATCAGCTGATTTTAACGACTAGACAAAGCATTGGAATATGTCCAAGACCCTTTGAAATATGTCAACTGAATTATAGTAAATTGAAAAAATGTGGAACTGTCTTTATTATAAGCTTTTACGTTAGTGTGGTTACTTTGCAACTGAATTCAAAAGATGAGCCCCCTAACCTATTAAACTTTTTCTATCATAATCCAAAATGGCGGACGTAACAAGATGACTCAGGTATATTCAAGGCGATAATAGCTCGGTTGGTAGTTAGTAACTTTGTTTCGATGAAGAAAACCGTATTGTGCAAACCATAGCACGATGGATACACCCCCAAGTTCAAAATTTGTCGCCAAAGTATGTTCTGACAGCTGCAGTTGAGCCAGTTCCCTTCAAGGCTCTATTTGCATACCACTTTCGGCCACAACATCACTTACAAAGGTCAGATTGTGTTGACCACAAGCCTATTTATAATGAAAAAGAAAAACCAATCAAAGGGTTTCCCGTCCAAAATCAGTGACAGCATGTTTAATTGTTTTAGTACAGGGCTTAAAAACAAACTTTACCATCAAAAAATATCTGCACCATCATTATTTGTTACCTATAGAACTTAGCGGACGTAAGTGAAAAGTTTTTATGAAAATAAGGCTTAAAAAGGAATCGCGAACTTTATATTGGAGCAGCCAGATTTAATTCAAAACGTCTGTCAACACAAAGTAAACTTCAAATGACAAACACAAGATCCCTCTAAAATACGGGTGCAATGTTAATAAGAATAATAGGTTTATTTATTTAATTATTGGCTTACCAACTAAATACACACTTAACATTATCTTATAAAACTATTACCGTTACTTTTCTCGCACGCATCTAAATTAAAGGAAAGCACAGCAGGTTGTTTTATACCCTACATTATAGTCAGTAAGCATTCTCCATTCATCCAATAAACGTTAGAAAATCACCTTAAACATTTCATAGCACCACTAAAACACCTAATGCTGCACAACCGCTAGGGTTCGTTTAAACTAGATCGCTAATCGTGCAGTTTCCTACTTCGATAGCGTGGGCCTGGCATCTAGCTCACATAGCTGAGTTAATAGATACAACGCGCTTGTACACAGATTTGCCTAAGGCTGCCCGTTACCTCCACCCACGGAAGATAATCACACTTAAACTCTCTGATATTCAGCTCCAAGCTACAGACATTTTATTTAATGGGACTATTTTAGGTGTTAGTTCATTTTCTGCTGTAACTCTTTAAGCCAAAGTTACAGCGATCAAAACTGTAAACTATTAATTCAGTTTTGACTAGCAGGGTAGTTATGAAGGTCAAAGCGTCAAGGTTATAACACCGGTTCGGGAGTCAGCCTTCAACTGAGAAAAACTGCCAGTAAACATAGATTTTTTTTCATATATTTTTTATATTAACTTTTTGGCAATAACATGTTTTTCAAGTATAATCTTAAAAAACATTGTTCACTTCAGAGCCGAGAGGTTAAGGCTATTGATCGGAAGTCAGCCTTCATTAGCTGATGGTACATAATTATTTTCTTATTAGCCACCGATATACTCTTTAATCGCCTCTTACTACTTCCTAGAGACAAATTGTTGTGATACTATTCGTCGATGCCACCTAGCAACATTTTCAGGAAATTGACCGTCCAAATCATAGAAACCCATAATTCTATTAGCACATACACACAAATATTACAGGCTAAAACATCAGTAACACTATCTTCAGTCCATACATCTTAGCCGGTGTAATCTCGTGCTATTTGCGTGCGCGCATGCAACGCCAACAACGCCGGCTATTTGAGCTGCGCCCGCGCCGCCGGCCGGTGCAACAACCCCGCACCCGTGACATCGCAAATATTTACTACAAGACTACTATGATATAATCTATTATACTACGATCGTAATGATTAATTAGATTAATGAACAATCGAGTGTTTTGTGTTCTTTTTAATTGAAAAAATATATTGGAAAATGTTCGTGTTGTACTATTCAATTTCGTGGTATTCCTGGAAGGTTCTTGTTAGTTTGGTGATGGCTACCAGAAAGAACAGGATGCAGAAAAAAATGAGTGAATATCTCATATGGATTTTTTCGCTAATCAATACCTAAGTTAGGAGACGTTTTTTATACGAAAATCTGCCATTTTTGAAATACTTAAAAGTTTACTCCTTACTAGTTAGTGAAAATAGGTAGTATCTCCAGAAGTTTGAACGCAGTTTTAAATAAACATGTTAAATAAATTGCATATTATATCAAATTTCAGCGCCCCTCGATTCAGAAGGTTGCTGATGCTAAAAAGAGCCTATTTGAATCAATAAAATTTTCCCTAGTACTTCCCCTGTAGGTAAGATGTTTAATGTTGCAACTTTACACATGATATGTGCAATAAATTGAGTCTATAACGATAAGCGACTATGATTTTGTTGTTTGGTTAACCGATAAAGGTAAAAATAATCTACAATTGTCTGTCACCTAAGGTAGATTAACGTCTTTGGAGCTATATCATGTAAAGCTATCTAGATTAAAACAATACGAGAGGTATAACAGTGGTAGGTAGTATAATGGGCAGATTAAAATAGGAAAATTTTACAACTTTCGGGAACGCGAGTGTAACAGGGGACAACTAGCTCATAACAATTAAAGTCACTTAATCAAATCATCATCATTAGCCTATCTCCGTCCACTGTTGGACATAGGCCTCACCTATAGCACGCCACTGAGCTCGATCTACAGCTCTTTGTTTCCAACCGCTGCCACCCAGCTTGCGTATATCATCGCTCCATCTAGCTGGAGAGCGCCCTACACTACGTCTACCGAGCCGTGGTCTCCACTCTAGAATACGTCTACCCCAACGGTTATCGGTTCTACGGCAGACGTGACCAGCCCACTGCCACTTCTGCTTGCTAATCCTTTTAGCTATGTCGATAACTTTGGTTCTCTGACGGATGACTTCATTTCGAATTAGATCCTTCAGAGAGACTCCAAGCATAGCTCTCTCCATAGCTTAAATATAGTAACATAATTAAATAATTTTACTATATTTAAATGGTCGCAAAAATATTATAGACCTTACAGCGAGATCACTGATACGATACATACGATCATCAATATATATGTAAAGAAGCTGAACATATTAAAAATTACACGGTAAATGAAATAGTATAGGTTATTGTAATACATTTACGAAACACATGTGCCCAAGAGGTTAATAAATCTTTTATGTTGCTTGGTTTTGATAGTACATTCAGGAACATAGAATGCCACATAGAACAAGTTGGTCTACCAGCTACAGATAATCGGAAGTAAAACCCTGTTTTCATTGAAACAGCGCCCTAAGGCGGAAAATATACTATCGTATCGACAACACCCACTGAGGCAAATGCCTGACATTTTGTATAAATCAGGATTCGCTACGGACGTGGTCCGGCAGGGCTAAGAGTATTATACTTTTGGAATCGTAGTTGCAGTCCATTTTGTATTACATTGACAGCGTAACGACAGTAGTCCCACACTGCTCGCAAACCGAGCCACCAATCTACTATGAAATAGCCTTCCAGATTGAATCAGAGAAAGTTACACAGTTCAGGTCCAGGCTCTAACGAGAGCATTATACGCAGCTTGCAGCGACATCCGCCCACTGGCCTAACGGGACAGGCCAGCGGTGTATTCTGTAACTTGAATCCTGAATTAAAGTGCCAGCGATAAATTGCTGATGCAGTCAAGTGGAGAAATTAATGTGGGGTATCGACGTTCTTTAAAGCACGTCCACTATGGCAAATACTTTAAGGTGTTAATCATTAGTTTTATGGTAGTGGCAATGGCGACACAAATCGTGGAGAAGTATTACAATAAAATATTAAAATTATTCGAGATCTAAATACAGTTTCGCCGTTGCGTTTAACTGACATCTACGGGTAAATAGGGGCGTATAATTAAACATAATTGGTTCGAGCAGATATGGGACTAGTTAATTTGACAGCTGTTGTCATCGTAGCCAATCAAACTCGTTGCTTGGTTAAGGTCACGTGACAGACGCCCTCATCTACCGAAATTTCGAGGCAGTTGATTACTGAGTAGAATTAAATCTCGTAATCAGCCCTTTGATCAGCGTGAAATGTGGAGCTAGCCAGACCTGCCCCGATTGGGTCATCAACAGAATCAAAAATCTTCTGTTTGGTAATCTAATTTAAATCTGAAATGAGGTATGCCTCAGGTACACTGCTGCGGTTCAAAAATTCAACGACTACTGCCAGTATAAATTTCATACAGCAAAATTTCCCAAATGGATCGAATAAGGGGAAAGGGGAATAGCTGATCAGAATAGCCCACTATTGTATAATATTATATCTCAAAGAAATACATTGCAATGACGCGAGGCGAGCTCAGTCGGGAAGCGGCGAATTTGTCGCCGATTGTTACAGGGACATCGTCTTGCGCTCGCGCATTGTCTCGTTACGGGATGTGACGTAACCAGCACAGATTTCTCGCTAAAACATCACATTTAACAATGATTGATGACCGTATGCGAGAGTAAATAGCATAAATAGGGTTTTATTCACCGCCCGCGTTCGGTACGAGAGCTGGGAGGAATTGCAATTTCCGATGAAATCTTGTAACGGGGTTATGAGATGATATGATTTGCAGACAATTTGCTGGACCGCTAGATGCATTTTGAATACAGTGAAATCTCTAAGGTAGCATTAAAGAATCAGAGTAAAGGAACGGCAAAGAATCTTAGTAATGCCACCAAACAATTGCCAATTTTTTTTTGGCTGTTGGCAACCATGCAAACGGTCCACCTGATGGTAAGTGGTCATCGCCGCCTTTGAGCATTTGCAAAACGAACGGCAATTGCCAATGTGTTGCCAATCTTATGGAGGGGGAACTAGCTTCCAAATGCAGCTGTCAGAACACCCAGGTATTGATTTGATACACTTAGGTACTACTGCATAGTATTTTTACATAATTAGCGTATGGACTGCGAGGACTGATATTATTTGTCAGGAACCTGATACTTCTATAGAAACCATTTACTTTCTAGAAAGTTGATGAAACAAAAAATGCATATAAATATTATTTGCAATGTAATGCAGTATTATAACAAGTGTTTTTCTATATAACAAGCTAAGAAGTAGACAAAACAAACAATATAGAAGATGAAAACATAAATTACGTGTTTTATAATAAAGTAATTATTTTTGAATACGTCATTACTACCGATTCTATTGAGCATTATCAACACCATATAACATAATCAAATCATTGTTCATCTAATTCTTTATTTTGAAATTGAAAAGAGAAAGAATACTGCTGATGTGCATTAAAATCACGTCAAAGTTAGAGGTTTCGGATCAAACTGGCAGAACTAAAAATCAACAAAATAATAAGAGGATGAAGAATTTATCTTTAGTTTGGTTTCACAACGAAATCGAGGCCATCGTGGAGCCAAAACAATGAGTAAAAACTGATTCTATGTTACAAACTAATAAACATGGCGCCTTATATATAGGTCTGCTTCTTGAAAGGGCGCACTACCAGCAATATAGCTCTTTATAGTAAAACAAAATAAAAGTTAAAGTACAAAAGCTAGACAAATTAAAATTTGTATATTTTATCAGTCTACTAACTACAACTTATCCTGAGAATTTGAGCTCTCTATCATTATCCAGGCCGAAGCAATGAGGATTTTAAAATACGACGAAACACTTCGACATTTTTGGCTCGTCTTGCCGATGTACAAAAAAGTTACAGCCGAGCGAGTGCCCAAAAAACAGGACGAAAATATTTTTACTAATATTTGTTTTTATCGTCAAACTTTAGAAGCAAGCAACGGCGTATGCATTGATGTGTGACAGACAGCATGACGAATGTCCCCCATCGTTACTATGCCAGATCGAAGTGTCGCCGACGCCGACGTCTCTAATGTCGGAAACACGAAATTACGTCAGCCGTCACGAGTCTCCGCGAAACGAGGGTCTTGTCACATCGGCCAATTCAAAAACATGCCTCTACACCGGCTTATCAGCTTTAGATCATATATCAGTTGTAGAATAAGATTAGTAGTGATAAGTAAATCACGAAAAATAAATTGAATCCTCATCAAATAAATATGAATCGAACTGTGGATCTGCCTTGAAATGTGTGAAATTGTGTATTTTGGATCTGTTTTTTGGCACAACTTGTACTATGGAAACATTAGAAATTAATAATTAATATTTCTACTGGGTAGGAATCAAACTCAAGGCTTGTAGATATACTCTTACTGCCAAACCAACTTACCCGTGAATAAAATCATATTCAATTTTGATTGAATACAGAAATTCGCTTCGGCTCGTCGAGTACAAATTCCATTACTCGTGAAGCGAATTAACCGGCGAAGTATTGTGTGTGACGACAATTCTGTACACTTTGACAACACCTTAACTATTTGCGCATATTTTTTACCGTAACTAATCTAAAGCGAAAATAAACTGTAACAGAGGTGTCACTTAATATTGAACGCATTTTGAAATCTTGCTTCTTATCGGAAAGCTATTTATTGCTCTCAGAAGTTAACTGTAGGCTATAGCAATGTAATCAAATGTTTGAATAATGAAAAAAGAGGCAATAAAATTGTAGAGTGCTTAAAGAAAGCAATAAGCTAACAGTGACTAGCACAGGGAAAGCTCGGCGACGATAACAATAATACATTTCCTGATAGAATCAAAATACAGAGAACAAAACGTACTTGATGCATTGTATTGAACAAAGTACCAATTTACATCTAATACAGAGATACAAAGACTACCAATACATAGAGAATATTGAATAGAACCAAGTACCGAGTGCAGTGTTCAGTTACGCAGCAACAAGTGAATTTGAACTAAACTGGTGTACAGACAAAGGGATCTATGTCTATATCTGGTGTGGCCATTTAAGGTGCGGCCCGGGGACCGACGTATCCCGGAATAGTCAGGATGCGCTGTCACAGGGTTGTCAATGCCAGCTAAATGGCAATAAGATAATAATAAGGGAGAGAAGAAACAGGGAAGTCAATACCGACATAAGGGATTAGGAATTTATGCTGTTTTAATATTTAAGTGGCATAGGTTTAGACCATTTTCTGAGAACGAGTCTTCCGTCTAGCAAACATACATATGGCAAGCAATTACTGCAGTCTATGGAGGGTCTTGCAACAAGGGTATCACCGGCGCGTAGTCAACCCTGCAGAAATCCTTTGAGCCCCATGCTATACCCCCTTGGGAAAACCATGGCGGAATTATTAGCAAATAGTTTCACGCGAACTTAGGTAAGGTTTTTGCGGTAACTTATATTTTTTAGGGATAAACAGTATCCTTTATTTCAGGGCATACGCTATCCATAGAGAGTAGCCAACATCCATCCATCGTCACAAACTATCGCGTTTAGTATAATATCAGTAGGAAAAACGTCTCTTGCAATCTGACAGTACTCCAACCACCTCTAAAGAAGGAACAATTGAAGCATACTATATGAACTAATAAATTTAATACTTAAATTGAGACAATTCAACTACTTCTTCAAAACTGAAACACCGAGTCAAGTTCTCGTCGAGTAGCTCGAAATCTGGATAGTAGACAGGCTTATAAAAAAAAACTAACATGAGACTTTCCCCAACTACCAGCCCTGCTGCAGCGAGAACCACCGCGTCCAATGCAAATAAAGTTAAACCATGCCGACCACAGCAGCGCGCTACAAATTTAGAAACCAAATGGCCGGCGTAAAATTAACTTGAAGACGTACTTGCGTGTTGCCATGTGCGCTTGTCAACGTTTCCTAGAAGAGATAATATTTAGCTACTCCGTCAGTGAAAGCACTTAAGTTTACTGTAAGTGTTTACACTTCCTTCAGAGAAAGGGCGAGATAACTGTTCAATGTTTATATGGCTCTGGAATGAGAAAAATCTTTCCTCAATCAAAATCCTAATAAGAATTTACGCTGCTTGATATTCTTAACTTTTTGTATCATGATTGGTTAAATGGATTTTTAATCCATCAGCAAGATTCTGAGCCTTTCAATTTTAATTTCATTTAAAAACCTGGTGGAAATGTGAAAAATCTAAGATTCCGATTTATGATTGTACTAAAATCATATTACGGACAGTGGATACAAAAACCGCTGAAATGTCACCAAGCAAAATGTTCAATAACTCATGACAAAGGAAAATTCCCCAAGGACGGCAACTATTAACTTCACAATCGATCAATACGGAAATAGACGGAGCACAAGTGTGATGGGTCCCGAGCAATCTGAACGTACGTCATAGCATAATGATACCTGTAAACGTTGCTGCAGCGCGAAAGAATAGCCTTTCATTACGCGCAGCCTTGGAAAAACCTGTCATTTACTTGGCAGCAACTATGTTATGAAAAATGGAAGCCATTTTCATTATTCTAGACAATTTTCTTTGCCTTTACGAGGGTTTAAAATACACAATAGTCCATAACGGCAAGAAGTATATTAGTTGGAATGATTTGAGTTCATAAATAGATAAGTATCCTGGGACATTCTACACACGGGCATCTGATCCTAAACTAAGCAGAGTTTGCTTGTCAATACCAGGAAACCAGATAACTGATATGCTACAAAAATTACCTTTTTTTTAAATAGATACTTTTATAGATATTTACACCCAGTCACAGAACAAATAGACATTTTCATGCATACCATTGTCTGTTCTGGGTGGGGGTCGAACCCGCGACCTGGTACTTGGTAGTCAGCGTCGCCAAACACCAAGCCAACTGGCCTAATTTGTCTATACCGGTAATTTTGTTTGCAGCCAATATTAACCATCAATCCAGAAACAAAATCCATGTATTGATGTTATTTTTGACAGATTTTTTTTATACTCAGATGTAATGTCAAAATTTACATTCCTCCAGAGATTCAGATTGAAATCGCATATTAACTTTAGCCGTAAAAGGATCTCAAGCAAGGCAACATTTATATTTGATTTCAATCCAAATATCTGTATACGTAATGTTCTCCTTTCGATTGAGAAAGATTTCAATCCAAATATCTGTATACGTAATGTTCTCCTTTCGATTGAGAAAGATTTCAATCCAAATATCTGTATACGTAATGTTCTCCTTTCGATTGAGAAAGATTTCAATCCAAATATCTGTATACGTAATGTTCTCCTTTCGATTGAGAAAGATTTCAATCCAAATATCTGTATACGTAATGTTCTCCTTTCGATTGAGAAAGATTTCAATCCAAATATCTGTATACGTAATGTTCTCCTTTCGATTGAGAAAGATTTCAATCCAAATATCTGTATACGTAATGTTCTCCTTTCGATTGAGAAAGATTTCAATCCAAATATCTGTATACGTAATGTTCTCCTTTCGATTGAGAAAGATTTCAATCCAAATATCTGTATACGTAATGTTCTCCTTTCGATTGAGAAAGATTTCAATCCAAATATCTGTATACGTAATGTTCTCCTTTCGATTGAGAAAGATTTCAATCCAAATATCTGTATACGTAATGTTCTCCTTTCGATTGAGAAAGATTTCAATCCAAATATCTGTATACGTAATGTTCTCCTTTCGATTGAGAAAGATTTCCGTGTATGTAACGAATATGATCAATCTGGAATTTAATATCGAGTTCGAATGTTTGAAAGTTTGGTCTTATGCGAGATGCAAGCAATATTGATAGAAAAGGAATTACACCTATTCTGAAGCATCTAGCTAACTACGGGCCTTAGATGAAAACCGTTTGATTGTAATCCTACTAATATTATAAATGCGAAAGTTTGTATAGATGTTTGTTACTCTTTCACCCAAAAACTACCAAACGGATTTGGATGAAATTTGGCACATATACAGGCTGTTACAAAACTACCCGTAAAGCCGAAAGGAGATTAAATGGGGCCTTATAACGAGTCCACAATATTTAAGAACAGTAGTAACGCTGTATAACATACCCCAAAAAATAAAAATAAAACAGATTTTTATGAATGAAAAATAGAAAAACTATTAAAGTAGACAATTATTAGGTAAAGAAGGTACGTAGGCCTTTCTGTTAAATAATTTGGTTGTTGGCTTTGATAATTAATTATATTTTAACAGGGTATTTTGTAACACGTTGTATAGAAAATGCCCTGGCATAACACATAGGATACTTTTTGTGCTGAGAATATGTTACATCCCTCGGGAATGTGGGCGAAAGCGCGGGGGACAGCTTGTACATAATATTTCTACCGAATGAAATATCCGTGTAAACAAACACAACAAACTTTTCAAATAATGCCGAATTCAGCATCGCTTCAAAGGCGACGTTACCATCATTTTCCAATAGCCTTGAACGCGTTATTGTCATGTTTAGAAGTAATAATGTATGAGTTACAATACACAGCCAGTCACAAAGCCTGACTGTTGAGTACAGCGATTATTATGAATAAAACTTCGGTAGGAGTAATGAATTGATGATACATTTCTTAGGAAGTTGTTAAATCCATCACTTATACGTACTTTATTTCAACAAACACGACTTATAAAAATTGTAAATGCAATTAGTCAAAATAAATTTAAAAGAAATTATCCCACCAAAACCATAAATGTGAAAGAAAGTCAAGTGCGAAACAAAAAAACTTGCAAGCAGAGTAGAAGCTTAGTAGACCCTGAAAGTAGTCTAAACATTTGATGAGTGAGAGGGTCAGTCAGTCAGTGATAAAATAAACATTTTGGACGTCACTATCTCTTTAACGTTAAGTGGTATGTAAGAGGTAATGTATAGTAGGTGTGTAGGTCAAATAGACAATAAGTTAGTCAGGTGGTTGAAGTGGCCCGACATTCGAATTATACATATAGTCGGACCAGTAGAGTGGTGGTCACAGTCCCTGACTGCCACATCCCAAGTATGTATTTAGATAATTAAAAAAAACAAAATGTACATTTTGAATATGTTACTGTTGAATATATGTACTGTTATTTGATTTCCATAGTACAAACAACACAAATTCAGATCAAATCATGATCAGATGGGCTTCTGTAAAGAATATCCTAGGATATTAATTTATTTATATAACCCACAGCCGGTTTGCCACCCTTTGGCTTTGAAAACTTGGCTATCACACTGCCGTGTCTTTAAATTCCCTTCCTTCCGCCATTAGGTATTTTAAATGCAAGCTTATATAGATTAATAAAAGGTTTATAATGGCGTCACGCCATCTGACAGATTCCCACGCAGTAGCTCGGAATCGTCCATCAACAAAGCTAGTGGAAATCGACGTGACGACCATTTTGACATTGGAGTTATTGCAATTGTTACCGTATTGATTGAGTGAACTATACATGACTATTCAAATACATGAATAGGTAAATGTCAATGGGGCTATAAAGGTCAAACTACTTTGGCATAATATGTACGGTACAGAATAATGAAATGCTTTCGCTGGGGCTTCTATCTACTCACTTCTATTAATAATGTAGATAGTGCAGATACATATTTTACTAGCTGCCTCCCGCGGATTCGCTCGCGATCCCGAAGGATGTTATCCTATGTGTTAATCCAAGTCTTAAACTATCTTTGTGCTAAGATACATCCAAAAACGTTTTGTAGTTTTTGTGTGAAAGAGTAACGAACTTCCATCCGTCCATAAATCCTCACAAGTTTTGGCATTTATAATATTAGTAGGATTTTATTCCTACGCTAAGGGTCGACTTCCAAATCGATAAATCAACATACGATACGTAAATCTATAAAAAAAATTATAAGCCAAAGTTGATAAGAAACAACCAGAGCAACCTTCATATTGATCATCTCAATATAAAACAAGTTGTATAAGTACTTCTAAACGTTAACAAACAGACATTTTAAAATTTTAATATAAATTTTAGACACTAAACAAATAATCCACTTCATTAAGACATCCCGCATGTTTCGATCCCCAAACTCTTTATATCGTGGGGCAATCAAATAATGTAATAAACATTATGTGTTGCCAGAATCCCGCATCCAATTAATTTGGTCGCATGCGCTTATTGACCTAGCTGACTTAGAAGACCAAGAGTCAATTTGTTCGCGTCTGTACAAAACCGGTCTATATTGTTTTCTTTCATTATTGTTCAAATTAGAATACGTTTAGATTGTTTACCACGTGCTTTTTTTAAATTGTATATGGGGTTAAGTTTGGCTTTCGACTGACCCAGAAGGAGTTATATCGAGGCCGAGGTTGTAGCACGATGATGACAATAACCGTGGAACTGAAAAAAGATACTGTTTGTTATTCACCTAATACAAACTTCTTTGGCGGATCTCACGTGACTACATAGTTACCGGAGCGACGAAACATCGAGCTAGTGTAATTTTCCTTACAGAATTGAAGCCCTGGTTTCAAGTGTAGAAAAACTGAAAAATATTTACTACAACCTCTGGCATATCTACCAGCTATATTATTGTCTCTTTTTTGTAGATCGATCGTATCGTGCAGAAGTGAACCAAGCATACATTAACAAATGTAAAATTCCAAAACTCCAAGTTGATGATTCAAATTTACATGACGTGTCATAAAATTGCTACTCAAATGCGTAACAAAGTGATGGAACTACCCGAAATCTGTCATTTCCTACCTAATTATTTTGATTACTTCCTCAGTGGAAGTTTTGTGAAGGTCGCACGGGTGTCAGGTGATGCCTTTTTAGTTTCACCTACCTCAAATATTTCCACAACTCCACTACTCTTGTAGAATTACTTTTTTTTGTTGTTATAACTCAGATTCAAATACAAGAACTCGTGACGTATTGTCACGCAAATAATTCTCGTAAGATCGGAAACCAAAGAGGACTCAATATTTCAAATGATGATTAATGGTCTGAGAAACTGAATGTTGAATGTTAGTTTCTTTTTTATATCAAGATAGCCGATAAACAGGCAGATGAACACTTGATGTCAAGTGGTCACCTGTAGACACTTATAATACTAGGTGTATTGCCAATGCGTAATCGACTTTGGACATGAAGTTGTTAAGTCTATTATGCCAGTAATTCCACCTTACCCTAATACAACTTCTCCGTTGAAATGAGTAGAATCCCCGGAAGACCTCAGCAGTAAGAGCTCCACTATTTCTGAACTTCGTATTTCAATTTGAATGCTTCAGAAACATAACTAAGAGCTTCCAGGCTTCAAAACAACATATCGATACTAATATTATTGTTGTAAATTTAGGTATTTCAGTAGTCAAAGAAAAATACGTGTTGAGCTTGAAGATAATATATTTGAAGTAAAGTATCAATATATAAAAATAGAACACAAAGGTTTATAGAATACAGCCAGTAGCAACACTCCCCCTTAATCGAAAAACCCGAATAAAAAGAGAAGACATAGGTAACAAAATAAATATTTTATAAAAATAAAATTATTTTGCTAACCCTATACTAGCTATACACCTATTATGTGCGACAGGCCCAAGCGGTTTAGTTAATACATCAGCAGGCATGTCACATGTCTTCAAGTATTCTAACAATATTATGTTATTTGACACTTTTTCTCTAATAAAATGGAAACGTGTATCTATGTGTTTCGCCCTGCTATGGTGGACGAGATTATATGCACTAAATTTATGGCACTCTGACTATCTGACAATATCTTAACAGAATGTAATTTACCTGTAATTTCAGAGACAAATCGACGCAGATGACATGCTTCCTTTGAAGCAGCTGTCAATGCCATATATTCAGCTTCAGTGGACGAGAGTGCTACAGTCGGTTGCTTCTTCGCTTCCCATGCCACTGGTCCACCAGCTAACTTGAACACGTAGCCCGTGTACGACTTCCTGTCAATGGGACAATTTGCCCAGTCAGCATCAGAATATCCCACTAAGGATTCACCAGTTTTTCTATAAGTTACAGAATTGTCTATTGTTCCTTTGAGATATTGTAGTATCCTTTTTGCAGCTTGCCAATGTTCCTTTGTAAAACATGTATTAAATTGGCTTAAGTAACTCACTGCATAAGCAATATCAGGACGTGAGTTTACTGCTAGATACATAAGGCATCCTATTAGGTTCTGATAAGGCAATGAGGGTGACTCACCATCAAGCCAGGTTCTGAAGCAGTTCCTTTAAAACCTATTTTTAAAAGGGTTTCATCCAACTTCTTGTTCCATTCTCGTGGAGCTTGTTTCAGGCCGTAAAGAGATTTACGCAGGAGACATACTTTTTCTTCATGTCCTTTTGTGACAAAGCCAAGAGGTTGTTCCATGAAGACTTCCTCATGTAAATCTCCATTTAGGAACGCAGTATCCACATCCATATGTCTCATTTTCAATCCCATTTCAGCAGCTAATGCAAATAAGGTGCGTAAGAAGGAATGGCGGATGACCGGTGCAAAGGTTTCATAGTAATCCACACCATGTGTTTGCTTAAAACCTTTAACCACAAGTCTAGCCTTGTATTTCGTAATGCATCCGTAAGCGTCCTTCTTCACTTTGCATACCCACTTGCATGGTATTACCTTCTTATTCGGCCGATCAACCAGTTCCCACGTTTTGAGTTTCATGAGTGAATGATATTCATCATCCATAGCAATTTTCCACTTATCAGAATCATCAGCTTTACACGCGTCAGAATAAGTATTCGGCTCACTTGATCCATCACCAAACACCTGGTATGTAAAATAGTCAGGAGGTTTCCTTTCTCGTACAGGAATTCTGCGCTGTTCTTCACCAGCTATTGGATCTATTATTTCCTCAATAGCGTCTTCCCAGTGTTCCGGATCAGTACTCCGATGAACTTGCTCCTCGTTCTCAACTACAGCAATAGGAATATCAACACTAGCCTCTTCAATTGGAACGATCTCTTGAATAATAAGATTATCTGTATAGTCCGACAGAAGGAATCCAGGTTCTTGAGAATCGATCATGGCTCTACTCTCACCTTTCCTGTCTTTTAAATCAGAGAAACAGTTCTCAAAGAACGTTACATCTCTGGAATTTTGTAGACGCCTAGTATTAGATGCATGTCTAAATAAATAACCATTAGGATCTTCAGTATAGCCAACAAAAATCACTTCTTCTGATTTTAAATCTAATTTCTTTCTATGACATTGAGGAATTTGAATAAGAGCTCTGCAACCAAAAACACGAAGATGATTTAGGTTTGGTTTGTGACCATTCCACATCTCAAAAGGGGTTTTCCTATCGAAGGCACGATGTGGGCACCTATTCTTTAGATATACAGCAGTATGAAAAGCATCCTCCCAGAAAACTTTAGGTAAGCTACTTTCTACCAGCATAGAAGTAGCTTACCTAAAGTTATAGTAATGTCATAGAAAGAAATTAGATTTAAAATCAGAAGAAGTGATTTTTGTTGGCTATACTGAAGATCCTAATAGTTATTTATTTAGACATGCATCTAATACTAGGCGTCTACAAAATTCCAGAGATGTAACGTTCTTTGAGAACTGTTTCTCTGATTTAAAAGAGAGGAAAGGTGAGAGTAGAGCCATGATCGATTCTCAAGAACCTGGATTCCTTCTGTCGGACTATACAGATAATCTTATTATTCAAGAGATCGTTCCAATTGAAGAGGCTAGTGTTGATATTCCTATTGCTGTAGTTGAGAACGAGGAGCAAGTTCATCGGAGTACTGATCCGGAACACTGGGAAGACACTATTGAGGAAATAATAGATCCAATAGCTGGTGAAGAACAGCGCAGATATCCTGTACGAGAAAGGAAACCTGACTATTTTACATACCAGGTGTTTGGTGATGGATCAAGTGAGCCGAATACTTATTCTGACGCGTGTAAAGCTGATGAGTCTGATAAGTGGAAAATTGCTATGGATGATGAATATCATTCACACATGAAACTCAAAACGTGGGAACTGGTTGATCGGCCGAATAAGAAGGTAATACCATGCAAGTGGGTATACAAAGTGAAGAAGGACGCTTACGGATGCATTACGAAATACAAGGCTAGACTTGTGGTTAAAGGTTTTAAGCAAACACATGGTGTGGATTACTATGAAACCTTTGCACCGGTCATCCGCCATTCCTCCTTACGCACCTTATTTGCATTAGCTGCTGAAATGGGATTGAAAATGAGACATATGGATGTGGATACTGCGTTCCTAAATGGAGATTTACATGAGGAAGTATTCATGGAACAACCTCTTGGCTTTGTCACAAAAGGACATGAAGAAAAAGTATGTCTCTTGCGTAAATCTCTTTACGGCCTGAAACAAGCTCCACGAGAATGGAACAAGAAGTTGGATGAAACCCTTTTAAAAATAGGTTTTAAAGGAACTGCTTCAGAACCTTGTGTATACACAAAACTTTTTGGTCTAGAACTCATTATTCTTGGAGTTTATGTTGATGACATAATTGTTTTTTATAAATCAGATTTGACGTTTGACTTTGTCAAGAAAGAACTGCAGAAATATTTTACCTTAATAGATCTTGGTATTTTAAAATCTTACTTGGGAATACAAATAAAATGCAGTGCAGATTCTATCAATGTGAGTCAGTCAAATTTTATTTTGTCCGTTTTTGGATAAATTTAACATGCGTGACTGTAAGTCGGCGAGTATTCCTTTAGCTCAGAAAAAGGTCGAAAAGAGGCTTGATGGTGAGTCACCCTCATTGCCTTATCAGAACCTAATAGGATGCCTTATGTATCTAGCAGTAAACTCACGTCCTGATATTGCTTATGCAGTGAGTTACTTAAGCCAATTTAATACATGTTTTACAAAGGAACATTGGCAAGCTGCAAAAAGGATACTACAATATCTCAAAGGAACAATAGACAATTCTGTAACTTATAGAAAAACTGGTGAATCCTTAGTGGGATATTCTGATGCTGACTGGGCAAATTGTCCCATTGACAGGAAGTCGTACACGGGCTACGTGTTCAAGTTAGCTGGTGGACCAGTGGCATGGGAAGCGAAGAAGCAACCGACTGTAGCACTCTCGTCCACTGAAGCTGAATATATGGCATTGACAGCTGCTTCAAAGGAAGCATGTCATCTGCGTCGATTTGTCTCTGAAATTACAGGTAAATTACATTCTGTTAAGATATTGTCAGATAGTCAGAGTGCCATAAATTTAGTGCATAATCCCGTCCACCATAGCAGGACGAAACACATAGATACACGTTTCCATTTTGGGGGAGTGTTGCTACTGGCTGTATTCTATAAACCTTTGTTTTCTATTTTTATATATTGACACTTTACTTCAAATATATTATCTTCAAGCTCAACATGTATTTTTCTTTGACAACTGAAAGACCTAAATTTACAACAATTATAAATTTGAAAGTATTTCAATCTCTCTGTCTGTCTGTCTGCTTGTTACGTTTTCATAGCCAAACGGGGGTATCGACCTTGCTAAAATTTCCCACACACGTAGCTTATAGTACGTAGAAGGACATAGGCGACTGTTTATAGAGTTCTGTACCCAAAGGGGGGACCCCTTTATTACAAAGGCTCCGCTGTCCGTCCATCGGCCTGTCTGTCAGCGGGCTGTATCTCACGAACCGTAATAGGTAGATTGTTGCAATAATTACAGAATGTGCTATAGTTGCCATGACAATTAATAATAACAATAATGAAAAATTAAAGGAGTCACGTGAAAGATACAAGAACTGTGTCTTTTAGGCGTTTGTAAAATATTGTACAGAACCTTTTGTGTGCGAGTCCGACTCGGTACTTGGCCGCATTTTAATGTTAACCCGGGTGAAACAGAATCTATATTCTGACCGCTATCCTCCTGTACCTTGCGCCTTCTGTCTGTCTGCCGGTGATTGTCTTTGCGCGCGTCCGGTGCGCCCGCGCCCGCGCCCCGGCCCCGGCCCCGGACCCCGACCCCGCCCCCTCCCCGCCTGCGCCCGCGCCGCTGTGACTCACAACGAGCTCATTCGAATAACTTCCGGCCGGTGGGGTCACTTAGAGACCCGCTCTAACAACTGCAGTTTTGATTTGTGAATAATTTTGAGAATAACAAATCAAAACTCGCCGAGTAATTCCCAGGTGAACATGTGGATAGCGGACCTCCCATATAATTGCAGAATCGCGAGAGAGACGGGAATAGTCACTGCGTGAATTCATTGTCGAGTTTCTCGAGTTTATTATACTTACTTATACTCTTTATTATAATCAGCAATTAATTGCAGAATATAATAAAGTTGGACTGGCTGACTGGAGAGTCTGCTCTTTGTATGCTTGCTTATGAAGTAAATATAACTCGACAATTGCTAAACTAAAGTCGTAATAAAAATTTGCTTCCCATAGATAAAACAAAGCAGAGATATATATAGCCTGTTCTATTAAATAGAAGGGTTAAAGCTAAAGTAGCAGAAGATCTTATTTGTCACGCAGTCTTTACGAGTAAAAAAATAAAAATTTACGGCATTGCAAATGACCAGTCATGTAACAAGTGCATCCATCCGCTCCAGTAACCGACATGTTTAAGACCTGAGTCACACCATCAGCCACTTAAGAGACTCCAAGCTTGAGGGTCATGAAGATTATAAACTTAACGACTAAAGAAAATCATAATTTACCTTACTGCACATTAGAACTAATTTCCTGGGGACCATATCTCCATAACTGATTATCTGAGGACGTCATATTGTCTATATATTCTGACGTCTATTATCTGCTACAATATTTAAGCCAGAGTTTTTGTAGCTTACAAAATTTCAATCCAAAAGTGTCACAGGAATATCATTATTATTGCTTATGAGATAAGGTTCATTTATTGATGCATGGTTATTTAAACGATGATGTTGATACACCTTATCAAAACGCCATAGGGTTTATTATTCTCCAGGAATCTTATATGTCATAAAACATTAAAGTTAGAAAAAAAATTACTCGTAGACCGACAGGCAGGCAAACGGTCCACCTGATTGTAAGTGACATTTTAACACCAGGGGCAATGCCAATGCGTTGTCGACCCTGAGACGTGAACTTCTTAAGCTGATGTGCCTGTAATTACACCGCCCCCTTACCTTTCTAACCGAAATACAGTAATATAAGTGCACTAATGTTTCGCGGCGGAAATAGGTATAGTGGTAGTTTTTTTTTTGAAAGGACGAAGGTGTTAGCCTCAGATGGCTCTGACACCCTTACTCGGACAATAACGGTGAGTGATTAGGGCTCTCAACCGAAATACAATTTTAAGCAACAGCACACTAAGGGTGCTCCCTGTGGGGCTCGGACCTCGGGCTCAAGGCGTTGCGTGGGGGGCCTTTTTTATATCAAAGATTTTACATTATCTGATTATTATAGTGGTAGTATTCCCGGACAAGTATAGACGGAGAACTTTACTACTTCTAGTAATATCGGTAAATCTTTTGGAAGCAATCCATTACCTTCCACATCAGACTGTTTATTGCTAAAATCAAATTATATGTTTCAACAGATCCGTAAGCGTTAGAGATCAAAATATTTATCAGTGTTTTCCACGATCGAGTTTCTATTACGTAAATATCCGATAATGTTTCCTAAACGCGATATTCAATAACAATTTGTTTTCGAACCGTATTAATGTCTTTGTTCTTTTATTTCTTTTTAGGGGATTATATTTAGTATAATTGCACAATCAGAAGTCTTTTTTTTATTGTTTTTTTTTTCAATTGATTGGATATTACAATATGATAGTTAATAGTAGATACTTAATATTATAAATGCAAAAGTTTGTGACAGTATATGAAAGGATGTTTGTTACTCTTTCACGCAAAAACTATCAAACGGATTTGGATGAAACTTAGCACATAGATAGAGCATGCCCAGGAATAACATATAGGATACTTTTATCGCGGGAAAATGTATAATCTCTCGCGGTATGTACATTTGCAACACTAGTTGTTTGGTCCGTTTTTTGGTCATTTTGAGACGTGAAGTTGTTAAGTCTCATATGCTTGTAATTTCACCGGCCCCCTTACCTTTCTAACCGAAACACAGTAATACAAGTGCACTACTGCTTCACGGCAGAAATGGGTAAGGTGGTAGTACTTTCCCGGACGAACACTGCACTAAGAGCTCTACTACTGACAAAAATCGTTCCTTTTTAGTTTTAACTTACCGTGATGCAGTACATTTGATAATTGTCTGATATCATAAGATTGTGTCGCTTTATCTATAACTTGACATGTTACAGTTTAAAATGTATCTGGATTGATTGATTAACTACCTGATAACGTTTATGTTTCGCACTTTGATCTACCGCAATCCTATAAAGGCTAAAATTTCTAATAATAGTAATAATAAGGAGTAAGGTGGTAGTGCACAAGAGTTCTACTAGTCTAGATAATGTCCCAATGTTTTATTGCAATCGTGAATTATAAAGGAACACTTAGGGGCGAGCAGATAAACAAATCTGACAGGCTAATTGGCTTGGTGTTGAGAGAACATTTATTCTATAAATGAGTGCAGACTAAAGTAATATTCAAATATCCAATAATAGTCCAATACGCGCTCACAAGTATGCGCGAAATTAACAATTATGAAACAGGTATAAACAATAACATTTTTAAAAGTATCTATTAAGAATATTATTAACTATTGTATAAAGAATTAAAAAAAAAATATTATTTATATTTTATTTTTTTTTTTAATATATTTTTCATGGGTCAAAAGTACCCAAATTTGAGATTTTTCGAACCTTTAAAAATTCATATCTCTAAAAATATTAACTTTATCGTGAAAAGTCATAGGACTTTTTTTATTCGTATTTCAATAAAGAATATAAAAAAAAATTGTCCGGTTGAAAAACAACAATTCCTTACAATTGTTTAAACAATTTCAGTTTAAACAATATGGCACGGGGTTGCCCCATGGCAACATGCATTTATATCATCAGTAGGACAATTTAAAGAGGATCGCATAAAAAAATTGAGGTGGAATAGTTTTCGGTACTCATGCGCCGATTCCTCCTGGACTATAAGACCTCAGATCAACTAAAACCATGCCAAAGGTGAAACAAAAGACGAATCTCTCATAGAATGTATTAAAACCCGCTGTAAGTACCCAATCAACGGATAGATAAACAAATGAGAGCTATTGAACTAAAAACCTTCGAGTACTATAAGTAGTATGTACAGAAGTGTTGAGGTGATGATCTAATCGACGGTCGAACATAAATTTCAGCTGAGCGATCGTACTGTCCGAACTTCTCTCGTTGTAAATATTTGATTTGCACGAGTCCATTGTCATGTCAGACACGACAAGAGTAGCAATTAATTTGTAAGATTTTACAACAACAAATATCTAGTAATTAACTCCGCTGATCTCCTTCTCTGTCAAGTCCCAAACATGGAAACTCAACAGGAAATCGACACGAGTTTCGCTTCTACACGAAGCATTTTCAGGACGACTGTCCGGCGGTCGGCGAGGTAACACGTCTGTGGTGCTAGTGACCCGAGTTAGTGACAGCGGGTCTCTAACCGCCTATACCTCCTGATGATGCTGCAGATTTCCTGTTGAGTTTCCTTGTTCGGGACTTGACAGAGAAGGAGATCCAGCGGAGCTAGTTACTAGACATTTGTATTTGTTTAATCTTACATTGGATTTCCGCAAGGTCACGCCTGAGTCAATTAATCTGTGATAAATAACGATGTTTAATTTGTGAACTGGATCTTAAGCGATGCTAAAATGGTCAAGATCTAACAACCCTTATAACGTTGTGACAAGGTTTACCAGCGTCATCACACCGTTATCCATTGGATCAATAAATGAACCTTATCTCTAAAGCAATAAAGATGATTTTTCTTTGACATTATAAGCTGTCAATATGAGCCTTGGCAGACGAAAAGATAGAAAGTATACTAGCGCGAGTAAATACAAAAAACTTCTGCGGCCAGTTGTACAAGAGGTAGTGAATAAAGAAAATGTATTAGTTAACGAATGACAATGGAAATGTGCCAACTAATAAAACAAATATCCTTATTATTTGGCAGCGAGAGCTGTTGCCATTGAGACACGTACATTAAATATGCGAGCACTGTTAATAGTTTTGTTAGGGGACTGGGAAATAAAATTAACATATACTAGATCTCAACACTCGGATTAAAAAATATGTTATGTCGCGAGGAATACCTAGTTAAGACTCCGTTTCTATCTATCACGAAACATTCTGTGTAAGGATGAGCAAAATTAAGTTAACTGTGTAAATAAATAAAAAGTGGTCGCCTAGCGATCGAAATTCGACCGTAACTATAAATATGTTTTTTAAAGATTTAACTTTATTGAGGTTTTTTATATATATAGTACTTAGTAGTATAGCAGAGTATATAACTGCTATGATCATTCCATAGAACTTTCTTGAATTTCCTGAATTTACGTTAGCTTGGAGCATGTCAAAAATACTTCATTATGTGTTTGACATGTGTATGAACGTAATAAGTGTGTGTAGCACACGCATGGTAGTGCGTATTTCGGGTATGTGATTGACCTCAATCGCACCTGATGGGAAGTGAAGATGAGACCATAGATGGAGCTCTCTTTCCCGTTAGTAGCACTCATATCTTGAAGAAACCCAAGTTGCAAGTTTCAGAGAACACAGACGAGGGGAGAGAATTCCAATTCAATCAAATCCAAATTCAATGCTGTGGGCATGAGGAAGGAAGCTGCAAAGCGCTTCGTGCGAATTGGCGACATGTCTACAACATAAGGGTGAAAACTCTCCCCACGCCTAGTAGTCCGATGACGAAAATGTGATGGAGGAACTAAGTCGTGAAGTTGCAAAGCACACTCTCCAAAACGCATCAGATAAAACACCGAGAGGCAATCAATTCTGCGACGGTGTTACTCTTCCAGACGGTACTAGCTAGGTAGCAAAAATGCAAATGTTTGTGTACATAGACAGAGCAACTTCACGGTGTAAAACAGCTATAAAAAAGCGACAGACTCGCCGGCTCATTATCCAGTAATTAGTTATTCTATGCAGT
Organism: Habrosyne pyritoides; assembly: GCA_907165245.1. Lineage (NCBI taxonomy): Eukaryota > Metazoa > Arthropoda > Insecta > Lepidoptera > Drepanidae > Habrosyne > Habrosyne pyritoides. The sequence goes on along the minus strand of OU015587.1, from coordinate 2,801,197 downwards.
GTAACTAATCAGCGCAAGGACGATGTTTTTATGCAAATCGATTGTATAATCGACTAGGTAGTTGTTATCGATTAACTTCATAAAAGAGCCGCGAATACTAACATTTCGACGCGAACAGCTGACCTATATTGGTTAAACTATCAATATTTTCCTTTTATGTAGGTAAGCTTTTTATAAAACTACTATTACAATTCAAAGCTCATTATGTTCATGTTTCATGTTGTGACAGTCTTTAAACTTGAGGTTTTATTTTTAAATGAGTTTTATATAAAACCTTATGTTGCAAAGAACACAGTTAAAATTACAACCGGCACGCAAACGGCTAAAAAAATTTGAATTATAGTCATATTTAGTATTTTGTTAGATACTTTGCAGGTACCCCTAAACATATCTATAAGCCTGTACTAGCCGTAAATATGTACATATAGAAGATTCGAATTCAATATTCATAGTTAAGACAGGACAACGTCTGTTCTGGTGGCGGAATGGCGGGACAGGCTTTCGCGCCCTACCGCCGGCCTCGACATAGTCGGGGCCGTCCGGCCGGTGCTCGAGTGCTGGCTCGGGAGGAGGCACGGCTCCCTGTCGTTTCGGGCGACGCAGGTACTCTCGGGGCACGGTTGCTTCGGGAAGTACTTGTGTCGCATAAACAGGGAGCCGGACGCTCGGTGTCACCACTGCGTCCATTGCCGGGAGGACACGGCGCGGCACACGCTGGCAGAGTGTGCCGCTTGGGAGGAGCCGCGTCGTGCCCTCATCGCCGGAGTAGGCCCGGACCTCTCGCTGCCGGCCGTGGTCGGCGGCGAGGAGGCCTGGGACGCAGTGGTCACCTTCTGCGAGACGGTCATCTCGCAGAAGGAGGCTGCGGAAAGGGAGAGGGAAATTTTGACCCCCAACCCGGCCCGCAGCAGACGTACCGGGCGTCGGCGGAGGGCGGATAACGCCCTCTTCCAGCCCCCCTAAATGGGTCCAGGGGCGACAGACACGGGGATCCGTCTGTCGCCCCCCATCATCATCAGGACCCGAGGTGGCGGCGCGTTAGTGTGTTCACGCGCGCCCCTCATAGACGTCAGAGGGGGAGAGACAACACCTCACTCATCCCCCTCGACCAGACGAGGCCGGCACCGGCCGGGGGTTGCGGAAGCTGAATCGTGCCCGCGACCCTCGGCACAATACGGTGTGAGAAGAACACCGGAGGGGTTTTAGTGGGTATGCTGCCCGGTCCCATCCCACTAGGGGATGGGCCCTTCGATGGGCAGAGAACCTCACATATCCTCCCCGGGGCGGGGGTCGAACGCGTGACAGCGTCTCCCGTCCTAAAAAAAAAAAAAAAAAAGGACAACGTCTGTTGGGTCAGCTAGTCACTGATAAAACCGTCTGTAGAAGTTGGTAACCAACAAATAAGTAGATTGCAGTTATACCTCATTCAAAAATGTTCCAAACGGGTGATTCAATTATCCCGCTGTAATCGACCGCAGCAGCGAATTTAGTACGACTGCTGCTAAATGAGTTTTGTGCCGCTTTACCGCCAAGCAATTACCGATCGTTTGTTATAGGAGCTGTTAAAAACCTTCCACTGAACAAGTTATAGGATCAAGTTGAACAAACAACTAGTGGTGGCTTGAAATATCTAGAATCTCGTGGTTTTAGGCCGCCATATTTCATGACATAGCGCTACGGTTGGGGCCAGAAGAAAATCCGCTTGTATCATAAACGATTTTACTAATTCAGCAACCATATAACATACATGTTTTTGAGATAATAAGTATGGTATATGTTATTCCAGGGTATTTATGTATGTCCTGTCCCCCGCAGTTTCCCGGTATTCCTCAGGGATGTGGCAATTCCCAGAAATAAAAAGAACCAATCTGTTACTCTAGGCTTTAATCGATCCAGCCTCACAAACTTAGGCATTTATAATATTTACTTACAAATAAATCCTTCTAACTATAAATCTAGCACCTGCATATTTAAGGTAGGTAGAAACAGGACATTTATGACCAGCGGCATTGTGTAGTCTAAACACGTTAAAGTAGACAGCGGAAAAGATAAAAAGGAAACTCGTATGACTAACAGAATAATTCCATAGTAATTTCAAATTTACTTCTCCGGCAGTTAAAAAATTCTTGTACATTTGTGGCACACAACAATCACTATGAAACGTGCGCGGGCGCATTCTGGAGCTCAACAGTTACCAGTTATCGTAAACATTGAGAGGGGAACGTTGTCTGCGCTGGAAATCAGCCAATCCCAAGTTTAAACACAGCAACCGAGACGGGAAAAGCGTCGGGTAGCTACCTACTGAATTGCTTTATCAAATAGCTCAATGATAATAAATCCTCATCAAGCTTTCTAATAATGTTTAGAAGCATTTATTTCTTTTACTGGATTGAAACTGATTGTGGTACATTACTCCTGGATTAATTGGTTTTGCATTTGAAGAGAACAGGTATGGGTAGGTAGGTTTTGTTTGATCTTTATTTATTTATTTATGGATCTCCAATAAAATATACGCTAACATTACATTATTATAACACATAGTGAATGTGAGGTGGCGTATTCCTTCAATTAGAGGAGACCACAGCATCCAAAAATATAAATAGACGAAAAGCTACAATCTGCGGTAATCAAGGGCAATCTGGACTTCTGTGCCTTTACCATGAGTTTTTAACGTACGTACTCGCTAGCGACGGCATAAAACATTTCTATGGCAAATCTGTACAGCGCCACTAGCGGTCACCAAAAGAACTAAAATCGATAGTACGAGTCGATAGGTAAAAAACCTATCGAAATGTAAACACTAGCGAGTAACGTTTTTTAGCCTTTGCAATAGAAATTCGGTACCATGAGTCACAAATTTGACAGTTGCTATCGAGAAATACTGTATCGATAGTAGTTTACTTGCTAGTGACTAAAGTAAGTTTCGATAGCAACTCATGGTAGAGGTACTGTTTTTACTATGTGTACTAGTGTTTACTATTATAAATGCGACAGTTTAGATGGATGCATGTTTGTTACTCAATCACAATGGACCTGGATGGTATTTGGCACAGATATAGATTATTCTATTGGCTAGTTTTTAGTTTTATATTGTTTAGTCTATTTCAGGGAACATGTAATTTCAGTTTTAGAATGAGACTTTATAGAAATCTTATAATTTTATTACGTTTAATGTAGGGAGGACAATTTGTGATTATTTTTCAATAGCTACTCATCCGATTTTAGAAATATTTCACTGATAGTAAGAATTAGATTACTCGGGAATACGAGTAAAAGTGAAGTACGGTAGTTAGTTTTATAATCCTATGAACAGGGTTCTTTGACCACCACCATGGCGAATGGTGACGTGGCCGAAGATGGAAAGAACATTTAGTCTAGAAGTGACTCTGAAACTGAACAGAAACTGACTCTCGAAGTGCACTGTCAGCACACACCACAGGTGCTTGGAGACAGATTCTCAATTTGAGGAGCCAGGCTAGTGGTTCCATTCACCGAATGGTCATTATAGAATTTAATTAATTTATAGATTACACCCAGACGTATCCATGCACACAAAAGTTTTTCTTTGGAATAGAACCCACCACCTATGGCGTGGAAATCAGGGTCTCTAACCACCAAGCCAACGGGCCCGTCCAAACCACAATTCCACTGAGCTTTTACCGTCATGCAAGCGTGTCATAACCTAGTTTTAAAAAACGAACTTCAGTACCAATTCCCGAGTACCAGCATATAAACAGATATCTAACAAGTTCACTGTATAGTACATTGCGGAAGGTCGCTTGGTATCGACCGAGCGCCGCCACCCAGTGCCCCCGTTGGTTGCGTAACGCCGCGCCACTAACACCACCCTAAAGGCTTCGGTTCCAGGCACCGATTCATTAAACATTTATATTAAATAAAGCCTATTCATAATAACGCTTCTATTCAGTATTCACTCACGCAACTTTCACGGTCACGGTCAATGATATCTTGAATTCTACGTGATTTTGGGTTCGATTGACAAACCTTTGCAAACATGAACGAATGTATGTTTGTTATGTGTCTAAATAAGTAGGATTTTTTTTAAAATGTTGTGAATCAGTTAACTGGTAACCCTGGTACCTACAAGCTTTGGTAAAATAATAAATATCCTAGGACTTTCTTTACACATAACCATTTGATTCCAAACTAAGCTATGCTATGAAAACCAGATAACTATATATGTACTACCTACTTTATTTCTTAATAATCTTCTACATATAAGTAAGTTGTTATTACAAGGTAGTACAGCATGGGGTTCTTCAAGAAGGGTGTGAAGAGATTTTTGCAGGGTCCGCAACGATATGATACCCACGGTGTTGCAAGCGTCCATAGGCTGCGGTGACCGTTAACCATCGGGGGCTATATACTTGTTTGCTTCCTTAGTAGTATAAAAGAATACGCAGACACAGAACAAGCAAACATGTTCATGCACACAAATGTTTATCATGGGTGGGAGCGAACCCACTACCTATCGCGTGACAGTCATCTCTGACCACCAAGCCAACGGGCCCGTCAATTGGGGCTTACTATGTGTTATCATATAACCTTGCGTGGAGATTGTCTCAAGATTTTCTAATTATACAAGTCTACATGCGATCCCCAAAATACTATAAATGCACGCTTTCAATTCCACGCAAAGTCTATACGTGTTTGTAGTAAAGGAACTCGCGTGTTCCCTTACGTCAAAACATTACGTGCCATGTCAATGGAATTTATGACCATTCATAACATACGCGAGCCTAGCCACTTGATAACCAGTTCCATTCAAAGGTTTGCGTGCTGATACTCCAGCCATATTATTATGAAACGAATATCCCAAACTAAGCAGAGCTTGTACCGTACTTTAAATTATTATTCTATTCTCTTAAAAATATAATAAATAAAAAATAATTTTATATAATAATAAATAAAAATATAAATTATATCTATTATTTTAAAAATAATATATGTACGGATAACAATGCAGGATACAATTACATATAGCCTATAACCAAAATATTCCCCGTCGAATAGTAGCAGTCCCATCCCGATATGCTCAGTAGTTTTTAAGTTAACGGTGCGTCAAAGGAACCCTATTTTGCTTATCACTGTCACTACATAGTATACAAAGTCGCTTCTCGCTATCTGTCTGTCCCTGTGTATGCTTAGATCTTTAAAAGTACGCAATGGATTTTGATGCGTTTTTTTTAATAGATAGAGTGTTTCAAGAGAAAGGTTTTTATGAATAACACATGCATATTATAATTGAGTAAATGTGAGAATTTTATAGAATTACAACTATTTTAACTGCAGTTCGCGTATTTAAGACCTCTGGAACGCGGGTGAAACCGCGGGAGACAGCTAGTATATATAGATATCATTCTAATGTTAATAAATCCAATGGTAAATTGTATGGTAAGGTAGATTTTCTATAACACCTTAAACTTTTTAGGTTCTAATATTGGAAAACCCTTTGGAGCCAGCATTAATTCGCTCAAAATCTTTTATAGCTCTTTATTTTTTATTTCCCCTCATTCCAACCGAGGCTGGCATTCAAAACATCCGCAATCAGTCAGCAATTTAAAAGGTCACCCCTTTTGGGGGGACGGGGCGATACCCCACACTACACCCCGTTACGTAACCAGCAGCACGACCTAGATCGAGGTGGATGAAAGAGCACTAAAAGCCGGAGAGCTCTTCATGTTTGCCGACGCGAAACGTAGGGGAGGAAAAATATTTGTTTTCATTTTATTAAGTTTGGTATTGAAAGAGGTAATATTTGCTCTTTACCAGTTTTTATTATAAATTTATTTACTAGTTGCTCCCCGCGGTTTCAGCCGCGTTTCCGAGGGTTTATAGCATATACCCGGGATAAAAATATATCTATACAAAAGTCTTACTCTGTGCCAAATTTTAACCAGATCCGTTAAACCGCTCTGGAATGATTTAGTTATAAACATCCATCTATCCAAAGTCCAAACTTACGCATTTATTATTAGTAGCAAGATTAACTTCTCCTGTTAGTATGATGCTCAGTGCTGGATTAACCACGTAGCAAGAGTAGCAATTGCTACGGGCCCCGCGTGTCTAAGGCTGCCCACCCCCGCTTATAGCGTATTTTTAGAGTGTAAGGTACACTAAAAATTGGGATGTTTTATTGAATTTTACCTTGCGCAAGTTCTACAAAAAGTCACATTTAGGCGCGATAGTAGCCCGACCTAGCAGACTAAAGGGCCCTCGATAGAGTTTGCTACAGGCCCCACAGTAGCTTAATCCGGCACAGATGATGCTATGTATCAAGCTCTAAATTAGATGATATGGTGATGTCGTACGATTAGGTAATTCTAACGTGACAAGATGGTAATTCATTATTTCCTTAACCATTCATGTCATGAGTATCAACGAGGAAAGTTTCCCATGCGGAATACGTTACGTAAATTTAAATTGTTTTAGTACTTGACATAACAAGCTTGTACCTTAAGGCTTTTTTAAATGCTGGCAAATAAGCTGGCACCCATAACACAGATTTTTCTAGCTTAGGTGCCAGAAGACCCATATACTTGAGTATTTTTCAGCCAAATGAGTACTTTTTTTTCTGTTAATTCTATGTATGTTTTTTCTTTTATGTGTGGCAAAATAAATAAATATTATTATTATTATTATTATTAAATATACAGTTACAAGCCATTGCCCACGGTTTCATCCGCATATCAGTTGGCGTTGGTAAATTAATAATAATAATAAGGTAAAAATATACTAATATACACACTAACTATAGTAATACATATATAATATATATTATTTATATTAAAATAAATAAAAGAGATTACATAAAATAACACGAAAAATCAAAGAATGACATGACGGAGTTCATAAAGGTATATAGTGGGAGATAAGAAGAGATTTAAAGGAATCTGATGTCTGGGCTCGTCTAATAGTCTGAGGCAGAGAATTCCAAGTATTGAATTCCAGTATGTGACATAACAAGAGTCAATTAAAATATTTTCCCCGCTAATTGTGCCACAAAATGACTAAAGAAACCATGCCAAAGTTTATAACAAGTTCACGTAACGAAGCCAAAAAATAATTTACGAGTAAAGTTGCTAAGGGGCGGCCTGGCTATGAATAGAAGTGTTTCAACCGAAAATACAATGCTGTTAGGAGTGGCAATAAATCTTTTCAACGAAGTAATTTTGCTGGTTGTAACATCAAACTCACGTTTTACCTTCATAACATAAAATTTAACTCTTAAAAAATAATATGTTTTCATAACATATTCATATTATATTACATAGTATAAAATCAAGGTGGCTTTCTCTGTCCCTATATCCGTATGTATGCTTAAATCTGTAAAACTAGGCAACGGATTTTGATGCGGTTTTTTTTAATAGATAGAGTGATTAAAGAGGAAGGTTTATATGTATAAGTATCTACATTGCACCTGAGCGAAGCCGGGGCGGGTCGCTAGTAGAATATAAAATTTAAAAAATATTAACGGAGCATTCATAAGGTAAGATCGTATGGCCTGTCCGGTACCTTAACGTTTAGTGTCGGTGCAATATGTATGCCTTCTGTCCCTTCAGTGGATTATCTACATATTACAAGAGATACGGCATTATTTTGAAATTAAAATAAAACACAAGCTCAATTCAAAAAATTCAAAATTCAAAACCATTTATTCAGTTTAGGCCCTCAGAAGGCACTTATGAAGGTCAAATTCAAAGTTACTGAAGCTACTACCGGTTCGGAAGTCAGCCTTCAACTGAGAAGAACCGTCAAGAAACTCAGCAAGGTTACATTATTTTTTATTTGCGAGGAAAACCCCACCTTAGTGAGTTTTTGTGTATCGGGGTGGAATATCTCCAGAACCACTGCACCTATTTAAATTTCTTCCACATATAGAAAGTTATAATATCCCAAAAGGTATAGGCTATGTCCGGAAATACATAAGACCCTAGGGAACGCGGGTGAAACCGCGGGACAGCAATAGGTATATACAAAGATACTCACGTCCAATATAGGTAGGCAATACCGATGTACCATAGTGTGAAAACAACTATCCCCGCCGTTGGGCCGGATGAAGCGTCCGCCATCCCTCCTTGTCCACTCCTGAAACAACTTCCATTATTAATTGCTGGCACCCAATTTTCAGTATTTCGATATTGATATCACAGAAATGACAGAAGACAACAATAATGTTTATGTATTTCCACAAAGTATTAGTTAAAATATCGATCGTTATTTTTATATGGAAAACATGCATGCATGCATGGAATTATTGCATGAGAATCGTTCACCAGATGTACACGGTCCTATTTTAATGCTGTTAATGACTTTTTAGGCCCTGTACCTCAAAAAGAAATAACAGAACCCATATAGGATCACTTTTTTGTCTGTCCGTCCGTCTGTCTGTCAAGACCATTTATTTAATTACAATCCTATCAACAAAACTAAATACTTCTACATAAATATAATAGCAGAATTTCGTAAATAAACATTGCTAGTAATTATAGAATATTGTGTTAACGAATAATGCAATAAAATGAGTTGAATGTACGCAGTACCATATGGTTGTAGGTTCAAATCCAGAGCCAGTAGGTATTAATGAGTTTTGAACTACGTCATACCTGATCCATCCGATCAGTAAATGGACAAAAAAGATAAAATGGCATCGGCAGTGTCTGAAAGGGATACAGAATAACGTATCTAACTGCCTTGCTCCCTATCTTTTCCCATCATCCCTTTTGTCCTTAATTTCTTTTCTACCAAATACATAATTCTTTCTCTTTAGTCTCTTTTGGCTATCTTATCTTTGTTGTCGTATTGCAAAAGTTCGAATATAGTATGCAAGTCTAATAGAAACCAATAACCTCCGCCTCTTTGAAGTCGGTTAAAAACTGAAGCAGAACAGGCCCCACAGTGTTCACTCATTCATCACATAGTCATAGTTCTCTTCGCTATTGTAGGGAAGTGAGCGCCACAAGCAAAGGCCTTAAAGCGACAGGACTAAGTGTATCACAGATCGATTTCGACCCAATGTGCGCTATGCTTCACATCAAAAATCCGCCTTATATGAATCGAAGTGTCTAGTCGTCCGCTAAACGGATGAATAAAATAACTTAATCGTCCGATTACATCTTATATTATTGTTATACTAAATAATTAAAAAATCTGTTCAATATTTTATTTTTAACGTGGCTCTTCTGTGATAGGTCCAGTACCTACTCATAAAAAGCAGAGAACTACTGTAAATTAATGTAAACTTGCCCTATAAGAAAGATTCCCAAAAAAGGGGATCGTTCTGATCCAGGCAATTATCGACCCATTGCTATCACCCCTATCCTCTGCAAGGTGTTTGAGCGAATAATAAACAACCAACTCGTTCGCTACCTAGAAGATCACTCCCTCATCAGCGATCGTCAATATGGCTTCAGACCGAAACGGTCTACGGGTGATCTTCTAGCGTATGTCACTCACCTCTGGGGTGAGGCGATGGACAGGCATGGGGAGTCGTTGGCTATTAGTCTCGACATCTCCAAAGCCTTCGATAGAGTCTGGCATCGTGCGCTTCTTTCCAAGCTTCCAGCCTACGGCTTGCCACCTCGACTGTGCAACTGGGTTGCCAGCTTCCTGCATGAGCGCCGTATTCGAGTTCTCTGTGACGGTCACTCATCTATGTTTCTCGAGGTGAATGCTGGTGTGCCTCAGGGGTCCGTATTATCGCCCACGCTTTTTCTTCTGCATATCAATGATATGCTCACTTTTGGGAGCATTCATTGCTATGCAGATGACAGCACTGTACATGGGCGATATCTCGGACACCCTGCGGCTAAGCAAGCCGATACTGAGGAGGATAGGCGAACACTTGTTGCTGAGCTTGATCGGGTTCTGAATTGCATCTCGCGTTGGGGTGATGTGAACCTGGTCGAGTTCAACGCCAAGAAAACACAGGTGTGTGCATTTTCAGCTAAATTATCTCCATTCCTTCCCTATCCCTCTCTTCTGGACACTCCACTACCGATTCAAGACAGCCTCAATATCCTAGGTATGGACATACGCCGCAATCTCAACCAGAAAAACTACATTGAGGGTGTCATCAAATCCGCATCCCGGAAACTCGGAGTCATGAACAGGGTGAGGAGGTTTTTCGCGCCGGAGCAGTTGTGTCTGTTATATAAAACTCAGGTTCGCTCCTGCGTGGAATACTGCTCTCACCTTTGGAATGGCTCCGCCCAGTACTTATTGGACGCCCTCGATAGGTTGCAGCGGCGTGCTGTCCGTATCATTGGGGATCCTGAGGCCACAAAGACTCTTGAGTCACTGCAATTACGCAGAGACGTGGCCTCATTGGCTGTCTTCTACCGCATTTATCACGGTGAGTGCTCCGAAGAGCTATTTCAACTAATCCCATCCTCTCCTTTCCTATCCCGAACGACACGTGCTGGGTTAAGGTGCCACTCTTACACGGTGGAACAGATTCCGTCACGCACCAAACGGTTCGGCGCCTCTTATCTCTGCCGTACCATTAAGACGTGGAACTCGCTACCAGCCCACGTGTTTCCCTTCTCTTATGATCCTGGGTCCTTTAAGCGGGGCGTGAAAAAGCTTCTCACAAGGCCGTCAAGGTGAGGGCCATCATGCCACAATGCTACGCTGGCTACTGGGATGATGGCCATCACTAGGGGACTTCATTGACTGCTTACCATCAGGCAGCATGGAGTCAATTTGGGCGGTAGCAATATAAAAAAAAAAAAAAAAAAAAAAAAAAAAAAAAAGTGGCGTCAGCGTCAGCGTCAGCCCGAAGCCCTCAGCAAAAAGCTATGAGGGTTTCTTTAGAGACACTCCCTTTTTTTTTTTTTTTGACAAGGTGGGAAACTCTTAATGAGTTCGACCCCCGCCCTGGGAGAGGCGGGGGGATATGTGGGATTCCCTCGGACTTCCCTTCTCCTAGTGAGAGGGGGGCCAGAGAGTTCTACCCACTAAAACCCACCTTGGCGTGCTACCGCTGTCCGGTTGGTTGGACACCGTGGTACAGCTTTTAAGCACAACCCACGATGTCCACCGGTCTCGCCCCGGCTAATGCCGGGGTCTTCCTCTCCAGAGGGAGATGGCCAAGCACGCGTGGCCATCTCCCGTCCGCCCAGTGGCTTGACGTGGCAGACGGAGGACTCCCATCCAGGAGGGGGGGGCCTTGCCGTTCGTGCCGGTAAAGGCACCCACCCGCAGGACGTAGAAATGCCATAATGTAGGCATTTAGACGTCCATGCGGGTGTCTTCCTCTTCCGGCCGGCTGGCGGCCGCTGCCTCGGGGGTGGGGCGCGATGGGCGGGCGGGCTTTGTCCGCGCCACTTTGCCTCTCACCGCGGGCGGGGAGCATTTGGGCCCCCCCATGACGTGGCCGGCCGGGAGTTGGGCGTGGTGGCATACTGCACACCGCGCCTTCTCCTCCCGGCATTCCTTCGACAGGTGCCCCTCCTTACCGCACCGGAAGCACGTATGGCTCCGGTCGATATCAGAGGGGCAGAGCTCCCTAGTGTGGCCCACACCCATGCATTTGAAGCAATGCATGGGTGTCGGCCCAACCGGAATGATCCTGATGGACGACCAGCCCACCAGGATCCGACCACGCCCGAGGAGGGCCCTTGCCGCCCCCACCGGGCACCGGATCAGAGCTGACCCGGTGCCATCGTAGCGGGAGCGGATGCCCCCCACCTTTATGTGAGCCGCCTCGCACTCCCCCGCAGCAGCGACGGCGGCCGTCGGCGACTCTGTGGTCACCGACTCGTCTAGGCCGACCGCTAGGATGGCGGACATTTTCTGCGGGCGGCTTATGTGGGCTACGTCGCCCACGATGGCCTGCAGCTTCGCTGCAAGCGCATCCGCCGCCCGCTCCTTGTCCGCCCCGGGGACCTTGATGACCCTGCCCCCGGTCATCGAGGCCCGCACCCTCACATGGTGCAGCCCTACCTCAGCGAGGCTGCAGCCCTTTATGGCTTTAGCCATAGTGGCGTGCAGCGTGGTGGCGGTGGCGAGGTCCTTTTTCAAGGTAATCACCACCGCCGCCGTGTTGGGGACCTTCGGTCCCTTCTCCCTCTTTTTGGGCGCTACCTTCTTAGTTGGGGCCACTAGGGTTGGGGGGGCGCCCTTGCCCTTCCCCTTGCCCTTTTTGGCCACCGTTGCCCAGCTCTCCTCCTCGGGCCGATGGCCCGAGGGGCCCGGTCTAGAGACACTCCCTATGTCTATTGACCCTTACAAAATTAATACGTAGCGACATCACTACGGTAATCGGATAGATGACCAAAACACATGAGTAAAATATAGGTTAGGGTTATTTTTTTTTTATTTATATATTTTTTTTCTTTTACCTGAATAATTTATTTACAATTTCCGTAAGTTCTTTAGTCATCCGTTATATCGGACGACTAATCTATTTTATTCATCCGACAGACGGACGAATAATTTAATTTATTTATCCAATTAGCGGATGACTAGCAACAGCCAAAAGCGGATTACTAGACACTTCGAGAGGCTGTTGCTAGTCATCCAATAATCGGACGACTAATTTATTTTATTCATCCGTTTAGCAACAGCCTATATGAATTCCCAGTGGGCTACCCTTGGGAATACTGTAGTGAATAAATAAAGTATATCTGAAATACATAAACCAATAACTTACTCGAATATTAATTATTTTGTTACCGCTTGTATGTGACTGGATGTTGTTATGTACTTGTGATTGATGCATTATATTAAATTTATCTTGGAAATTTGGACATTTTGAAATGTTAAACTGCAATTGCAGCTAACATTCGTAATTAAAACCTTAGAGAACTGGGGCACTGACATGTGACAAGCAAGCAACATTGACAGATTTTTTTTCACTATCTTATGAATAAAATTGCTTTTTTTACCTTCTTGGTATTGGATTCTTGTGAAAGTTTTATGAATTTAACACCAGCTCTTGGTGCCGTAGTTTTGCCTGCATTCCCTGGGATCTTAAGTTTTCCCGAGATATAATTTATATGCAAATACATTAGTTAATATACCTTTAATTACAGGACATACAATAAATATAAAATTTATATAAATAAATAAAATTAAATGTGATTTAAAATATATTCCATTTTTTTGAGAAATCGGCGTTTAATGGCTGATCCTAAATTATCGTTTTTAGAATTTGTCTGAAAATTTGTCACGAATTGGCTCCATAGTAAAAAACTACTGTATTTCAAGCTGGAAAGCTACTTTCAAGGTAAAAAATATGTCGTCAATCATAAGGGTGTTCCGGCAGTTGCACTTTAGAGCTAGCTCCCTTCCAGGCCCTATAGGTAGGCAATATATGGGCGATGAGCGCTGGTATTCCCATGCGACGAATACCATTTATCATTACGTGAACCTTCTGGTTGGTTGTCAGCCTTCTGACATAAAAAAAACTATATTTATAATTGGGCCGAAAATAATAGTTAATATTTTATTCTAGAAACGAAAGATTTCTCCTGACAATACGATATAAAAGAAAACTCACCTTTAAAAATGAAAATGTAGATAAATGTTATAAATAGTAAACACCAAATGACATTAGTTAAATTAAATAATCTATTAGGCTATGTTTAGGTAATCATTTCAAGGTATGTCAGTCTAATACTACTTTACTGCACTTATTATAAAGTTATACAGACTCTTTAGCGGATTTTTAACTTGCCTATATATAGAAAAAGTAAGTAGTTGTTGGTCCATAATCTTACTGAACGGTCTTACGGTAACCAAAGAGAATATTGAATGATGATAGTGAGTGTTTTCATGCTTGTTTTGATGAAGAACATACAGTACCTACTTCGTTGCTGTGTGGTAGTGGCGACTAATACAACTACCTGAACTAATCTTAAGGATTGTAGAGATGTTAGAGACTAAAGAGTCAATTCATTTTCTAAGAGGGTTTACTTCTTAAGAATAGTAGACGAATAGTCATTTGCAATGTACAGGATGGTGAAAAGACCAAATACAAATATTGCACCAACCCCTCATAATTGGGAACAGGGTAGGCAGTCAGAACTACAATTTATGCCACCTAATGTTACCTTGTAGCAAATAATGGAATGTAAAAAAATATATTATAATTTTTACATACAATTTATTAAAACATTAAATATAGTTTCTATTACATATATACATTTATATCTTGGTATATAAACTATATTTTACACATTTTTACGCGATTATCTTACAGTAGATATGTCGTTGAGCAAACTCTCGTTTTTCACGTGTGCATCTCTTACTTTCAAGTTATAATATATGCTTATTATTATTTAATAAACTAGCTGTCCCCCGCGGTTTTACCCGCGTTCCCGTGGGATGTCACATGTATTATACATAAAAACCTTCCTCTTCAATTACTCTATCTATTAAAAAAAGCCGCATCAAAATCCGTTGCGTAGTTTTAAAGATTTAAGCATACATAGGGATATAGGGACAGAGAAAGCGACTTTGTTTTATACTATGTAGTGATAAATATCCTGGGACATTCTTTTATACGGCCATCTGTAATTTGTGTATCGCAAAGTAAGCATAGCTTGTATTATGCAAACCAGAAAACTGATAAACCACATATAAAACTTTTTTCTAAATACATATATGTGCCAATTAAAATTGTAATTTTAAACACAGACAGGCATGTACATGCACGGAAATGTTTGCTCTGGGTGGGAATCGAACCCACGACTCGTGACTTGGCATCTAACCACCAAGCCAACTGGCCCGTATTGTTATGAATTATTGCTTTTTACATTATTTACTGGTATTTACATTATATACACATATATTTTCTGTTACGGAATTAGATTTATAATGGCGAATACATACAATAGCAACAGATATTTTGTGACTTACATACTACTTGTACATACAGTGTAAACTCTTTATAACGTTATCCTTTATAACGATAAACTCCCTATAACGTTGAAGTGAGCCCAAGTTGGTTGGTTTGTTCACTTTGTTTTGTTTTTTTTTGTTCACTCCATATAACGATAACTCTCTATAACGACAAAAAATGCTCAGTCCCTTGAGTTTCGTTATAAAGAGTTTACACTGTATTTATATATATCAAATCTCATAACATATAGTAATCAATAAATTATCACAATAGTGTACAAATTAAAAAAAACAATTTGACATGAGGTTGACAAAGCTTCGATCAAAGTTTTTAGCTTATTATATTAGTATGTTTGGGGCCAATTTTGGAACAAAATTTTAAACAAACTCCCTCATTCAATCTAGATGGACATAGGATATATTACAATCCTGATATATATAAAATCCCTAGATTATAGAATAATAGGAAATGTAAAAAATACATATGATTTTTATTTTAATTGATATATTTGTGAAAGCAGATCACTGCAGTCTACCTGATGTAAAGTAGAACTGTAATCCAAATGTGAGAACCGCTAGTAAGGTACAGGAGTGTACAACACTAGCCGCCCTCACCCCGCCGGTGTTTATTGTCAACTAATAGATTCGACCTTGCCAAGTACTTTACTAGGGCCAAAAGGCCTTGAATAAATATTTAGTGAGTGTGACTTTTGTGTTATTCACGCTTAGCAATTTTACTAATCTCCATGAAAAGCATTTAGTAACGTATGGCTTCCTAAGAGACAAAGAATTTTTAAATATCGCTTCTACGAGAAGTTGAATCGAGCCGAAAACAATAGTATTATTTAAAACTGAAATAACACACATGTTTATTGATAGAGATTTGGACTTGAATTCTTCATTTTGCATCATAAAAGCCAAAATTTAGAAATCATATAATCATAAATAAACATATTTTGAAATAGCTTTTCTGTTTGAAAGTTTATCTTAAATAGCCTTTGCAACCGCTGATCAGATTTGAAAGGAATTTGGCGCACAGATAGAATATATTTTTAATACATTTTATCCTATAGAATATAAGATCGCTCATCGTTATCGAATCGGGTGTAGGGTAATTAAAGCAAATACATATACATATTACATAATATTATTTGACTCTAAAACGCTGTCAAAAGGTTTTAATGGAGTAATAGTTGGATCATGTCAAGCTGTATTTACATCATATTGGCATCAAAATCACCTTTCAAAAGAAAGGCTCTAGCTGGCAGCAGTTATGAAACCTTTCTCCAGCTTATCGACGTAGTCCTTGCGACACTCCATGTCGTCCGCCGGGCGATTGTACGGCAACCACACTGGCTCACCGATGAAAAAGCGCTTTGCTTTAATGTAGTTCTGTAATCGTCAAATATGCGCGGTTATAGAAGTGTTACAAGAAGGATTTATAGAGGAGGCAAATTTAAATTCTCATATAAACCATAAAATGTTAAATGTTATTTGATTTCTGTTGTATAATTCCTAAATTTCACTTAAAATGTTCAAGGCTACTGCAATCACCACTAGTTATGGTAAAATGACCCATTCACGGCAGCCCGCTTTGCCGTCAGTCGTTTTATGCAGGGTTTTGAATGTTGTGAATGAGCATACTTTGCATCCTGCAAGGTGTCTGTTGGGTCTGCCTGCAGCTCCCAGACAGTGCCGGATTAACCACGTAGCAAGAGTAGCAATTGCTACGGGCCCCGCGCAAAAGCGGGCCCCGCGTTTCTAAGGCCGCCCACCACCGATTGTTTGTTTTACCACTTCATATTTAAGAACCCATAGGAAACCAAAAGCCCCTCGACAGAATTTGCTACGGACCCCGCGCTTGCTTAATCCGGCACTGCTCCCAGACCAAAGAGTTCTGGCTAAGCAGGACAGTGTATAAGCACAACATCCTGCATCGCAGTTTTCAACAGCAGACTGCTAGGCAGGATCATATCACTATCATACCTGCCCAGGTATGTAGGTAGGTAGGCTTTAACTCACATTAGTATCAAGCGTGAACCGATGGTAAATTCCACTGGGTATAATGATCATGTCGCCCGTGGAGACAGCAATGCGGATCCACTGGTCGCCACCATCACGGACGTCGAAGTATCCAGAACCATCGAGAACCAACCTGTAACCGTCAGAAATACAGGTTAAATGAAAAGCTGAAGGGAATGACAGGCCAGTTAGAAGGTTGCGGGTTCGATACCCACCCAGGACAAACATTTGTGTGCATGAACATGTTTCTTTGTACTGTGTCTGGGTGTAAAGATCTGTATAAGTATGTATTTAAAAAAGTAGTGTATGTAGTATATCAGTTACCTGGTAGCCATACAAGCAGTACACTCTGCTTAACTTGGGATCAGGTAACCATGTGTGAAGAATGTCTTGGGATATTTATTATTTATTTATTTAAAGCTCAAGCTGGATTGTATGTAGGAAAACAAACCATAGGCTTATCATAGTTTTAGAGTTTAAAATTAGATAGCTGCAACTCAAATTTTAAGGTTTCATTAATACTTTCCTTATTTACTTTACGAGTCATTGTTTTTTTGTCTCAAGTTGCAGTTAGTCATGCTTGCTTAAGGAAGCCACATGCATCATGCTTGTGAATAGGTGCTGCTTGTAGGGGCTGGTTTGCTTTAGTTTGTGTTTTATAGTTACTCATTATATATTATTTTATTGTATTCCACATAATATAACATGCAAATATTTTTGTTTTTTCAACAGACTAGGTAATTGCAGAGCTTATTGCAGGCTGTTCTTAGTAGAAAACGTTCATATCCAACAAAGCAATTGTGAAATGCTCTCAGAATTGTTGTATCACTGCTCACGCATCAAACTATCAATCTGTTATGAAAATGTCTTCAATATTGAATGTAAGGGAGTTAAGATTATACAGAAATATATAATTAATTTTTGAAAGGCCTGAGTCAATTAGTTATCTAAGGGTATTAGAAAATATTCATTGTGAAGATCTATTAGACTAACAATATTTTCATTTAAAACAGTAACTAATTAATCAATTCATATAACTGTAAAATTATTTTTATTATTCAGATGTTCAGAAGTTGTTTCCGTACTTATTACTCACATTTCCTTTTTTTTTATGTAACATGTTTATTCAATACTTCACAAAATGTGTCATGTTTTGTTGTTTGTAAGAATAGACTGTACGCCATGTATGGAAATGTGAATTTTAAAGAATTCAATCATGTCTTAAGTTTCTAGAAGCCATGGTCGTTTAACCTTTTAATAAGAAATTGTTTCAGATAAGAAATTGGGTTAAAATGAGCTTATCACCTAATCTCTTCATCAGTGTGCAGATGTTCAGTGAAGAATGACTTGATCTTTTCCTCATAGTTAGGCAGGCACTCCTTGGAGCACACCATCTCATCCTCGTATGTGTAGCCACGGTCATTCTTCAACTTTTCTAGAATACCATCCGTTGAGTAGGTTTTTACATTGATCTGAAATTGTGTTATGTTAAATGTGTATTAACAAAACAAAATGGGCAGCTCTTCAAAATAACTAAACAAAACTTCACCAACAGTGAATCATGAATATGCTGAACGATTTATTTATTGGTGCGTAGTTCAAAAGTCAGGATCCATAAAAATTGCATTTGTAGTGTGAGAATAAATATTTTTACACGGTAAGTACACACTGAGGTAGGTACACAATGATAACGACAATTATTACCAAAAAACATTGATAACCCTTATTGATAAATAATGGTCCAGAATGACGTAGTTTGCCGATAACTTACATTGAAGTATTCCACACCTGTTTTCTTGAACAATTCTTCTAAAGATAAATATTCTGGAGGAGTCCTATGATGTTCCAAACGCTGATCGCTGGTATCGTTGTCCATGTACCATGCTTGAACCATGTTTTAATGAAAAATAATGGATTTAATTAAACAAACAAAGGAACGACTCAATCACGCAAAAATAAAACTAACTTTATTTGTATGACAGTTTGAGTTGACTGACAGAATTGATTGATTGATCCGACAGACAGCTGATGCAGTGCTGCCAGCTTTTTAATATAATCACCCCTCTTGTAAAAAAATATATTTAAGCTGTCAAGAATCGAAGTGACTATTTGCACGGATACTGGAAGAATAAATATAATTTATTCGTGCATTTATTCAATTTTTTTTATATTTAGAATGAATTGGATGATTTCGTATAGTACCCGTATTAATAAAGCCGGCCTAGTTTTTGTTTTAAATAGAATAAAAATTCGATAAACAGCTAGCCTATTCAATGAAGTGAAAAATATAAGGTATAGGTTAGGGTTATTTTTTTTTTATTTATAATTTTTATATGTTGGTCGCACTGTACCCGTATGAATAATTTATAAATTGTTCGTACAGTTTCCGTACAAATAGACTCAGCCAATCGGAGTGACTATTCGTATGGGTACCGGATGACTCACGCAATGGCTATTCGTTGGAATTAATAATTGAAAAATGAACCGTGATAAGTTTAGTATATCCTGATAAAATATTTTTTTATTTTATTTATTTAATTCCTTTATTCCCCTAAATACACTTTTTATATTTATAATTTATCTAAGTTGGTCGCACTGTATCCGTACTCGAGTAGGTACTTATCGGGTTTACTTTCTAAATGACAACAACATCAGCACCTAGTACCTAATAGTCTGACTAACCAAACACTTATTTAAATACTACTGTAGGAGCAAATCTCTCACAACGTACAAAACATGTGAGCACAATTAAAATTTTGTGGACGTTAATTAGAGTCTATTAAGTGCAAAAAATAGTAAGTTCCTCATAATTTTAAGACATATTTAAATTTCAATATCAAGCTGGCATGTATACACATGGCCGTACTTGGAAAACGGCATATAAACAAATAATTAAATTTAATTGTTGTATATATAGTATTTGGACGCTCTATTTATTCATATAAAATTTAAAAAGAAGACTTCACTTCTTAAAAGAACTAGTGTATGCCAGGAAAACGACTAGGCCGGAATGTCACTCGCAAATCTAGTTCTATATATCCGCTCGTATCTCAGCACAATACAGGAAAAGTTATATGTACACCATCGCCATTCCAAGTTATCTGAAATACTAATTAAAGTTTTTAGTGGATTATGTAACAAAAACAGTAACGGTGACTGGATTTAAATATGTGTATGCTGTGTTGAAAGTGTTTCTGGAATGTAACTCGATTCCGCTAATATTTGAATATAGGAAAAACTTTGGTCGTTTTATCATTAAAAAGAAGAAGAAATAAAATGCAGTTTACAAGTAAAAATAGATTTAATTACATACTCTAAGGTATTATAATAATTTGTTTCACAAACCAAGTACATTATTCTATACGATATTAGGGGTTTTCGTTTCTGTCTATGCACATAAAATAGTTTGTTCTATTTCCCTAGCACCTGAAATTTCGAAAACAATAATACTCACAAATTGATATAATTATTTTTTACAACTGTAATTGTGTAATGCCTACAAAAATTATGGCAATTCTTATACATAACTTTTAGTGAGTTAATATTATAAGTAAAATATAGTTTTTTTTTCTGAGACTAGGGACATGGGCGTAGCGTGTTAGTCCTCAGGAGTTTAATATGAGTAGAATTATGTAGGTTTGCTTAATAGTAGGTATTCATAACTTTTATAATCATTGTAGTGCTTTAGGGGGCGTCCATTAATTGCGTGTGGTGTTTAGGGGGGGGAGGTGGTCGAGCAAAACCTCACTTATTCTCGCGTGGGGGAGAGGGGGGGCTCGACAAATATCATGTAATATTTTTTGCTGCAAGAAACTGTAAAATTACGCGAAAATTGGGTAACGAAATAAAAAACAATTATCCTCTAAATATGCATGAAAACATTATCATTGCAGTTATACGAACGGAACAAAGTAGCAGTAACAAATCTGACGTGAGATTAAGGTGGGGAGAGGGGGTCGCACAAAATCTCACGACATCTCACCAAGGGGGAGAGGGGGTCGAAAAATCGCTAAAATTACCTCACGTAATTAATGGATGCCCCCTTACGTCTACTACGCATAGCAATAAATTTTAGACTGGCTAATAAATATTTAATCATACGTAACTTCTTATGATATCTATGTTCTTCACCCATGTCTATAGCACGATTAAAAATATATTCATATTTATTTATAGTATACTGCACATCGGATAAGTTCATAAAATGTTACGAAAATCTCAATTTCTTTTGTGTTTTTATCACAAAACTACAATCTCTTGGCGCGTTCACACCATACATATTTCCTCGTATCGATAATTTTATAATCCCCGTGTAAATTATACCATATCGTAAGTTATAAGAAGCAAAATGTTTTAAGATCTATATGAAAAATACATAGTTACTAACTGATATGAACATTTAATTAATGAATGAGTTGAAAACATATTTGTGTTCAGAATTTGATGTCTACACATTTCCGGTCCTTATACATTTAAATTTTAAAAAAATATTTGAAATTTATGTTTACAATGTCATGTTGACATTAAAAGACTCAAGTGAAACACATTTTTCTAGAAAAACCAAAACGCTTTTTTAAAATTACTGTTGAAAAAAAAGTCTAACATGTGGCTTCAAAAGTAGTTAGTAAAGGTTAGTCATGGTCATTGCACGGTCAACGCACATGAATAAACTGAAAATTCAGTAATTTTACCCCCATAAATATTCGCCAATAAAATACGTACCCATACAAAATTAATTTCAATTGAAACATTACAATAAATGCAGAAATCATAATGGTATTTTAACAAATGGACGGATCAAGAATCACAATTAAAATACATAAATATAGAAGATTGCATTAAAAAAAAAATTAACCAAATAAAAAAAAAACAAAAAATAATTGTCCGGTTCCTTGTCTTCAAGCTCAAAAATCGATGAAAAGGATGGCAAGACATAATAATGATATAAAAGAGGTTTACTTATGAAAATTATTATGGTAAAACGAACATCCTATTACGCACTCACAAATTAATAATGATTTTAAAGCTAATGTACATCCATAAACTTTTCCATGTTAATAAACATTAAAATGATATATTGAGATCACTTCCTTACTCCTATACTATTTATGTTAACTGAATGAAATAACTGGTAATTGTAATATATTAAATTACCATTTATATTAACTGCTTGATGTACTTGTGGCGTTGATTTGGCATACTGATAGTACGAGACAATATTATAAAGTTTTTCATGTAACGATTCATCGATCCGAGGTTAAATTTCCGTGGTCGTAATTTTTTTTTCTGACGGGATTTTATTTGTATAACTTAAATGTATATATGTTGCTGTACATTTATTTTAAATGTATGGTCAGATATCTAGATAACCAAATTCATATTGATTCGCGGCTATTAAGTCTACTACCAGTTATAGATTTTATCGCCAATTATTAGTGAATAGTTTTTATTTATTTATCTAAGTTCAATACTTAGTCATTACAATACTATCAAATCGCTACAAGTCACCATCACGCAGCCAAATGTATTGGAAAAGGAAATATAATATATAAAAATATTAAATCTACAAATTACAACTATTATCTGGGAGAAAAAGTTATTAGGAGAAAATACACTTCAGTATTTCATACTTTTTGTTATTATTTATTTATTATGAGCTTAATGAGACCTGCAGGGCAAAGGCCTTTTTCTGCCTTCTTCTATACTTTCCAGGCTTTCATTTAGGGCAGGTTACGCGACAAGATTGTGGTAACCACATCGAAAGACACCTAAATATTTTGTAAATTCTGATTTAACAAAAAGTAGATGAATATAGTAAATAGGTAATAGGCCATGTAGATATACTATTTGTGTTATATTATGCCCAATACATGAGCAGAACGTTGATATATAAGTAATACTGCGCGTATTTACTCCAAATAGTACATAACGATAAAAAATGTGTCATCACAA
The DNA here is from genome assembly GCA_907165245.1 of Habrosyne pyritoides. Lineage (NCBI taxonomy): Eukaryota > Metazoa > Arthropoda > Insecta > Lepidoptera > Drepanidae > Habrosyne > Habrosyne pyritoides. The sequence continues at coordinate 2,778,355 of OU015587.1, read as the reverse complement.
CATCGATTATTTACATTTTATAGAAATAACATCAGTATACATACGAATATATAAATTAATAATTATTACATAGTATTAAATTACGGAAATTTCATTCACATTGATTTTTTAAAATATCATACATTACATCTATATTTGTCATAATTATAATATAATCGATTTAATCAATATTTAATTTATAGTTTATTAGAAATATGTGTCATTAACACAATTAATAAAATTAGAGACTACTCACCACATTATAAATTAAATTATTTTTAAGTCAAATATGGGGTCACTGAATAAGTTACGGGCAGAAACCGTAAGACCCTCAAGCCCAACTTTGCCCATAACATATAGCCTTAAAATACATGCCACATATTCTCAAGTCTTCTCATCAATTAATCTTCAAATACAAATGATCATGTAGAAATGTAGAACTTATGACGTCACAAAAGAAATATCGATTCAAATAATTTTTGACAACACTAACTCTTTCTTCTAAATAGAATGTCATGTCAAGAGCCCAAATATGCAATGTCAATGATACCAGCTATAACGCATCCTACCAAATTACATCAGAAATTCATTCACTTACATTCTCCTTCTAATTCTTGCTTTGGTATTGAATATTTTAATTCAATAATTACAATGAACAATTTTATCAATTTTAATTTGGTAGATAGTTGAAAATTACTGATAGATTTACAAGGTATCAGAGTAGTGAAGTAATAAACAAAAATTGCGTCAATAATACAATATTGATGCAGATTTTTTGAATAGCTTTTTGTAACAATTTAAATAAGAAACACTGTCACGTCACTAAATAAAAATTATATAAATATATATTTAAAATAAAATAATAATTATATTAATTCAATTCCGTGACATTATACACTTTTTATCATCTACTAGTCATTTCCAACTATCAACACCTTTTTAAAGAGAAACAGTCCATGATTAGCTTATAAACAGTTTGTGAATATTAAAACACATACATTTTAACATCACACACGCCAAAATAAGTTCACAGATAATGCATTAAGAACCAATATCGAATGTAAGTAAATAAACATAAGACATTTTGTAATTGTCAGTTTATCCGTCACTTCACTAGGCCGTGTTTAAAGTCACTCATTCATATTTTTGTTCCGATTTAAAGCAATTTTAATTAATAATATATTAATTTACACTATTATAAGTCTTCATTATTATAGAATCACTAGATCAAGTTTATTATATAAATTAGGTTTTTTTTTTTATTAAATGTCATTACAACTTGGTATGTTTGACGGTGTCCGTCCAGTAGTTCTGGATTGTCATGGCCTCTAGAGAGTTGAGGAATGAGTCGTTGTCCAGACTGTACATCTCTTCGGAGTTGTCCTGAAATGGTAATATTAAATTTTAAAACGACAAATATAAATAGCATATGTCACAGTCTAAGTAATGATGTCATAGAAGAATGAACCCTATTGTTCTATTATAAGGTCCATCATTGATCATACTATTAACCATTAGATAAATAGATGGACCTTATTTCAAACGCAATCACGTTTATTCTTCTATGAAATTCTTAGATGTCTTAATTGTTGACTTTAACCGTTGTTACTGTCAGTAAAGACTCCTTGTCTGTCCTTTATAAGTTCCCTTCTTGGAAACAAAAAGGATAAGATCCTGTCTTAAAAATGCAACAAGGGGGAGGTAAATATTTAGGGTTTGAAAACAGCTCCTAGTGCAGAGTTCGTCCGCCGCTAAGCAGTAGTGCACTTGTGTTACTGTTTCGGTTAGAAGGGTAATGGGACCGGTAAAGTTACAGGCACATGAGACACAACAATTTCACGTCTCAGGGTCGACAATGCATTGGCAATGCCGCTGCTACTGCAAATGTCCATATGTGGCGGTGAACACTTACCATCAGATGGGCTGTCTGCCTGTTTGTCAGGATACTTAGAAAAAAATATATCGTTCATATCTCGCGACTTGGACACCAATATCGCATAAGGAAACAGACTTATGTCGAAGGCGACAATGTTGGAACTGTGAGTTATTTTTTTCTTCGAACAATAAAATATAAAAGTTTTTACATACCCTGATAGTACTGTCATCAAGGTAACCACTAGAGTCTGGATTCGAACACTTATCGTTCAACGTCTGCGGCTTGTTCAGGTACCTTCTCCTATACAGCACGAAAGCTGTACTCCCAGCCAAGGCGGCCAGCACCAAGGCAGCAAACGATATGCCAGCAATCGCTCCCGTATCCATACCTCCTTCCATCAAATCTATCACCCTTCTAGAAGATTCTATGTTCGGTGGTATTCGCGTTTGAAGAATCGTCGTCTCTAGCGACAGTGGTTTCTCCGTTACAATCCTGCTCTCGGATACTTCAACATTACCATCATCTTTCACGAAATCCGGCCTAGTCAGATTGCGTTTTTTCGACACGAACGTCGTGTTTTGCGTTTCAGTAAGATTTGTGAATGGCGTTTCAGTCGCATTTACGTTTGTGATGTTTTGTGTGGACGTGTCGTTTAGGTCGGTGGCGTTGACCGGCGTCCACTGTATCGATGGGTGTACTAGTACAACCGTTTGGTTATCTGTCGTGGTAATATTTGGTGCTGGCTGTACCTCTTCTGTTTGGTTTACTTCTGTTGAGTTAGTTGGTGGTGTAGGAGTGGTAGCTTGTGGAGTTTTAGTATAGTACATGGCGCGACTCTGCCTCTCTGATACTCGATGCTGGTCGACCTCAAAGTCTGTAGTTATGTGTTGCAGTTCCTCTGACTGGGGAGCAGCTAGGGTTCCTTCGCTGCAAGCTGGAAATAAAGAAATATCACAATGAGATTGGATTATTTATTAACGAAGTACGGTCACGAGCATAAATCAATAACCATGGAGTTTAGGAATAATAGTTGAACGGTCTCAAATTAAAGAGAAGTGTATTACTGTAGGTACGAATATTATTTTTTAAGAGTTCGTCCAGGGAAGTACTACCCATTCCCGCTGTGAAGCAGTAGAGTCGGTGAAAGGCAAGAGCCGGTAAATTTACGGGCACTTGAGACTTAGAAACTTCACATTTCAGGGTCGACAACGCATTGGCGATGCCCCTACTGTTGCAAATGTCTATAGGGGCCGGTGACGACTCACCATCAACATGACAAAAAAAAAATTGTTTAGTCGCGTTTAGTAGTTTAGTTAATAATCGATAAAATTTCCCCAATATCCTGATATCGCTTTGTTGAATAGATGATGGATGGAGCCTCCCATGAGCATGACTAACGCTACTATCTGTAACCAATATACTCGTACATTTTCCGGAATAACGCATTATTGTGATTTATTACGGGGACGCGAAACCTAACAGAGTTTTATCTGATAATAGTTACCAAATCGCTTTATGATAATGATGCAAGCTTTTATGGTTATGATAGGTCAGTAGTGAACACTGAAATCATCGTGAGGAAACTATTTCACGGTGGTAGGGTACTTTATAGTAGGAGTACCCACCTGGTTGGCTGGCCAGCAGTTTTAAGTGGAAAATTTGTCACTAATCATATACCGGTTAGTGTATTTCTTGGCTTAAAACCAATACCATCACATAGGAGTGAGATTTTGGTCAAAAAAAAAGGATTTAAAAAAAAAAGCTGTGAAATTTTGTCATAGGAATACTGTTTTTTATTACATGCTAGTTTCAGCCCCGGTTTCATCAGCTATCTGCGTTAATATTGATAAAATGAGCCCATGTTTTTCGTAAGTGGTCACCGCCGCCTATAGACATTTGCAACACTAGGGCATCGCCAATGCGTTGTCGACCCTGAGACGTGAAGATGTGAAGTCTCATGTGCCTGTAATTTCACCGGCCCCCTTACCTTTCTAACCGAAACACAGTAATACAAGTGCACTACTGCTTCACGGTGTAAATGGGTAAGGTAGTATTACTTGGTCCGGACGAACTCTGCACTAAGAGCTCTACTACTTAAAAGTGTGTGAAAAATTTCAGTAAGATTGGTTTAGCCATCTAGCCGTTATTTATACATATATCTACAGACTCGGCACGGAAAGCCATATAATTATACAATAATGCACAAGACAATGCTTTAGAGCAACAACCAGTAACAGCAGTCTCTCCCTGACCACCCACTCGAGTAGCAAACAGCAATTACCTAAAGTAAATTTAGCAAAAACAAGTGCACAAGACTTTGCACAGCGGGCATAGAATTAGAAATTCATGAGTCGCATGGCGCCGCGTGGAATATTTGCATAAATATTTAGTTTGGTCTCATAGTGTTCTTTTCAAAATGAACAATACGAAAACACTAGTGCGTAATGTGACCTCATAATTTAAATTGACATGCATTTCGTATAATTCCCCATAGATTATGAACTATTCTACTGCATGCATATTGATGGAAAAATATATAATGCCATATTAAATTTGTTGACATTTTCAAAATCGTCATTACTGCTTTGTAAAAAAGGTTCATCTATTGCCAATGGTTAATTGTGTGTTGATGGGGATGAACCTTATCGTAACGCCATAGGATACATTTTTCTATAACACTCTTAACTGTCAAAACGGGGTTATAAATTCTGGACTATAATAGTTTGGTTGGTGCTTGTTCCAACAGTTGATAGGTTTAGTAATTCTGGAAGCTAGTATTTTTTAGCATTCTGTACCCAAAAGGTAAAACAGGGCCCTATATCTAAATCCGCTGTCCGTCTGTCTGTCTGTCTGTCCGTCCGTCTGTCACCAGGCTGTATCTCATCAACCGTGACAGTTAGACAGTTGAAATTTTCACAGATGATGTATTTGTGTTGCCGCTATAACAACAAACACTAAAAAAGCAGAATAAAATAAATATTTAAGGGGGCTCCCATATAACAGACATGATTGTTTTTCCGTTTTTATAGATTATGGTACGGAATCCTTCGTGACTTGATCTTGGCCGATATTTTTTTTATAAATTCCCAAAATGGTCCCTATAAAGGTCAACGAGAGACCGATGGATCCTGAGTTCTATTTCCAGTTCAGGCAAGGTAGAACTGAAGTTTCTTTGTTACAAATGCACCTGGGTCTTAAAAATACCATCTGCGAAATGTGGGTCTCTGTAATGAGACCTCTGCATACCTCTTAAGGCTTAAAAGGGCGTCCAATTAGGGTACCTAGTTCTTTCTTGAAACTTAACGATGTATATCTTTAGTTTTAGTTTAAACATATACACACATCAAAAAAGTTTGAATTTTATTTTAAGCATGTGTTCTCTGTTTAAAAATACATGATTAATATTATTTTATTAAGTACCTACCTCTAATGGTATGTATTTAAAAAATATATCATTATGAAAAAGCTTATTTAAATATTTAATGGCTTAAGTCATTTATTTCTCAAAAACAGAATACAATTCACTTAAAATGAGAAATACAAGTTAAAAATTTCGATTGATCATTCATGGATCGTACGGAACGGCGAAAGTTAGAGATGTTAAATTATAATGATGTTAGATAAAACTAAATGTTATACAATATTTTTTTTTTAACAATGAAGGTAAACAGCAAATAAAATTGTCAACATGCGAACAACCGTTGAACATTTAACTATTAAATATCTAAAGTTTTCCAAGTGAACGCAATATTTTTCTGTTGTGTGTACATAGGCTAGGTTAGGTATTGCCAAAGCTTTCCGCCTCCACAAATAGACTGTAAATGCAACCTTGGAACATCTTCAGCTGGTTGTTAGTTTTACAACAATATCAATATAAATCTATCAACAGCGTCATGAGTATTTTTAAGAAGTGTGAAATCTAATAAATGTATCAGTTTATTGTTTTTAGAGATTCTTACGATGGATGCAAAAAGAGGGATACCTTATTGGATCGTGTGCAAAATTGCCCAAATCCAGCTCCGTGAATAATAAATTTATTAATTTTAAAATTAAGAATTTCATTGAGAAAATAAAAATAAAAAAATTTAAATTTGTTATTCATCGTACGGCACCACCTTTCCAGTTGGGAGTTCCACTCGCAGTTGTCTGGTATTTAAGTGCAAATCAATTATAATAATTTTATTTTGTTAGTGCACCTATTAACCATCTCAAAAATAACACAACTCTAGTAGTAGGAGTAGTAGAGCTCTTAGTGCAGAGTTCGTCTGGGGAAGTACTACCACCTTACCCATTTCCGCCGTGAAGCAGTAGTGCAATTGTATTACTGTGTTTCGGTTAGAAAGGTAAGGGGGCCGGTGAAATTACAAGCACATGAGACTTAACAACTTCATGTCTCAGGGTCGACAACGCATTGGCGATGCTCCTAGTGTTGCAAATGTCCATAGGCGGCGGTGACCACTTACCATCAGGTGGACCGTTTGCTTGTTTGTCGGCTCAAGTGGCATAAAAAAAAAAAAAAAAAACTCTTCATAATATATGATTGCATTTTTGTTTGTAATGAATAAACTCGAAAACTACTGAACCGATAAAAATAATTCTTACACAGTTATAAAGCTACTTTATCCAGTAGTAACATAGGCTATATTATTATACCGGGATACAATAAATCCTTCGGGAACGCAGATGAATCCGCGAGACGGAAGCTAGCCATGACAGGCCAGTTGGCTTGGTGGTTAGCGACCCTGACTGACAAATCGCAGGTTCGATACCCATCCAGGACAAACATTTGTGTGCATGAACACGCTGTTTGTTTTGTGTCTGGGTGTAAAATATCTATATAAGTATGTATTTAGGAAAATAAAATGTAGGATATGTAGTATATCAGTTATCTGGTTTGGGATCAGATGGCCGTGTGTAAAGAATGTCCCAGTATATTTATTTATTATTATTTATTAACCCCAACTCTCATATAAATCAAGTAATTCATTTGTTATGTTATTTTCTGCACCTCATGTATTATAAGGCTTTATACAGTTACTGTTAATATTCCAAACAGCTCAGCTTGCATGTTTAGAACTATAGTTCAAGATAAGCTGCATGCATATACTCGTGTGTGGCGAAACTTTAAGCGAAAGGTATCATAATTCATTTTAAAGCGTTTAACGTAAAGGGCTACGAGTAACATTTGAATGTAAGCTAGAAAATAATGTCTCTGGTTATTTAAGCGTTTCTATTTTTTATTCTAGCTTCCGAATAGCCCACTTTTCTGAACGTTATTTCTGGATAAAGTAACTTTCTAATAGTGAAATAATTATTAAAATCGATCCAGTAATTTTTGATTTTATTAATAACAAACAAAAATATATATAAACATATGAATTATATATATTATGCTGCCCCCCGCGGTTTCACCCGTGTGTATCGATATCATCTATAGCCTATAACCATCTACGAAAAATTACGCGTCGAATGGTAGCATCCCGATCCCGATATGTTCAGTAGTTTTGAGCTGATGATGCGTTAAAGGAACCCTATTTTTCTTATACTATACATTTCTTTCTGTAATAAAGTTCAAATAACCAATTTAATGTACATCCAGCTTTACTTAATGCTGATAAGTATTCGTTCGGTCAACGGCATTTAAAACAGGTAAAAATATCAGATAACATAAAACCTTTTTGTATTAAACTGCAGCAGTGGTTTGCGTGACGCACTGCCGTAAGCAACGCTATTGTTTACAAACATTCTTTGTTCAGTAACAACGTATACAGCGAATCTACAGTTAACTTCTGTCGTGTAGCTTTATAACTGTTATTGCATGACCGGCTTCCACCCTCATGTTGAAGATTCCTTGTCGAATAAGTAGTGTTTCGGCTGTTGCACTTCAGAGCCAGGTGTCTCCAGGCTTAGTAGATCATTTATTTAATTTGGGAATGTCTATCGGTTATCTCTGTGATCTAGTATTTTCTTTTGACGTACACAACCGTTGGAGACCACGGCTCGGTAAACGTAGTGTAGGGCGCCCTCCAGCTAGATGGAGCGATGATATACGCAAGCTCGGTGGCAGCGGTTGGAAACAAAGAGCTGAAGATCGAGCTCAGTGGCGTGCCATAGGTGAGGCCTATGTCCAGCAGTGGACGGAGATAGGGTGATGATGATGATGATGATGATGATGTACACAACGGTTTTGCCTGCGTTCTCGAGAGATGTAAAATTTTCCCGCAATAAAAGTATCCGTAAATAATGTATATATAATAATTTTCACGTGAAAGAGTAACAAACATTCACCAATCTTCACAAACTTTCTTTTAAATATTAAGTTGTATAGTACGATATATCTATCATAGACAAGTCTTATTAATATAATAACAAGACAATTCCATAGAATTACGATCATCCCATAGGTTTATCTTCGGCAGACGTTACGTGTTATTATCGATTGGAAGTACCAAAAGAATAAAGCCACAACCGTTAAGATCTAGACATGTCAATCGTAAACAATTTTATATCCCAATGTTAATAATAAATTGTTTTTATTGTGCTATTTGTCGCCGGTTTCGGATCGGTAGGCGAGCGATGAAGCTTTATGACAGGGCCTCTATTCAGATCTGCGAATTGGGATCCAATCTGTGTAGCAATTGATTTTCTGCTTGCCTAGGCAGAATGGCCCTAGTGTATATTAATTTACATATCATTAAATTAAACTTTATCAGCCAAAGGTAAGGCACGAATAACAAAGGAGATGATCCTTGAAATCTGTCACCAACCAAACGATAACGTTTATTAAATAGATCTTCCGATGCTATCATCAAAGTTCAAAGTCATTGTAGCATCAGCTGACTAAGCTACATCTAAATGACTACCAGGAAGACTTGATCCGGAATCGGCACGTTACTTCAAGTAATAACATAAACTCGCATTTCAAGTGGATTATGATGTTAGCCCCGCAATCTTCGGGTTGCACGAAGCGGGTGTCAATTCGATTTGAGCTCGGCACGAGACGACAGCGGTATAAAAAGGGAAATAAGTTGATTGAAGTGACGAGAATATAAAGACTTCAGTCCGAGTTCAGAGGGAAATTGTAAATTGGAAAATAGTTTATAGATAAGACGCCATAGCATTGGATTAACTGCAGAATATAAATAGGTGATCATTTGAACTTTGATGTAGAACATTATGGAGGATTCATATCGAATTACATTATCTATATACATAAAAATGAATGTTTGTGTCAGGATTGAAAGCGGACAAAGCCACAGGGCGCAGCTAGTTTATATATTAATAGGAGGAAATTCTTTTCAGTCCAAAAATATTCATAGCATTCGTGTTCTCTTCCTTTTATTTTATTAACTAACTGGCTGATGAAAAATTAGATAACCCGTAATAATATATTAGTAAAAAAATTCGTGCTATATAAATGTATAGTTAAGTTATTTCGCTGAAAAGTATATGAAAAGGAACCTCATATCGGCAATCGACCATTTTGTCCCGCCGGTCTCAAGCATTCGGCGCTTCAACCTTCGATTCGACCTAGAACGGCACAGGTCACATCACAACAAAAGGCAAAAAGCCTAAGCGCTACGGATGCTCATATTATTTTTGGTAAATCGGCGTGGAAATGGGAGGTTGGGCCATTACAATCCAGGACTGGGTCGTTCGCGGGTCGAGGCCGAAATCTTATTGAAAAAAAGTTAAATAAAAACTTCTCTGCGCTACGGCTATTTTAACGTTTGAATAAAACATCGAGTTCATTCATGTTTAAATTCTTGATTTTCTTCACCCTTTCCATATCAGTGAAACCGATCCGATTTCCCAAGAACAAGGTCACCGTTGTCGAAAAGTTGCAGAATTTCAATATTTGGTTCGCTTGTACTTCGTAACGAAATATATATGTGTCAGTGAAGGCACATATGTATATAATTTTACAAACTAAGTAACTTCACTACATATGTAGTATAAAAAAAAGTCGCTTTCTCTGTCCCTAAGTCCCTATGTCCCTATGTATGCTTAAATCTTTAAAACTACGCAACGGATTTTGATTCAGTTTTTTTAAATAGATAGAGTGATTGAAGAGGAAGGTTTTAATGTATAATATATGTGACATTCCACGGGAACGCGGGTAAAACCGCGGGGGACAGCTAGTAAGACATAAATTCTTCTTCCAAACATCTGGAACAGAGTTTAGGGACGGCTTGTATAATGGACTTAATAATTAATTTTCGTATTTGCGACTTTGTTGAGCCATATGTAACATTTATGATCTTCAGACCCAAGATTCTTGGAAAAGGGAAAACCTATTAGTGCAAAAGTTGGCCAAGTTAAGCGAGAGTTGCTGTTTTCCCTGAAACTCGTTAAGGGCTCGCGTGGGCCACAAATTTAGAACGGACGTAATTATCCCAAGTTAAATAATCACCGGTGCGACCTTGGCCGCTTTCCGACACTTCATTAATTTGAAGTATACATACGTGAAGGTATGTAGAGCTCGGAAATTCTCGGTGGAACAGGGTGGAAATATTCTCCATTACCGCTTTGAGGCAAAGGGAGTCTTAAATTATGATGGAATAGTGACGGAAAGAAATCGTGTAGCTTATACTAATACTAATGATGTTGACGAAAAAATTACTGTAACAAATCATATAGAAGCGAGATTTCTCTAACATATTTTATATATTTACAAATGATGCCTCATTTAATGATCTTAATTTTAAATTATCAGGAGAATCATCACACTTTATGACTTTCTTACATATTCTTTTGTCAGGTAGGCCGACCAACAGGCAGAAGGTACACCTGCTGGTAAGTGGTCACCGTCACCTATGGACATTTGCAACACCAGAGGAATTATCAATGCGATGCCTGAGGAAGTCTTTTTAAGTTTCATTTCCATGTAATTTCACCGGTCCCCTTACCATTCTTACTAAAACAGTAATATTATTATTAAACCCTACTAATATTATAAAACGCGAATGTTTGTATGTATGGATGTTTGTTCCTCTTTCACGCAAAAACTACCCAAAGGATTTAGATGAAACTTGGCACATAGATAGAGCATATATTGGAATAACATATAGGATATTTATCCCGGAAAAAATGTTACATCCCTCGGGAACGCGAGTAAAACCGCGGGGGACAGCTATTATATTAATAAAAGTGCAATACTGCTTCACTGCGGAAATTGGCATGGCGGTATTACTTCCCCGGACGACCTCTGCACTAAGAGCCCTACAATTTCTCACTGCGTAGGTGGTAGGGAGACAAAGAAGGCTGTATCTCTGAGCCCTTTCAACAAAACGTGGGTAGATGTGACGTCAGCAAAAATGCGGTATTAAAAAGTGCCCTAGAAAATGTAATCCGGTTAAGTGCACTTCGTGAAAGATTTGTAATGAGATTAAAAACGGCTTATGTCGAAATAGACTGAGCTGTCATGTCATGTGTCGGCGAACTATATTAGATTAACTAATGGACGTTGTTGTTGTACTGACCTATTTTTTTTACGAAACAATATGTCAACGGAAAAATATAAAAAAATAAATGAAATTGCAACGAAAAAGAAAGGTTTTAAAGATAAACGAAGACGCATAACCCTGTTCCTTGTTATAACACTAAACATCTTGATATAAGTAACAGAATCCAAGTCAATCGAAGTGTCAAAACCATGATGCAGCGTTGTCAGCTGCATCCAAGCAAATTTGCAGCTGCCGTGCAGTTCGAATGAAAACAATAATAGTTAAGAAAGTATATTTAACACCTCGCAACAAAACATTCCGCTACTGGATTAGCACACAATTTGTCAAAAGGCACTCATATCAGTTATTTCACTGCATTCACTATAAATAACAAATTTTATTAGCGGGTTCAGTTTATTAACAGAGAAAGGCGAAATTAAAATATATCATACGTAACAGTTCGATTGAAAACAGTAAATTGCCGACAATATCCCCATAACTCTTGCTATATTCCCATAGAAATCAGAATAAATATAAGAACTGCCTTTGAAATTGTATCACCGAAAACGTACAGCTATACCACTTTTGTAGAAGTTCCTAGAATTTTTGTAAGGACCATTTGTTGCAAGCTTATCTGTTGTTTTTAAACAGACACGATATCATCAGTATTTGTAATCGACACGCATCAGTCACATCTGCCCCTGACAACTTCACATAACGGCTACGGTGGGTTTATTAAGAACGCATTGACAAATGTAATATATTATGTATGTAGCCGTAGCTTACGCTATTCGTTCTAACACATGTAAGCATAAATTCTATACTTATTTTGAATAACTTTAATGGATATTGAAAATCTGATGCCAAGCACCCATCGGTGGGTTCAGTTTCAAACTTTTTGTCTTTACCACCGTCGACTACATTACCACTTCCCATGGTGATTTTGTGGTCAAACTCAAACCCTAAAGTACTATTAAATGTGGCACTTCTATACATCTATATTAAGATTTCCACGGTTCAAATGAAACAGTTCCACGTTATGTGTGGTGGTTGTACGAGTATTGGATCAGTATTGTGAAAGTGTATAATTGTTACTAAACACGAAAGCAGTTTTTGTAACACGAAAAATGAGATCGTTCACGTTACGCGTCTAGACTTGTCTATGAATTATTGTTGAGTGGAGTTATTTGGTGGCCGAATATAGTCTGTGCCTTTAAGTCGGGTCAGGGGCGAGTGTAACTATATTCTAATCTGTGTCAAAGTTCAATGGGGCACCATTATTCATTAATTCCATTGACATGGCGGTTGATGTGATAGGTAGATACCATGACGGGTACACCAAAGGTTCTTTATTCGATTCCCAATACGGCCCCTATCAAACAGGGAGCCCAAGGCTCGTGCCATAATGGTAAAGCTGGTAGCTGATATACTACATTTTTTTTTCTAAATACATACTTATATAGATATTTACACCCAGACACAGAACAAACAGACATGTTCATGCACACAAATGTTTGTCCTGGGTTGGAATCGAACCCGCGACCTTCGGTTTGGGAGTCAGAGTCACTAACCACCAAGCCAACTGGCCTGTCGATTAGTTGTAGCTTTAGTAATTTTGACCTTTATAAGTGCCGTACGCAGGTCTGAACTGAATAAGGTACATCTCAAATATTTTAGAGTACAATTACTAAAACAATAATAGCGCTCTATAGTACCGTAGTATTTTTCACTCACATATCAAGAACCATCTGCACTTTATAATAGACAAGAGGTTATTTGCTTGCATACCATCGACACTGTACACCTGTCGAGAAGAGAATGGGCAGTACAAAAAATTAAGAGTTTCGTTCAATAACAATGACCGTAGGCAACTGGATGACACAGCCTTGATCATAATGACTGTACAGATGTCCTGACAGACACAAAAAAATTAGTTCCAAGTAAAAAATAGCATCGATCAGTAAACACTGTTGACATTATTCACACACCTGTTCTAACAGAACATATTAACCGACGTCAAGAAAATAAGGTTCTCAATTCGATTCAATTTTTATATTACTGTCTTCCTTTTTTCGCGCTTTCATATTTCCTGAAACATGTTCTACCTTAGTGCCAAATTTCATGCAAATCCGATTAGCTAGTATGGAGCTAGGTGAAAACATGCATACACAATTTCGGTTTTGCATTGGATGGGATTCGAACTTACGACCTGCGGCGTAACAGTCAGGCTATATATTATTGCCCATAGTGCCAAATAGTCTGTCATGATAATCAGGAATTCTTAACAACTCGGAAGTCACGAAACATAAAATCCATTTGTTAATCTAATTATAATTGGCCAAACCTCGTGAATATAGGTCAATATGGGATGTCCACCTTTTAACCAAATTTAGAGCATTCGCCGCACTACGTAAAGGTTATTGTCGCTTGCCATCTCTGATAAAAATGAGCCATTCAAACCTAAGGAACTTAGTTTAAAAACAACCGTCTTATCTATTGTGGTAGTAGCTTCAGTAACTTTAAATTTGTCCTTCATAAGTGCCTTCCGCGAGCCTAAACTAAATAAATAGTTTTGATTTGAAGACTGAACCAGACTTATATCTAGTAAATTACCAATAATACCATCATGAGTCTTGCTACATTGCCATGATCTGTTTTTTTTTGTTTTTTTAATTTACCTATATGGCTTTCGTTGTCGACCTTGAGACGTTAAGTAAGTCTCATGTGCCTGTAATTTCACCGGCCCCCTTACCTTTCTAACTGACACAGTAATACAAGTGCACTACTGCTTCACGGCGGAAATGGGTACGGTGGTAATACATCCCCCGACGAACTTTGCATTAAGAGCTCTACTACTCCAAAAATACAGTTGACGCCCTAAAAGAGCACTTATGAAGGTCTGAAGTTACTATCGCTTCAGAAGCCAGCCAATTATTTTGTAAGGACTATTTTAGCGCGTACCACTTGCTTTTTCTATGCGGCATGGACAAACTAAAGTGTAAGTGAATCAACGCATTGCATTGCCTACTTTATCATTTCAATATAAGGTATTATTTTACCTAACAAAGGAATAACCAGCAATCAAACAGTCTAAAGGTAAATAGATACCGTAGCCTATCAACATTAGACATACCGGGGGGATTATGTGGAGGTACGATAGCTATTACGTAAAAATGTCTGTAAATATATATCAAAAGGGTAAGAATAGAATTCAAAATAATGATGGTTCTAAACATCAAGCGCGGACGGTAACCTTCTATTATTTACTACCTACATTAACCTTTCTGCTTTATTTATTTGCCAATATTTTTTGGGTTCCGTAACAAAATCGTTACTAGGGTTTCTTTGTCTATCTATCACAGGTGTCTATTGTAGCTTATTTATATTATTTTTTTATGTTTTGGTATACTTTTATTAGCTTGCCTATCATCATCCTTATACTCATCTATAAAACTAGTATCTTAAAATTATATTTCGATATGTTTATAGAAATTAGGATTGGAGTCTGAAATGGGGGGACAAAATCTGTATGAACAGCGAATTAACGGGCCAGTTGGCTTGGTGGTTAGAGACCCTGACTGCCAACCGAAGTTCGATTGGTGCGTTTGTGTGCATGAACATGCCTGTTTGTTCAGTGTCTGGGTGTAAATATCTATATAAGTATGTATCTAAAAAGTCTCTGCTTAACTTGGGATCAGGTAACCATGTGTGAAGAATGTCATGGGATTTAATTATTTATAATATTATATGTCCCGGGGTATTTATTTTTAATTTTGATTGGTGAAAATACATCTCATTGCATACAACAGGATAGTTTTATTATTATTGTACAAAACCCTTTGAGCGCAAGTACAAGACGCGCTTGACTCCTTTTATAAAGCTAGACACGACTTAATTATCGAAGATTAAACTACCGCAACTCCCTCACCAGCAAATAAAAGAAAAGGAATCTTTTCCAATTATACAGATACGAAGACTTGTAGCATTAAAATTCGCATAGAAAATCTCCCAAGTACATCTGTACGATTGACATTAACATTTCTTTATGGGAATAGCGAATATTGCACCTCAATTTACGAGGCACAAGTCAAGTCGTGACTCTGTTCGCGACTGTTCGTGAATCCCCGTGAGAGATGATATTTAAGTAGTTGTGGCCAAGCAAGCTTATAACTGTGCCAAATTCAAGTAAGCATTGGTAGTTGCTTACAAACGAATTTACACCCTAAGGGTTTTACTATTTGTTACGGAACCCTACAAAAATAACGTATTATTGATTTTTTCGAAACTAGCTATGCTCGCAACTTTGTACGCAAGGTGACTTTAAGTAACGTTACGTATTTTTTCTTTATTATCTATCGTGTGGGCCTGCGGACGCACAGCCCAATGGATTTAAATATATTTATTTTAATAGGGCACAATATGATACAAAAACTATATTGCTACGTTTACGTTACGTATTACGTGTGACGTTCCACATCCCTATGAAAACTCCATTAAAGTTAGTCTAATAATTTCGTTTCAAACATACAAAATGCCAGACACACTTTAAAAAATTTTGTTGTATTCACTTACATTCCCTACATCAACAATCAGTTTTTGGCAAAAAAAACAATGTACAGACACGATGGTTCTACAACTTTATTAGAGTATATTTATATATATCTATTGTAAGCTATATATCGACAAATAAGAGGTAGATTAGTCGATAATAATTTAAAAATAACAAGACTGCTAACTGAATTTAAAGCCCGTAAAACCGGTATGACTTTGAAAACTGTAGGTCATATAATTATAGCATTGTTATCAGGAGGTCACCCAACGGCAGTTATAACTGTCACAATCCTGCCGATGATAACGGACATTATGGACATTTATAATAAACAACAAGGTGATGACTTACTGACATATATATGTTAAACGATATCCCACGACTGGCATGGACAAAGTGAGAATAAACTGAATAAACATCGCTGGGTCTGGGAGGATGCAGCGAGAATGGAAGTCACGTCAAAATGTATATGATATACTCAAGTATTTACGGTTAAAATTAAAATACGATCAAGATTGTACTTTGTTTTTTTTACAGAAATTCAAATACAGGTAATACCAGACACCAACTTTCAATTAAAAATGATAAAACTGGCACTAAGCGGTTGTAATATAATTTATCATTTCAATTGAGAAAAAAAATATCTTTATTAATCAAAAATATTCCTTAAAAATAAAATACAGGAAGCATATACGTACATTATACTTTTAAAACTAAGGTGTGTCTGTATCTTTAGTTTAGGTTTCTTTACAAATGTTTTTTCCGTACCTTCTGAACTAGTTGAGACTGTATCTCAGAAGGTAACTGTTCAACAGTGCTAATAATATCCTAACTTACAAATTCGTGAAGATGGTGTCTTGGATTAAGGTATATTCAAAATGGAACGGAAGCATGCAAATTTCGATTTAGAAATACTTAAGTAAGTACAATAAATATAAGAAAATATTGAATAAGTAAATAAATATTTTGCGGCATTTCTCTAACACATTCTTCCTTCTGATGCCTTCTGATCTCTAACTAAGCAATTACCGTGTGATATGGAAACCAGACAACTGATATACCTACTCCATTTATTTCTTTTTAATACATACTTGTATATATATTTTCACCAAGACACAGACCAAACAAATATAAAGTGAAATTAATGAAATATATTTATACAAATATGCCTTTACACCTATGAATAGTCAGAATCTAATACCGGCTCAGAAGATTGCACATAAATGTTCAGGCAACTACTGAAAGAGAAAAGAGAAGCTCTTTTTCAAATGAAAAGAATGTTTGAAAATTAAATTGAAATATTCATCCGCGTGGAATTGAGAATCAATAAAAGATAACACTAAAAGGCTCTCCATATAATGAACAGATACTTTTACTGTTATCATCTATCAAATTACAGGGCTTTTTGGTATGGAATTCTTTAACAAGAATCGCCTAAAGCTAAACAATCTCGCTTGTAATCATAATTGCATTTCAATGGATTTTGTATTATAGCGACATTAGTCCCTATTCTGTTGTGGATCAAAATAAACATTAATATATGAACCTCTCTTTCTTGTCACTAAAATTGAAGAGTACGGGATATTTTTAGTTGTGGTTACTCGTTTTTAATGTACACCAGCTCAAGTCACCACTGAAACAATATGGCAAGTGAGTTGGGTCA
The DNA here is from genome assembly GCA_907165245.1 of Habrosyne pyritoides. Taxonomy (NCBI): domain Eukaryota; kingdom Metazoa; phylum Arthropoda; class Insecta; order Lepidoptera; family Drepanidae; genus Habrosyne; species Habrosyne pyritoides. The sequence continues at coordinate 2,760,842 of OU015587.1, read as the reverse complement.
AAGTAAATTAAAGTCATTCTTTCTTTTTAGGGTTAAGTACCCAAAGGGTGCCAACGGGACCCTTTGCTAAGGCTCCACTATCCATTTGTTTATCACAGTGCTGTATTTTTTTTATATTGTACTGTAGTACGGAACCCTTCGTGTATGAGTCCGACTCATTTGGCTGCATTTTTCATCTTATTATCAACTAGCGACCCGCCCGGCTTCGCTCAGGTGCAATGTAGATACTATTACATATAAACTGTCCTCTTCAATCACTTTATCTATTTAAAAAACCGCATCAAAATCCGTTTTTACATACACGTTTTTATTTCTTGTAATTTTTTTACTTTATCAATTCTCTTTTTTTTATTTATTTATTAGTAGTGATAGTCATGGATTTAATGAAGTTTATGCATCGGTCCTAGTACAGATAATTGCGACAAAAGTCAAACAAAACAAGTTAGCAAAAATTATAGCCTGCTGCGACTTTATCAACGTACGATGTCAGATAAAATGAGTTCGGAAAAGGTGGGATGAATTACTCCCTCCCCCGCGGCAAACGCGGGGATGTTATCCAGTTGTTTCGAATAACATATAAGCGTGTTGTTGTTGTGTGAAACATGTAGGTCACTGGTATTTTGTTAGAAAATCTTTTTAGGGACTATTTCTAACTTTATGGTCGCAGAAGAACGAAAGGAAGTTATAACTTTATGAATACGAGACCGAAGTATACTCCGCTCAAGTACTTACCCATCCACAATGTGTCACCAGAAATTTATTTTCCACTTAAAGGGACATCTCGTACTCCCAAAGTTTCAAGCAGTCCCATTTGATAATAAATTCTGCTTCTAAAACTTTTTACGAGAAAATCGTTGGCGGAAAGAATTAAATCGTTGCGTGTAAAAAGACTTCATAAATAAATTTTGCGTAGAATGAAAGTGTTTTTTTTTAAGGATTTTTACTACATAAAAAGGTTGGTATGGAGGTTATTTAAGAATAAATTATATCGGGATTACATTTTTATGTGGGAGACCTTTTTTACGATCAGAATATTTCATGCTGGATTAAACATCCGTATTTTCCTGGCTCTGAAGTATGGTTGTATGAAGAAAACCGAAATAAATTGTAAACCAAATCTAATAAAACGACGAAATAATTGGACACTAAAACGTTTTAAAAACTATAAAATTATGTTACAAGTTTTCAAATCTGACTAAAAACATTTGGCGTTGATTCGAGAAGAAATCTTGTGTGTAAATAGGTTGAATTTATATTACTGTAAGTGTTAAATATATATGAATTAAAAACCTCCTCCTTTAAAGTCGGTAAAAACTGTTCTTCAATATGATACCTTATTTCAATAGTTCATTACGCTCATTTGCCTATTTCTATTCATTTCATTAAGACACAGCTTTATAAATGAACTTCACAATCCTTGTACCGCTGCACTATTACAGTGCCGCAATATTTTTAATGAAAAGTAATAGCTTGCGTTGTCTAGAACGGAAATATTCATTTTGTTGCATGTACACAGTGGAGCTCAAAAGATTTATCGCTTCCTATGATGTGGATTGTGGGCGCCATTTAATAGGAATAGTTAAATTAACGAACCTTGAAGTTTGATTCAAATGTTTTGGACGTTGTTATATTACCCCATTGTAACAATATTTGAACCCCTTGATTGCTCATAGCAACAATTGAAACAAAACATGCTTCGATATTTAAAAAATAGATATGAGTCCAGACTGTGTATTTTAAATAGTTTTGGTCAAAAGTCTCCTTGTAGCATCCCAATATTATCTCAATTATATTACGTTTTAAGAACTTGGAACTCATTGTATTATTTTTTATAGATGTCAAAACAGAAGCTTCATCGTAGCTTGGAGTAATTTAAGCCAATTAAGTCCAAACAAATTCGCCTGGCAACCAAACAGATTGTTCCGGTCTAAATAAGGTTTCCTGTAGCGTCGGATCAGAATCAAGAACGACGGACGTGGGGGACTGTGACATACATATTATTGCATAGACAATGGAAACAAATTATAAGCTAGTCTTTGAAAAATACGAACCTTTTATTAAAGATCTAGATATGGTGTTGGTTATTCTTTGCCTCGGTCATTGTTTGACGGGCCAGTTGGCTTGGTGGTTAGAGACTCTATCTTAGGTCGTGGGATCGATTCCCATCCGGGACACAAACATTTGTGTTTTGTTTGGGTGTAAATATGAATATAAGTATGTTTAATGTATAAGTTTGGGGAGCAGAAATTTAATTAAATATTAATGAAGAAAGACCGCGCGGCCCGTAATAATGAAATTAATTTATGTGGAGTACAATTAGTTTCCCCCTGTGGTTTAACCCGGGTTCCTAGGATACAAAGTAGTTTATATCCTTTTCCATGTATTCAGCTAACCGTGTGCAAGCATTTTGCTGATCCATTGCTTCGTAACGACGTAAGGCAGGAACAAACACTCATTTTCCCAACGCATTGGCTATGTCCCTGGAATTACAAATGTCCAGACGGATCACCTGATGGTAACTGCCTCTACATATAAAAATCACGGTTACAATCACACGGCGAACTTAGTATTTAATAATTTAACGAATATAAATGTCCTGGACCTACAAATCATATTGGTTATTCCATTCGTTCGTAATAAACAAAACTTTCCTTCCCGCCCACCTACTGCGAAATAAACCACAATTATCGGAACCATTCCGTTCTGAAAATAACATCAAACAACGTGAATACCTATTAATTTTCCTTGTACAGTTTTATTTCAGTATAACGTTAATATAAATCACTCGTTTATTTATTCCCTTTGACCTCAAAAGGGATTAATTCCTAGGAATTGATGAAAACACGTTAAGCAATCTTCTACCTTAATTTCAAAGGCCTAAAATTGATAGAACACTGGAACTAGATAATAAGAGTGATTGTAACGTACCGTGTAGGGTCAGCAGCGTCGTCACCCAGAACCAATGCATCCACCAGTGTAGCGTCATGACGACAGTTTGGAAAGGTCTGCTGACACGACCAACCTGCAAAGAAAGAACAAATATTACTCTAGGTTTCATTGACTATGAATAATATGTGCTGATGTAGAATTGATGATGTGTCCTGACTGACGTTTATTCCCAGGAAGCTAGTTTTATTGCCATACTAACTAGCTTCCGCCCCTCTATTAGATCCGCGCTCCCGAAGGATCTTCTATACTCCTGTATTAGTCTAGAAAATATTTTATCTGTGTGTTAGAGTCTGACCATTCATAAGTGCCTGTGGAGGCATATTTGAATAAATATTTCATTTCATTTCAAATAGTGTCAATATTCATTTAATTCCGATCAGATGTTTCGGGTCTATTCGAGACAAATTTTTAGGTTGACCGACAAAAATAGATTATTAATAGAAGGTTTTATTAAAATTATGTAATTTATATTGTAATTCATTGAAATGCTTTCGTTCAATTCAAAAAACAAATAAGTAAGGTAAATGCAGTTGGAACGAAACAAACAATATTCGTTTGCAGAACATGACTGACTATTTATATTAAAAAAGCGACAGTTTGTGAGAATGTATAGACATTTGTTATTGTTTCGCGGATTTGAATGAAACTTCGCACATAGACAGTACATATCCTGGAATTCAACTTATTATCCTGAGAAAGTGGAATAGAAATCGAGAATGCGGGTAAAACTGTGGGCGGAAACCAGTGATTAATAATTGTTTGCGATGAAAGTGCCAACAAAGCCAAACTCAAATACGAAATGTGACGGGAATACAATGACAAAGCTATTAACAATTCCTCATGCCTTCTGCGAATACTGGCTCATTAGATGGTTGAGCTTCATGCCAAGCTATGAGCGAATGGCATATAAGCCTCGAAGGTGGAACAATTCGAATGTATTTATTTTAAAATGAGAACTAGTTGTTTTCTCCTCATGGTTCCTCCTGCATAGGGACTTTACATTTTCTCAGGATAAAATTTATACCATATGTTATTCCAAGACATGTTCTATCTAAAAGCCAAATTTCATCCAAATCCAAAAGAGTAACAAACATCCAATATTAGTAGGATTTAGAACTGTACGGTCGAATTGTAAATGACATTAGCGTAACGATGTTTCATCGCGCTCTTACTCTTTCGTTAACTACGCAATCGGGTGAGAGGTCAGCTCTCCGAGACCCCCTTGAGCCGGCTCAAGGTCGAAGTTATGTATTACATAATGCAGGAGCAGTATTAGTAAGGATTCGCATCCTCTAGCACCCGATCTTCGTCCCAAAGATCGTTACAACAAGAAATAAATCCAAGTAAACGCAACAAGTCTATAATTTGCGACATTCGGCAAACTTAGTCTTGAAACGGGTGAGCCTGGGTTAATTCCAAATAATTAATGGAACATTTCTGAAATTCAACGTAATACCAGTAACAAGGAAAAGCTATTCAGGACATTTCTTCGAATGGTATTTTTTTACTCTTTGTTATCATGATTTAAAATAATAGGCATTTCATGACATTAAAGAGTTATAGCTGTCTCAAATGTCATTGTTTTGTAAATTATTTGCTACTATTTGAATCAGTACCGTTAACGGAACAGTTGGCATGGTATTGTTCAGGTTATGAGTTCGAGTCTCACCCAGGACAAAATTTGTCTCCAAGAACATTTGCACTGTGTAATTTTGTATTTAGAGGAAAAAACTAGTATATCAGTTATCTGGCTTGCATAGCACATGTTCTGCTTAGTTGACAGACCAGTTAGTGATTAACGCTCTGAGTGCCAAACCTAGGGTCGCGGGTTCGATTCCCACCCAGGACAGTCTGTTTGTTCTGTGTCTGGGTGTTAATATCTATATAAGTATGTATTTATAAAAAAAAGTAGTATATCAGTTATCTGATTTCTATTTGTACAATTCTGTTTAGTACAAGCCCTGCTTAGTTTGGGACCATATGGCCATCTGTAAAAGAATGTCCCAGAATATTTTTTTTTTGATCAGATGGTCGTGTGTTAAGAATGTCTCAGTAAGTATATTTGTTTATTGAAAGTGCTGAATTTTGCAGCGTTTTGTTTTGGGATAATTCACTTATATTGTAAACCCACATTACAAGCTCATAATTACACCCAATTAAGAGCGACAAATCAACAACCTGGAAATTTCGCTATTATTACGGCAATTAATTTCGATTAGATGACCGAACCTGCTGTCAAGAAGCTGTCAAACAAACCAAGTCTCATACCTGCCTGAAATAATAATGTTTATTTGTTAATACAAATAAACATTATTAGTATTATGGTAATCCATAATACGCCTGTTCTATTACAGTTGGTAGCTGAGAGCTTCTAAAATTAGAGATATCAGATGGATAATCCGTAGCGATATATTACAAGTAACTCATGCTAGAGCATCTGGTGTGACACGTTTGCACAAGCAATTTTCCAAGACCTTGCACTAATCCCGCTCGTTACACGCTAGCTTGTTCGCATCAACTACTCTGGAATACTTCACTGGCGTTAATTTAAGGGAAAATGGTGGAAAATTACCAGGCGAGCGGGCGCTTTGAGCTCACTTTACGAGATCACCTTGAGGATGAATGTCTCAGCTAGATTAACACTCACACTCTCGCAAATTCGAATGTGTAGAGTTTATGCAGGATACGCAGAAGTGAAATGGATAGATTTCTCAAATGGTGGGTATAAAATTCGCCTTGGCGTTATCCGGTAACTTAGGTCGAAAGCCCCGTTTTCCAAGATCTCGTTAGTCATAACGCCTAATCTATTTTATAAATTTATTTTATTAATGGGGGCCAGAGTTTACCAATATGCCACATCTACCCAATAAATAAAAATTTAATTGTAGGTACAAAGGAAATGGCAAAATTTTAGTGAAAACTGCCATTTAAACCTACAATCTCATATAGGGGAGAAGAGGCATGAAAGAGCCAGGTTTTGAAAAAGCTACTTAGATTATTTTAATAGTGAAACGAATTCGGTTGACAATTTTATTTTTAAGTGTCAGCACTGATTCCCCGTCACGCACAAAGATTTGACAGTTCGCCATAACCAACGGACACTGGTACTTCGAGTTAAAGTTTTTGGCCCTAAAAGGATATATTTTGCTTCATTTAAGTTGTTTTTTAGTATTTTATAAAAAGAAATATAGGTAGATGGAATATAAATTGGGTTTGTACATACATTTGGCGTTTTAGCTTCATAACAACTGAGCCACTAAAGCTTTGATATTGTTGTTATTTTGTAGGCTATATTTATTTTAAAAACAAGTCATGAAAGAGCCAGGTGAATAGGCCTTGAGAGAGCTTAGCACAATATTGAAGATATAACGATGTTGATTTTGATAGAAAATATTATTTTCTATTTGGTTTATTTTCGAGATTGTTATTATTAAAAAAAACTGGCTATGTGATATGTTATCTGATATATTAGGTAGGACTACCTATGACTGAATAATATGCTAAGAATCGCTTGAAGCGATCGTTACAATTACAAAAAATGACTGAAACAATAAAAAGGTTTCTTAAAAATGTTATTATTTACTACAAAGGATTCGTTAGAATTGTGTTTTTGTTTTTGTTCAATTATTATTATTTTGCATAATTTATACTTCATAGTGCTGACTAGCTCTTTCATAACTTCTAGTAGCTCTTTCTATACGAATTGTTTTGAAAGTTTAGTCGACTTTTTTATAGTATTTAAGATTTTTCTGTACGGAATAACCTACTTAACAAAATAAAGTATTATTTTGAAAAAAATAATCGTCATTTCTCTCATAAAAAGTATTATTTTTTGTCCGTTTAGTAAACTGGCTCTTTCATGCCACTTCTCCCTACTCCAAAACGACTGATTCGATTGATATGAAATTTGGCACAGAACTGAATTATTTTCTCGATACATTGTATCGTGATTATGATAAAATATCCCTTGGGAACGCGAGTGAAAACGTGGGGCAGAAATTGTTATTACACAATAAAAAAAACAACAAAAACATTTATAAATAAAGCCTCCATGTAATTTAAATTTATACCAACAAACATAATTTAAGTTACATCCATGCTATTATTTACAGAATTTTTCGCTTGAAAGAAAAAACACTACATTGGCAAATAAAAGGTGATCGTAAAAAACGAATACAGCTACTGCGTGGGTGGACAGTATCTTTCAAAGGGAATCCTTTAAATATAAACTAATGCTACGAACTTTTCTTGGGTCGAATTGTTTATCCAACTTTAGTTGTAAGCCAAAAGGGAATTCAGATCGAAGCAAACACTATGTTATGCCCACACTTAGGGTGAATTTGGCATAAACTTAAGGACTAGTTTAATGTATTTGTCATACTAAATTAGGATATAAGGCTTGAAGAAATAGCTTATTTTACTGTTGACAGGCCGGTTGGTTTGTTGGTAAGACACCCTGACTACCTCGCCGTAGATCACGAGTTCGATTCCCAATCAGGAGAAACATTCGTGCTTGAAAATGTTTTTTATGCTCTTTTTACCTATTTAGATAAAATGTACCTTCATGTAAAAATAATAGTTATAGTCTAGATTTTATGACATTAGTTCTACTTAAATTGAGATCAGATGGACGTGAGGTAAACTTGATTTTGATTTTTTTTTTTATAATTAAAAACTTCTGAGCAAATAAGTCTAATCGAATCTTATAATTACGTCGTCGTGTCATGTTGTGATCAATATCACGCGATGCTGGTTGTAAATATTTGATAATTTAAACAAGGATTTAAAAATAGCCACTCAGATAGCGACAGTACCCCACTCTCCCCCGTGAAGGGGAGCGAACGATCATCGATGGCTAATGATGGACCACCATTGCCAGCCTCACGCTCAGGGTACCGCGCCACATCTCATCAACGCGGCTGCTGGGTGACTCACATAGTGTGAAAGTCTCAGGAAGAGCTTACTATAGAAATGATCCTATGAAGTAAGGTCTTGTCATTACAAAGTTTTTCGCGGAGGGTCATTAAACGGCGGAGACTCTTAACATCGCGATGTAGAAATTCAATGTTTACTACGCAGCGCCATCTATTGACAAATATTTAAAATAAATACTCGTATTTTTTTGTATCTTTGTATTTAATCATAGTTGAATTGTAGCTTCAACCAAAAATGATAGAATTTTGCACGCATCTAGCCTATGGCTTGGAGAGGATGATTTTTATTCCTGGACAACATTAGATCCCCAGGAACGCAGGTAAAACTAGTTTTATAATATTTCAGACTCATCAATTACAGATCTGTAAGCCGGCTTACTGGCACTTCAATCATTGTTTGTTGATTTCCACGTGAGGCATTTCAACCCCAGTCAGTTGAAGGGGCTATAACAACCGGATTGGAATTTCGGTATTACAAGAGGCTCAAACTGGCTGGAAACCTGTCTTAAATTCGTGAAAGTTATTGTCAGTGGTACAAGGAGCAAGGAGGCTGTAAATGAACACGGATTCCCAACAGGCTCTGTAAATGGACCAATGGATTACAAAACGACCAATGTATTCACATAATGTACAGCGTTTATGTGAGACACTTGTCTAGTTTACAGCCCTCTAATATATAGATAGAGTTTAATTCGAATGTCCGAGGACATTTAATATTCATTTATTATTACAGCCGACACACGTTGTTCTGTCTACATTGTTTGTTCATACAAAAATAACTAAGAAAAAGAAACCTTTTTTCCTCAATTTTCCTAAGAACTTTTCCAATTTTTCTTTCCCTACTTATTCTGAAAATTACGTTTTATTGTGTTAGCCAAATACGCTTACCGTATGCCGACATTTGGTCACTCATATCTTATGATCAGCTTTAATCAAAGAAGCATTTTTTTTTATATACCGCTTGGGTCTGCAAATAAGCAGACGGTCCATCTGATGGTAAGTGGTCACCGCCGCCTATGGACATTTGCCACACTAGGGGCATTGTGAATGCGTTGTCGACCCTGACCCGTGAAGTTGTTCCTTTCTAACCGTGAATGGGTAAGGCGGTAGTACTTCCCCGGACGAACTCTGCACTAAGAGCTCTACTACTCTAAAAATACCTAAATAAGGAAGGGTAATCATCCGTGGTTATTTGGAAGCTATTTCGAGTACAAATAACGAATTTAATCCCATGACGGAGCAGGTAGTCCTACCAAACTTGGACGTCAGGTATTCCCCTTTGTAATCTTGCGAGGAAATTAATTATGATTCTTTGAGCACATTCCTTTTATGTTGAGCTAATGCTCAAGTTAGGTTTAGTCATGTATCAAGTTAACGTAAAAAAAAGCTTGAAGAATCTCTTGTTCCTGTGCAACTTTCAAGAGCGAGAGGTCACGTAATTGCGTTTAAAATGCCTCTCCATTGGACAATAGGCCATTGTTGTTCTAAAGAGGACGCGTTTAGCCTTGTACCCTGTCTTTATTAGGGCATAAACGATCATTAATAGTGAATCGACGGTGGATCTTTCTATTGTTTTTCTACAGAATATGAAACTGGATAATAGAATATAATGTTATATCATACTACAATTTTTTTTTAAAGACGTGAAGTGAGCCCTTAACCTATGCCTTTTTAATGAAATTTATCAATGCGAAAGTGAGTAAGTTTATTTATTATACTTTCACGGCTAAACGACTGAACCGATTTTTCTAAAATTTGGCACACACATAGCTTATAGTGTGGAGAGGGGCATAGACTACATTACATTCCGGGAACGCGGGGGAAACCGTGGGGCTTAATTAGTATATAATATTGAAAAGGCGAAAGCAACTCGTAATGATTCGTATATTAATAACACAGGGTTAGTTGGGCACCGTTTATTTCTTTACCTTTTTGATCAATTTGACACAACCGTGAGTCAAGCATCTCTTGTTGTGTATCAAGGTGATTCGAAATCACAAAATAGTTCTGACAAACCTCTTCTACCACTCAACAAATGAACGCCAAGCGACATATAAACGAAAGGTAGCCGGAGACATCAAAGACGTCTGTAGGTACAGAAATAGTCCTACCCATTCATATCTCTCCACAGATGGTAAATACTAGAGAGAACATCTTGTCTTTGAATGTAGCAGGCGCATAATGTCACGGTCCCATAATGATGGTACTCGATAACGATTTCGGAATTTTCGAATGACACTTGACAATTTGTAATTTAGCATTTATTTGTACTTACTTAAACTAGAGTGGTACTGCTTAACATTGTGTCTTTTCTGCAATGAGACAACTCTGCTGCATCATGGTGATTTGTTCACAGATGCACAATCGATCAATAGGATTTAAGAAGGAATTATGAAATAAAAATGGAATTAATAAATGATTCATCGACAATAGAACCTTTCGAGTTAGAGTTCTCGTTAGAAAAGACACATGGTACAAAAGTTCATTGTTTGTGTTGTTCTATACACTGCGATATCTCGGGCAGCTTTGAAGATAGCTCCGCATGACTTGCGTTGTTTGTTGCGTCTATTTTCACTGGTTTCTGTACTGTTGACTTTACTGTCTTATGCAGATTATTAAGAAGGTATATAAGCTATGATATGTAGCTCAGTGATAAAGACGTGGAACGCTAAGACAATGTTTTGGGATTGGAATTTTACATTGAACTTAAAATCTTTGTAAAAAATATATCGTGAGGAAACGAACAGCTCAAATGGTATTATAAAGTGACCCGCCTAGCTATTTACGAATCTAATGTTAAAAATCTGTCGCCAAACACTTACTGCTAGCGTGTGCTCCGGAAGTTGAACTTGAGAGCCAGTTGAAAACCTTTTAGAATCTGTATAGGTCGGCAATACATTGGCAATTTCTTTGACTGCTATGTTACGTCTTTAGACTATAGGTATATATAATATGTAAATATCTATACAAGTATGTATTTAGATAGAAGTATATGTAGTATATATCAGTTAATTGGCTACCATAGAATAAGATCTACATAATATAGTATCAGATTGTGTGAAAAATGTCCCCTGATATTTATTTATTTAAAGTGTAGGATTATAGAGTGCAAAGTTTTGGAATTAATCGCTTATTTCGGTACTACTAAGATTAATTAATAGCTCTTATTTTAATTATAAAGGACGGTGACACTTAAATAAAATATCTTCGTAGTTACTATTATATAAAACTTGATTAAAATCTAATACAAATCAAAACCAATCCTTATTCCTAAGCCATTTTGTTCCAAATCAAATAACATGTATTTCCATAAAACTATTATCGCTAGCAAACCTACTTTAAATAATTGGCAACCCATAATAGACCTTAGCACAATCCCTCCAGAGGGACGCGAATCCCATCTGTGCCACACCAACAGGATCGTTAATCCGGGATATCATCATACGGCCTAAATTAAATCAGCCTCTTTGGCCAACGTCCAAGTGGCAATGAACTATCGCTTTCCACGTCACTCGCTCAAGTCACTACATCATACGCGAGCTGTCACGTAGTGGGTAAACGGACAAGTTGGTATGTCAAGTGAAATGGAACTGTAATGCAGTATGTTCTACGTCAGCTTCAGACATGTGACACTTCATTACGTCGACGACATCTTCACGGCATAAGGTCGTTGCTTTGAGAGTTTTCTAAGTGAAGTGAAAAATAGAATTCGAATTCCAAGAAAACGTCGTCTGAACTGTCCCTCACGATTGAGCCATTTTCCTGGGAGAAAAAGTATCTGGATTAACATCCAGATTATAAACTATATATATGCAAAATTTCATGGAAATTGAGTAGTTTTTGCGTGAATGAGTCACAATCACCCATTCATCTACAACATAAGGACTGTAATAACGTCTGAAGAATTTAAAGACTACTTTTAGCGACATCAAAAAGCTTTGTACCGTTAATGCAATTTTATATTTCGCGAAAAAAACTAAAGGCAGTCTAGATTGAATACTTATTTCCCAGTTGAATCTGCAAATAGATGTACCTACCTTGAAATAAAGGGAGCAAGCTTAATGCAAGATATGCATACTGTATTTTGCGGCCTGAAAGCCTCGCATTTATTATGAAAGCCTTATGTTAATTCACACGTAAAATCTGCCCGCTGTATCAGGTTTATGAAAAACACATTTAGCTCAGTTGAGAAATGAGAAGCAGTTCTCTAAACTCGTTTAAATAAACATGGCTTTCGGGCTTCGACCTATATTCCATTTAAATACGTTTTACCTTGAGCTGGAACTCAATATGTCATTCGTTCTAAAGAAAATCGCATACAAATTCTGCCCCATATTTTTACATGCAAAGTTTAATTAAATTTGTAAAAAAAACTTACCGAGACCGCCCTCTAGATTCACCGCCTCATATGAAGAGAGGCAATTTGATCACACCTGGAAAAAGAAAAATGTGTTTTATAGACACAATATTGTAAATTACAATGAAAAAAATTGTAAAGCAGCCATGTGTGATAGGATAGTCATTTTATCCAACAACGCGAGAGAGCAAGTTCAAATCAGTTCAAATTAACTCTACCATTGTATTTGCTAAGCAATTCACGCTCCGCTTCATCCCTGATTCAATTTCCAAGCCTCACCCTTGATTCTATAGGTAGATAACTATCTGACTGATACTATTGAAGCAATGCTTCTGATAACTTCGTACTAGTTATTGCGGTGTATTTGGCAGCCTAAAACAATTTGAATAATAATGACTAGACCCTAAAGTTCTATTAATAATATAGCTGATTAGCTGTCCTCCGCGGTTTTACCCGCGTTCCCGAGGGATGTCACGTTTTCCCGGGATAAAAAGTAGCTTGTATGTTATTAGGATATGTTCTATCTATGTGGCAAGTTGCATCTAAATCCTTCTGATCCGGTATTTGCGTGAAAGAGTAACAAATGTCTATACATACGATCTTTCGCATTTATAATATTAGTAGGAAGTACGATAATAATAAACAAAGTAATGAGAAAAAAAAAATGAAGTATCCCAATTCCACTAGGGCAATTAGTAATATAATTATGACTGACAACAAAAAGGGTGGGCGTTCAACGAACACAGCGGGTTGCAAAAAGAATAATAAATAGGTCTCGTACAGAATGTCCCAAGAGGCTAATTAGCAAACGAACAAACACAAACGAAATAGGTTAATGAAACCTACACTGATTGACTGACTCATTTACTAAAAAAGAAATTACAATAGAAGCGAAAATCAAAGCTTTTGTATTATTCCCTAAAGATATTTGCTCCGATAAAGTCTTTTAGGTCGGCAGTCATAGAACAAAGTTCTGACCGGAACATGCCAAAACCATTTAAACTTGTCCAATGAGATCTATAAGTTCTCCCCTCAGAATTCGGAAATACGTAATTGGGCGTATTTTACAGTATCAATGATCAAACTGAAGTTGAAACAATGAAAACGATAAACACTGGAGGAAAACCAAACAAGAATCGAATAAAGTCTTTGAGTGAGGCGAACTAAAGCAAATATTGACCAAAAACCGTGGTCCGTGGTCGTATTGCCCACTATAATATCTAGTGTTTGTGCAACTTAAACAAATATTCTTTCTTTGTCGATTGCGGGACCATTGAATTCAAGGCCAAGGTTTCGTATAAACGACGTGTCACATCTGACACTTTGCGGGAATCCTTCGTCAATCTCATTTGGAATGCGGAAAATCTCATTCGTTGGGAAGGAAATATGGGATATCAACTTGAAGGGTTTTCTTTCCATCAAATACAAATGAAAACAGCTTGTTTTGCTTGTTTCAATTAGCATTATATCAATCTTGAACATTGTATTGTCTTGTTCATGACTCAGCAGGCCGCTGTCCACTGACTCACGCCACGCGGATTTCAATTCCGCAATACACTTTTTATCTTGTGGTTATTTATAGAACCCGTATGGATGGTAACACATGTTTCTAACAATCGATCGTCACAATAGATATAACATTGCACCTGTCCGATAGATCAATGGTTTTGGATATGGAAAGGCCGATATCGATAATGCTGCTCTGGGAACTTTCAGTAAACTGTAAACGTTTTTAAACTTATTAGAATAGAATTCTTATTTGAATAATTAGGTCAGGTACAAAGGGAACTACTATTTGCTTACTTTGAGGATGTTAATTAAACTAGTCTAACGCAAACTTGTAGTCATTACCATATTTTTCATGCGATGGAATAGGTGCGTTCCATCGCATGAAAAATAAGTTAACGCTGTCGTGTGATGGATTAATTTAAAAAGATTTCCTGTTAATAACGAGAGAGTGTAACGTTGCCTCGAATTCAATGACGTGGATATTTAAAAAAATAATAATATTATTGCATTATTTTGAATACCCGTACCAGATAAGCAGAGTTTGACTGACCGACTTTAAGTCTGCGAAGTTCCTTAAACAAGCTTCGTCATCAAAGCAAAGGATTAAGCAATAAATAACTAATTCATTTATATCCTTCGATTTCTGCAGTATTGTACACCCTTACCATGTTAGCTTTGAACGGCAGCTCTTTTATATCAATGCGAAAGTAGCATTGAGTGTTTATATTAGTCATTATATATATATATTGATGTTAGAAGAAATGCCTGCAATTCATATCCTCTAATAAAATGAATGATATTTACAAGAATCGGGGCAATCTTAATCATAATAGAGAATGCACTATTCTTGAACTATTTATTGTGAGGTAGCACAATAATCTATTCTATTAAAATGATTTACCAGATTATACCGGTGATTCATAGACTCATGTTATACGTAGATATTATACATAATTTTCACGCACGCACGTAATATTTTACACACTGAGTCATCCAACCGTGACTTTTACGTATTAAAATATATCCTCGGAAACTGTTTTAAAGATTTATATACCATATTCCATACGTTTTGGATCATTTAGGTTGGACATTTATAAATCTGCAGACTTGCATACTTTACGTTACTGTAGTTTTATTACTTTAGATTTTAAAGGAACTATTGAAGGAACAGAAATCAAGACTTTACAGCAGAAAATATCGGTTCTCCTCAATACTAGACCTTGACAGACTTTCAATGATCGATAACCGAAAGGTTCGACCTTCTAGTCTGTCATAAGACGGTAGTATGCACCTTGAGCTACAGTCGATCGATAATATCGCATTACTATTAATATTGTATGCAGTAGTCAATTAGTATAAACTTTAAGTCTATAAATACTGTTAGCTCTTAAAGCTGCCGTGAAGTGAGAAGGGCGAATTTAAATTAATAAGATTTCATCTTGGTCATAAGGATATGAATGAGGATTTGACAGTTGACGGAAGCAGAAAGAACTCGAGGACCAAAGACAAGAAAGAAGATGAAGTCTATATAAATATTCATATGTCTGGAGCATTGTTTTGATACAGAATTTCTCTTAACTTTCTTCGTTCTTGAGTAACAGTCCAGGTCTTATAACATTTGATATATAATTTTTCAGAGATTCCCCCCTCAGTCCAATTGCCATATTATAATATGTTCCATGTCGTGTTTTATTAATAGCTCGATTCTTTTTTATTTATTTTACACATAAGTGTATATTTATTTATTTTCTTACCATTAATACCTTGAAAGGTTTGTATATTAAAATGATTCATATCATGAATCGCATAGAGGAAATAGACATCCATAAATGGACGTTGCAATAGTGATATAGTATATAACGGCATATGAAAACGGCAATATGACGAAACAAGTGTACCGTAAAACTGAGAATTGAGAGCGAAAGTAAAGGATACACGCGATGTCTTCAATAGCAAAGCGGCTCAGATGAAAAAATATATCGGTTTTGTAGCTACTACATGAATTAAAACTCTAACATGGCTAATAAATTGACCACCATCACGATGGTCAGATGATAAAGTCCATAAGACGGGCAAACTGTAGATGAGACTGTTGGCAACACCAATATGCATTAAAAACTGTCTCAACTTACTCTCTCTTCCTATTCGTGTACATACAGTGTGCAGTTCTTTATAATAAATTCTCTTGTGTAGATCTCTGTACAGAATCTTACAGTGCCCATCACCATAGAATGTTAAGATTTAAAAAAAAAAATTGTGTATTACAAGGTCATTACAACGAAGAAAAAAACTATGGAAATACCTGCTTTGCACAAGTTTACCTTCCTCATGCTTGTTTTGTTTTCTATTGTCATTATTCTTTAGATTATTTTTATT
Organism: Habrosyne pyritoides; assembly: GCA_907165245.1. Taxonomy (NCBI): domain Eukaryota; kingdom Metazoa; phylum Arthropoda; class Insecta; order Lepidoptera; family Drepanidae; genus Habrosyne; species Habrosyne pyritoides. The sequence continues at coordinate 2,744,717 of OU015587.1, read as the reverse complement.
GACATTTCTGTCCAAATCTTATATTAAGTAGTTTGTATCGTTTAATATTTGAAATAAATGTAATACCCTAAAAGTCAGATCAGATAAATAAAAAAAAAAGATTTAATTATGCTAAAGTTTCTTGACGGTTCTTCTCAGTTGAAGGCTGACCTCTGAACCGGTGGTAGCTTCAGTACCTTTAACCTACCTCTGCCCTCCCGAGGCCCTAAACAGTTTTTTTTACTGTCAAAATTCAAAGTAATCGTATATGTCAGAATTAATTAATAGTCTATTCTGACTCATTTATCTAACCTCTTTGCAATGCAGTCATAACATAATCAATATGCCAGTACGTTTAATAAAGCAGTTCATGCTGTTCTTTAACTACTAATGATGCGACATACAAGCATATAAAATGAATTGAGTTGTAATTGTAAATTGATGAGATGGTAATTTAAGATAATCATTTCGACACGTGAATCTCATTTGAATAATTATGAGAAACCGTTTGTATTGGCAGTTATTTTATATGTGATGAATACCACAGAACGTGGTAAGGTTGATGATGAAAATGTATTACTTTTACTTAGTCATAAATATGTAAAGAATTTTGTTTAATGTTTGTTTCGTAAACGATCGCTCTTTTGTTTTATTCAGGGACTCTAGAATAGTCATAAACATACATTGAGTGTTGCCAATTGTGTGTTACGACTATAACATGTAACAAGTCTGAGTTAAAAACTAAATAAATTACTTACAAAAATAAATTAATAAAAATCTTGGGACATTCTTCACTCATGGTTGTCTGATCTTTTGTAATACATACTTATTACACTTTACACCCAGACTCCTATGAAATGCACACAAATGTTTATGCTGGGTGGAAATTCAAACCATGACCTGTGGCCAACTAACCCGTCAAAATTTACAAATCACGCCCCAATAATATTCAAACGGATCTGGAATCCAAATCTCTGTTTTGTATTTATTACGTTTATGCGTTAATATTTCCGAATGGTTGACTACCAGCCCTTAGCCGACTGATTCCTTTATTCTATCACAAAAGGCATTTCGTAACTTTTGTGATGGTGCTCCGAAGATTTCTCTGACAATGAAAAGATTCAACGTAATCGGATTTGGACGAACGACTCGCTTCGATACTGGGTTAGCGTTCCTTTCCTATTTTCATTGAGAGGGATCCGCTTTCGACCTCACTTCGCTAAAATCGATGTAGGTACGCAATTTCGATTGGTGGAACAATTTTTATGTGTGCTCAACAGCTGAGATGCATTGTAATGGATACTGTGTGTGTGGTCGCAATTGTTCTCCTATTGCAACAACTATCGCATGACAGCACAACAACAATAACTAGCTCGTATGGAAGAACTGAGTTGCTTATGCATTAACACATTCCGGAGTGTTCAAATTTGAGCTTTATTACAATATAGCGAAGAAGACATTTGTCAAGGGAACGCAAATGCAAGTTTGTATCGCGATTGTCTGGCGCCGCTCAGGGAGCGGTGCACAGATCAAGACCATCCATTGTATCGGACATCGGTTTGATTTGACAACGGTATTGTGTGTGACAACATGTCACAAACAAGCTAATAGATGTTGAACAAGTGATTGTTTGGAAATATGTAATAGAATAGGCTTGGTTATTCACTAAACAAACATCGGGCTAATGTATGTGTGGGATGGTAGTGTCAGTCGATGACACAGCAATGATGCAACTTTTCGCGGACGCAGGCTTTCTGAGATCAGAGTAAAATTAATATTTTACCTTTGTTTGTTTTCTATAATACCTATACCGTTATTTATACTCAGGTATATTTTGGTAAGTTCGCAATCTGTCTGTTCTAAAAGATTTTTTTTTATTAATTGCAGGTTCTCGCTCGAGACTAACTGGCCTTTCCAAAATGTCTATAACTTAATTGAGGCATTAGGGAAAACACTCCCCTGACGTTCCTCATTAATTTCCACTCAAATGTCCAAAACACTCACAAAGTTTACATATTTATTCCCAAGGTCAGCGCAAATTGCTCACCCAAAAAGACAAACATAGGAGTGACAAGAACACCGGATATTGGTAAAACTTATCATGTTTCATCGATGGAAACATTTTCCGGCTGTACGAAAATTGGTATTCTAAGGAGTTGGAAGGTCGGGACTTTGAATTTTACGAGTCAAGGCTGCCAGCTCCGAGACTGACTGATCTGACGATACGTTATTGACGCTTGGAAGGGATAAAATAAAGATGAAGATAATTATTAACAGAGTTTACTTGCAACTCTTCCAAATGAGAAAAAATACATATATTCGAATACAAGCATTAAAATACTGTGAAGATCATAAGACGCCAACCGATTAAACTGTGTAGGCAGAATAAGCAGTTTGCCTAAATAGACTAGATAAAAACCTAACAACACTAACGCTAATGCTTTTTAAGATTACCTTATTTGCAATGCTGATTTGCGCTCAAGGATCGTCATTAGCGTAGCGCTAACGTTTGGAACTAATGTTGACACGATCATTGACTATTTATTCAACAGGTGCAACACAATTTACAACTCTATCGGAAATCGGAACAACTGGGTATCTAATAGAATAGAAACGAAGCAGGCTCTAACCAACTATCCGGACTTGCAGGATGTTGCCAAATCGAATACATAATGCTTCTGATTTATGCAGTCCATTTTAATAGATTGTATTTACATTTAAGTACCTACTGTAGATACAATCGCATCGATACCACCTCTTAAAAATATTGGATAAAATTAAATCATAGAAGTCAGTATTAACTAGGGTCACATTAAGTATAGGATAAAGAAGACGGGGATTGATTTTACATAAGGTAAGCACTTTTGAACCATCACCCTAATCAAAAAAGGCTGATAGAGTAAAGGATAATGTGTGAAACAACACCGTGAAATTAAACAATATAACAATAAAGGCCACAGATCGACCGTAACTCTAGAGGACCAAAGGTTACTCGAGGAACTTGACACGAAAGTGAGAAATGTATGCGGAATAATTCGCAAAAACCGGCCTGCAAATTCTTGAGCGTAAAAGAATACGTGAGTAGCATTTTTACGAAAACCCCGAGGGAGTGAATGGAGCGATAGGCTAAATGGAAAGATCATAAACGGGAGGGTGAATAGAAAAGATGTTACAAGTCGCCAACACGACTTTGGCACTACTCAATTAGATCGGTGACAAATATGGAGTTTTACTGCAAAGAGTTCATGTTAATTTCAATACGGTGCAGTCTAAATATGGACAAGCCAGCGTAGAAGGAAAATGGACGATAGTAAATTTAGAGACTCATATTTGTAAGCAGTGATGACTTAACTAGTAAATTCTGTCGAAGCGAATACGTACATAAGCATTGGCTTATTGACAAATATAGGCTATTTAAAAATTATTACAGTTAAAGAAGGAAACGAAATTGTATTTCAAACCATTTTATACTAGGTACTGTATATTTGTGACGAAGAAGAGCTAGTTTAGGTACCCTCATCTGTATTCAAATTAATATAATCTCAATCTAGTTACGTACCTGACACTGATGTAATTCGAAGTAGTGATCAAACAAGATTTATACACAATTCTAGAGGTAACATTAATTACTGTGGGACATTAGATGATCTAGGCCTCATTTAAATTGATATTGTCATCGATACTACCAGACACAAGTCTGTTGTTTGTATTTAAATGACACGGTTATTAGTAGATCTTGATTAGTCTAGACAGTGTGTTAACTGAATCAACTGATACTTTATTTAGAGCAATAAGATCTCCTTGACACATTTCTGGATATAAAAAACAATGCATTTTGGGTAATAATATTTAAAGACTTAGGGGCGAGGAGCTCTATAAAAAGATTGTCAAAATGCTATATTTATTTGGCGACGCCCATAAGTATAATAATTCATTCCATCTAAAATGAAACACTACACCGGATAATACCAACTAGCTAGTTTTTTCAGAGTAAATATTTTCCAGGAACACACTGATGACAAACGTGTTTAAATAGACATTACACCGAAAAGTTAAACCAGTCCAAGGTTAGTGCCAACTTTTACCTAAAGCGATTACAAAGGTTGACATTGACTAAGCACAATGCATTACTGAAATTACTGATGAAAATGTTGACCATGACTAAGTAACCAATGTAAGTATTACAAATGTATGCAATTTCATGCAGAAATTCGGAAGCGATGAAGCAATAAATGAAAGAATTCAATTATCAATAAGTAGAGTTATATTTGCTCTGGAAATTGCTTGACACGCTGCACGGATATATGATAATAATGAATGTGAGGTGAATGAAAAAGTTGTAAAAACCTGTTTATCGCACGCTCTGATCACGATACGATAGACTCAATATCTATCGTCTAACTATTGAATGTTGTCGATCTATTAAAGAACTCCTGTTTTTTAATCTCTCATTTATTCTTTATCCTGTTTCGCCGTTACGTAAACTACAAAGACAGGTTCAATTGTTATAACAGTACTCCTGAGAAAAAGCACGTAAATTATCTTGGAACACGCAAAGAAGATTTTGCTACTTGATGTTACCAATGTCTTGTTTAAAAGGCTATATTCATTTGGCGTTGCTAAAGCATATGACATTCTTATGGAACACCAGACTTAGCGGTAATGTCTCAAATCCGGAACATGGCCGCTATAATCTGTGAATGCGGTAAACTGCAAACCATATTTGGAATATAATTCAACCTGTTCAGTTTTAGATAGTTTAAAAATTTTGCATCCAAATGAACTCCTACGCATCTCACCGGTTCAACGTACTTTCATCGCATTTTGCGGTGTCATTGACACGGCTAATGTAAACTACAAGTAACACTACGTACCTAAATGAAGACGATAATTGTGCAATTTGCTGGATTTCGACATGCTCAGTACATTGTTAACGATCGTTTATTACCTCAAATACGCGTTTTAAACACTTTGTGTCTTCATTGGTTAGTTCAATAACTTCAGTATGGTTGAGAAACGATTCTTCATTGAATTAGTATTTGATCTTTGTTTTTTTTATTGGTATTGAACTGGTTTTGCTTCTCAATTATAACATTCTACCACTTTGCTTTTACAAATTGCGCTCGCAGCTTTTGTCAAGATAGTAAGTAATTTAGGGCGTTCTACTATCGAAACAATACCGAATTTCTTTACAAATAACCTAACAATAGGTTGTTCTCTACTAGTGTGTGGTAAGACGCAAGAATCTTGTCTTTTCAAAGTGAAATACGGTTAGACTTGTAATTATGTTAGTAGGTTTGCTTATGGTGGTCAGCTTGTTCTAACTTATACACGCTAGTATGTGCTAAGATTAGACTGTAGCAGTGAATTATTCATTGTCGTGCACATATCGATGTCGCGGGCTGATTTCAACACTGACTCGGGTTTAGGCAACACCAAACTATATATGGCGTAACGGAAAATCAATGATTGCCAATTTTTTTTATGTCCTTGAAGTAAGAGAAGAGTTTCTAGAGTTCCTTAAAGGTTCTAACATTTTGAAGTTTTTGAAGCATTTTAGCCCAATTCTTGACGTTCTCAGGCGGAACTATAATAGGCCTTTGTCATAAGGCATATCAATCAATACAATTGTGTACATTGTTCAAAATCATATACTCTACATATAGAGTTAATATATGACACGAGACGAATGATGATTGCAGTACTCTTTTCACCTTTTGACGAGAAAATGGGTCGAGAAGACAGTTGCATGGTGAGTGATGGCAATTTTTCTAAAGATGAAGAAATTTCTAAAGTTTCTAATGCAATTGTTCAATTTGATCATGGAAAATGTTATCAAGTAATAGGTAATGTAATAGTAAATTGTAAAAAGTATATTTGTGATGTAATAATAATAGATACAAAGAATTTGGGCGTAATATTGACTAATGGCCGTACAATCTATAAATGTCAACCAGTAACTTAGCGAAATCAGCAACATAAGGTTCCTAAGTTATTGTTTTGCTTATTTTTTATTTACCATTTAACGTATTTCAAATGTTATGAAATTGACGTTTGGAGTAAAATAAACCGGTTTTTATTACTGGAGTACCTATACTAGTTGATAGCACAAATAATTATATTTAACTAAATAGTTTTTAACCTTGTTAATTTCACTTGAATCAACAGCTTCACATTTACCTTTACTAAGAACAAGATAATTTACCAATTCTCATTTTATGTTACTTTTATTTCATGCAAATGCTCCTTTTTATTTCGTAACTTTGAGGCACGAACGTGAAGTTTGTAGCTCCATCACAATTCAATTTATCAACTAAATTCGGCTGCAACGACACGAATGCAGGACACAATGAACTTATTAGAATACTGGAGCTTGTATCTATGAATAAAAGTTTCTTCACGCCCGATTACTGAGACCCAACGTGATAACGTAGCATTGCCTCCGTCTCTCGGGCACTTTACATACCAACCCTGGGCTACAGGTAATAATTTCTTATAAAGAAACTTCAATTGTACCTTGCCTGACCCGGCAATCGAATCCAGGACATCCGGTCTTTAACCAAGCTTTAAACTGCAAGACCACCGAGGCGATTCTGTATTAATTTGGACATTCTGTAGCCTAGATAAATCCTCAATATCAAGTCTTGCTCTCTTCGGTGCAAAATTAAATCTACTTCTACTGTTATGTCGATGAATACTGTCTGTCCGCTCTTTCCAGTAAAACATCCATGACTTTGAAATAACCCTTACGTCCAGCCCAACCCTCTACATCAATCATAGTACCAAGGTCGATTACCATAATGGAAATGCGAAATTCTCACGCAAAAAGGTCAGCGCTGTGAATATAAAATTTTTTTACATAAATCCCCGTAACTCTATCTACAGTTTTTAATTTCGTGGGAATATCGGATTAAATCCACATAGCCGAAACACCGAAATAGAGCCGACGACTCCCACACACGAGCAAATATATTACCTTTATGGTTATTACGCCCAGTGTTACAAGATCCTTTTCAATCTTGAGGTGTATTATGATGGGCTTTATTCACATCCATTTCCACAATTTATCGTGATTGCTGAGTAGAGAGTGTTATGGGTAGATCTCTAAATTTACTGAACCTCTCAGTTACTGAGAAAATTGCTAAATTCTATGAATTTGGGAATAAAATTGAGATGGTAGTAAAGTTTGAAGAGCTCTTGTGACACTGGCTGTTTATCATGAAAACCCTTCCTATTGAAGCTCTTATTGGAGCTAGGGGATCAGGTTCGTTGTCGACGCCTACGTATTCGTATATTTCCGTTTATTTAACACTGTAACCTATTACCTTTGTAATAAGACCTACATTGTATGTAATATAAGAGGAAGCTCTCTTGATAAAGTGCCCATTAGAAGGGAAACAAAGACATTCTGTATCATTGTTAAGCAGGTAGAAATGTGACGTGTAGCTGAAGTCCAATTACCAAAATTATACTCACGGAAAATGCGATACTAAGTATTATTAGAAAAAATAATTAATCGCAACTTAGGACTCTAACCATCTTAATTAAAGATTTTACTCAGTACACAATTTTTTTGGTAATCTCTCTACATATAGCAGCAAGAAATATTTATATAAATTATATATATACTAGCTGTCCCCCGCGGTTTTACCCGCGTTCCCGTGGGATATCACATGTATTATACATAAAAACCTTCCTCTTCAATCACTTCTATCTATTAAAAAAACCGCCACAAAATCCGTTGCGTAGTTTTAAAGATTCAAGCATACATAGGGATATAGGGACAGAGAAAGCGACTTTGTTTTATACTATGTAGTGATTATTATGATAACGAAGTATCTGTAAATTGTATAAAATACAGTCTATATTTCTGGCTGTTTGTGCGTTTAGTTCTTATAAACTTCGCAATTGATTTCAATAAGATTTTTACCATTATTTGGAGTATTTCTTCTGGATGGTTATGCGTTAAGTAAGCAACACCGAGTAAGGCAGTTAGTTCAATAATTACCAAAATCAATTAAAACAAAGGTAATAAACAAGCCATCGGCAGGGCTTTACAACATGAGACTAGCGTAGGAGTGAATCATTACAAGGCAAAATGTATATTTAATTACCGACAAGAGACCTGAATAAACATTTATGATCAAAATTATATACCTATAGCTAGCTGTCCCCCGCGTTCCCGAGGGATGTTTCATTTTCCCGGTATAAATGGTAGCCAATATGTTTTTCCATGGAATGCTTTAGCTTTTACCCAAGTTTCATTCAAATCCGTTTGGTGGATTTTGCGTGAAAGAGAAACAAACATCCATAAATTTACAAACTTTCTCATCTATAATATTATAACCTAGTATAGGCTATATTATTACATAGGTATTATCCTTCATTCATGTTGTGTCTTATCATGGTGGGTGGACTTTTATCAATGCGTGTCACCGAAATTCAGCCAGCATAGCCATTATTTAATATCCGACAGCGCGACAGCAAAAACAGGGTTTTGTTTTTATTTAATCTAACGTGATGTACTATGAGTATTCCCTTGTTCTGTTTTAATTTTTTCCACTAGAGTGGCATTAACATTATTAACACACATTAGCAACAACCTTTCGATTAGCTACCAAATCTTTTAGCGGCCAAAATTAATATACGATCCCGAACTAAAATCGCAACATTGAAGTAGAATTGTGACACTACGTGTATTAAAATTACTGTCAAAAGGTATATCGTCTTCTTAAGCCCTTCCCTATACCTAACCGAATCAGTAGATCACTAAACCAAATCCATCATTACAATCGTTTACGGAAACGCAAATAAATTGAAAATCCGTGTTTAACGCCGCATTAACCAACTGGTAACATTTCCTTAAACTGTAGTATCACGCGTTCGCAGTACCAAGGCTGCGTGCCCTAAAACGGTGAAGGGTTTATGCGACACGACTATGGTGGTTGTACTTACAGCTCCCTTCCCTTCCTGCGACTATTTGTGAGGCCGATGAACTCCCAATGTGCCTTATTAATAATGCAAAAAAATACTAGGGTCGTTATTGATTCAATGAATGCAGGACTGGTTTTGTTTTTGGCCTGCGACAGTTTTTGTCGGCACTTTATTCTTTTTACTGTAGGTTATGTAGTTAGATTTGTTTCCACAATAATATTTTGTTTAGTTGAACTTTGGACTCTATTTGTGAGGTGAAGATGTAGATACGTGTAATAATCAGAGGATAATTAGCATAATAAGTTGCAATCAATTCTAATATTAAAGATTAATGAGTTTGAAGATTTAATTTTATGACGCAGTTTGTATTCCTGCCATTCGATTCATAACCCATCATCAGAAACACGTAAATTTCGGCTAAGTTCATGTCAATAACAAAGCCAGTTTCTGCCTTCCTAAAAAACAAAAAAAAGAGAACCTGTCTCTACTAAAAATTAGGATACAAAAGAATACAATACCTTATGACGTTTCACAACAAACTTCAGATTATCATATGTAAGTCATTAACACAGTGCACTTTAATCCAAGAATTCAAGTTCACAGCACAAAAACGATTCCAACTATAATATTCAATAAGCAGTCCAGTCGGTGATCCAAGTTCATAAAAATTGTCACTAAATAGCGCCGAGCGCACATCCGTTAGCGTTGGGCGCCAACCTGCGACTGACAGCCTGTTCTGAAGGCAAGTTAGCCGGTGGACTAACATCCACAAAACAACTGCTCGAATAACGACACAAGGAAAATTACAACATCCATCGCTGCTTTGACATGCAACTCTCTCCACGATTTATCTACAAATAAATCAATGTTCGTTATATGAGATAAAGTGTCGTTTGTAACATAATGTACAACGGAAAGCGAAAACATTTAATTATATTTGCCCATTGGCAAACATTTTAATGATCATAAGGAAGCGGGCATCACGATATGCATCGGTTTCACTGTAATTTTTCGATCTAAGATGTATTTTTTTTTTATTGAACAATAGATAGCGTGAGAATAATGGTCAGTCTTTATCAGAGAAACTGCTTCATCAACATAATAGTGAGGCTAAACAATGCGTTACAAGTGTTGGGTTAGTAATAAACAAACAATATAAATCTTGTGAGATGGTACTTTTAACTGTTTGTAGGAAAAGATTACACTTGGCTGAACCAAAGGATTGAGTTATAGCCACACGGATAAAACAACAATAATAAAAGGTCCTAGGATTGTGAAATTCCAAATAGGTACAACTAATATTCTTTTGTATATTTTCTATTATTTCTACATGTGTATCACAGAACTCCTTCTAAACGGATGCACCAATATTGATGAAATTGTTTGTTTATGTTTGAGTGGGTCCCTCAATGTTTGAACTTTTACAATTGGACCCGTTAGATGGCGCTGCGAGCGAGTTTTAGGATTTCTTTTTTATATTATCCAACTAAATAATAATAAAAAAAAATGTTTGGTACCTACTAGGACCAGGTAGGGGGCGCTGTGACCTAAGAGTAACTTAACTACACGGGCTAGAAAAACGTCTGCCCAGAAATAAACAAACAGAGATGCTTATCCTGTAACTCGTATCTCACCACCACGCTTACCGCCCTGTCAACATAATACGAGAAAGACAGGAAGTTACCTCGCAACTTGCCACAAACTAACTAATGTACGATTTGGCAATCACTTGCTGAAAGAAAACATCAACATATACTCTGCAAGTAAGAACGATTGCAAACTAACCTTATGCTGCATCAAACAAGGTTCAAAGTTTAATTGGCAAAAATGACAACACGTAAAAACAGATTTGAATACATTTACGTAGTTACAGGTGACGATCATCATAACGAAATTATTGCGTCGCAATTCCCATCATAATGCGGAGCTATTAATACTGAACTACCAATGGATCATCTTACAGAATTAATTGAAGCATTAACTTTGACCCCAAAAACACGCATAGACGGAAACGAAACCATTATTCGTATGATAATAAAACGAACCTTGGCGAAAACTCCAAAAGGAACACCCCGCCACTAAAATAAGATTGCGCGGTGGCAAACAGTAAAATAACTGGTGTTGTTATCCAAACATACGCGAGCTTGTGTAAAAGTTTTTGGCGCTAACTCAATGCGGTGTCCCTGACCTGGTTACATAGCCTTCGTTTCATGCTACCCTGGTACTAGACTGCAGACTCAAACTTAGGTAATTAAACTGGTTTTTAACAGCAAACGAGCACTTTTACCCAAAATATCAACTGCAATAACAATATAAAAGCTATAACACGCCACTGCCATTGAAAGTTTTGTCAGGTTATTAAAGTTTTTTAAATCATAATTTAATTTATACTTTGCTGTGTAATTTGCGCTGGGTAAAATAAACAGTAAAGATAGACAAAGCAAATACAGCGTATACAGATGCAGCAGAGTGCTAACAAGCCTCGCATTTAGAATTTATATCAAGAATATGCTTTCCGTACTTTGTTTTCACCCGCGATACCAATTCTAACTCACGTCCCCTATTTTTCCCTCCTGAGGATTACAGTGGCGGTTTAATATATGAAAAGAAACCTTAAAATTAATGGCTTTACGACCATCGGTCTAAGCTCTACAATGAACTCTCGGGGGGTCAAGTCAAGTCATTTTGAAAGATGCTTGGAATTGATAAACCCCACAAAGATTTCCCAAATCACAATTATGAATTCTGGGAACAACTTCTTTCCCACTGAACTTCAACAATAAATCTATAAAGCTTTGGCAGCGTAATGGGTTCAGATGACAAGTTGCTTCCTAAACCCTGACGTCATCAGCAGACTTGATTTATTTTTGACTCGGCTGTTCAACTTTTGGTCTAAATAAATGATTATTACGATGCAACTATTAAGTCTCATAGTGAATTAATTGTTATTAACAATGTTCCAGTTGATGTACTCCTAGTAGTAGATCGGTGGCTTCCATGTCGATTAATTAACCATTCATGCACGCTTCAACGGACTTCTGAAACCGTTTATTGGACCGAGCGAAAGTTATGCCCGTTTTGTTTTTGTTCTTCCAGGAAAAATTGGTATTTGGAACATGGTAACTGTTGTTTGCTTGATTACAACATCTTGGTATCAATACTAGGTGGATACATCGGTACATCTCTTCAAAGTGAGATACAATATAAAAAAATTACATACGAAGATAAACCTTGCTCGGTAAATTTACCACGATTTCGGATTGGGTTACCATGTAAACGCTCATTTTTGGAAATACTAAAAGACAGGCTTCTAATGGCTTTTACACCCTTACGCACGACAATTAGGCGCTGATGGCTCTCAAGTGTCAATTGAGTCTAAGGACAGTAACGTTATACTATGGAACTGTGTTAGGTATTTAGCGGTCGTTCCTTGCCCTTTGTTACTGTCCCAAGTGCTATAATGGCTTAAACAAATTAATGTCCTCATAAACTCAGCGCACGATTTCATGGCCAGCACTAAATGTTCACACAATCATGGAGAATATAATATCATGAGATCGAGAATAAGTTCCTTTCATAGGGGCTTCATGTTTTTGGGGTGGCTACTAAAATCTCATGGCAATAAAATGGCCCACAGACACGTAACTCACATTGCGGTCAGCCCCACAGATGTTCACAACGTTTTAGGTCGTGTCGCACCTGTTCGCTGTGTAAGGAACGATTTATTTTGAGGAATACTTTTCCTTTCAGAAGACATTTTCCTAAAAAATAGAACAAACATTAAAAAACTAAATTTGATTCTTTATGTATCTAAACTGAGTTCGATTCAAATTAAAATAATAATTATACTTCCTACAAGAAATAAATTTCGAAAAAAATTATCAGTGTCGGGCCTTTTATTCCAGTTCTAGTTTCATTAATGATAACTACAAAACATACTTACTGACATTGATTATAAAGTCGAGCATAGGACTTATGGACATGAACACATTGAAGTCCAACAATAAGCAGTAAGACCGAGTCATAGGCCATGACCTTAATCCACTCATTCGAAAGGGCTCTGTACCTTTCCGTCTCACCGAAGACTGACAATATTAGATCGAATTTATCATTCACGTCACTGGCAAATTAGAAATTACTTTAATCCCAAGCCACGTTTCTAATACAACTGTACACGTGATGTAGGGTCCGAATTTGTTTGCATACATGAATACAAACAAACATTTGACACAATGGTGAAACCACAAACTACTTTTATCGCGTTTGGACCGAACCTTCATACAGAGTAGGAGAAAATAAGCAATGGCTATTTCTCAACAACAATTAATCTTAGCTATTATCGCCTTTTTATTATAACTTGTAGCCCGGTATTGTAATATGCCTGAGGAACTGCGATACAACTGCCATATTAAATATAATGGGACTAAAAATATCTTATACAAAATGTGGATCTTAGCAATGAGCCCAACCTCTTTAAGACCAATGATAGTGAAGCAATATGCTTTATTAATTTGTCATTATTGAAATACGTAAGAAGATTAACTACTGCATAATTTCTAAACGGACAAAACAATTAAGAACCCACTTTCGTTTATATATTTGCTTTTGTTACCTGCTTTAGATGATTAATGATTAGAATGCTCCAAAGCGAAACTCGAAAGTGACGATTTAAATTACAGGCAATATTTTCTTGCATCAACAATCTCTTTTGCAAAAGAAACTGTTATATGGGATTAGATAATTCATGACGTAAATTTTTTGTGCCTCCAAAACACTGATGACAAAGGAAGGTCATTCTTGAAGTTAATGCGCCGTCGAAGTTTGAAACGTTCAAGAATTACCATCTCCTGTGTGTAGTGAACAAAAGGATTTGTTGACCAGTCGGATACCCAGGTATCGCTATGGAGATGTCGGGAAAAGAGTCCTGTTCGAGCTCCAAACGATGAACTGTCGTGCATTAATGCGAAAATGGAAAGATTGCCCAACCAGGGATTGTCAGCGGCTAGGTCCTTAGATCCTCAACGGGTCGCAGAGTCCATTTAGTAAGTGGAAAAGAAAGCAATATGACATCCTTTTGTTCGCCTTCTAGTCTAGACCAACGTTCCCATATAACCGTGCAATCTGCCAGAGCGAGACAATCTCTCGCAGAATAGAGTTTAAGAGTGAATGAGAGCATCAAATCATGACATTGATCTATATTTTACACTTTCCTTGATTGTATCAATGTTGTATTAAATACTTAGTGCCCTGTTCTCAATCATTTGAGGTTGCGCAAAATGTATGACCTTCGTCTATTCGGTGCATTACAATACACATTTACAATAGATTTGGCAGAAATTTACGGCCGGCCGCCTGCCTGACGCCAACTTTTTTTTCGCTCTTTAGTCGCCCCTTATGACCTCAAATACTCGCAACGTTAATTAACTGAATCAATTAGTTTCACGGAGATGTGGTAATTTTTGGTTAATTGTCTGGTCCACTCGTCAAGATTTTGCACCAAATACTTTCCGATTTTAGTGCTTGTTCTACTAGAGAGCTAGATGCCTGCCTTTAAGGCGGGAACACACCGGTGATCCCCTCGTTTTACTGGTTTATTATTAACTATGAGGTGAACAGTTTGGCAAATTAAAAAATATTAAAGAAACGTCCTCTGAGATCCAGCTAGCCAGAAATGTTGCATTATACCATGACCCACTTTAGAACTGATGTTCTTGCGACACCTCGCATACGTCGGAAATGGCACACTTATTTTTATCATACAAGATACAAGCTTAATGAGCACATGCATATACATAGGGATATTGGAAAACTGGGGTTAGCTAAACGTATTCGTAATATAAGACATGCAATGCGTACATGATTACGTTAAGAAATGTTCAATCTACTTTTTGAAATAATGAAAAGTTTACCAGGAAAATAATTCAATCGATTACTTAGTTGCATCGATGATAACTTTTGCAAGTAACTATTGTTTTCTTATCATAATACGCGGTACCGCTACGAATAAGGAATCGATTGAACACGCTCACGTGGCCCGACCGCGCGGAGATATCGATCGTGCCAATCGATTGCAAACAATCGATAATCACGTGTCTAACCACCCTAATGAATGATACACTGGCCTATTGATGTGGGAATTGCCTTTTTATGACACCTAATAAAACTGAACGACGTTTGATGAAACAATTAGAGATAAACGTATCGAAGAATCATTATGAGGATGTGTTGGAAGGGAATAACATTTTCTTTAGACCAAGAGTTTAAGAGCTAAGCAAAAGAGGGTAAATAAAATTATAAGAGCCCATCCTAACCGTAATGGGGATACCGAGATGACAGTTAACCCATATGCATAACAGTTCGTTAGATCAACTCTAACAATAGAATACTAGCCCTAACAATAATTATGGATTTGATATAAATTGTCGAAGACCTTGACTCTAATATTGCCATTGCAGTAGTAGTTGCTGCAATACGCCGGTTGGTTGCACCCGATTCTCACGGGGATTAGTTACAAAATAGTATTTTCCAATTAATGTGAGCCTAAAGTTAACTTGATTGAATTACTGAAGCAGCAAACTACAAAGGTACGAGGAAGTTAGACTGTCTGTTAAACCAGAGCATTGATACTTTGAAACTATACGGCAATGGTGGTTACACAAACTGAGTACTAATAAATAATGAGTTAGGTACATAATAACCTTTAGATTTCTGCTCGTGTCTTGAAATTATATGCTGTTCTTGAGATGCGTTGCAATTCCTATAAAAAAACATTTAACTATTTCCTGATTTTGTTAATTTTTCGGGCAACTTTTCCAATTTTCTGTCACTAAAGTAATAAAACACTAACTTATGAATTTAGATGAAGATGAATATCCAGATTTTCCTAGAATCCATCCAAGAACATTGTGTTTACTTTACCAAATCCCTAGAGTACGAAGTTAAGCACAATAATGATAAATGTGCTACAATTCTAGCCAGCACTAGAATTATAACTTATAGCAAAGATAGATAATAAATCATACAAAATAGACTGTTTATGGTACATGTTGTGACCGCCTTACAATGTGAATGCAAGCATAACGAGAGTACCTTACCAAGTTGCAAATATCATACAGTATTTAAATTGTATAGCCTGTCGGCTTGGTGGTTAGCGACACTGACAGCCACGCCGCTGGTAGTGGGTTCGTTTCCCACTTAGGACAAACATTTGTGTGCGTTAACATGTCTGTTTGTTCTGTGTCTGGGTGTCAATATCTATACAAGTGTTACAAAACTACCCGTAAAGCCGAAAGGAGGTTAAATGTGGCCTTATAACGAGTCCCTTTACAATATTTAAGAACCGTAGTAACGTTGTATTACATACCCCAAAATATAAAAAATCTAATTTTTATTAATGAAAAATAGAAAACTATTAAGGTAGACAATTATTAGGTAAAATAGGTACGTAGGCCGTTAAATAATCTGGTTCCCTGACGACAGCCTACTAGGGTTGTTGGCTTTGATAAAATTAATTATATTTTAATGGGTATTTTGTAATACGTTGTATAAGTATGTATTTAAATGCATATATGTAGTATATCAGTTACCTAATTTTTATAGTACAAATGCTACTCTTTGTTTGGGATCTGATGGCCGTGTGTAAATGTCCCAGGATATATATTTCTGTATCACCTTTTGGCTGTCCATTAAATAAATAGTAAACAACTCCACTTTCCATCCACAAATTAGCTGTTACATTAAAACGTCACAGTAGGAAATAAAAATATTAATAAAAGTGAAAGACAAAGTTAGCGTAAAGACAATCAGAGCAGTTTGTGAATGTCATTAAAAGTACCTCACTTCCGCAAAGGCTTGCGAGCGTGTTGGTACGTACAATTAGTATGCATACATATGCGGTCGAGGAGCACGTATGTCATGTCAGGTTAGTTGATAAGTACGTAATACAACTTGAAGTAAATAAGTTTAGTGACAACTGGGAATGGCAGTACTTTGGAGGCTGGTCAGGAGATACTCTGTAAAATCGACCAAATCTGCCAAATCATCTTATTTAAACCCGAAGATTTGTATAGTATACTAGCTGCGCCCTGCGGGTTTGCCCGCTTTCAATCCTGGTTATGAATCTTCCTCTTGAATTACTCTATCTATTGCTGAAAATTGCATTAAAATAGTTGCATAGTTTACGATTCTATAAAGGACATACAGACAAACATTCATTTTTATATATAGGTTTGGGAAGAGACCGGCTGAATATTTGTGCTGAACACTTAGCCAACCC
This sequence comes from Habrosyne pyritoides, assembly GCA_907165245.1. Lineage (NCBI taxonomy): Eukaryota > Metazoa > Arthropoda > Insecta > Lepidoptera > Drepanidae > Habrosyne > Habrosyne pyritoides. The sequence continues at coordinate 2,727,529 of OU015587.1, read as the reverse complement.
CCGTACACGCAAATTTATTTTTTATTCGCTTTATTACTGTGTTCATGAAATTCATTCTGCATGTAGGTCGTTTGTCTAGGGGCTCCAAATCTAGGTAGCTATATTTCAAAACTCAATAAGGTCTTTAGCTAACATCATCATGATATGATTTGATATGAATGGAATTTAACACCTAATATATATAAAAAGCTTAAGGTGTTTAAACCACAGGTTTAACTCATCCCATAGAGTGTAACACCTCAGTTTCTTGTCGCGTATTTACATCTTTCGCAGCTTCTAGACTGAACCAACAATTTTGGCTCAAAATTGTTGGGGAGCTGATGCGTAACATGCATTAGTAGATCTAAAATGACTCACTTGATAAGTAGCACTGATTAGCATTAATCACTCCCTCACCCACTTACCACTTGGTGGCTAAGTGGTGCACACGGTTGTCAGTACAGAGTAATTAACATTAATATAGAGTAAGCATCAATTTGTTTCGTTAAGCGATTCTTGTAGATAAATGTTTTTGTTATACTGATAATAATGGATAATTGGCGATTTCATTACTTTGTAAATAATAGCCAAACGCGGTTTCACCCTGGTGTATCCGAGGATAATAACGTGCCCTATGTGGTTCCTTAGGTCGAAACACCTGCAAGATCCCGCGGGTCATACTTTTTTCATTTTCCAAGAAAAGAGCGTACTACTTTTTAAAAGGCCGGGAACGCACTTGTAGCTCCTCTGGTATTGCGGCTGTCCATGGCGGCGACAATCGCTTATTTTAATGGGGCGCATCACACGGATACAGAGATTTATCCAACATCTCATCATTAACTCACTATCGAGCAATATTCTTAATTCTAATACTGCATGTCATTTCGGACCACTATTCTTAATTTCAATACTGCAGCTAAAATCTGCTCTCTCGGTTTGATTGATGCCATTAATATTATGCAAAGTTTTATCAGCGGCATTATCTGTATTAACAGAGTAGTTATTAGCTCACATTGACAATTTCCGTTTTGCATAACATTTAGTTTATTCGATACTGTTTGTGATACCTGTATTTATTTTCATGTTGTACATAATACCTGTCATAATATTTTACGTTTATTATTTTCCTTTCACCGCCAGTTGGTATTGTGTTATTTAAATATTGTTCTCATTATGTCGTAATTGTAAATTATTTATGCTATCGAAAATATCAATAAAGATTTTATTGCGTTGCCTTGATTTTTGAAAAGTCGGTAACAAACGTTGTTTTTAATTAAATATACGAGTTTACGTTTATATATTTCATTTGGAGTTATTATACCTATACTACGAATTATTGTAATCTACCTGTGCTCCTCGGTTTCACTCCGGTATGTTACATTTTCCCGGGTTATTAAGTAGTCTATGTTTTTCCAGGGCATGTTCTATCCATGTCCCAAGTTTCGTCTAAATCCATTTCGTAGTTTTTGAATGAAAGAATAGCAAACATTCATACATCTATACCCTCAATCTTACAAACTATGCATTTATAATAGATACTAGCTGTCCCCCGCGGTTTTACCCACTTTCCTGTGGGATGTCACATGTATTATACATAAAAATCTTCCTCTTCAATCACTCTATCTATTAAAATAAAAGCGGATCAAAATCCGTTGCGTAGTTTTAAAGATTTAAGCATACATAGGGAAATAGGGAGAGAGAAAGCGACTTTGTTTTATACTATGTAGTGATTACGAGTATATTAAGTAAAACTTTTTAACCCTAACTTTTTGATACGCCAAAAATGACTAAATGCATTTGAATGAAACTGACATACATAGACCATACCCTGTACTAAAATATTGCAATTTATCCTAAGACAATGTAAGAATCCTCGGAAACGCAGGTAGAACCGCGGTGCGGAAACTAGTCTTATTTAAAACAAGCCATTTAATTTGCTAAGTTACCATTATATATTATTTTTCATATCTTAGTGTTTTTATTTTCATTTTATATAATTATTAACAATTTATAATCTAATGTTCTGAAATTCAAAATTTAAAAGTGTTCATTTATTTTATCTTATTGTACTGAAACTAGTTGTGCTTCTTTTTTTTCTATTAATGCTGTGTACACCTTTAATGGGTGCACATATCTGTGCTGCATTATGATACTATCATAATCTTTATAGCTTAGACAATGTATTTATTTTTAATATGTGTACTGTTGGTGTTCCTAAACTAAATAAATAAATATATGATGAAACATGTAGCTGTCTCATTATTTACCAAGTTAAACCTTTTCAAGAGGTATTTGCTTTCTCGGTAGCATTCATCTTGGACTGTTGACTTTTATCCAGCAAGACATTTACTGAACAATGGAGTACAGATTTGTGGAGATACAGGGCTCGACTTTATAGCGGTATCCAACAAGAAATTCTATTGTTCAAAGTGGAACACGATTTAGGCAGGCAATACCAATTGTTCATTGAATCACTACGATAAGCCACATATCGCGGGTTTTAGATGTATAGATTTGGGGGTTCTACACGAAAAAATAAACATGTTTTTATTGCATGTCTATACATGCTTGGTACCACGTACATAAGGGAAGGTATATGATTACGTTTATAAATTTAAGATCTCATCCTGGGTATAAATGATCATCACACATAGATCACAGAGAGAGACTGAACGAAATGAATGAAATAAATAAACTTCCGAACCGGTAGTAGCTTCAGTAACTTTAAATTTGACCTTCATAAGTGCCCTCCGAGGGCCTAAACTGAATAAATGGTTTTGTTTTTTTTTAATCATAAAAGTAAGGTAAAAACGAATACTACGAGTTTATCCAGAACGGATTGATGCATAGTGGCACTAGGAGCAGTGGGGAACAAAGATGGAGCTATGCTCTATGAAGAGGGACATTTCGTAGTTCCTACCCTACCAAGCCTAAGGGGAGTGCAGGACGTCAGAAAACCTCTCGTTTAACTTGGAACAAATCAAGTGTAACAATAAACAAGGGTCGTTGATTTAGCTAATTCGGTACCCTTTTAGATGATCTCTCTGTTTGAGTAGATCGCATGTAGCTTTCCAAGATGCAAAATTAAACAAAAGGGTGTGGGAGCTATGGGATTACCATCACCTCACCTCTTGAGTTGAGACAATAGGTCTCATAAGATGGGACTAAAGAGTACTTCTTCTTGTACCTAGTGATCGATGAAAGAATTCCCAATGAGAATTGGCGTCAGGCAGGCGGCCGGCCGTGAGAATTCTGCCAAATCATTAATTGTAATATGTAACGCGCCCATTCAAAGATTTTCTTCGCGCTTCATTCAAATCAAAAGACCATTAAGTCATATTGAAGTACGGGTGATTGGCTAATATTGTCCATCAGAAATCAGAACATACTGCAACAATCAGAGACTATGTCTATCTAGTTCTTTATGGAAAGTGAAGCCTGTGTTAATTAGTCCGTCCCAAGTAAAAGTAACTTCATGTTACCCTGAAACCTTATCACTTTCATCTCACGCGCGTTTGTCGTCCATCTCTGCCTAATGCATAATTAATTGCTCACACCCGAATATGAGCTGAAATGGAAAGTGCTCCGTGTGAATTGGGTCGCGACGCAACGGAACTATTCAACGTAAACGTATTATGTGACGACAACCTATTGTGATCGATTACACCATCGTGTGGGATATAGTTGGTATCAGCAGCAATTACCTGCAATTTTGCTTGAAAAACAATTTCGATATAGTTAGTTTCTAGACTTCGGCTAGAGTGGTTTCGTAAATTCAATAACATTCGGCTCTCACGATTGTTTTTGGGTTAGGTATTTATGTTTTTTAGATAATCAAGTTGACGGACCTGTTGGCTTGGTGGTGAGATGTTCTAACCGTTACGCCGCAGATCATGGGTGCGATTCCCACCCAGGACAAACATTTGTGTGCATAAACATATCTATGTGTAAATAGAAGCAGATGTAGAAAAAGAAGGAGGAAATAGAATAAAAGGAGGAGTATAGGTAGTATATCAGTTATCTGGTTTCTATAGTACAAGCTCTGCTTATTTTGCGATCAGATGTGTAAAGAATGTCCCGGGATATTTATTTGTTTAATGCACAAATGGTAATTTTGACACTAATGCAATAGTCAAGTATTATGAAGACAATAGTTGTACAACATTAACCATTGAGCGCACGTAAAACGTTACGGGTCAAGTCATCGAGTGAGTTGATCTGATTGTGCAGTACTCTTGCTATAAAAAGCCAACAATGAGCACACATAAACAGTGAAGATTCGTGCAAATGTATTTCAGCAGATTTCAATGCAACCGCTGATCCGCTCGCTCTATTCGAAATTGAAATCAAATTCCAATTATTTCGCATCACTGCTTTCAGTCAAATTTTACGAGTCAATAGGATTGGGCTTTTCTATTGTAAATTCCCGTTTTTCGCCTCAAATAGATCCCTGCAAAATGATTTTAGTTCGAGATCTTTTACTTTTTTTAAATCAGTTTTACAGTGCTTCATAAGAATTTTAGATTTGTTGTACCTAAAGTAATTTAAATCCTGCTTAAATCCGTAAGTTACATTTATATATAATCTTATTTACTTACAGTTTGAAACCGACGCAGATGACTGTAGCTATCTGTAAAAAAACAATATACAAATAAATAATTATATACAGAAGAAAAAAACACACTATAGAACCAAGTTGAATCTTTGTACCAATTTAGAAATTCCTTTAATTACTAAGTGCATTTGGTGCTCTTTCTAATTCATGCATTGTTCCAAATAGCTTCTAGAGAATCTCGTGCACGACTAGAGAGTAGTTGAGAGATAGGAGCTTCATTACCTAACAGTATAGATTTTAGATTAATTATATTTTCAATTTATAAAAAAAGATATACTAAATTCAACTTGTAATTTAAAACATTTCATTTACAATAAACTGCCTTAGCATGACTGCGTGTGGATTTAGAATTCAGAGAGAATTGACAACCTCTAAGTAGTCCAGTCAAGAGTTATTAGGGCTCCATAAAAGCTTTTAAGAGTTCAGTTATCTCTACCTTTTACTATATAAAGATAAACGCCTGGTACATGAGGGCTAAGTGGTGCTCGGTAGGGCAAAGTTAAATAAGGATTCTATAGAAAATAATGGATGATCCAATTATATTTAAGGTATCAATAATTTCACTTTATCCCTTTTAAGTATACTTAGGAGCATTAATCGCGTATATGAAATTAATTTTCTCAACGAATAAGGGTATTCATTTCTCTTACGCGGGATCCATTTTCGAATTCAATTTGCGAATAACGAGCAAAGTTGTCGTGAAAAGGCGGGACTTGGCTGTAACTTTACTTAATTGGATGCGAGTGTCCTTTGAGAGCCGTTCCCTGCTATGATATTATTCAAATTGGAAATGTTTAATTTAAATTTAATTCATCTTCATTTCATTGTTGATGCTATTTTAATTTCACTCGGGTCAGACATTTGAAGTAATTGAACAAGACAAAAATATTGTAGACAAACCAAGCAAAGAACGTGAATGATATAAAAGTATATGCAGTAGTCGCGTAGAAATTCTATTTCATGGATCTTAAAAGATGTGCTAGCTTTTTACAAAAAAAGTCATTTTCTGAAACCGCTGCTCGAGCTCGTGACACTCATTGTTATGAGAAGTCACAAAAACGCAGAAAGCAAAGCCAAAATAGAATGTCAAGGAAATAAGATTGTGGAATCGATCATTGGATAAAACGATGAAATATCGAGTTATGATGGTAAATCTGCAACACGCCGCTGCCGCCGCGAGGCATGGGACGGATAGAATCACGATCACGATTCAAAAATCGTGCCCGAGACGCTTTTCAACCAATCGTGCTTCAAAAAGAAGCGTTAAACTTTTTGAAATACCAAGAGTTGCGAAATTAGAGGTGGATGATTTTTCTCTGGAATTTTATTAACAAAACATTGGTTAAGGAAACTTTTTCCATAAGACTCCAAATATTTACGTTATAACTTTGGAAATTCAACAAAGGGGTTTGTAAACTAATTCGGGATTTACAAACATTTATTTAGATTGGAAAACTTGTAAGTGAATAATGTACACGAAAGGGTATTTGTAAGTAAAGAAGACACTTAACGCCATTATGTAGGACATATTTAACATTAGGAGTCCATACAGCTGGGACTTATGTGAATCCTTATGATAAGAGGATTATCTATACATCACTCGGAGCCAGTGTGTATTGCAGCCTTATAACAATGAAAGACTCGAATTTTTTCCAGAGTTCGTTAACTCTAAACCACTAAATCTGTCTGTGATCTTGTAGAATTTAAAATAATGTGATTCAGGTAATTTCCTGTACACCTCGTACGATTTCTCAATCCACTTATTTTTTCAAAAGGTCGTTAACGACAAACAACTAAATCTAGATTGTCTCTGATCTTGTAGAATTTAAAATAATGTGATTCAGGAAATTTCCTGTACACCTCGTACAATTTCTCAATCCACTTATTTAATACAAGTGTTAGTCAGATGTAAAAATTTAGAGCGATGAATCATGAAGACGATGAAATGGTCTAGAAAAAAGAAGTTCATTGACTAAACGATCAGTCTGCTCGTAAAATTCAATGAAATAAGAAACAGAATCGTCACTTCATCGCCTTTTCATACAAGTACCTACTGACAGACAAAGATAAAATGGGAAGACAACAAAGTGAGGGATCAAACGGATATTACACTTTTAGTCATTCGATTCGACCTTATGCGACCAAAATCGATGACCTGGGCGATAAAGCTTCGACGCAAGAAATGGCATAGAGACCACGGGTCTGGTTCTGTTGGATGTCGGGGCCGTTAGCAATGTCAAGGCAATGTGTACATAAAGCTGCAGATCGAATGTCGGGAATAGACAGAAGGGTAAGTGGATTAGGTATCACATCCGATTTGAAAACCTGACACGTGTATTTGTATTATAGAAACATACGATTATGAATTATGAGGTATTGTTTCGGTGGATTTCTCAGTTAACTCTTCAATTGAGTAATACACACAGCTGCGAAAGACTATTAGGAGCTTGCACGTTCTTTTGCTAAGTAAATGTGTTTTGTTTGTTGATCTTCGGGAATAGGGTGTTTCTTTTCGCAAATTCTTTTGTTAAACAATATCTATATATTGCACTCCTAATCATAATAGCTAATAAGCCTTTATTAGTATTAACCTAAATATAATTTCAGCTGTATTCTCCATTTCACAGAAATTGTAAAACCGTATGATAATTATTAAAATCCGACCATTTTGACTGTCACAGTTTGATCACAATATTGCCTCCTTATTCAGCTAATACGAATTTCAGCGGCGAGGCCTCCCACAACTTACCTCTCAAGTAATTGCGTAGTTAACGAAAGAGCATACCGCTACGAAACATCATCGAGCTATTGTCATTTTCCTTACAGAATCGAAGCCCTGAAAACGTATTTGTGGGCAACGAACCGTTGTTAATTAACCTGTAAATTTACAAAGTTTTGGTAATTTCGGTTTAAATAAAAAGGAAATTTAAATGTTTTGTCAATATTGTAACGAGCATGCCAAATCAGCTGAGTCTAATATTTTGCTTCGTTATACAGGTAATTAACATAAGTATTTTTTTTGCAGGAGCTAAAGTGGCTATGACAGATCACTTGGTAAATGCATTAGTGGCTTTTTTATGTCATTTTACGCTTCCAAATTTACTACCAAATCTTAATGTGGATGTTTTGTCACTTTATTGATAAGTTGACAACACCGAGTTGAAAGAAAAAGCAGGAAATGAATGAGGTTAGAACTAAAGTAGAGTAAATAATAATTTTTCTCTCAGGTAAATGTTGAAAATATACATAATATGTAAATACTGTAAACAGTTAATGTATACAGTAAAATACTGTAAAGAGAGAGATTGTAAACGGTCTCAGGCCTTGAAACGATACGTTTTATTTTTGCACAAAAAGTGTGCCACTTTGATGTCTGCCGAATTTTAAATAAAAAAGCCGGTCACCTGCAATTATTGTTATACTTATTGAATGTTATAAAACAGTCCTTTGTATTTGGGACGTATAAATGGTGAACCAAATGAAAAGTTATTTAAAATTTGATACAGAAGACGAAATCAATAACGTTCTATGGCACCGATTCCGCTGTGCATCAATCGAAACTGAACTCTATGAACCTCTCAACTTTTCCTGGAGTTGAAAAGAGTGAGGGAAATTTTATGACCTATCAATTTGAGTAAACCATAAATTATTATGCTGCTGATTTAATTGCACACTAGCCGCGTCAGCTCTGGAACTTTATCGCAAAAGTGAGTATGAAAGAAAATTTTAGATTATTTCTCTTTCTATCTTATTAAAATAGAAAGGGATAAACATATATTTAAATAAGTTTAGCGATGCTCCAACATAATTATCACCAATAATTGTTTATTTGTTAGAATTGTAACAAGTAGGTAAACGGTCCACCTGATGGTAAGTGGCGCCAGCTATGGACATTTGCGAAATCAAGAACATTGTTTATGTGTTGCCAGCCTTGTGTATAGACTTGTTTTAGATAGGAATCTTACCATGGCAAGTGATTATGTAGCCAATGGTAGTGAACCAAGTTTGGAAGTTAGATAGCATCTAATCTTTTCATCCAACATCACCCCTATTTGAAATACCCTCGAGACATATCGCAAGAAAACAAAAAGTTTTTAAAGTAGATATGCTCAGTTGCGAATAAAAAACAAGTGTTTTTTTACTCTCTCGTTTTTTTTTTCTTTTTCATTTATTTATTTGGTACAAAAAACAGAACACAGCTAGAAAAGCCTGAGATAGAAATAATTTAAAAAGTCATAATAAATCATGTTCAGTTATAATCAATTATATTTCTTCGAAGTAACCAAAGAAAAATTGTGTTCACCCGCTATGCTCGATTTTAATTTAAAAATTCTATTTAGATCGAACGTAGCTTTTAAATTAGATAAAGTACCTGCATGGCACGTTAAATTTAATTTATCTGTTGGCGGTGTTTGCCTCTTCTGTCTCTGTTTGGCAAGGTCACACGCTTAGTCACTGGATTTATGAAGCTATTACCAAAATTTGTATGCAATTACGAACTCGTTTGTCTGTCGTCAAAATTAGAGTTTCAAATGGTTACATAACTATAAAAAAATGGAAAATGCTGAGTTCGAACCGTTTTGTGGTCTGAATGTACCATGTTACCTTGTTTTACTTGTTTAATTTTATGTGGGATTTTTTCCTGTGTTTACATTTAATTTACTTTAAGTAAATTTATTTTCTTTCTCTCTTTCTTCTTTTAAACCGAAAAGGACGTTAAAAAAAGTAATGTATATTTAATTTAATTTGTACTAGTTAAGGCGCCTCTCCTTCATATTCGCAGCTCAGAGGGTGGTTGGGAATAAACGAACATTTTGATTCTAGTCCAGTGTCTAGATTATGTTACGGCTAATCGAATATTCATTCAAAATAGCTCAGAACGATTCCAATAATCAAGCCAACATAAATAACCGCATTGCAATCGGTCTATCCGTTTGGGGACAACGATGCCACTGACAAGCAGACAGTTCGCCTTTGTAGGAAGTAAAAAAATATACTTTGGCAAGTCGGTATCAATAGTTATTTCGTAAAATGTATTTCAAATCGAAAATAACTACAATGAATGCCAGAATATTACTCGAACAAATATTAGTCCAAATCGGCATGAAAAGCTGGTTACAAATCTAGTTACAACAACTAGGCTATAAAACACTTTTTGTAGGCTGCTTTTTGTGTCAAAAATTTCTGTTAGCCCCTTCAGGTTGTGAAAAAAAATGACTCAATGTGGTAAGGCTTGACTAATGGTCGCTAATTAGTAATCGAGTTGCAATCTTCCGATCATGGCTGATCGATCAGCGAGCGAAGGTCGTCCGTATTTCGACTCCAACGTTGACTGCAGGGTTTTTAGTCATGGAATCGCTTGTTAATAAAAACTTCCACCTTTTTTTTGAGGTTGTTAGTTCCTAGACTTTGGTGGTAAAGGAAAATATTACAAGGTAATTGGTGGGCACGTGAATAGAAGATTCAGTATTCACATTCCAGTGGTTCCGAAACCTTTGTCAAATGGGACGTTAGGTTTCCTCTATAAAACAGCGCTCTGTGCTGTTACAGAGTAATAAACAATCCTGATATTAAGTTTTATAATTATTATTGTCATTATTTGTAATTTAAATGACTTGTTTGTTTGTCTATTTGTGACACTTTGACGGGTAAACTACTGAACCGATCTTGGTGAAATTTGGCACACATTTACCCTATGGTATGAAGACGAATATAGGCTATCCTGGGAACGCGTGTTAAACTACGGGGAACGCTATTTAATAACAATAGTGGGACTACATTAGTTTAGATACATTACATTAGTTTAGAGATGGGCAACCTTTGACATGTTGAGGGCCAAACTTTAGCTTGCAAATACGTTGGCGGGCGTTTAAAAGTACTTAGTGCATTTACTACTATAGTACTTAGTGAGTATAAGTACCTAATGTTATATTTTTTAAATGGGATTTTTCTAAATGTCTCGCGGCCCGGATATCTATCATCTATATCTATCATATCTTACAGCGGGCCGGACCCGGCCCGCGGGCCGGTTGTTGCCAATATATGGTTTAGATCGTTGCTACATCACCCTATCGTCAATATTGTAAATTGAAAAAGTCCGAAAGATTAACTAGACCAATCTATACAGCCTTTTACTTTTCCGTAGCTATACTTAGAACGAGCGGTGAACTTGACGTGGAAATGGTGGGCGTTTCAATATACATCCACACTCATCTAGTTTCCTTCCTCTTCGAATGTTTCCCATATTTCTATGAAATACCTACGCATTCTATTTTTAAACATAAATTAGAAAAGACAATTCGTGCAGAAAATAAATGATATCTTTTTATAATTATTATTGGGCAGAAGATCCCGCGGGGTATTAAAATATTACACTGAAAAAAACCCCTTAATTACTAGCATATTCTTGCTATATTTTGGTTTTATCCCAATGAGGGTTGACGTCAGGCTGGCTGCCGGCCATAAAAACTTAGCCAGATCTCTTGTAAATATTTAATGCTAGGTGCATTAAATATTTACAATAGCGACGGACCAAGCATACATATTATTCCAACCCAAAATGATCAAGAACTGGGCAGGATGGATGGGAAGGAGAAGAATTAGTAGAGCCCTTGATGCAGATTTCGTTCGGGGAACTACCATCATACCTATTTCCGTCGTGAAGTAGTAGTGCAGTTGTAGTACAGGCGCATGAGACTTAACAAGTTTACGTCTCAGGGTCGTCAACGTATTGGCGATGCCCCCCTGCTGTTGCAAATGTCCATAGGCGGCCATCAGCCTGTTTCGGTAGTGCGGGAGGATACCTCCTTTCTAGTTTACACTAGCATGATGTTTTATAGTAGACTATAGAGACAAAACGCTCTTGATTTGGTTCATTGCAATTCCAGTTTTGACCACAGATTTCTTTACCATTAACAAGTGTACAGTTACATATTTTCGGTTAGTACTCAATCAGAATCTAGATTATAATTTGGTTCACCAGAACAGTGAAAGATGGTTCACATTTTCTTTTCATATTCTGGACAGTTTCAGAGTTCAGAGTGCATGATATAAAATAATTCCATCTTACGAGGCACGCAATCCAGTGTAATCATTTATATCGACTTATAATTACAAAACAGCAAAATCTTAGGTAAAATCACTTAACCGACTGATAGTGGGTATCACTTGCATTACGTACGAGCTAAACTATCTCTAATTTTAGAACGGACCTTGTGACGTCATGGTGGTCCCTATGACGTCACACGACGGTTCAGCACGGTCGATACATTCGCCTGTTACAGACATCGCGTAGGAGTGGCTGTTGGAATATTGATGATTTTTTTTTTCTGCGGCTCTAAAGAAGTAGATTTCTTTGTACAGTTTTTCTTGGGTTATAAAACTGCATTGTGTAGAATCTTTTGGTTAGAAAGGTAAAGGTACTGGTGAAATTATGACATTCAAGTCATTTGGCAACGCGTTATATCACAGAACCCAAAGAAAAATCTTCCCCTAGATTCTTTTCATTCTCCCGTAAGAGGAACAGCTCGAACGGACATCCATTGTGCCAGACTGTCACAAACAGACATATCAAATGGTCCGTGTAATTGTTCGCAATGGAACGGAAATAATAATTGTTTTGTTCAAGAACGACGGGAAGAATCTCCATGTTTTTAGGAAATTGAAAATACGGAGGCCCGCTAACATTATAAATTGGCTGTTCCCCGCCTACGCTTTTCAGCGTCTTCGAATGGAGTGTTATGATTTCGAGTACCGAAAAAAATTCCATAGAAGAAAAACACGTTGCTTTTAAAAAATATCCCAAATTTTGGAGCAACTTTTTGCTTTGAACCAGCTAGGCTGTGTATTGCTCTCGGAATCGAAGTTAAGGCGGATCTGCTCCTAGATTGACCGTTGGGTGCTTGCTATCTCATTTACACACCTACGGGCAAATCGGCTTCGATTTCGATTGCGAGAGGATCACACAATCGCCCTGCTGTATCGGACTGTTAAAACCATTTAAAAAATATATATCAAATCAGTTCACCCGTACTTAAGTAAAGCATTTACCAACGAATGGCATTTCAGGTTTTTTTAGACCCAGGAAATATAGCTCTCGTTAATATGGTGAGTATTTGATAAATGTAAAAAAAAATAAGCGTTTCAATTTAAAAATAATGAATCATTTAGAATCACCGTAAGGCTTTTCGACGTTCGAGAATTAGTGGAGATATTTATATTAATACCATTTAGACCTTTATTTTTAACACATTAAGAACCACACTAATATAACAAACACTTGGTTTATAAGTGGGTAAACACAAATCTCAACAAAAACGCCGGTCGAAGCACAATCGACTATAATTAATCGTTATGTAAATAACATCGTGGTTATGAATAATTACCCGTAATTGGGTTGTTAGTGACACGAAAGGGGCACACTTAGATATGCTTGTGAGAATAAATAGTGGGGTAGAAACAATGCATGTTAAATAGCGGATAAATTTACTAGCTCGCTTTAACAGAAAAATACGGTTCAAAAAGAAGCTCGCATAAAATAATGCAATATTGAAGATGTTATAATTGTACGGGTCCTTGTACTTAGGACTTAAGACAAATATGTATGAGAATGTTAACGAAAAAAATAAATAAGAGAAGCATATCGCAACTTCAGACCGATAAGGGCTTTACTCAAAAATCACTTTTGGCACATCTCTGATTGGGTCACTTTCGCACTGAGCGGAGAGGGTGGGTCCCCGTGTTAAAGAGGCTGAAGTATGATCGTAATTCCATTTCGCAAAATTTTGAGTTAAGCCCTTATCGTACTGAGGGTGCGATATGTTTTTATAATTAATCGTCAGCATCTACCTGCCCTGCAGTGCGATTGTGTGTTATGGTCTCGGTATCGTCGATGCAGCCAATTTTGTATTACATTGACTGCGCTACGACTGTTGTGCCACACTACTCGCGCGCCGAACCATCAATCTAATATTAAATCGGCTTCAACATTGAATCCGACAGAGTTACACAATTGGGGTGCTGTTTCCAATCATATGGGGTGAGGGCTTTGTAGGTATTCATTTTGCCCATTCGGTGCATAATATTTAAATATATTACAAAAGATAAGACAGAATTTTTCCAGTTCCCCGTCTGCTGACTCTGCCTACTATAGAAATTCTTTGGTTTACCACTTGGTTGAAAGTGTAAAGTGCACGTGGTCATCGATATAACCTTATGACTACCAAACGGCAAGATTTATATTCTCCCCCAAAATCCCTGAATGGAAGGCAGATAAACAAAAAGACATTAAGTTATTCCAGATTAAACCTAAATATTTGAAGCCTGAACGTGGTGCGTGGTGTGCATTCTTGTTGCCTCTGGGGCACGTTTCCTTTCTTGTGCTACATTTATAAATTCCGGGAATCGAACCAAGGAACTCCTAATCTTTCGCCGACCTTAAAACCGGTCGATACGATGAGCAAGATATGATAAATAAATAGGATTTTAAAAAAAATCCCTGAAATAATTGCAATCAAATTAGTAACCGGAAGAAACCCACCACAAAGTCCGAACCGTCCGAACCGTCCAAACACGAAGGTAACTCCCAAGAGTCAACAACAATCATCTCTTGATGTCATCGTATCCAAGCCGTGACCAACGTGTGATGAATAATAATGATCATTACGTGACGCGTGACGACTGCGCATCCTTTACAAAGATGCTTGTTCCGCTGATTGATCTCGGTCGTTAAAATTGTCTATGAGTTCATAGCTTATGGTTATCCGTCTTGGGATCATAATCCCAGATTCAAAACCATTCAGTTAGTCCTAGAAGGGCGCTCACGTCAAAGCTATGGGAGTTATAACCGGTTCGGAAGTCGGCCTTTAACTGAGAAGTATCGGCAAGACACTCAGGCCATTTTATACTGACTGTTTTGGCTGGTTGAACATTAAAACCAAGCGTACATACATAATAGAGATAATCTACTAGTTTCCGCCTCGCGGTTTTACTCGTATTTCTGAGGGATCTAATATTCTCCTACCAGAAAAAATATCCTATATGTTAATCCAGAACTATACTCTCATCACTAACTAGGAGTAATTTTGGTTAAATACAAGCCTATATATATGTACATAGTGCAAAAATGGATACATTTCTGCAACACCACTCTTCCGTCTTACATATCTAAATTCCATTCATCCGGAAACGATAACGTCATAATCATCTTCATGCATAATCACTATTATTTAATAATTAACTTCAATTATAACATCGATCTCTTATAGCCCACGATAGAACGGACTATGATAGACGGTATATGCGTTTGGGGTAAAAGGTTGTGTGTATTTTTGTTACCATTTACCTCAAAAAGTGGGCGGTTTTTACTTAATTATTATTTATCGACACAACTCACTACACTATGGAGGTTAATATATGGATTTTCTACTCAATTTATTTTTGTTTTGTACTCAGTTTATTTGTCTTAATGATATTTGCGTTCACTATTTAAAACTCAAATGTTTTAAATTTCAAGCATTTGTTCTATGTTTTAAAATTAAAAAAAAATTTTACTTAAATGGTAGGTATTCAACCAATTCCATTTTCCGTGTGTATTTTCTTATAGAACCATCCCTCCTAATCTAAAACCAAAAAAGCAACAATTAAAAAAAACCTAAGCGAAAAATACTGTCATTGTATACCCAAGAATTTTCCGTGTTACCAGCCATAAACCCTATTCTTGTTCTCGGTCGAATCCCAATTGTTTCCTAATTAAATGCTGATTTCGTGATTTCGCACGACTATAAAACCACTATAACGTCGTGTGAGCACGATTTATCTCGACACTATTGGTTGGATCAACCGATGGCCTGTGATATTCTTTATCACCGTCTGGGAAAGGTTAAACCTTTGTCTTTAGTCTTAGTACAAAGATTATGGAGTTAATGCAATCGTAGTGTCACATCAGTATATTACGTATAGGTGAACCACAACCTCGACTTGGTAATTTATGTCTCTGATGGAGTAAGTTCAGTATAAGTAGCCTGGTAGGGAACTGGTTCTCAGGAGCTAGACCGGGGTTCATCACCCTGGCGGGAGATTATCAATTTGAGGGTCGTTACCAACAAAGCGGTAATGCAGAGTACCCCACAAAAATAAACTTACTAATATCAAAAATGTCAAAGATTGTGAGGGTGGATTGTTATGTTGATCATTCCGCAAAAACTATCGTATGGATTAGGATGAAACTTGGCACATAGATAGATCATGCCCTAGAGCAACACATAGACTATGGATATTTCTCCTGGGAATATGTAACATCTATCGGGGACGCGGGTAAAACAGCGGGAGACAGCTCGTCATATTTATATTGTTGAGAATATTATTTATTTTTCTAGATTTACAGCTATGGAACTAAAAATAGGTAAAGCGTTGGCAACAGGTACGCCATTTACAAATCTTCCCACATAGAATTTATTAACCCAAAATAAATCTTCCATAAAGTAATTAGCCAAAGCATTTTTAAATCAGCAGCAACAGAAGGAGCATCACCAAGATACAGATGAAGAGCAATATACAGTGTAAACTCTTTATAACGAAACTCAAGGGACTGAGCATTTTTTGTCGTTATAGAGAGTTATCGTTATATGGAGTGAACAAAAAAAAACAAAACAAAGTGAACAAACCAACCAACTTGGGCTCACTTCAACGTTATAGGGAGTTTATCGTTATAAAGGATAACGTTATAAAGAGTTTACACTGTAATAACAATTATTACCGAAAGTAATAGTAAAGTGAGAAGTAAAAGTTACCAATAAAGATACTGAATGAAATTCTAATTGCGTAACGAGTATCGCGAAAGTAATATTAAAGGATCACTTTCATACCAATTTCAAAATGCAAGTGAAACAAGTTTGCGTAGCACGCAATATAGACGCAACGAGTCGAGAATATCTCAACTAATATCGTTAGATTTACTGTAACTTCATAAATTCTTTAACGAGAAGTTTACAACTTTATTGACAGGTCAAATCAACAACTATAATATCGTTCATTGAATACAAGAGGGCCACAAATCCACATCAAAATCCATAAATTTATATCTAACTAGCTGTCCCCCGCGGTTTTACCCGCGTTCCCGTGGGATGTCACATGTATTATACATAACAACCTTCCTCTTCAATCACTCTATCTATTAAAAAACCGCATCAAAATCCGTTGCGTAGTTTTAAAGATTTAAGCATACATAGGGATATAGGGACAGAGAAAGCGACTTTGTTTTATACTATGTAGTGATAGTGATGATACATTATTATTAAATTTATTCATACATATTATACATTAAATTCGGATAGACAGTTTGACCATAGAGTAAGCGAAAATGATGGGTGTATTCAATTAACTATAACATTTTGACGATTTTAGTATATTTTTTACGATAAAACGATTGTGGATGTTTTTTGATTTGCGGACCTTTTGTATTCAAGGAGCGATTTTATGAATGCGAATGGTTATGAGGCTGGATGTTTGTTACATTTTCACGCAAAATATAAATAAATAAATCCTGAGACATTGTTCTACACACGGCCATCTGGTCCCAAACTAAGCAGAGCTTGTACTATGGATACCAAATAACTGATGTACTATATACTCGTATACTACTTTTTTTTTCAAAATACATACTTATATGTATAGATATTTACACCCAGACACAGAACAAACAGACATGTTCATGCACACAAGTGTTTGTCCTGGGTGGGAATCGATCCCGCGACCTTCGGTTTGGCAGTCAGAGCGTTAACCACCAAGCCAACTGGCCTGTCAAACGGATTTGGAAGAAATTTGGCACGTAGATAGGTTATAACCTTGATTAACACACAAGACATTTTATCCCGGGAACATGTAATATTCCTCGGGAACGCGGGGAACAGCTATTCGTTTCATAAACCACAGCCATTTCTGCCACAAATTCGAGATGTTATCTCCAAATTCTCAAGGAAAACAACATACTCGTATTCCTCTTACCCCAATTTAGGAATCACTTTCAAGACAATTATAGTGAGTGAAGTGAAGTATTGGCCCCATTATTATTCTGCAACACGAACCGAATCTCTTGGATTGGCATATTTTTCAGAAGGTATCTGGAAACGAACTAAGCTCAGACATTCGTGGCGTTGAATAAATTACTCCACAACCGTCGGGCGGTGTAAACAGTTATTAAATTTTCAATGAATCCTTACAACGCGAAATGTACGAGTATATCCCTTGAGTGAATATTCTTTTAGAATTCTAAAGTGGACAAGTTCTGTGAAGTGGATAACAATTTTATGCATTTACTGAATCATGTTATGAGTTCTACGAACTTTGTGAAAACAAGGATAACGGGGTTTCAGAATATGTACCTTTATGTACGTAAGCAGAAAGGTAGAGGCATAATTATAAAATAAACATTATAAGGAACTGAACAACTTTTCAGCGGCAGGGGATTTTGTTTTAATTAAATAAATACTTTATATTATGATGGTATATTTTTTTATTAAAGACCTTAATACAGCACACTTGCTGCTAATTGCTAGATTGAAAAACAATCTAGCCATTAATCATTAATAATAGGTTGGGGAAAAAGTTCCTTCGCATTTTTAAAGAAAATTCAAAACATTTTTAATATAGTTTATTTACATTTAACTAAAATATGTAGGTACCATTTTGTTCGATAACTTTTTGCCATCTTGTAGGTAGGGACATGATCCTATTGCTATAGAAATGTTGGAACTTCTGATCAAAATACTGCGACAAGTGGTTTTGACAGTCCTCTCGTGATGTTAACCTGACACTGCCTAAAGAATTCTGAAGACACCGAAACAGGTGGAAATCTGAAAGTGCAAGGTCAGGACTATACGCGGATGCATTAATACCTCCCAGCCAAACTCTCTTAATTTTTGCTGAGTGGCTAAAGATGTGTGAGGTCTAGCATTATCATGATGAAAAACCACACCCCTTCTGTTGATTAATTCCGGCCGCTTTCTCTCAACTTTTTGCTTTAATCTCATCAGTTGTTCGCAGTAGAGTTCAGAATCGATGGTCCTGCCTGGTGGTAACAGCTCATAATATATAATGCCCTTCCAATCCCACCACACACACAGCATCACCTTGTTGCGAGTTAACCCGGGTTTTGCCACAGTCTGTGAAGCCTGACCGGCCCTTGACCACGACCTTTTTCGCACGTTCTTGTCGTACGTGATGCACTTTTCATCACCAGTTATCAGCTTCTTCAAAAATGGTTCGGTTTCATGACGTCGTAATAAAGAATCACAAATGAGTACACGGTTCATTAGGTTTATTTCAGTGAGCTCGTGAAGTACCCAAATATCTAGCTTTTTTGTGTACCCAGTTTTTTTCAAATGCGCCAAAACTGTTTTGTGGTCAATTCCCAGTTTTTCAGCTACGTCGTAACTACTGATATGCCGATCTTGCTCCACTTTTTCAAAAATGGCATCCATTTTATCCGTCATGGGGCGACCAGAGCGACGTGCATCTTTGACATCAACATTTCCGGATTGAAAACGCTTAAACCAAATTTGTGCTACTCTCACAGACACTGCACTAGGTCCATAAACATCGCAAATTTTTTTCGCGGCTTGCGTTGCATTTTTACCTTTTTTGTAGTAAAATTTTAAAATGAATCGAATTTCTTCATTAGATTCACTCATCTTAACGGTACGAAAAACAAATACAAATCACACATTTTCCTAATTTGAATTTGAAATTATGTTCTTTAAAATTTAAACTTTCAATGACACCAAAAACAGCCAGATACAAATAGTATAGCCAAAGAGATTTTATTACAAGTTCATACATATTATAATGCGAAAAGACTTTTTCCCCAACCTAATATATTCAGGTTGTAGGAAACAGCAGGTCTCAAGAACATAGCATTTGCGACATGATGGGAAACTACTTCCACTTCTTAATGGACGACAGCGGCAGCTCGAAGATATGAGGACGAGCTCCGTAATTCGTTTTCATCCAAAATACTTAATTATCACGGCCTAACTAATGAAACAGAAATATTGTGCACGTAAGGTGTTGTTGAAGAAAATAGGGAAATAGTTAAAAACATGAACGTACGCGGTGAACGCCTAATCAATTTTGTAACATCAATCAGAAACGCTTCACGCGATTATGTTATGCTATGTTTAAGTTTTACCAGTTTATAATTGAATCTTGAGTAACCATAAGCACCTACATTGATAACTGTATTAGAAACTTCAGTTTCAACTCTCTCCTTGAATAATTTTTCCGATTACAGTATCTACAAGAAAGTTGGAGTACGCTCCATTTTTCCATTAATTATTCCTTCGTTAATTATGATACTTGAAAGCTCTTAAGATCCAATTTTCAAATTTGAAGGTTCTCTTATCTTTACTGAGATCAGTGCTTACGTTATATTGGAGTATGGAAGAAAAGTTACTCACAGATTTCTAGAAGTTATAATATCATCAACATACATCAGTCCAATAAAAGAAAGCATTATTTGCAACATTAAATTATTCCTCGAAATTAACTGTACTTTGTAATGACACGAACTGAACGTGAAGGAAATGACGTTACTTTCTCTTTTATAATTGTCACTATACCCCAGAAAATTGAATTCGTTTGTGCATTGCATCAGTAGGTACATACATGACCTTATATTCAGAGAATAATACGCTAATAGAATCAAGACAGGGACCTTGACTGAACAGCATTCGAGTGACCGCGTCTCTACTCTAGAATCTTGAACTTTCGCTCGACTCATCGTTCTCAACAACTCATAGGAAAGGTTGAGGAGGCTGAAACCTCTTCATAATTTTTGAGCGTAAACTTCAAACGTTCTAATAAGATTTTTACATGAAGACCCTTAATGGAATCCAAAGGTCACATTAGAGATATTTGTGGAAAAAACTCTCTCTGGGCTCTTTAAATCCCAATGCAATTAATACTGGCTCCCGTTCTGCGGTGTCTCCTCGGGAATGCGCCGAGAGATAAAATGTTCACCGGGATTACAACATGTTAGTCCGGAATACTGTATCTTGCTATCAGTAAAGATTTTAAAATAGAAGATGGGGTTCAGGTTACCCTTCACGTTCAAATTCACAAAACTATCTTTTTCTAATATTAGTATAGATTTGAACCTACATGTATTTACCTCGTTACTGAAACGTTATTTGAAACGAGTTTTGATTTAGTTATCTTTGTTTATAACATTGGGTGCGGCATAATCAAAATATAGTTTGTGTTTTTGACAAGTCAGAACAAAGTTTTCGGTCAGCTCCAGATATTCTTCGTTCAACGCATGTTAAAGGTCCATTTATGTAGTTGGAAGATTCGAACTCCATATGACTTTACATAACTAAGTCTTCATTGAAAAATTCAATTAACCAAACAGTCTGCTTTGTTTCGAATTCTTAGTTGACTAGTTACATTGAATCTTTTAGCTGTCGAGGCTTCTTTGCCCAATTTTACACAATTGTTAGGTATCGTAAAAGATTGTTTGGTATTATATCGTAAAAGACGTGACTCATTGTCCAAATAATGAACTGAACCAGATAAATATTCGTAGGTCAAACGCTCCCACTTATTCTACGTTTCCAAACTTCATATTGCACCAATTTTCCACCAACTTAGCCGACGCGACGTTGTGAAACGTAATCATACCATTTGTGTAGTTGTCTTCAGTATTTTTTTTTTTCAAATTATACCTATTTTCGTAATATCAGCGGCAGCGGTAATGAGCCATTGTCTGGGACGTTACGCGGACAGTAACTCGTAATGTGCCTCTACCATAGACAGCACATGAATGTTTCTTTAAATAATTTTCAACTCTTCTTCAAGGTTTTTTTGTTCATTATTAAAACCTTTTTTCTTACGTATTGTACCTATATTATTGTTATATCTACACACATATATCCACATCAACATGCTCAGTCCTGAAACGTAATAATGCATTTGAAAGTAACTTAAATGTCATTCATTTAGGGCTGATTGAATGGTCAGATAATTTTATAACATTGACACATTGACAGCTTTTGTATAGCATTCCTGTCAAATATTGATATTAAATCAAGTTAAAGAATCGCCTCTTAATTTAGGTAAGTAATTAATCGTAGGTATCTAAATATTAAATGCTGCATATATGCGCGCGCTTTATAGGCGCCTACAGATATGTTTATCGTAAGTTAACCAATTCGACTACAAATCGAGTTAATTATCGAATGTCTATTGCGAGCAACACCACACAATCAGTGTTCACTCTCCGGAACATCAGCCAATGCAATACAACCAACAGTTAACTTTATCTGATCAAAGATGAAGATCAATTTATTGTACATTTCAAGTGGAAAAGAGATAGAGCGAATGAGCACGTAACCACGGAGACGGTAATTGTGGACTTTACTCGAAGGACTCACCTGCCGACAGAGCAAAAAACTACGCGAGATGACTTTGTGATTGCTCTTGGAACACCGGATGGAGGTTACGTTTTGTGTTTTATTTTGATTTACGGCCGAGCACTAATGGTGTGTTTGAATTTAAGCATCTTGGTTAAAGGTACTTAGGTACATTATTCACAATCAGGTCCCGTCCCGCGGTTTTACCCACGTTCCCGAGAGAATGTGGTCCTGCGGTAAATTAACAAACCTTTAACAAACGGGAGTAATGTAGCTTTCTATGAGAGAAATTATTTTTGCAATCGATTGAGAAGTTTTGGAGATTACCTCCTACATCAAAGTGGTTTAAAAAATATTATAATAATTTAGTGAACATAATCGTCTCACTATAAACACGAAAGCTGTGTGTTTGTGACCACAGCTCCGTAAAGGATGATCGGATTTGAATTAGACTTGGCACACAGATAGAATATATGACAGGCCAGTTGGCTTGGTGGTTAGCGCTCTAACTGCCAAACCGAAGGTCGCGGGTTCGATTCCCACCCAGGACAAACATTTGTGTGCATGAACATGTCTGTTTGTTCTGTGTCTGGGTGTAAATATCTATTTAAGTATGTATTTAGAAAAAAAAAGTAGTTTATGTAGTATATCAATTATTTGGTTACCATAGTACAAGCTCTGCTTAGTTTGGGACCAGATGGTCCTGTGTAAAGAATGTCCCGGGATATCCCGGATATTTATTCTAGATTGACCTCATATATCTACCATATCTCATACTTTTAACGCGGCAAAAGACCAGATCCTTCCCCATAAGCGGGAACAAATCTATGCTAATATTATAAAGAGGAATGATTTGTATATAAGTTTGTTTGTTACTCTTTCACGCAAAAACTACTAAATGTATATGAATGAAACTTGGCACATAGATAGAGCATATCCTGGAATAACATAAAGGCTACTTTTTATCCCGGGAAAATGTGATATTCCTCGGGAACGCGGGTAAATATTATTATAAAACAAAACATTCAAGAAGAGACTAAACAAATCAGCCGGCAGCGAGTAAAAAGTTGTACAGCATTTGTAATGTGACAGCCCTTGACCGCTTTACTATGTTGCAGTTAGCTGAAACTGGGTCATATGCGGTTCATCTATAGTAGATATATATTAATTTACACGTGCCAGTTGAAACTGTCTGAAATTTAGTTTGGAACAAACATTAACGAGGACTCTGAACATGGTTATAACTTTGATGGGAAGACCACGTTGATGAATTAAATAGTTTTACTATTCCGGAATTCCAAGAAATTGTTGCTGTGAGGAAGCGAGAAGAACACAGACATCTAAATAGATATGGCTACATATAACAAAAAAATACTTAAGAATGTATCTTAACAGGCCAGTTGGCTTGGTGGTTAACGCTCTGAGTGCCAAACCTAAGGTCGCGGGTTCGATTCCCACCCAGGACAAACATTTGAGTGCATGAACATGTCTGTTTGTTCTGTGTCTGGGTGTAAATATCTGTATAAGTATGTATTTAGAAAAAAAAAAGTAGTATATGTAGTATATCAGTTATCTGGTTTCCATAGTACAAGCTCTGCTTACAACTGGCCGTTTCCATGTTTAGGTTGAATATATTTTATAGCTAATTAAAAGCTGTATTAAATCCTTATTAAGATAAAACTTCACGTGTGAGAGTAAACGGAAAGGACTAAAGCGTATAAAGACAGACAAACAAACAGACATAGACGTCAAACTTAAAACCCCCGCTCGTGGAGATCAAAAAGAGTTCTACTGATACAAAACCTTTTCTGAAACAAAAATACATAAACAATAATGCTAAAAAAGCTTAACCAATTTCTCATTTTCACACAAAACTTTTCCTCAGCATAATATTAAAGACTACAATTTATTTGTATCTTAACAGAAAACAAACAAAGAGTGTAAGAGCGCTCTCCAAAGATTTAAAGCAAACAAAAACGAGATCGAGAGACGTTAAATTAGGCAGGGGGATTCAGAGAACTTGCAAATAAGTTAGGGAACTTAAATTACAAGTAAAGCCCGTGAGTATTAAGTAGGCACGCAGCGTCGAGTAGTAGGAAATACCCCCAACTAAATTCCGTCCTCGTGCAAAATTATAAGAATTCCAACAGTACCTTCGCTTTTTAAAGAGGCCTAAGTATTTAGAGCCGAAAGGGTGACTGAGTTAATGTAGAAAATCGAAAATCCCCTTAAAATACTTTTCGTGTTTGAGTTTAATGTAAAATGAATCCATTGAATATTAGACTCCCATAATGAAGAAGTAGAACTTTATGACTCGTCTTTTTAGGAATAATTTGTAAAGTAGCTAGGTGTAACTATTTTGCATTAATTATAAGATTTCAAATATTCAAGTATTTCAAGCCACTACCGGCCTGTTGGCTTGGTTATTCAAAAATAAATATTCCAAACCATTTATTCAGTTTAGGCCCATGGAGGGTACTTATGAATGTCAAAGTTACCGTAACGTGGCTGCCGAGTCACATGTATTGGGTTCGATTCCCACCCTGGACAAACATTTGTGAATGAACATGTCTGTTTGTTCTGTCTGGTTATAAATATCTAATTATGTATTTGAAAAAAAAAGTAGTATATCAGTTACCTGGTTTCCATAGCATAAGATCTGCTTGGTTTCGGATCAGATGGCCGTGTGTAAAAAATGTCCCAGGATATTTTAGTATATTTAATTTCTCTCCCATTAAAAGTAGGTATACCAAGCGATATCAAATAAGTTATACAAGTCAAGGAACGAGAGTGATCGCAATAACTATAAATGTTATACTTTCTTTATAGCCATAAAATGGCGGTATAAGATGGTATAACTATGCCGACCAGTGGAAAGGTTCAAGGACCGTTAGTGGCCCCATACCAGTTTGTCCAGTGCTTAGGATAAACTAGTACCTACTAACGCAGCTGCCGGTACCCGTAGGGTAGCTAGACCAACGCTCGTACGGATACATCAATATTGCCTCCGATCGGAGATATACCTAGATTGTGCTCAACAGTTAATTAAGTCCGGTAAGTACTTGCGGGAAATGAAGCGCGCAGCATACATGCGAGTGAGGTTAATTTTAATTAATATGGAATGGATGATTTTAGATACTGCGAATTTATTACAGACTAGCTGTCCCCCGCGGTTTCACCTGCGTTCCCGAGGGATGTAACATTTGCCCGACACAAAAAGTATCCTATGTTACTTCTAATACCTCAAAGAATATGCGTACCAAGTTTCATGATGATCAGTTAAGTAGTTTTCGCGTGAAAGCGTAACAAACAAAGTTACATTCACATTAATAATATTATGTCCCCCGCGGTTTCACCCGCGTTCCCGAGGGATAATACTCAGTGATAATTTAGCTTTCTAAAGGCAAAATAATTTTTGAAATCGGTCCAGTGGTTTTTATGTTTATTCGTTACATACAAAAATACAAATCTTTCCTCTTTATAATATTAGTGTAGATGTAGATAATTAGGGATTATAAACATTGCAAGCCATTTTTACACAATCCGCCTAAGTGCGAGATTTTCGTCGAAATCTTCACAGATGAATACGAGAATGCACAGTGCACAAAAATGATTTTTTTTATTATTACGATGTGTCAACCTAATTTACAGCCATAATATAACAACCCAAAGTAAAAAGAAACTGTCCTCTATCTAATACTATCTTTGATCGGAATAGGTATTTTATAGATTTCCTGTAGATGCAGGTGCCTTGTATGGTTCGTTTTTCCTACCGCCGGATATAGTATAATTACCGTTAAGTTAATTGTTACCGTTGTAAATCCTGTTTGTTTCCTTTGAATTCATACATAACTTATACATTACATTGCCTTAATAATGTGAAATGCCTCTGTAGGAAAGTTCGATTTGTGAATCTGACGGTAGACATACCTATCCCTCCAAGCTATGCTAATTTATCTTTTATTGTTCGACATCTATGCACTCCTATTCCTTTTGTTCAATTGGGATAAAATGGGCTAAAAGTTGTTGAATGAGCTAAAACAAAAAGTTGCCCCATTTAAATCCTTAGGACCAGGGCCGGATTTAAATGTGTGCCGCCCTGGGGCACTGAAGAAAATGCCGCCCTATGACTTAAATTTTATTTTAATAGATTTGATATCTTATTTTTTAAGAATTAGAATAACTAATTGATTGCAGGAAATTTATTATGTATTATATAGCATTTATTATACATTATGTTTTATTTATATTTATTCTTTATTTACTCATATATTATATATTATATTATTTATTATATACTATAGTAATATATAAAAATATTTGTATTTTTCTTAGAATTATAAGTTTTGCACTAAGAACGACTTAATATTAGTATTGCATAATTTTTTTCACAGGCAAACTCGCCTAACTTTTTGAATTGCAAACTGGTCGATTTGATTCAAAAATATAAAATTGTTCTTTTTAATTAAAATTAATTAGTTTTATTGGATAATTCTCCAATTTTGAAAAATTCATTAATCAATAAAAGTTTCTGTTATCAAAAAGACATACATAATTTGAAAATATTTTTTTTTCTTCAAAAAAACTACATAAATTTATCAATTCCAGAAAATAAAAATATCAACTTTAATTTTTTCAAACCTTTATGGAAATAAATTAATTAAACTATTTGAATAGTTTTTACTTAAATTTCCAATATTATAATATACAAAATTTTAATGTGATACATAATACTTGAATTATATTTCTTGAAAGATAAAATGTTTATTTAAAAGAATTAGTTAATTATATATTGTATAGAAAATGTTATCTCACTTTCCAAATTTTGCCCCCCTAGAAAATTTGCCGCCCTGGGCACTAGCCCCGACTGCCCCTAGTATAAATCCACCACTGCTTAGGACATTCTTCACACATGGTTACCTGATCCCAAATTCAGCAGAGTACTGCTTGTACTATGGCTACCAGGTAACTGATATATATATACTACTTTTTAAATACATACTTTAATAGATATCTACACCCAAACACAGAACAAACAGACAAGTTCCTGCACACAAATGTTTGTCCTGGGGGGATCTAACCCACAACCTGTGGCTTGGCAGTCAGGGTCTCTAGCCACCAAACCAACTCTGGCCTGTCTCAGATGCATAGCAATACATTCTGGAAATGGACATTACAGCATTAAATACTTCTGAAACAGGTTCTACTTATGATTAAGCATTATAAAATGCGCTCAAGTTTTTATATAAAAAAAAAAACAATTAATGTTTTGGTGAATAAAACTATTTGCTTAAAGTTAAAAAAACTAGTTAATATATTATTTTTTCCACTACTTCCACACTGATTTTTGTATTTATTTTGAAATGCGCTTACGTTTGGCCACTGGTCCATCCATAAAATATGATGAAGGTGAGGAAGTAGAATTTGTGGGATGAAAAATCCTACGATTGTTATTTGCCTTATAATATATATGTACAAAAGTAACTAACAGACAGAGAGACACACAATACTTTAAAGTTATAATATTAATAGGGAATATGATGTGCTTGTTGGACACATAATCAATGCCTTTCTTCTCTTCCTCCAGACAGTGAAGAGTGTTGTATGCAATACAAGTGATTGTTTTGAATTTAGCAGAAAAGTGACAAAAGTATCTGTTTTCAAATATACAAATATAGTTTAATATTTATTCTAATCATAATTTATTGACAATGAAAATTGTTTAAGTTTTATGTTTACAATCTTAAAAGTTTGATAACTATGCTAATTTCACAGATAAAAATCTCCTAATCAGTCTAGTTTAAATAATTTAATGATTACAGTAATTCTTTATGATAAGCAATACATTTCTACATTCAAAGATATAGATATAGAATCATGATAGAAACCTATTCTTTCAGTTATTTGAATATTTTTGTATTGCATACCAACTTCTTCAAAGTCAATGCCATTTATTCAGTTTAGGCCTAGAAGCAGTAAAGAAGGTCTAAAATAAGTTACTTCTGGTTTAAAGATCATTTACTATTCACAAATATTAAGAAAAAAAACAGATCTGTTTTTATCCTGCTGCTCCTAAAAGTAGGAAGCAGTTGTTTAAAAAGTATGTTTACTTGATGTACATCACTTTATAATATGCATAGCATTATCTTTCCCTGTAATTATGTGTATGTTGATATTTTAATAACAATAAACAGTACTAGGCCAGTAATAGAAAAAAAAAATATTGAATCAAAAAGTCTTAAAATTTAATGGATTTATTTTATTAGACGTAATTTAAGACTGTGCCTAAATATGAATTGATACAGTGCTAAAATGCATTGAGTTTAACATAAAATACTATTGACAACCGTATCATAAATATAAAAAAAAATACTCACAAAAATAAACAAAGCTTTCGGGTAGTGAATAAACGGTCAGAGAGAATCCTTACAGGAACGAATGTCCACAAAGTTTATGTATCACTCAAACAGCCTATGTATCACACTACAATTATTGTAATTTTATTTACTCGGTTAATTTAGTTATTCGAAACACGATTTACTTTATGATTCCGTACCGCACCGAAATATAACAAATAGGAACAACAACGAAATTCGAAACGGATTGATTTGATTTTTGACACTGACAGACAACACTGCTTTTTTTACAAGGTATGTCAGTGCTGCCAACGCCTTAGAGAGCTTTCCTCCAGATACGCCTAAATCTACCATAAAAAGGGTTTTTTTTTAAAGAAAATAATGGAAAACACTCTTAAATAAATTAGAATATCATTATTTTATCGTTTCCGTTATCAATTAGAATCATTTATGACTTGAATTGTATTTTAAATTATGTTAATGAATAAATATGAATACTACTACAGAATATGATGTTGTTACATAAATGACAAAATTCTTTGAAGGAATCAATAACATGCACAAATATCGATATGGGAATTAACGATATTTATTTATTTATAAACCTACACTAACACAGTAAGAAGTGTGCTCAGTCCGGGCATGACAAAGGGGGAGAAAGGTGGACCATCCCATTTAGAGGATAGTAATAAATCCTCATGTTTAATTCTTTAATACTTTCACAAAAATAAAATTAATTTATTAAACTTAACCTTAAACGTAGATATGATAAAGTAGTAGTGTTTATGAAATACATGAACTTGAGAAATAAGTTTCATTATTTTTTTAAATAAATATGGAAAATCTCACGTGAGGGGTAAAAAAAACAGTGAATAAGGCATCCTAAATAGTATAAAGTGTGTGATGGCAATCTTACTTGTACTCAAGAAATCTTCCTCATTAAAGTATTTTTCAAATGTCATGAATTCCCATAGTGTTTTAAAAGGTTTCTCAATGGTATATGTTTATTTCGACATAATAAGGGAATACCATAAAGTAATCAAGTGCTATTTCACAAGATATGGGTTCAACTATCACAACTCATTCCATGTGAAATAGATTATAGTAGTCTCTGTCTCAACTTGCTATCTTAAAATATACCAACTAGCAGTGCGTTCGTAAGTTCGAGATTTTGTGGTCTTACAACTATGACGGCAACACTGCTTATTATGATGAGGGCTGCCAGTGTGTATATACTTATTTTACCATTACAAATTCCTTTTTCATGCACTACTGTACAAAGTGGGAAGGGTATAATTATATCTAACTACTGAATATAATTTAAAATATATCTACAGTATCCAACAGGATCAGTCTAATGGGTATTATCCACCTGGATATAAAACATTTAATTAGTTAAAGGAATCCATTTCTTGGGCTACGCTAGTTGATTGGTATTATATCGTAGGTATGTTATGGTAGTATTTTTAAATATTCAATAATTGCAAGGTTAGAATTTTAATATATACCTAAATAGTTCGAATTATTTTCAGTCTTGAACTACCTGGCCTCAAGAAGGTACTTGGATGGCTATATGCAAAAAAAACTTATTTTTAAAACATTTAATTATTATGTATCTACTAGCTGCCCGGACAGACGTCGTTCTGTCAAAATAAGTCCATACAAAAATGCAGGAATTCGCTCGCAGCGCCACCTACCGGGTCCAATTGTAAATCTAAACCATTCTCGAATCTCCACGAATACACACAAAAAATTTCATCAAAATCGGTCCAGTCGTTTAGGAGGAGTTCAGTCACATACACACGCACACAAGAAATATATATATTAAGATGAATATACTGAGCAAATAAATAAATAAATAAACCCTTTTATTTAATATTTTATGCGACTGTGAGAGATGTTGGTGTTATTTAAATTTACTTACTACCTGCAGAAGTTTAAAGATGACGCCGGCAGATGCAGCCTTCTTGTATATGTGCAAGATGTAGCAGAAGGAACTAGCAAATAGGCCTTAATGTAACAAAACAGTTAATTTAGTTCTTTTTTTCGATCCATAGGTAGGTTTGCTGCAGACTGACTTTAATTTTAATGGTTAATTTTAATTAATTTTTAATGGTTAATTTTAATTTATTAATTTTTCGTCAAAGAGTAGGTACTCTTTTATGTTATAGTTATCTGTGATAATACAAGGATGATGTCTAAGAAGTTAATATTATTTTATTCATATGAATTATATTGGTATATACCAATATAATTACCTAACTCTTTACTTCACAGCTTTTCCCTTATTTTTTATTGTCTTGGACAATATGTAGTAGTTAACCCTACAGAGTTCCAAACATTTTGGCGGTTCTTCTCATTTGAAGGCTGACTTCCGAATCGGTGGTAACATCACTATTTAGAGCGTTTGTGCCTTTCTAGGGCCTCAACCTAGTAAATGGTTTTATGTTTTGAGTACGTGTCTGATTAATATTTGAGGATACGACCATTATATAAAAATGTATCTAATGAGCTGATTCGAAGGTCGGGAAAACCTATAGGATGATAATTGATAGCCATTCATTCTCGTTGAGACAAACGTATTATGTTTTTTAAACAAAAAGAAGATACCTATAACCTTTTGTTCAGTCATTGACTTCATGTATCTGATAAATATAATGTTAAATAAATATCTACAGGCAGATTATTTAAAGTGCATAGCAAAATCTCTATTCGACCAATCACTTGAGAGGTCCGCTCTCAGAGGCGTCGTTGCTCCGGCCATGCCAGTTTATATTATTTCACCTCTTTCATCAATGAAGTATCGAATTCTGAGGATTTTAAGAACTATTCATAGATTAAACAATATAATATTTTGTGCTAACAAAGGTGCCATAAATTACTAAAATCTGAAAACGATTAGTGGATTTCACTACTAGACACGACGTTAGAAAAGAGAGTTAAAGAGACTTTATTTTTCTAAATCAACTTATGACTTTTAGTCAAACTTCCCACATTATAGTTTCAAGCTCTCTGTAAACAGGTTATGAGAGCTCTCACATCTTACACACAAAAGCTGATTCTTGTGTTTTCTGACTTCAATCGAACCATCAAGTGTTCCACAAGGCTAACTTATTGGACCCATTCCTTTAAGTCTTTTTATGAACGACGTCTATTTAAGCGGATGATCTTAATGATTTTGAAAAACAACGATTTGTGACTTTTAATTGTTTACTGTCGTAAATACCTGAGAAACTAAACTCAAAACCTCTGGTTTTAAGGGGACGGGATCATATTTACTGTTGAATTGATATAGCAACAATAGGTCGAGCATTCAATAAAATCCGCATTGCCAAGACGTCGCGAAGTGGCATCAAAGTAAAATAAACACGCTGTATGTCCGTTTATTATTAGTGCAATGTCAATAGGCTATCTATTAACGAACCACACAACATAATATAATTGTTTGCGAGTTACTGACGGACGGGCGGTGATAACGATATGGTGAATTTAAATTGGCTTTTTGTTGCCGTGTCCATCACTTATATTGGGTAGGTGTTGTTTAGACTTTTTAGATAAGATCTTTCTTTCTTGCTAAGGTGATAATTGGACTGAAGGTGTGCACACAGCATGTTCTGATGCAGGAAGTCTAAGGAAACTCGACGGTTGGGACAGTACCTACTCTTATTATTTTTTATGGTTTGTTAATCATCATTACAGTGTGCTTTATGTTTATTAGAATCATCAACACAAAATTGACTAAAATTGGGACTCTATAACTATGTTTTTTTATCATTACAGCGTTGGAGGTGCATACAAGCATACACCGAAAGCCAACTTATGCTTCCCTAAACAAAAGTTCATATTCGGTGTCGCAACAGCTGCATACCAGATTGAAGGTGCTTGGAATGAATCAGGTAAGTTATTTACATGATAATTTACTTGTAGCTTTTCTATCTCGGCGACTTACAGATATTATGATATACATATGAAGTGTTTTATTTACATCCAGAAGTTTTTAAAAGTCCGAATGTGAATTACGTAGTTTTCGTGCAATATGTTTTATTTTAAAACAACCTTTAAAACCCTCGGGAACTTCAACGTTAAGGAGGCTATGGCCATAGTCTTCCAGCGCATTAGGTAGGTACTGCATTATGCATATTAACTTCTCTAATCTCTTTCCTTACGATGCTCCTTCATCGAGTCAATAAATCCTAAAATTGGGGAGTACCTACAGTAACTGTGTTCAAAAGTGTTCCTCATGATTCTATGTCACATGCCTTTTATACACCAGCTCATTGCTTCACAGGTAAAGGCGAAAGTATCTGGGATAGGTATACCCACGAATATCCCGATCGCGTATTCGACCACACAAATGGTGATATAGCCTGTGACTCCTACCACAATTACAAGGATGACGTCAAGTTGCTCAAGGAACTTGGGGTTTCGTTTTACCGTTTCTCCATATCCTGGACGAGAATATTGCCAACTGGCTTTAGCAAGTGAGTATTTCTTACATTGTTCTTCGAAACGGTAGTTTTGGCATCAGTCTTTTTATTAAACACAAGCTTCCCTCTATGGTATTCTCGTGCTTCTGAGGGATTGCTGTGTGTATAGCTATATATATTTAAATTGTGTGCTTTACATGCAATTGCGTTCAGCCAATGTAACGTGATTCAGTCACAATCATAAAAATATCCAAATATTCACATTTATAATATTTGTGATTTATTTGGTAACTAGCTTCCTTCCACCAGCGGTTTCGCCTGCGTTACCGTAGGATCTTATATTGTGTATAAATACAGTGTCAAATTTAAAACTGCCTTTTCGGAGCCTATTTGAGCCAAACTTTCAGACAGACAAAATATTACCACCCCAACTGGGCCGTCTAAATATATAACAACAGGTGGCTCGTAAGTAAGTTGGTATCAAGGTTCATAACTAGCTGATTTGACTTACAGTCAGCCATAATGTTTATCAAAATTTTTATTCGTTGTACAGCCAAGTTAACGAAGATGGTCTAAAATATTACAAGGATCTTATCGACGAGCTGGAGAGCAACAACATCTTTGCTATGGTGACGATGTACCACTGGGATCTTCCGCAAAGCCTCCAGGACCTGGGCGGGTGGACTAATCCTAATGTCGCTGATTACTTCCTTGATTACGCTAAGGTTAGCCCATCTTGAAATTTATTTAGAATAAACAGTGGAAGGTCTACATGTTTTTAATTTTAACAAACAATTGATATAGTTTCACTAGCCAATACTTGGGCCACGATCAAAGTCCTTACGCAAGACAAATATGTAATTTTTCATGATATATAAATAAGTTGTATTGCCATTATCTACTTTTTACCGCTGACATTGGATAGCACACCGAGAATTCTGTAAATTCCGACTATTTATTATCTTCACTATATAAATAATATTACTTTTTACAAACAAAGAATTCCAAGAGCGAAAGGATAACAACAAACTACCTATATCTTCAATGTATGACTCACTGCAAGCTTTGTTATAATATTACATCAAATCGACTACCGGATACGCAGTCACAGCTCGAGTGCCACTGATGATAAGCACTCCATTATCAGGTCCTGTTCGACTCATTCGGCGACAAAGTCAACACTTGGATAACGTTTAACGAGCCATTAACGTTCTGCCACGATGGCTACGGAGGCAACGATGCACCAGGTGGTCGTGCCAGCGGTCTGGAGGACTACATGTGCGCCCATAACGTGCTCCGAGCCCACGGCATGGTCTACAGGTTGTATGAAAAGGAGTATAAGCAGAAACAGAGAGGTAGGTTTGGGAGACCGACTTCATTGGTAATGGCATTGATTGCGTAGTTTATGACAGTGATAGTGGATTGTGGCTGATCAGATTCATCGTAGAGTTTTCGAATCGCCTAGCTGATAAATATCAGTGGTAAGGTTGAATGGAGAAGGTTCAAATTCAATGGAAATCTGTACATAAGCACGTACCATTAGGCATTACTTAAGCTATAGAACTCAATATACTGAAATCTCCAGGATAGATCCAAAAAGTAAATTAGAAACTACATACAAATCTAAACCAAGGTACATAAAATATGGTGAGCATCAAGGTAGCGTGCTGGGTCCACTACTGTTTTTAATATACATAAATGATCTCCCAAAAATTACAAAACACAAAATGGTTCTCTTTGCAGATGACAGTACAGCTATTATAGAATGCAATAATCCAATTAATTATCAAAATGAAATTAATAATTCTCTCTCTGACATCATAAATTGGCTTGACAATAATAATTTAATAATTAATTTAAATAAAACAAAAGTTATGCACTTCCACCAACGGCGAGTAAACTCAAGCATTAATGTTGCCTATAACGAATGTAAAATAGAAGAAGCAAGTAATGCCAAATTCTTAGGTATCACAATAGATAGTAAGCTCACTTGGAAGGCTCACATTGAAGAGACATGTAAGCGATTAAGTAAATCTGCATACCTACTGTTTCAGTTATCAAAAAAGGTAAATACTGAGACACTAATAACGGCATATCACGGACTAGTAGCCTCAGTTTTGAGATATGGTATTATTTTTTGGGGACAATCGACTGATAGAGAACTTGTATTTAGGTTGCAAAAAAGATGTATAAGGTCCATGTGTAGTCTAAAAACCACAAGCAGCTGTGTTTCATATTTTAAATCGCTAAAAATATTGACACTGCCGCCATTGTAAATCCTAGAAACTGCATTGTTTGTAAAAACTAATCCACATTTATTTAAAAAAGTTTCTGATGCAAAGAATAAATCAATACGCACTCAATATATAAATCACCTGTGCAAAATCAATTGTAAAACAGCTTTAATGAGTACGAGCTTATTGGTTTAGCTCCAAGAATTTATAATAATATTCAAAATTTAATAAAATGGCATACATTTCAAATCAAACAATTCTTACCATAATTCAAAAAGGAATAGACTAAACTACTAATCCAAAAATGTTATTATAGAATTGATGAGTTTTTTATTTAATCATAACTTATGTAATTTAATTTGTTTATTCTTTTTTATAATAGTTATTAATTTTTAATTTATAAATATTATTCCCTTAATTTGTATGCCTTTCATGGCAAAACATAGAGCACAACCTGTCAATTTAAGATTTGATTTACTTATGTACACCTATGTTTCACAAATAAATGATTCTGATTCTGAAATGATTCTGATTAGCTTTTGGTATAGAATGTGGAATTTACCAAAAATTACCACTTTCGTCACGATTTACTGAAAAGGTTACGAATATAATAAATTTTCAGGTTCTATGGGTATTACCCTTGATATGGCATGGATGGAACCAGCCACCACATCGGAAGAGGACCAGACATCTGCTGAAACTGCTAGGCAGTTCAATGTAAGTTCATCCGACCTAGTGTTTAAAATAAGAACCACATATAAAATATTGGTTGTTTCACCTAAGCTCCCTCTACACCTATACCTTCAGGTTATTTAGTTGTGACTCCTTTATTGAATCAATACACTTTTTCAGTTCGGTTGGTTCGCAAACCCGATCTTCTCCAAAGAGGGTGACTACCCACAAATCATGCGCAAACGTATCGACGACATTTCAAGACTTCAGGGTTACCAGCGCTCGCGTCTTCCGCACTTCACCGAGGAAGAAATTGAAACCATACGCGGTGCCTACGACTTCCTCGGCTTTAACCACTACACGACGTACCTGGTCAAAAAGCGCACTGGAAAAATCAGCTTACAACCGTCGTTTGAAGCCGATACGGGTGTTGCGGGCTTCCAGAAAAAGGAGTGGCCGAAAAGTAATTCTACTTGGTTGAGGGTGGGTTAGCAGAATTATGTACTTATGAGCTCCTTGTTATACCAGAAAGTTTTGTACACGCAAGTAACTAGTAGTATTTGTTACTCCTATCCTAAACCTTAACCATGACCTTTAGACCTCCCCTGGCGATTTATTTGAATATAACGAAGGGTATAAGTACTATTATTTTTTATCTAAAGGCCAAAAAGCAGTGTTAGTAAAAGAGAGAGACAGCAATTTTTTTAAGGTGCTGCTATTTTACTAGAATATTGCTGTCAAATATCGTCCACTCTGTTATAGTACGGAATATAATATGCCATTTCAAATCATTCCAGATTGTACCATGGGGCCTAAGAAAATCTTTGAACTGGATTAAAAACACGTACAATAATCCGTTGGTCATCGTAACTGAGAACGGAGTGTCGTTGGAGCCAGGTCTTCACGACCCCAAGAGGATCAACTACATCGACTCATATTTGAGGTCCTTGCATGACGCCATAATGAAGGATGGATGCTGGGTGATGGGATACACTTACTGGAGTCTCATTGATAACTTTGAATGGATGAGAGGGGTATCGTAAGTATCTCTATCAAGATACACCGCTAACTTACACATAATCAACTGCGATCGTTAACACACTTTCACGCTCATACACACTTTTCATTTCTAACATACACACCTCTATACACACTCACATTTGGATAATTTAATTATGATTTCTTTTTATTATTATTCCGTATAAATGTAAATAGGAAGAGCGTGTCTCCCACTATGACTGTAAACTGTCTATTTGTACGACTGAGTGATCTAATGTAAGCGCAGGTACAAAACTCCTTGTATAATTGTTCGTAACAAAAAATCTGTAAAATAAAAAAAAAACCGCACAGGGTAATAAACTTGAGTAGTCCGCTGTTTTCTGAAGTCATGTCCTTGTGAATTCCATATAAATCCCTCATTGTCTAGTAAGCTTATAGTTTTTTTTATTTGCAGGGAACGTTTTGGCCTGTACGAAGTGGATTATAAGTCAGCTCGGCGCACGCGCACCGCTCGACTCTCCGCTGCCTACTTCTCAGGAGTTGCCAAAACATATTGTTTACCTAACGATTACGTTGAATATACACTCGTATAGTATTAACATATTATACAATACAATACAATATACTTTATTTGTACAACACATAACAGGAGAAGAGGTAACATAAGCAAGTGGATTACAGAACAAGTGTTTACAAAAATAGGCGGTCTTATCGCTAAAGCGATTTCTTCCAGACAACCTAGGGGTAGCAGGATACAGAAGAGGATAGCAGGTGTTGCACGTTCAGACATTTAAAATAAATAACGAAAACCTACATCTATGTTAATAAATACTTATAAATTAATAATAATAAGGTAAATATACTAATATATACACTAATTACAGTAATACATATATAATATATATTATTTGTATTAAAATAAATAAAAGAGATTACATAAAAAAAATAACAGGAAAAATCAAATAATGACGGAGTTTATAACGAGAGATAGTGGGAGATAAGAAGAGACTTAAAGGAATCTAATGTCTGGGCTCGTCTAATAGTCTGAGGCAGAGAATTCCAAAGGCGGACAGCTTGGACAGTGAAAGATTGAGAATAAGTGTGAGAAGTGTGAGGGGGAGTTTGAAGGCTAAGTACTGTGGAACTACGAAGAAGATGGTGCTGTGAAGTGCAGTACTCGAAGCGTTCCTTTAGGTAATTTGGGGATTTAGGGTTGAAGAGTACAGTGTACAGTAGTGACAGTATGTGAGTATTCCGGCGAAGGCGGATAGGGAGCCACTTGAGTTGATTGCGAAATTGAGAGACGTGGTCATACTTGCGCAAACCAAATATAAACCGTATACAGAAATTCTGGAGGCGCTCAAGTTTGTTCAATAGCTCTTCGGTGAGATCAAGGTAGCAGGTATCAGCGTAGTCAAGGATAGGAAGAAGAAGAGACTTGGCAAGAGCAACTTTGGTGTCAAAGGGAAGGAAATTACGTAAGCGTCTTAAGGACCCAGCAGAAGCAAACACCTTCCTACTGACCTCCGCAACTTGCGGGGCCCAGGACAAAGTGCGATCAAAAATAATTCCTAGATTTTTTACAGTATCGCTATAGGAAATTTTTACTCCATCAAAAACAACAGCAGGTAACTGGTCCCAACATATCCTCGCGATAAAATATTTGCTGGCTATAATAATAGCTTTAGTTTTTGAGGGATTTATTATGAGACCAAAACGCCTACTCCAATCAGAAATGTGATCCAGATCTTCATTAACGCATTGGATTGCAATAGGAAGCATATCAAACGATGTTTGTCTGTAAATTTGGAGATCATCTGCATAAAGGTGGTAGAGAGAGGAAATTTTTTGAGTTATTTGAGATATAAATATTGAGAAAAGAAGCGGAGACAAGACGCCACCTTGCGGTACACCAGCAGTAGTTCCACACCATGAAGAGAAGGTCTCATCGATGCAAATACGTTGCTGGCGCCCATACAAGTAACTACGAAACCAGTCAATTACCGTTGGAGATATGTTAAGAGAGCACAATATAGCAAGCAGGATGTCAAAATCCACTGTATTAAAGGCATTACTAAAATCTAATAATGTAAGAATAGTGAGATGCTTTTTATCCATACCCAAACGAATGTCATCAGTAATCTTTACTAGTGTTGTAACGGTGCTATGCCCAGGACGGAAGCCAGATTGGAAAGGATTAAGAAGATTGTTTCTCGAAACATGAGTACTCAGCTGATGATGTATCAGCCGTTCCAATACTTTAGAGAGAAAAGGAAGGATAGAGATCGGTCGATATTCTGAGAGACTGGAAGGATTATTATTTTTTGGAATAGGTATAATTTGAGCTCGTTTCCAAAGTGAAGGAAAGGAGCCATAGGTGATAGAACAATTGAGGATAGATGTAATTATAGGAGTAAGGAAATCCAGAAGCGGAAGGATCATTTTGCGACTAATGTTGTCACAACCTACAGCGTTCGACGTAATGGAAAGAATGTGTCTCTTAACATCACAATCAGTAAATTGACTAAATGAAAAGGCAGGGTAATAATTGGGAGATTCTAAAGAAGTAAGGCTATTTAGTGTATCAGATTTTGTGGCATAGTCAAAGGGTGCCGACGAGGAAAAATGAAGATTGAGTGAGTCTAGATGAATGTTACTGAAATTAATGTTGTTATTGGATTTTCCAACTCCCAGGGATTTTAAAAATTTCCAGACTTTTGCTGGGTCACCATCTTCTACGGATTTATGAATATGACGTCTTTGTGCATCTCTACACATATTATTGCAGTGATTCCGAATTTGTCTGTATTTTTCGCGATACTTATCAGGGTTCAATTTAAATTTGGATTTGGCATTATTTTTTTTATTTTGCAACAATTTTATGTCATCCGTGAGCCATGGCGCTGGGAGGTGTTTTACTCTGACTGGTCTTACTGGTGCATGTATATCATACAGTTGAATCATTAAAGAGTTGAAAATGTCGATTTGCTCATCAACTGTTTGTGCTTTATGAATTACTGTCCAGTCGATTTCCAAAGCATCCTTGTGGAGACGCTCTACGTCAATGGCACCAAAATTGCGCTGCATAAGAAGCCTTGATTTATATTTAGGAGGACGAATTTTGTAAGAAAGGAAAATAAGATCATGAAACGAAAAGGCATCAGCTGTACATTGACCATGTTTCGCAACATGAGCAAGAGAGGAAACAAGAATAAGGTCAAGAAGAGAAGGCTCGGATTGTGGAAAAAAATGGGTAGCGTTAAGTGGTAGGACATTTAAATTACACGAGTTGACTACTGACTTAAGCTGAGTTGTACGGTGATCAGATTTAAGTAGACAAGTGTTAAAGTCGCCCATAACAATAGTATGATTGTAAAGAGGGATATAATTTTCTAAAAGAGATTCGAAGTAAGTGAAATAATTGATAGAAACAGAAGGACTATATAGAACACCTAAGAGTGTTTTAGTTCCAGAGAGAATAACTTCGATGAAGAGGGACTCAGCATGCGGAGAGGCAGCCTGTGGCGACATATGGACAATAGAGAAGGGTATATGAGCACGTAGATAAATAGCGACACCACCACCTCCTCTTCCGATGCGGTCATTGCGTATTAAATGAAAACCTGGTAAAGAATAGGAAGAAGAGGGGAGACAAGGTTTTAACCAAGATTCTGATACAAGTATCGCGTGAATATTTTTGTTCATAAAGGACATCTGCAAGTCGGAGTAATGAGCCGGAATACTTTGGGCATTTATATGAATCACATTAAAGTTTTTAGGAACAGCTTCGAAGTGGGTGTTTAAAGTATCACTTAGAGAGGGGGGTATGCTATGAAAGCTATCATCACTGCTCAAACTATAAGAAGAAAGAGATAAAAAACTACTGTTATTCTCCATATCAGACATAGAAAAATATTAAACTATATAAATAATAAAAAATAAAAATAATATATATATATATATATTTTTTTGTCATAAAATTAATATATATATATTAACTATATATTAATTTTATAATATACTAAAAATATTAAATGAATAAATAACGAATAATAATAAATAGTAATATAAATACAATAAGGTAACTATCTATCGTGCTACCCGCTAGCAGTCCAAGAGTCAGAATTAAATGAAGAACAACAAATGTTACAAAGAATATTATAAATACAGACAAAATACAAATTGAAGAAAAACATTAATAAACAATCAAAACATTATAATATAAGTAAATTGGCAATCGGGACCAGAAAAAGAATAATAATAAATAACAATTAAATAAATCTAATAGTGATTGGTCATAAAATATAACTCGACATTGGCTAGAAATAGGTCACTGTTTGGTTCACTTTGTAAAGGAACCATTTTTGTTTATGGTCACACACAAGAAACGGATGACAGGACATGACAGATTGCTATTAGTGACAGCTAATGTTATTAAATTGTAAATATACCGTAACAGACAAATTACAAGCAAAATAACAAAACGGGTAATTTAAAAAAATACTCGTTAAAAGTGAGAAAATGAATCTAATTTCTACCCGCCTTGAGTATCCCATCACAATGTATATAGATTGAGGGTTGAATATCGAAGCATTAAACATTACCTACTCACTTCCATCAACTTGGTGACCAGAATCAAATAGATTGAAATATTGAGATACAATCACTTCCTTGTGGTCCTCTTCGCTTTCAAGGATGATATCTGTGCTACTGGTGCTGCTGCATTATTGCATGCGAGACTTGGAGCAGTGTTTGTCACACTCGCTGTAACCGCAATTTTATTTAGCTCCGATAGGGAGGTGACACGGTGCCGCGAACCATCGGTAGCGAGTATATGTACAACACCATCCCTCGTCCAACACTTGGAGATGCCAAACCGCTTTCTTGCCTCCATAAATGCAGTATGACGGTCTACAGTAAGGAACTCAGACATAGTGGTGTTAGAGTTCTTCAAGGATGTTTTACTGAACCAAACCTTGTCCTTTGTGGAGATA
The DNA here is from genome assembly GCA_907165245.1 of Habrosyne pyritoides. Taxonomy (NCBI): domain Eukaryota; kingdom Metazoa; phylum Arthropoda; class Insecta; order Lepidoptera; family Drepanidae; genus Habrosyne; species Habrosyne pyritoides. Next base: position 2,685,848 of record OU015587.1, on the reverse strand, counting down.
TCCTTAAATTTAATCAGGATTGGCCTTGGCTTATTGTTTGTAGGCCGACCTAGACGATTACAGCGACTTATGTCAACACTGGTGAAGCCTGGAACCTTCATTTGAGTTGTGACAATCTTCAGCACAGTGTCAACAACTACCTCACTGTCATGTTCAGTTGCACCATGGAGTAGAAGAATCTTCCGGCGTCCACGCATCTCCAAACGGTCTTGTTCCTTAGCCAGATGCTCAACTTGCTTCTGAAGTATGCTCAACGCTTTAGTAACAAACTCCTTGAAGGCAGTGAACTCTGCCGCAAGTGTGGTGGAGGTAACAGGGATTGAGCTGGACTTTTTTAATTCCTGTTGAAAATCCTCCATTCTGTTATAGAACAGCTGCGACATTTCTTCCATTGACTGTTTTAGAGAGTCCATAATATTTGTTGTTATGTGTGTTGAAAGTAATTAGACTGCAGGCGGGGTAGACACTCAATATACTTTCATGAAATTATGCAAGTAAATATAAAATATATACTGTAAGTATTTTTAAATATTAATTTAAACACAGAGCAGAATTTTTCGTCCTCACTTGGTAACTACCCGAAAGAAAAAATTATTTTTATTAATTAATATATAATTATTATCTACGGGCTTACTGAAAAAACGCATTTTAACTCAAAATATAGCTCCACCTCAACATACCTCTAGGGTGTGGTAAGAAGTGATATACTGATGACCTCGTACACCTTGCACCAAGTGATCAACAAAAGCATTTCTGGAACTGTCTTCCAAGACAAGCCTTGGTTACCAAGCAACGACTAACACATCAAGTGTTTAGTGTGGTGGAGTGGAACCAATCAAGTCAATGTTAGTCTCTCGACTACTCTTATCATGGTAAGTGATGAAGGTGTAACACAAACCCTAGTTCATTGGCTTTCAAGTGCAGCTCTCAAGAACTCGTTCGGTAGCCAGCCAGGTGGTACTACTTAGTACCCAGCCACCGTGCTATGGTTTAGAGCAAGCACATTTTAGCAAACCGCAGGTTATTCAATAAAACGATGTGTAAAATGTTCACATTATATATTCAATTCACAAATTCATCTTCGATCACAACACTTAAAACTAACAATATTTGGAAGACTCGACTAACTTCCTAAGGATACTTATTAATTAATCAATCAACAAGTCACATTCACTTTAGACACAGTAGAGATTCGCCGAGTACAAGTTATACCTAGTACCGAGTAGGTATTTTTATTACTCGTTGAATTTTTCGCCAAATCGAGTAGGTACTTTGCCGAATTAATCAGTTTAAAAAACAACTGTTAAGGTCCGATTTTAGAACTTAAACATTTACGCATGTGCGTTGAATGGCATATATTTTTTAGAAACTGTAATTCGTCTAGATAGTTGAGTGTTTAGCGACAGTTGAAAAAATTTATGTGTTTTCGTGGTATCTCTCAAACTTAACGGTGTAACCGAGTTATTGAACCGATTACGTGTATTAAAAAAATCGAGTACCAAACGAGTACTCGGCGCATCTCTACTTTTTAGTATGTATATTCTTTTATATAATTTACAAAATAAAATAGGAATAGCTATTTAAACATTTGATCCGTGTGTTCAATAAGGCGTTAGAGTATGACAATTCATAAGTGCCTGTGAAGGCCTATTTGAAATGTGTCTTTTATAGACAGACTTCACAAACAATCTTTAAAATTTCTTGCATAAAGTATCTTTTTGATAAAGTAAGTCGCACTTTCGGGCTACAATCCCTTGCAATTACAATGCCTGCATTAAGGCTTCTTTTAGAATACAATATAATATTTGAATCTTTACATTTTCTAGCCAAAGTTACTAAATTACGTTACGGAAAATGTTTCTTTAACAGCTTAAATATGAAAATATCAGATTACAAGGTATAGATAGCGTCAATGAAATACTTTTTAGTATCAATCATAGCCTTATTAGAGTTAAAAATTACAATAATATATTTTTTAATCTTAATCAATATGTGTTGTTTAAAAACATTTACAACTTGAAAAGTTTAAGGCACTTTTTATACGGAAAATATCCGGGGGGCCATTCCGAGCGGTGTTTACCTTAGTTTTTTTTTAATGAAGGCACATCACAATTGAACAGTTCATTTGGCTTATTATCCATTCTCATCTCTGATTACCACATTTGTAACACCGTGGTAGTATTTCTGTAAAGAACCTAATTGGTTACCTATGTAACCGAAAAAAAATATCAGATTTTGAAGGAGTATAATAATTTTTTGATATGAGTTATCTACATAAATTTATACTAAATGTCTTTGTATAATTTATAATAAAACTACATACAATATTGAATACATATATGCACGCAAGATCTACATATAAACAGAACTGTGTAACCGAACAACAAATCTATACAAACTCTATTCAGCAGAAGTTAAATATTTACTAATAAATAATATGCGAAATATTTGCGAACGCGTGCGTAAATTTGCGAAAATGAACTCTATTGGTTTATGATAAGGTGTCAGCTATATAATTAACTATTGGATCAATAGATCTACCTTATTTCAAAGGGATAAAATACATTTTTCAATGACATTTTTAAAAGTCAAAGTATATATAGTCTACACGCCCGTGCCTTTGCGAATTACACAAAATATACACTATATTTGTAATGGAATATGCTTGGTTATTGCTCTTTAAACACTATTTATCTAAACCGATTATGGAGGACATAAAATAAATAATAAATGAGGAAAAACATGAAACAAGAACAGAGAAAAACAATGAAAGAGATGGCAGTAGCCGGTGTAAAGTATTTTAAAAATTTATGAATTTCAGAAGAATTATGGTTAAAATATCATTTTACACCAAAAGTTATCAAAAAACACGCTAGAAGCACCAAATTTTCATTCTATAACAATATGTAACAAAAACCCTGTTGTTCCTTCTACCTACGTTTTAAGAATCGGTATACATACGTAATAAAGGAAGTCATTTATAATAAACTGTAAACACAAATAATTAAAATAAATATTTAATTATTAATATTTGTAATGTTATTCTGATATCTTACCTCTGCATGAAGCGATGACCCGAAATCACAAATAATAGGAAGAAGTTCTACCCGACCCGACAAAGAGAGTGGCCTCTCTTTGTCGGTGCCGCCGCGCCGCGCCGCGCCGGTTATCTACCTATTTTTTCTACACAAGTTCACGACTTTGTCAGCTGTTGTTTATCACTTTAACGAATGAATCTTTGAAAATGTTGGTTTACACGATATTTTTATGCACAATTGATAATTGTTATAAGTACATTTAACACTTTTACATAAACAAAATAAAGTCCCCGCGTCTGTCACACAAAACCTTAAGTACCTACTTGCATTTTAATGTATTATTTATTATAATGTCTACTAGACGGCCACGGAGGTGCTGTTCAATATGACCACCTTGTACCTCGACACATTTGTTGCAACGCCTAATAATATTTTCACGTACGCTTTGTAAAATGGAGCTATAGAACTTGATGTGGTCAAATGCTGCTACTATGCGTGAACGCATTTCGACCTCCGTATCACACGGTTTTATAACACCTGTTGCTTAACAGTACCCCAGAGGCAAACAATCGAAGGGCGTCAGATCAGGTGATCTTACGTAAACAAAACACAAGTCACTCACTAGGTCAACAATAACAACCGTTCGAAAGTAAGTTGCGCGGGAGACTAAGGAATTCGCTTATGATTCGCAGGGCGGCGGGTGGTGGGGTAAAGGGGTAGGAAGGCACGTGGCAGGGATACGAGGCACGCGCCTACGTTTTAGCGGCATCTTCTGTCGCATCAAAGAAAGCCGCCGAGCTCGTAGGCTATTTAGCGAAATAAAGATGTATTTGTAAAATCAGATACTCTAAACATTTTTTTCAATGTGTCGATTTTAATAGTTATTTGATTTTGACCTTTGTACTAGCCAATGTTTATAATTGTTAAATTCTAATATCATTAATGGTGTGCTTGTAGGTAATGTACAACGTTCCTAAAAGGAATAACAGGGTTTTTGTTACATACTGTATAAATAACGAACGCAATGTTCAATACATAGGATATTGAGCCTTAACCACAGCTAATAAAGTTCGAAATAGCATCAGATTGACAAAACACTACCCTGTCTTCCATTTTGTTAAATACTTGGGGTTATTACTCCATAATCAGCCTCAAAATGACTACACTAACACTACTAAACTCAAGACTGAGGCATCTTACATTGGCTGCACTCTTCCATTCCATCGTTGAACTCCTCGATTTGGAGTGTCATTTCGAAGAAATTGTATTTGTCGTGGACCAGCCGTGTGGCTTCTTCGAGCACCTTTTGAGGGCTTACTCCCGTTCCTGTGAAGATAAGGCAAGTGAATTCTAGTGCCGTTTGAGTATCCATCAGCAAATATGTATGCAGTATATGTATAACAGTTTAGACTTAAAGATAAATGTGTAAATAAACTTCTAAAAAATTGTATTTATAATGTGCTTATATTAAAGCCCTACATGATATTAAATACAGAAATGCGAACATTATATCGGTTTCGTAGGAGAAATTTCATTCGCAACATTTATACGATCAATTTGAAGACATAAAAAAGAGACAAACATACGCTAGATGTGTATGTTTGTCTCTTTTTGATTTGGCTTGTGAGAGTAAGAGATAGATAGTTTTCTGATGGTTTCACTTCTACCGCATGTAAAATTCACACATAATTATTCTTTATGTTCTGATTATTATCAAACTAATTTATGTTTAATAATAATGTGTGAATTCACAAGGATAGCTACCAAAATATTACGCTTTAGGAATATATAATATATTGAAAATATAGAAAATAAGTTGCCGACACTATTGTATTAGGTAAGTATCCTGTAAAAGTTGTTGTAAGTGAGGATAAATAAACTCGAATTTCGACATGGAAATACGATATAAATTGTTATAAGCGCCAAAGGACATCATAGCCAGTATGGTGCGATAGGATACGCTGCAATGTGGTCTCTTTTACATCATTTCACAGATTTTTACGATTATGGCTTTCAAAATTAATGTTGCTTCCAAATGATCTTTGGCTATTGTAGGGGGTGAATTAAGAGGGCGAATTTGGAGGGTGTATATGGTGTACTCACGTATGGCGAGATGTGCGGAGAGCGCGGTCTTGTCGAGCGACAGCGCCCACATGCGCAGGTTGTGGATGCGCACCACGCCCGCCAGCGACAGGAACGTGTTCGCCACATCCTGGGACATACCAACATACATCTATATCCTGGGACATTCTTTACACACGACCATCGTAAACTAAGAGCTATTGCAACGGACACCTGGTTCTACTGATATATAAATATTTTGGAAATTCTTTACACTGGTCGTCTGATCTCATATTATTCAGAGTAGGCTATAATAAATAATAATAAATATCCTAGGACATTCTTTACACACGGCCATCTCGTCCCAAATTAAGCTACAAAAAGGCTAAAATATACAACTTTTCATTTTTTTTGTAATTACATACTTATATGTACAGATATTTACACCCAGACACAGAACAAACAAATTTGTCCTGGGTGGGAATCGAACCCGCGACCTTCGGCTTGGCAGTCAGAGTAGCGAACCACCAAGCTAACTGGCCTGTCAATGAAAATCAAATAACTGATAAATATCCGCATACATTCTTTCCACACAGCCATCTGATCCCATATTATTCAAAGATGGCTATGGAAACCAGATAACTGATATACTTCATACATAATTTATTCCTCTAATACATACTTACATATGATATATAAACCCAGACACAGAACAAACAGACATGTGAGACCCCCAACCTGTGGTCTCTTCCATCACACCATCAAGCCATTTGGCCCGTCATATTAATCTTTATATTTAGTTCTGGCTACCACGGTAGCCAGTCAGGATTTACAAAGTACCCTTTGGTATCCTCACGATGTTCCGTTACTGAATGCTCAGGATTTGAAGGTAATGGACCTCTGCAACAGCATTCGATGCCATAGAGCTAACTACGTCCTACGAGCAACATTAGTATGTACCTGGAAGTCAAGCCCCCTCGGAGATCCCTCCATCAACACGAGCAGTGTGTCCTTGATGATGTTGAAGGTGGTGATCAGCACCAGGACAGAGAACAGGAACGTGCAGATTGGGTCCACGAGATTCCAACTCGGCTGTACAAAAAACATGGAAAAATTAAGCTTATTTCGTTCAAGATATCTTCTAAATGTAATGTATTAGATTGTAAAAACATTTTTTGAAGAAGATACCTCTATAGTCTTCTAAAAATCTTTTTAATGTCAAAGAGCCTGAGAGAAAGAGACAGCTAGTGTTCCGAAGGTTTCTTCTACCGCGTATTGTATGTCCAAGTACCTTGAAGTAGATGACGATGGCGGCGACGAGCACCCCGAAGCTCTGCAGGAAGTCCCCGACGACGTGTATGAAGGCGGCGCGCACGTTGATGTTCTCCGCGTGGTGCGCGTGCGCGTGCGCGTGGGACGACGAGCTCTCCGCGTCCGAGTCCGAGCGGTCCTTCTGTACACAACATTACGGTATTCAAAAAAAGTCTAAACCATTAATTCAGTTTTGATGGTGGAGGAATTGTCATGAGACGGTCATTTGCCAACGAGAAGAAGCGGCAAGAAACTCTGTAGGTATATAGTACCAGTTATCTGGTTGCCATAGTACTCTGTTAGGTATTGGAATAAATAATTCACATGTTTACCTTATTGTTGAGTACTGGATTGCTTCCCCCGTGAGAGTGCCCGTGGCCGCCGCCGCCGCCGTGACTGTGTCCGTGCTGGTGTAATGTGAGACCCATGCTAGAAAAAGACACCAACAGTTAGTTCGATCATTCTTAAGTCCAATTCCCATTATATAAAATAATAAAATTACAACCTCGCACCCGAATTAAGTAACATTAAATTAAAATGATTATAATAGATTGGGGGTCAACGCGGGCGCAGATGGAAACAGCAGACGTCACGCGCATCAATGTAAAAGAAATCGTATTTAACTCCGATGACAATCTCCCAAATCCCAAATCAAAGTAGTAATCTTGTAAATTTATATATAATAATAACTGCTGTCCCGACAGACGTTGTCCTGTCGAAATGATTCCATAAAAAAGTTCCCTAAAAAACTAAACGTTGGTACTTCAACATAGCGCCATCTGTTAGAATCGTTTGGAGCTAACAGATAATTGTGACTGGCAAATAATAAACGAATAATTTGCAATAAAATACTATTGTGGCTATAAATTGAGATGTAAGCTAGGATAGCTTATCTTTTAAGTTAGATCAAACTGCACATGGTGTGCAAATTTGATTAAAATCGGTTAAGTAGTTTAGGAGTCCATCGCGGACAAACAACGTGACGCGAAATTTATATATTTTATAAGATACTAATGTATTTATTTCTCTTTCTTTTCTTTTTTTATGCCACTTTGGCCGACAAACAAGCGGACGGTCCACCTGATGGTAAGTGGTCACCGCCGCCTATGGACATTTGCAACACTAGGAGCATCGCCAATGCGTTGTCGACCCTGAGACGTGAAGTTGTTAAGTCTCATGTGCCTGTAATTTCACCGGCCCCCTTACCTTTCTAACCGAAACACAGTAATACAATTGCACTACTGCTTCACGGCGGAAATGGGTAAGGTGGTAGTACTTCTCCGGACGAACTCTGCACTAAGAGCTCTACTACTCTGAAAACTTTCACTTTAATGACAAAACTAAAAAATTATTATAATAATAAATATATAATTTGTAAACACCATCGCTATTAATTTAAGAATATTCGGGAAATTATACTCTATTTTGTCCTTTTTTCAGTTCCGGCTTGCGGAAGGCATTAATGAAGGTCGAAGTGAAATCACTTGTTAAGTTTGTAAATATGGAACAACAAACTTCTCCCTCTGTCTAGCATTGATATTATGGACATCCAAATTCGGCTTCAATATTCCTATATTTCTATAACCCCAACGTTTTAAATGTCTTCACATCTTATGTGAGCATTTTACAAAACTGAGTGCTAAATGTAAAAAGAAAAATCCATTGTCTTTTATTAATATAACGGACATCCGACTTAAACATTCCAACATTTTTAAACAAACCTTGAAATAAATTTCAAAAAACATTTTATATAAAAACACCTACTTAATTTAAAAAGAAAAGTATTAATTCTAGAATACAGCTCATACATGACGAATCGCGTACCTACGACATACCATACATTTGTTTATCGCCTGTCAAAACCATGTGTTACCGTCATTTAGGAACAATATAACCACACTGATCAAACACCACCATTACCAATCCAGTTACGGTCGATCAAGACCCATTGTAAATAATGTTTTATTCGCTATTTATATTAAAATGACTGAATATGCCGTGACTGTATTATTCAGAGTTAGACAGGCCATAAATTCACGGTATTTGTCGTAGTATTTGTTGTTTCGTTACACGTAGCTCCTCTGATTGTGTTCTAGGAGCGTTACTAAATGATACTTTACGAGATTTATTTTTCTATTTATATTCAACGATTGAATATTATAAATGGCGATTGGGTGGTCGTGACAATCATGTATGCAGGGATTTGGATGAAATTTGGCAAAGCTATAGATAATGTAATGGACTTGTTTTTTTTTTTTTTGGTATTGTATGTACATACTATTATTTTGTTACTATTTGTTTGTAAGTATGCTTGTTACTCTTTCAAGCAAAAACTACTAAACGGATATGGATGAAACTTGGCACATAGATAAGAGTACATCCTGGAATAACATATAGGCTACTTATTATCCCGGGAAAATGTGATATCCCTCGGGAACGCGGGTAGACCGCGGGGGACAGCTATTAAGAGATAATTTGTAATATGGAATGTAGGATTATTATCTCCGAAACTACTCTTCTGATTTCAATAATTATTTCACTGATAGAAAGCTACTCCATTCCCGAATTACCCCATGTTATGATACCGAAATATACCGATAGCGAGTGAAACCACGGTAGTCAGTATACTTACACAAGATTAACAGCGACCCCCACAGCAGATGTGATGAGCATGACAGTGGCGTCGATCTCGAACTCCTGGTAGATGACGCGCTGCACCGCCATGTACACCAGGATGCCGGTCACCACCCAGATCAGGAGCACGGAGGTCAGGGCACCTATCACCTCAGCCCTGTACCAGCCGAAGGGCATCCTGGAAATCGAGGGGGAGAGGTACAGTTACATATATTGGACCATTATACCATATACATTAGACCGACTTACAAGACAGACGGTCCACGGACGACATTTGCAACACAAGGGGATGCCCCTGGTGCTAATGCATTGTCGACCCTGTGACGTGAAGTTGTTAAGCCTCTTGCGCTTATCATTTCACCGGCTCCCTTACTTTCTAACCGAAAGACACACAAGTGCACTACTTTACGGTGGAATTGGGTAAGGTGGTAGTACTTCCTCGGATGAACTCCGCACTAAGAATTATACTACTTTTGGAATAAGAATAGGTTTATATTGAAAAACATGTTATTTATCTCCGAAACCGTAGGGTTTGGCTGTGAAATAACATAAAAGCTTTTTTACCTTTCTGACATGGTATTTGTATGCCCGATAGAAAATAAGCGGGCGGAAGGCCACCTGATGGTTAATGTTCATCGTCGCTTATTGACATTAGGCAATCTATCTTTGCGACAAAAATAAATAATTAAACCAACCTCCTGGTAGCCGGCCTGGTCGCAACCCATAGTGAGAACAAGGATATCATAAAGCTAGCAAAGTCTGTGAGGAGGTGAGCAGCATCTGTGGCTATCGCTAGACTGTTGGATAAGTAACCACCTGAAAAAAAAAACAAAAAACTTTTAACTAAGTATGTATAAATGTACACAAGATGTGTTCACAGCCTGTCATGTCCTCGTGTGAGCTCAGGGCTGTGATTCCGTAAGGTGAATGACACTAGTACGACGATGTTTCGTCTGTATGTTCTGCCTCTTTCGTTAGTTAGTCATACGCGTGAGAGGTCCGCTCTTGGAGGCATCCATGCGCCAGCTCGCAAGGGCTGTATTATTTACATATAAATGGTCAAAGACAAAATAGTTAGGTACCATTATCACTTCTGTTTGTGGATCTTGTTCTGTTTTTTTCTATCGACGAGCCTTATTGTTATTATTGATAAATTGATAACAGCTTTATTTTTAATTGCAAATTGATACTTATATTTTATCTTAAAATTATAAAAAAAACAATATAGATACTAATACATATAAAACTTCCTCTTCAATTACTCTATCTATTAAAAAAAACCGCATCAAAATCCTTTGCGTAGTTTTAAAGATACATAGGGATATAGGGACAGAGAAAGCGACTTTGTTTTATACTATGTAGTGATTATTACGATCGAATTTCGATCAGTGAACATTAGTTACTTTTATTATGTCATAACAATTGCTTTGCAATTTCAGTATCACGCGGGCATGTTTTTCATCACGTAATATTGCCTCGTAGCCAAACGTAAGGTCGTTTTATACTTTGCTTGACAGATTCTGTCATCGAACTGTCACTCGAACTTGTCACTTGTTTGGTTAAGGTCACAGGTCATGTGATTAGTAACCTACCAGTTTGAAATGCCCTAATAATTCCAAAATTGGAATGTAGTTGTTTTGATACAGTCAATTTACTGGAAATAAGAGCTGATAAATTAGAAATTGACAGAAATATTAAAAAAGGTGTCATGCTGTTAAAAAATAATTAATAAACTCATAATTTTTTTAATTATGAACTCTTTTTTATATTTTGTAGAATACTTTTTAAACAATAATTAAATTCCAACAAAAAAACGGACGGGAAAACTGTTCTTCTTCTACTTCTTTGCAATGAATCACTAAATCAATACACAGTAAAAATTACCGGTTATGCGAAAGCAAAACAAAAACGAAATATTTGACAAATTAAGCAGCCTTCTTTTCTAAAGTAGGTCAAATTAAAATAACATTGCGTAGAACAAAAACGACAGTATTGGTAGCAATTGACTAATAGAGAGAGTGTAGGCCATAGAATTAGGTTTATGTCTTTGATTTCATATTGAAGCACGTACAAAATTGAACGTAGGGTCCATGTTTAAATGGTAATTATTACAAATTCTTACTTTTTTGGACAATTATAGGAGTATTTACACATTTATTTGATAATTGGCAAATAGAGCGTGTAAAAGTTAGATCAGCAATTTTTTGCGATGTAAATGAGATAGCGGAAGACTAATAACGGTCAAGTGCGTAACGGAATGCGCTGTGTATGGTTCCGTAGTCAATGCGACATGGCAATAAAAAAATACTGAATGTGTAATTTTTTTTTTTTTATACCACATGGGCCGACAAACAAGCGAACGGTCCACCTGGTGGTAAGTGATCACCGCCGCCTATGGACATTTGCAACACTAAGGGCATCGCCAATGCGTTGTCGACCCTGAGACGTGAAGTTGTTCAGTCTCATGTGCCTGTAATTTCACCGGCCCCCTTACCTTTCTAACCGAAACACAGTAACACAAGTGCACTACTGCTTCACGGCAGAAATGGGTAAGGTGGTAGTACTTCCCCGGATGAACTCTGCACTAAGAGCTCTAATACTCGAAAATTATTAAGTAATTTAGGAATAACATAAATAGTTTTAAGAAACTTTAAAAAACCCAATTTCATGTTTTTTAATAGGTTACTCGATTATTGGTCGTGACTAGTTTACGAGCCAGTACATACAGTGCTTCTTCTGTCTATAATATAAGATTATGAGAAGCAGTACCTACTAATGAACAAAACTAAAACAAAAGTTGGTAGACAGACCACTTTAAAAACAAATTTGAAACCTATTATTTCGTTAACAGAACTTGTATTGATAAAAAAAAGGTCTGCCTATTCTTTAAACACTTTCTTCACCTACCACACACGATGAGATGCGAGAACATTCCCTAGAAATATGTACTTACTGCGATTTCTATTAACTTAATTTTTTTGTCTTATAAGCCAAAATTTCAGCTTCATATCACTTAAAGGCTCTAAGTGACAAAGAAAGTATAGGTAAGGGTTTTCCGGAAGTCTGCAAACGGATGGAACCTTGAAATTTTGTTTTTATTGCCATCGAACGATTGTCTAACGAACTGAATCAGACCGCCCACGGTTACAATAATTTATCGGATAACTGCAATTAACAATGGTGCCAATTCTGATACAAAAGCAACTAAACTACATTTTTTTAGTTTGATGCTCGTTGATAATATAATCACACAATACTGTATGCTGTTTTAGGGGAACCGCACGTTTTAGAAAAAAATATTGTACAAAAACTTTGATACATAAAGAGTAGAACAACTTCTGCCGGGTAGCCTTAATTAAGAACTATTGTATTTAACTGACGAATACAGCTAAGCAGAGCATATTTTGACAGGCTTGAAATAATGGAGTCTTATCTACAGACTTTCAATCCATTTAATAAATAAATTACCCGTTTTATTTTTATATAATAAAGGAATTCAGTTGCACTTACCAACAATTTCACCAATCATAAATAATACACACAACACACTAGCTATGATCAGTTTCCTTCGTGCCCTCTTGTCTATTTCCTCATTTCTTGATCTGTGGCAATGTCCTGGAAAACAAAGAAAATTACACTTCATTAATATACTTCACAAGGCAGAAAATACAATAGCAAACAATCAATGACAATCGTGACAAGAACTGAAGTGCCGAGCTTATATAGATGAAATTTATTTTATCGGAGTATTTTTCGGCAGCTACACTTGAGAGCTAGTTTTCTACCAAGATTTGAGCGAATACCGCGTTTAAAATTAAGATAATTAGCCCCCTGAACCAACCATTGCCACTGTCAATTCCTAGGTGAATGACAGTGACAGGTATACGTTTATGGGTTCTTAAAAATGAGAAGGTAAGGAGTATTATTTGTTTTAACTAATTTATGTGCAATAAACAATGTCAAAACAACGCTATGGACACGGTCATTCATCTCATGTGTCATGCAGGAATGTTGTTTGTATTTTTTGGTACATAATAAAACTTATTTGCTTTTTTGCAACTACACTACCGTCCTAAGGTTTCGCCAGCGTTCCCTGGATGTAACATAGTCCATCGCCTTATCAGCGATCCTTATCCTAGGAAGCTTGTAAAAATCAAATCCATCCGTAAAGAAACAAACATTGGCATTTAGTATTAGGAGTAAAAAAATTAGCGATAGTTCTCGTATACTAACTTTCCCATAGACTTCTATAAATTCATGTATAAATAACATTACTTTACGCCTATTATACCTGTATTGATGAAATCCACAAACTAAGATAGTTTAAGTCCCAACGTGACATGTTGTGAGCACTATCAGAAATCGAATCTAGGACCTTCGGGTTTCTAGCCAAGCTCTATACCACTCGACCACCGCGGCAACAGTTAAATAACAACACTATGTAATTACACACATAATTGCATAGATTTATCATCTTTATAATTATATTATTATTTTTTGATTTATTTAATATACTGTACAATGCACTAAAACGTACATGTAGCCACATAACGCAAACCTCAAGGGGTTTATCTGTAAGCGGCGAGGTTGTTCGTTCGCACGAAAAAAATACAAACGAAAAATTAAATATACTTATAAACTTTTAATTTTATTTAATATATACTATATTAGTTGATTTAAGTTATAATTATCCCTACTAATATTAAAAATGTGAATGTAAGTTGGTTTGCTACGCTTTCACGCGAAAACTCCTTAACCGATCATCATGAAACTTTGTATATTCTTGGAGGTATTAGAAGTAACATAAGATACTTTTAGTGCCGGAAAAATGTTCATACCTCGGGAGCGCGGGTGAAACCGCGGGGACAGCTAGTCTACAATATAATGCACAAACTTTAAATTTGAAAAGCATTTACCAATCGCCAATACCAATTTAGTCACAACGTAAATAAACGGCCATCGAACTAGACGAGGCGGTATAGTGGGTTGTAATTAGCCGTAACCATCTGGCGAAACAACATACAATTCATTGTTAAACTGTCGCAAATGTCTCAAATACTTTTTACAGTCAGAAACATAAGAAGTTAAAATATTTCCACGGAGAGTTCTTCAATAAAATCTAATGTCATCAATTAATTAATATGTCTTTTTTAATTTGTAGACGCCTCAACTATTACATCAACTCTGTAATAAGCAACAGAGCTATTGTATTATGTGACATTACACCGATTCTCGAGGGTTATGTTAAATTTTCCCGGAATAAATCGTATCCCATGTGTTAATCCAGGTCATAAGCTATCTATGCGCTAAGTTTCATCAAAATCCGTTTAGTAGTTATTATAATTAAATTTGATTGTACAGGTGTAAAGTAATTTTAAAACTGTTAAGTTACTTATGTTGCTAAGCGTACATATGCAAAATTGCTGTTTGACTTTGTAAGATGAGGTATTATGTTACACGCCAGGAGGTTGTCGGACCGCCAGCTGTTTTATTCGCCGAGAAGGGTGCCGAAGCGTTCACAGTTCCAGGAACTGCCGAGGAATTCACAAACCAGAGTTCATCAGTGACCATTCAACCGAACAGGCGGTAACTAACATCTTATCGGAACCCGATTTTTTTTTAAATAACAGTTTCGTTCACGTCAAACTAAGTACATTGTATTCTAATGAACTAAGTTATGCGTCCTTTATAAACGTCAATCTTGACGTTGACAAGTAAGTAGGGGACTGCCTTGTCAAATCAGTAACTTTTTATCATCTGTCAAAACGCAAATTTTGTATGCAAAATGTACTGAGTACAAACTTATGACGTCATAATTTTTCACACTAAATTGCTGTACTTTTTATGATTGTTTTATTAATATTAAATTTACTACAATCGCAAAATTTAAATTGAAGAACATTTAAAGGGTTGTTTTTAGACAATCTTTTTGATGAATGATAATTCGCAATTTAATTTGCCGCTACCCTATTGTTTGAAGTATAAGATTTAACAGACAGGAAAATAATTAAAGACGTCATAATTTATCAGGCCATTTTAACAGCCAAGAAAGTCATTTAAAAAAACAACTTTTTTGCAAAGAGGCGATCAAATGGTGAACTTATGATGATCTAGTTGAACCATATTACAAAGTAATAAGATATTTATTTCCTTGGCATTTCAAATATCAATTCCACAGGTTTATTAATGACATTCGATAATGACCTTTAAAATCATCGTCTGTAATATTACATAACGTATGTTATTGTGTGCGAAAGTGACTCAATTCCAAGTCAGAAACTCCGCTGTACGATTCTAACGCCATTTGTTATCTAAAGACTTGTGTAAACTTCTTTGACATAACAAGGATGTTTACTTTTCTGATATACTATTCGGTAGTAATAATTATTCAATTATGGATCTTATGTAGCAACTTTAAGGCTTTTTTTATAAATTGAATTTATTAGAGAATAGTAGTTTTAATATGTGGTAGTGGTATTCTTAATCATTATCATCAGCCTATCTCGGTCCACTACTGGACATAGGCCTCACCACGCCACTGAGCTCGATCTTCAGCTCTTTGTTTCCAACCGCTGCCAGCCAGCTTGCGTAAATCATCGCTTCATCTGGCTGGAGGGCGCCCTACACTACGTTTACCGAGCCGTGGTCTCTACTCTAGAACAAGTTTACCCCAACGGTTATCGGTTCTACGGTATATTGATATTCTTACGATGCAAAAATGTTGGTAGCCTCTGTAACTTTGAGCTTCATAAGTGCCCCGCGGGTTCAAACTGAATAAATGGTTTTGAATTGAATAATATGTTGACATACCTAGACTAATAGAAAACTGAGCAGAACTTTCAAAACACTTGTAGGTACATTACTACTTACGACAACATGGAAAAATTTTACAGACATTAGTTAATACGATGCGGTAATCATACTGTTCAAACTCAAACGAATATCGCTACCACTAAGATATTTGATTCGCAAAGAATCGAAAAGATACCTTCTACCTGGACGGTACGTAACATATTTATACTAATACCCTGCGGAATTACCGCTCGGTATTTTTCACCCACAGCGGTATCGAAACTCTCTTACGGTTTTCTTTTCACAAAGGCGTTTGTAAAAGACCTGCAAAGACAGATCTAAAACGGAGAAGTGCTCCACTCAACTTTAGATCCACAAGTTACAGGAGTCAACTCCTCTGCCATCAATTAATGCATATACTCACTTTCAACCTCAGTGATGCTACCATTGCGCATCTCATTATCATCACCATCAGCACTCGTCTCTATGACTGCACAGCAACCAGTGGACGGGTTCCCGTGCACGCAGAATATGACACGGCGGCCCCGCGCTGGGCTGTCCGTGCCGTATGTCGCCTTCGCATCTTTGAACCTGGAATGAACCATAGATTACTAAATGACATTTAAAAAATTCACTTCGATCGACAAGGAATGCTAAATATTCAGAAGTCACCATCAGGATAACAGTCGTCTACCTGTTAGTAGCCAACTTGAGTATTTAACTTAAATATGATGCGAGAATTGGGCGATATTCAGTGGAAAGGGATTATGTATGGTATGATCTTTTAGATTTGTTTTATAAAGTTAAATCCAAAGCCTGAATTATGAGGTTTTGCATATTAACGTCCCAACGGATAATTTATTTCATTTTATTTGGAAGATCAACGTCATAAGTCATATAATCTTAATAAAATAGCAATATGACACAAATGGCCAATTATAGGTCCTTGCATACAGTAGGTAATACAACCAGTTAGTACATGAATAAGCAAAGAAAATAAAACACTATTATGCCAATGTCGAGTTTAATAATCAAAATCACAATATGACACTTCATGAAAATAAAAAAAAACAATACATCACAATGGAAGTTCCCGTCAAAAAGCCGGATCCTGATTGTTTGATTGATCAATCAATTTAATGATTTTTACATAGTTCTTGTGAACGATGTCTCTGATTTATAAGTGACCTCTTACATTTCAATGATGGCCGGCCTATTTGTAGTCTACAAAGTACTTCATTGTGCATAATTTACTATGATTGAACTATTTGCATTACAGAAGCTTTGTTTGTTAACAATGTTGTTTTCCACAATTGTTTACTGAGTCATTGTGGATCTATATTTATCCGACAGTCGGAAGGGTAGCACGAATGTTAAATAACATTTTATTCAATGAGTTTAATATCAAATTGGTATCAACTACACTTATATTATAAACATTACCCTCCTTCCATATTTCGGGTTAAAAGGTATAGATTAGACGTAGGAGGTCATTTCCAAAACTACACATACGATTTCAAAAACTCGAGTTAACTAAGGGAAAGCAACCTTACTCCTAAGTGACAAAGGCTGTTTTTACTCTGGGAAAACATAGATAAAAGCTTTGAATTATTGTCAAAACCGTTGGCTATTTTTACTTGAAGCACGAGTTATATAAAACTGATTTAAATTCAAGATACTAAGGGTGGGTTTATTCATCAGTTGTCAAGATAAAATCTAAAGTTAAAATGACAACTAATGGTTATATTCCTAAGCCCTCTGACTAACAATATATTTTTTTTATAACTGACTAGTATTTCGTGCTTCGGTTTAACCCGCTTTCCGCAGGGATCTGATGTATCCCGCGATCGAAACATAGGTTTTGCCCATCCGGAATAATGTAAGGTACTTTTTAATTGGTAAAAAGGTTTATGGTTCCGAAGATCAGCTTCCATATACGAACAATCTCTAAACATCCACACTCTTTCTTTATAATACTTAGTTAGTATAAATATCAGCGAGTTACCCATCAGGTTAACAAATAACCAAAAAATATGTTTTTCTAAAAATTACTATGGTTAAGCTAACTATAAAAAAATTACTATTATTAGTTATCTACAAATCATTAATTCAATAAAACCAACCCTAAGACAACAATCACCTCTTCCAAGAGAACTTTTCCTTTACTTCAGTAACCATTTACAAATATCTATAATTACAGTTTAAGCGATCCAGTCTTACTCACGACAACACACATAGTAATGACAAAATTAATTCAGTCAAGCTTTTCATCAGTTTAACTAAACTAAAACTGTAGAACCGTCGTGTCTGTACATTGAAAATATTTGCCAAAATTTATGGCGTCTGATGAAGGGAGCGTAACAGAATACAATAAGACCATTTTTGAAAGCTTTAGCTATCTCTTTGTTTAATAACGGAAATGACTAGATAAATTTTAATGCGGTTTTCACAGGAAACTGCAACGTAAATTAGGCCAACATATAGGTTTTATATCATCAAAATTGGCTCATGAAAAAAGAGATACCTTCATTAAAAGTTGAAACGCGTACAAAGTCGCGAGTACAGCCAAGTAGTTATCAAAATAGATTTATCGTATAAATATATACCATTATACTAATTAGTAATCCAATTAACTTTGTATAAACTAAATCAGTCGATACAACGCTCCTTAAGCTTTAGATTAAACAAAATGAAGACAAGTTAGATATGCTTGTTTAGGCACTTTAGGGAAATATAGCATGTTTATTTTGTCTTAGCAAGGTAAACTTAAATTGTTGATTATTTGACGGGCCAGTTGGCTTGGTGGTCAGAGACCCTGACTGCTAACGCCACTAGTCGTGGGTACGATTAACTAAGACAAACATTGTTATTAATGAAAATGTCTTATTTTTTATTGTGTCGGTATATAGGTAAGTATGTATTTAGTAGAAACTGAAGTACAATATGTAGTATATATTTATCTCATATATCATTTATTTGTGTCAGTGATGATGTGGCATAACTTAGATGATAGCAACTTGAGAGCAGCTGTCGCATAACAGATCTTTAACTTGAGGGTTTAGGGAACCCAGAAATACAGTGCGAAATTATCGTTTCTCTGATTTAAATAATCTAGAATCTTTGCTGTTTACAATAAAGTTGACTTTCTAGTTACTCACCTACCTGACCCCTACCCTGTAGCTGTAGTTGAACATATAAATTTCTTTTATTTACTATAGGCTCGTGTTTTACCACAATTTCACTATGGTAAGTGGCGTGGTCGAAGGTGGTACAGCCTGTCACAGCTTTCGGAACACACCTACAGGTGCTTCGCGATTTAATGGTGGTAGTCAGCCAGATGGATACTACAAAACACTCTTACACCGTGCGCACGACTAGAGAATAAATTGGAATGTTTTAGTGTATGTCGATTGATGTAATACAAAGTCAGCCTGTATAACTAATTTACTTGTTAGTTATTTTGATAAGAAACCTCGTGGCGTACATAAAACAAATACAAATGGTAATTATATTAGATAACAGATGCAATTGCGTCAGTAGCCGACCTATTAACTATAACATACCTTGACTAATCCACTCGAGAAATAGGTAGCAGAATTATAAAGGAACCACGTTCACGTCAATAAAAAAAAAATCGGTGTTGCCATGACTAAATTGTTGTTTTTAAAAAGTGTAATTGCTGAATTTATTGTCTGATCGTTGAAGTAAAATATAATTTTCCGAACCGGTATTAGAGTCTGACTTTTCATGGTGCTTGTAAAGGCCTATTTAAATAAAAATATTTTCATTTCCATTTCAGTAAAGCCATTTAGGCTTCTAACCTCTTTTGCTCCTCCCAGAGTTAGGCCGTAATGAATCTCATTGTATTTAAAAAAAGATCTAAACTAAGCACTAATAACCCGAAGTATCTATCAAGCGACGTTTTGTGTGCGGGAGAGGGAGATGCCTCTATGTCACTTACCTACCTTAAATAAATACAAGCATAAAAGTCCAAAATGCTAATAGTTCGATATTTAAAAATTTAAGAGATAAGTAAGTACTATTATTTTTTTTCAGTCATCAAGGCCGACAATCTGAAAGTAGTGACCGCCGCCTATGGACATTTGCATCACCAGAACATCGCCAATGCGTTGTCAACAGTGACACGTAAAGTGTTTTTTTTTATTCCATAAGGCCCGACAAACAAGCACACGGTCCACTTGATGGTAAGTGGTCACCGTCGCCTATGGACATTTGCAACACCATGCACATCGCCAATGGGTAGTCAATACAGATACGTGATTTTTTTAAGTCTCATGTTCCTGTAATTTCAGCGACCCCCTTACCATTCTAACCGCAAGACAGTAATACAAGTGCACTACTACTTCACGGCAGAAATGGGTATGCTGGTACTACTTCCCCGAATGAGCTCTACTACTTCCAAACCGTAAACAAAACAAAAATTACCATAGATGTGTATCAAATAAAGATACGCATTAAAAGCCAAATATTAATTCAAAAACATGATTATTAAAAAGAAGCCTATAATAAAAACGGATTGCTAATCTATATAATAGCTAATCAGTATTGATAGCTATCAATATCACAGAATATCAAAATGAATAATAATACCTACAGTTATTAACTCCGTGTTAACATGCAAATGTTATCAGAAACGTTTAGATAATAACATTTATAACACATATTGAACAATTAAATCCGCTTATCATTATCATAAATATCCATATATACGACATTAATATCTGTTCGGTTATATTTGAAATAGCTTAGAAAGATGGAAATCTTACTAATATTACAAATGCAAATGTATGAATAGATGTTTGTTCCTCTTTCATTCAAATACTACTGAACGGATTTGGACGAAACTTGGCACATAGATAGTTTATAAACTAGATCAACACATAGGTTACTATTTATTATGGGGAAAGGTAACATCCTTCGGGAACGCGGGGGACAGCTAGTAGACTATAACCTGGATTGTTATAAGACACTTTTTACAACATTTCTGGGGATAAAAAGTACAAAAGTAAATTTTATGATGTTTACAGGCTCCGTGGCTTCCGCAGATAGTAAGAACCGGGGATCCGTATCCCTAGAAATAGTATCATTAAAAAATGTTCCATAACAAAACTTATTTTTATGCTGTCGCAGATTTTATGGCAAATCTACTTTAATGTGTATTTTTTTAATGTGAAAATAAAACGACATGCTCCTTATTCAATACATAGTTTACGTATAATTTTCCCCCCAAAAGTGACATGAATAAAAAGAAACAATAAAAATGTTATGTGCCAGGATTAAATTTTACCGCTATCTCATGGGAGTGAATAAAACCTTTTTGGAGTTTTAAATAGCGCCAACAATTTGAATTCAATAAAATTAGCATTGTAAACTATAATTTGCTATATAACGTGTTACAAAATACCCCGTAGAAATTTAATTAATTATCAAAGTCAACAACCCTAGTAAGCATGTCAGGGAACCAGATTATTTAACAGAAAGTAATAATTGTCTATTTTAATAATTTTTCTATTTTTCATTCATAAAAATCAGTTTTTTTATTTTTTTGGGGTATGTTATACAGCGTTAATACGGTTCTTAAATATTGTGAATGGACTCGTTATTAGCCCCTTTTAACCTCCTTTCGGCTTTACTGGTAGTTTTGTAACATTCTGTATAGGACACGCTCCGGAACCCTGCACACTGTGTGATGTTACACACACTTGGCCGATAATGACTTTTTGCTCTAATTTTAATGGTGAATATAATGATGGAGTGTAGTTATTTTGATCAAGTTATTAAATAACGCATAACCACTTCATACGCCGTAACATTATTTTTATCGATACATTATCGTTATCCAACTATCGCTTATAGATAAGTATCATTAAATACATATAACACGGTAATACCGGGTTCTTTGACCCAATTTCGACCTTGTTTCAATGGAGATAAACGTTTCTATCACGTGACAGGTCTGATCATGAAGTTCCTTATTAAAGGCAACTAAGTTCGATGGGACAATGGCTGTACTGCATGAGGGCACTACAATAATAGTATTTAGATAAGAATCGCCATTATTGATTTTTAATGTCTTTAATTCTATCGAAATACAATCCTCTGAACGGGGATCACCGAAATGTTGCTCGAATGCTTTTTTAAATCGACCCAAGTATCTAAATCTTGTCGCTCGCTAATAAGAGCGGCTGCTCTACCTGTTAATCTTGAAGTAATAACGTCAAATACGTAAAGATCTTGTTGTGAATTACCTTCTATTCTACAGCATTGAATTACATACTCGCACTTCCTAATGATTATTTTTCATCACCGTCAAATTTAGGGATAACGTTAGCGAAGTCGCGGGGTATCTGCACTATTTTATCCATTATTAAACGTACAACGTGTATATAACTAATGTAACTCAGGTAATCTATTTACCTTTATATCTATCTATTTAAGTATTTATTTTAATGTAATTAATATTCTTACACACGTAATTAAAACTATTTAAAAGAAACCACAAAACACAATTCAATGTTTGGAAAGAGCGTTCGAAATTTCTAGATACATATAACTAAAATAGTGAATAGGACTGGACTTTGACTGGAAATAGCTATTTGGGTCTACTCACAGACTGCCCATGCCCCTCGTTGAGCCTTAGATGTTCTCCTCCGGATCACGATGATAGCACCTCAGTTAATTTTGTGAATATCACTCACAATTAATGTCCTTGACGATATTTAGTTTGGTTCGTGGATTTCCAGAAAACGTGTGAAAACGTACGCCGCGGGTTTACTGATTCGAGTTATTCGCGACGCGGAAATCCTACCGGCTGCGCCAGTCAAGACGGAGGAGCTTTTAAAAAACAAATGTTTTAATTTTAAGACGTTTATTCCTTAAAAGATTGTATCTAAGACTAAATTAATAGTAACTTAAATCTATGGCCTGAATTCGATGTGGTCCGAGTTACTAGAATATAGAGTGCTGACGCGAGTTCTGCGTGGATCGACAGACGTAACTACCTACACATTGTATATGCTTGAAAACGAAAACTATTTTCGGGGATTCCCACAATGTATACGTTTAGGTACTCGCTTAGAATAGAGTAGGGGGATTACCGCGCGCTATTCACTGGTCAAAATCTTCTCTGTCAGTGTCTCGTTTCGTGTGGATACTCTGACGAGTAGACGTATTATAAGCATAGCAAAGCAAGTTAAGATTTGTGTTTGCGTTGTTTCAATTAGCCCAAGTTCAATTAAGATGTCATTTCAAATAGACAAATCCAAATTATACCAAAAATTTATCGAAAGTTGTAAAAATTCTCATACAAATACGAAAGTACAAAATGTACAGAAGTTAGTTAACGAAGTGTGGCGTAATAATAAATTACAAGGAAAGTCCGACTAGGAACTTGGTATTCTTGTATCTAAGAGAATTGAAGAAGAATAACAAGCAGCGACAAAGAATAAATCCAATCCAATAAAAAAAAACAATACATTAATTGAAAAATGTTTACGTAAGCATGGGGGGAGGGGGTAAGAGCTTTGCTTACTTTTACTGACAAGGGGGTGTGGGAGTAAATCATTGTAATAAACCTGCTTACGTAATACTTAAATGGCCCCTAACCGCCAAACAGACCTATTAAATCTCGACAACTCTAGTCTAGTCGAAGGTAAAATGTTCAGCGTCCGAATACAAAGTCTTATATTATGATGCGTGTAATTGTTTGATGACGTTATTTGCGGACAGACTACTCACTTAATTACTTGTTTTAATGGCATCAGATGTGTTTACATAAAACACTAGCATTCCCAGGCGGCTTCATGCGCGTTCCCGAGGGATAAAAAATAGCTTTACTCACCCCTTATAACTTTAGCTATCTGCCAGTGAAATACCCGAATTACGTTCAAGAATGTCATTTAAAATAAGTCCTCATTGCGATTGAATAAGGTGCATATTTTGATTCTATTGGTAATTGTATGATGACGTAGATAGATCTTATGATGAAAAAAATAGGGTTAATTTTTCTATGACGTTATATCTAAAATACATTAGGCACACGATTTTGAACTATCAAGGCAGGTAATAAATATTGATATTGGTAAATTAACCGCTAGGTACACCAAATTCAAATTAAGTAGCTGGATTGAGTGCGAACAGTTGTTTTAACACGTATGTGTTTACAAAATCCGTGAGTACGGCGCAGTTAGACGAATTAAGAAAAAAATATTACCAGCCATTGTCAAAATATCATTATCAGCGTTAGCAGAATATTAATAAATTTTTAGGAAATGAGGTTCTAGTGTCTCAGCGAAAAAGAAGATATATTTTCTTTCTTTTTTATGCATTAGGGTACCGCAGTAGACAGTGAGCGTAAGGACAAGCAGTTAGACGGTCGTCACAATCAAGGACATTCGCAATACCTGAAGTGGTATTGTGTGTGACCGAAAATAAAAATCTGGCCACCGATGTAACAAAGTAACCAGTAGTAAGTATGTACTTGGACGTGTTGATAGTAAATAGCATAAGCACCACTTAAAATTTATCACTTTTATCAGAAATAGCATGGCGCCGCGCTGTCCTTAACAATAATTATAGTCACATATAAACAGATTCTACTGATACGAGCATGGACTGACTTCATATTTGAATACAATTCGGGAAATGGGATATGGACTAAGACAATATAATGAAACTCTAAACCAAGAAGACTAGGATAAGCAGTCTATTTTTAAGCAAAGTATAGTTAGAATAGAAATTACATTCCAATACAATCAAGAAAATGGAATATGTGCTAAGTCAATATTCAGATGAAACTCTAAACAAACAAGACTGGTACGGTGTATTCTATACGGATGTATATGTATGTACGGACTGTGGATACTGGAACAGGACTGGGGACTAGCGTAAGCAGTCTATTTTTAAGCAAAGTATATAGCTTAGAAGAGTAATAACAAAGATCTGAGTAAGGTCAAGCATAAGATATAGGTAGATAGCCATCATAATATTAAAGTAAGGTTGGGTGTAATTCCGAGAGCATAATTTCATAATCGTTTAACACACTCGACCTATAATTATTGAAATAACACGTGTTCATAAACACGTGTCACGTAACTATAAACACATGTAATTCAAGACGCGGTTTTAGTAAATATGTAGTTTTGGAATACATAACTTAGGTACGTTATTTACTCTTTAAGAACCTGAGGATACAAAGAAACCTTCCCACGTGGAGTATTTTATACACGGCAATGCAAGGTAAGTATATAATCAAAATAATAAACTGCGTAAAAACTTAGAACACGTTATTTGCTAAATGATTAGATAGTATTCCATATTGTGGTTATTGTTGTTCTAAAAAGTTTTTGATGATATTCTGTCATGGCGTTTAAATTAGTTTAAAACCATAGCTTATGTAGAAATAAGGGTCATATTCAAACACGCTATGGTCTCGTAAGTACGGTGAAGGAAAATTGTCGAGCTAAACATATCTAACAATAAAATATGTACAGATTAATTAACAACTCTTATTAAAAGCTAATTACTTACTGTATTAAAGGTTTCGTTGCGTCAGTCATTTTGGAATGCACAAATCACTATAACATCTTTATTTTCACACAAAACAAATGTTAAACTATGTAAGAAATAGCAGTAGCACTTCTCAAATGGCGGTACGCATTTATTTAAATGGTTAGAAATATCATGTATGCGTTATCAACCGACAGAACATCGACTATCGTGAATCGGGCACTCCTTCGGGTGATATGCATTGGTAGCTGTTTCATACAATATTTTCGCTGACACGATTTGATCAAGATATTTATGCTGAGCGTGCTAAATGTTAAAGAAGTAATTAAGCGTAAGTAATTAATTATTACAGCACAAAAACTACGAGATACCTACTAAAATACTGAAAAGTTTCGTTACTATGTACTTAATATTGTCTTTCATAAAGATAAGAGAAAATTACAAAAGGAATAATCTTTTTTTGATCATGGTATAACATAACTGTACCTACTCTAAAATTCGCACATTAGCACTGGCTTGCACAACTATCACCTAAACGTATTCAAACCGAATGTGTTACAATTTACGTTTCAGAAGGAAGCCGCAATTGTCATTATGAGATGTACTTAAGACAAGAATAAAATTAAAAAAACACAATAAACGATTAAAACCTTATTTCTTATGAAAACGCCCGGTAATAAGTGTCAACTTAACACAACATTATAAAATGTAGGTAGTCAAGTCATCGCAGTAAAGATAATGCGAGGCGAACACACAACCGCACGATAAATTTTATTGAATTAATTAGAAATGGTTAGTAAGTATGTTTATGGTTACTTTATAGTTTTAAAAGACCGGTATTTTATTGGAATACGCAATCACAGTAATTATGGTATTAATTAATGTGCGATAATTGTATGACACAATAACAGAACAGAAGTTGGTGAAGCTAATCGTAAAATACCCAGATGTTTGGTAATATTGTGTTGAATTTTGCCAAAATGGAATACTGTAGCTTACGTAAAAATATCGTAGGTTTCTATTGATGATTAAGTTGAATCTAGGTTGTTAGTGCCACAGATGGCCAGATGTGCACGCGAGTTGCAAAATCGAAGTGAAGATGCAGATTTTGTGCAGTTGACATAAGTGCATCGAAACAACCAACTGCGCAGTCGAGGTTCTGAAGACGTTACGAACGTGCAGCTACCCTGCAGTCAGTGGGCAGTTTCGATGCAGTTACCTTAACTGATCTTAGCTGCGAATTTGTTGCTGGGTTTCAGTTCTAACGCAGACTGTCTGTTAAGATACTTAGGTAGGATATTTCGCGGACATATGTCAAGTGAACTTTTAAAGGAGTTTCTATTATAACTAATTGACACAGGCGTGACCTTGTGGAAATCCATTGTAAGATTATACAAAAACAACTCTCTCTATATTTATCTCTCTAATATCTAGTAACTAATTCCGCTGGATCTCCTCCGTCAAGTCCCAAAACAAGGCAACTCGACAGGAAATCATCTATCTGGAACTTTATATTGAAAAAATATTTTAAAAAAAATGTCCAAGTTAGTACGTTTTTATAGGTACCGTAAAAAAGTTGAAGCTGAACCAAAAAGAAAGCATTATTACAACCTTTAATGACTTAATGGGAATGATTAAATGTCTGCATTAGATGAGCTATATCACAATGCAATAAGGTATATTATTCTGAGACATCTGAATCTTTCAAAACGGGCCTATTATTTGAGGCTCAAATTAAAATGCTCCCACAAAGGTATTTCAGAACTGCTTATAGTGAGGTCATTTGACACCTTTACCCTTCAGTGTTCCTATAAAAATATTATTTTAAAGAGACCATTGCCTTCAGACATTCCACGCATTTGAAGGCAAACAGCGCCGCAACAGGAACCTATATCTACAGTAAATATTTGATAATGCTTATCAGCTGGGATGTGGTACCGATTAAATATACGGCTCACGATTATTTTGATTCAAGAAACCTTCAACGCTCTTGCTATATGAAATTCTAATAAAATTATGCTTATTTTGACGTCTATGGACATTTGCAACACCAGGGCATCGCCAATGCGTTGTCGACCCTGAGACGTGAAGTTGTTAAGTCTCATATGTGCCTGTAATTTCACCGGTCCCCTTACCTTTCTAACCGAAACACAGTAATACAAGTGTACTACTGCTTCACGGCAGAAATGGATAAGGTAGTACTTCCCCGGACGAACTCTGCACTAAGAGCTCTACAACTCAGAAAATATCCTGTCTTTCCAGAAAGACGTGGCACATATAGAGTCTACTAGCAGTCCCCCGCGGTTTTACCCGCGTTCCCGAAGGATGTTGCCTTTCCCCGGGACAAATAGTAATCTATGTGTTAATCCAGGTTAAAAACTATCTATGTGCCAAGTTTCATACAAATCCGTTTGGCAGCTTTTGCGTGAAAGAGTAACAAACATCTATTCTGACAAACTTTCGCATCTACAATATTAGTAGGAAGTAGACATGTGTAACTCAGCTCTGAACCGGTTTAACAGATAAGATACCTACTTGAACTGTCGAGCTGCGGCTCAAGAGCACTAAACAGTTCACGGTTCACTTTTTGTTTTACAGTCTGTATAAAATCTGTGATCTATTCTGTCATATTGTGTCGTAGTCGAACTGCGGCGCGGTAGCGGCGTAGATACTCTGTGATCGGTCTGCAATACTTGAGCTGATCTGTGAACCGGTTCGCAGATCGAACTGAATCGCAGCTCATGCATTTTGGTTGAATTACCCATCTCAAGTAGGAAGTAGGATACCGGTAAGGACCTGGAATTACATATGAACCGGGAATATTTTATATCCCTAGGAAACGTGGTGGACTGTCATTTATGACAAGAAACATTTAAAAACCGGTTTAAAAGTCCCATCGCGCTAATGACAAGCAGTTTAATTAATTGTCATTTTATCAATCAACACTTGTTGGACGAGGACGTATCTTCAATTGAAAGTTGAAGCATCACCAATCAATCAATCAATGACTATAATCTACCACTAATTACTATAATTATTTTGTTCTAAAAACAATATAGTACCTAAATACACATAAGTAATATATGAGACTATAAATAGTTTTCGAGCTGCGGTTTAACCCGCGTTCCTGAAGGATTTTTTTTTTAAATCTATTGCATCCCGGAATTCAAACATAGGCTATGTAAATCCGCAATAGTGAACTTTTCAAATAGTGAGAGATTTTTTAAATAGGCGCCGCGGTTTCTGATATTGTTCCCCGCTCATAAAAGTAGCACCCGCTCTTTATAATATTGGTATAGATAGAGTCAATCGAACATAATAACAGTGCATTTGAAAAATTACATCAGCAAAAAACGTGGTAAAACTTTAACCGAGATATTTGTGACGGGAAGTGGTCATATCGCATAAGTGGTCAATAAAAAACATAAAAACGTGTACCTAAACTTTGTTGGGACAACCGATGGTAAAAGTTTTTTTGAATTTTCAAACGAATTAAAACTTTGAAGGACCTTTTTGAACCTTCTCCAAAGTTTTTCTTTTTTTTTCTCGATCGTCAAAGTATAAGTTCACAAAAGAAAAAAAAAGACTGATCGGTCCAGCCGTTCGCGAGTGATGCGAATACCATCAAATAGCATTTCATTTTAATTTATACCGATAATTGTAAAAAATTGTCCGTAGGTTGTTACAAATTAGATACTCAAATCCAAACGATTTAAATAAAATTTGGCACACAGCTTTTGGATTAACATATCTATAGTATAGGTACTTTTTATCTAGAGGAAACATGATGGCCCGAAAATACGGGCAGTACCATGGGGCGGAGTTAGTTATTAATATACTAGCCGTCTCATGGTTTCGTCCGCGTTGCCTATTTCCATACGGGATTATGTATCTATCAAATAATGACAAAAATGTTCAAATGTTTTCCAAATTAACATAGCAAGTAAGCTCTCTTTCTTTATAATTATACTAGTTGTCCCGCGCGGTTGCACCCGCGTTTAGTTTGAATTTGATCAGACCAAGAAAACACATTTTTTCATACAAATTTTGCACCCCCGTTTTACTCCCATTAGGAGGTGTAATTTCAAAAATCCTTTCTTAGAGCTCCCCTATGTTATAAATGGAATTCCTGTGCAAAATTTCAAGTTTCTAACCCGTTTAGGCTCTGCGTTGATATGTCAGTTAGTCATTCAGCTTCATGTTGTTCTTGTTACAGAACTACTCGTAAAGCCGAAAGGATGTTAAATGGGGCCCTATAACGAAACCATTCACAATATTTAAGAACCGCAGTAACGCTGTATATCATAACTCAAAATAAATTAAAAACTGATTTTTATGAATGAGTTTAGAAAAACTATTAAAGTAAACAATTATTAGGTAAAATAGGTACGTAGACCTTTCTGTTAAATAATCTGGTTCCCGAACATGACAGTTTACTAGGGTTGTTAGCTTTGATAAATTTATTATATTTTTACGGGGTATTTTGTAACACGTTGTATAGATAGATATAAGATAATAGATTGTTAGATTCAGTATCGTAGTGATCATATTTCTTTGAACACTGCTTGTTATGATTGATCCATGCCTGGAAGTCGTCCAACATTACACACCACAAATGCCAAATATGTATGTAGAGCGTTCTTCTTAATTTGATAAACAAACATGCGGTGGACGCAAGAGATGTGACGTCATTGTCAAAATACATACATTTTAGTAAGTTACGTTATAAATGCGAAAGTCTGTATGAATCTTGTTAAGTGGGACTTGCTGTTATGTCTCAATGGGGTTGGGTGAAACTTGAGGTCATATCATAGATAATAGATCATCTGGATTAATATATTAAAAACTTTTCAACCCATGGCAACTCTGGGTATCTGCACCGCAATAATAATTTAAAAAAAATATAGCTAATAAGTTAGATTGTCCCTATATCCGGCACTGCTGTGATAGGCATACTACTTGCAGTGCCGGATAGAGCGGCTATATTATGTAATAGGTTGGGGAAAAAGTTCCTTCGCATTTTTTAAGAAAATTCAAAACATTTTTATTATAGTTTATTATGTTAATCTAGTGAAAAACCACACCCCTTCTGTTGATTAATTCCGGCCGCTTTCTCTCAACTTCTTGCTTTAATCTCATCAGTTGTTCGCAGTAGAGTTCAGAATCGATGGTCCTGCCTGGTGGTAACAGCTCATAATGAATAATGCCCTTCCAATCCCACCACGCACACAGCATCACCTTGTTGCGAGTTAACCCGGGTTTCGCCACAGTCTGTGAAGCCTGACCGGCCTTTGACCACGACCTTTTACGCACGTTCTTGTCGTACGTGATCCACTTTTCATCACCAGTTATCAGCTTCTTCAAAAATGGTTCGGTTTCATGACGTCGTAATAAAGAATCACAAATGAGTACACGGTTCATTAGGTTTCTTTCAGTGAGCTCGTGAGGTACCCAAATATCTAGCTTTTTTGTGTACCCAGTTTTTTTCAAATGCGCCAAAACTGTTTTGTGGTCAATTCCCAGTTCTTCAGGTACGTCGTAACTACTGATATGCCGATCTTTCGGCACTTTTTCAAAAATTGCATCCATTTTATCCGTAATGGGGCGACCTGAGCGACGTGCATCTTTGACATCAAAATTTCCGGATTGAAAACGCTTAAACCAAATTTGTGCTACTCTCACAGACACTGCACTAGGTCCAGAAACATCGCAATTTTTTTTCGTGGCTTGCGTTGCATTTTTACCTTTTTGGTAGTAAAATTTGAAAATTAATCGAATTTCTTCATTAGATTCACTCATCTTGGCGGTACGAAAAACAAATGCAAATCACACATTTTCCTAATTTGAATTTGGAATTATGTTCTTTAAAATTTAAACTTTCAATGATACCAAAACCAGCCAGATACAAATAGTATAGCCAAAGAGATTTTATTACAAGTTCATACATACTATAATGCGAAAAGACTTTTTCTCCAACCTAATATATTTGTGTGTGTGTTTTTATGTGTCTGTAATCTATGGGTCATGTTACTTGCAATAAATGAATTTGAATAATTCGGTGCCAGTAAAGAATGTAGTTGTTTGTTACGTTTATACTACCTTAACTTGACGGAGGGGTAGCTCGAAATACAGAGATTCAAAAAATATATAAAAAGTGAGACCCTATGTTCAAAAAATTGTATCTACAGTGTGTCGAATTTTTAAAAAATCTATTTCAGGCCCTTATGTGTTTTGACGTCACAATATCACATTTATAAAATATTAGACCGCGTACAATATGCATGTATTATACATATACACCTTCCTCTTAAATCATTCTGTCTATTGGTGGAAACCTCATCAAAATCCGTTGCGTAGTTTAAAAGATTTAAACGTACAAACGGCGGAAGCTACTTTGTTTTATACTATGTCAGGATGTGCTTGGGATTAACTATTACAGAAGTATCGCGAACCCCCGACCTGAGGGTTGGAAGTAAGGATATCTAACTAACCACCATATTAAATAAATAACCTGGGACATTCTTAACACTAATCATACCAACACTTACTAGGTACCAATTTCTACCAAAGCGGGTCAAATGTGACTTTATATTTCCTGGTTGTTTATATGAAATATGGTTGTGGAAATAAATAGTATAACTGTATATTAATTAGTAAGAAAGAGTCATGAAGTCAAATGAGCAAAAGCAATAAGATGATACGTGGATTTTCTATGCATAGTTCAAAATGGGTCATTTGACCCGGTTATGGTATGTTTAGTGTTAACACGCGGCCATCTGATCACAAACTAAGCAGAACTTGTACTATGGAAACCACATAACTGATATACTACATATAGTACTTTTTTTTTCTAAATACATACTTATGTAGATACTTCCAACCAGACACTGAACAAACAGACATGATCATGCACACAAATGTTTGTCCTGGGCGGGAATCAAACCCGCGACATTTGGCAGTCAGTCGCTAACTACCAAGCCAACTGGCCTGTCAAATATTAAACAGTAAAAGAAAATAAGTATTCATAGCATAGTTTTTCCTAATCCTAATTGAATTTAAGTTTGGTCTCACCGATTATTTTTTGTTTCAATCAATTGACAATATTAAATAACATCAAAAAACATACATCTAAGTAGTTATCAATATATTTTGTCATAATCATGTCAGTGGTGGCCTTATTTTAATTCCACCCAGTGTCATATAGATAGGACAGTGTGTTATCTTTTGTTTGTACTAATTAATTTATTGTTAACATGATAGTAATTACTAATTATGATAAAGTATACATAGAAACTGTATACAGGATGTTTATTTAATAAAAAGACAATGTACTCTAAATATACTCTTTTCTTAGAGTAATACTTTCACATGATAAAGGATAATAAATTGAAATTGTGATTTTTTTATTTACTTATTAATATAATAGCTGTAGAAAGATTGCAAAATTCACATTTATTGTTAGTCTACCAAATGTCGCCATAGTAATAATAAATTTATAAATAATAAATATCCTGGGACATTCTGATCTCATCTGATCCCAAACTAAGCAGAGCTTGTACTATGGAAAACGGACAACTGATATACTACATATACCTACTATTTTTTTTAAAATTACATACTTATACAGATATTTACACACGCCTTTTAGACGGGTTTGAAACCGCCATAATAAGATAAATAAGTATAGGTTAAATGATGTAACTCTTCCATTGAAGACACAGTCCTTAAGTTAATTATAACCATCACAATTTATTACATATTTACTCGATTTTCATTATCTGCGTATGTTACAAAATGTATTCATAATATCAATGACATTGATAAGGACATTAATAATTCATAATGTATCAATAAACGCTGTAAATAAAGAAATCAATGTCGTTTTTATTCCACATGTAAGAAATTGCGTGTTATTGTAAATAAGAACACGTATACGAACTGTTTGCCGTCGACAATTCGTCGCAGATTCATAAAAGTCCTCGATATTTAAATAGCTGCTTGGCAAAAGGGTCCTTTTAATACATAAACGGAAGTATGCTGTTATGTTTTTCCTTATACTACGTTATAGAAAGCCGTAAGCGACAACAGATACGTATACCTATCTAACGTTTTCATATATGTATTGCTAAAGCCGAATACCTAGCCGACATTAAAACCTATCTGAATCGCTGTGTTTAAAATGAACAATTTTACTTAAACCAAAGAAACTACGATTCACGTACCGCACTGTTCACGTAACATGATTTATATGATGGCCATTAGATCAAAGCGTGACGAAAGGCAAAGTGCACTTTAGATCTTTCGTAAAAAGTCTTATAATCCACTGTCCATTCATAGTAATCGCAATATGCGTCTGTGTTATACAATAGATATAACACATGAGAAAATAATAATATACAATATAACTGAGATATTCACAATATTAGTCAACATCTGTTTGATACCCCAAACCATATCAAAAGTATTTAAATGTATTATCTCAGAATAAACAGAATGGTCTAAGTTTTTAATTAACAAAATGACAAATGAGAAAAACATAGTTATCACCAGCTTTTGTTAAACAATTGATATTCAATGCAAACATAACTAGGTAAATGAATATTAAACAACAGCATATCAGTGTTCATTAGATCCCATTAGCAGTACTAGGTCATTAATACTTTATGGACCTACTAAAATTTATCAAACTGCATAGGTATCAATAACAGATTTTTTTAAAGGAATAAATATTTTTTATGATTATATTATACTCGCTGTCCCCTGCGGTTTCACCCGTGTTCTCGAGAGATGTAACATTTTCCCAGCACAAAAAGGATTCTAAGTATTATTCCAGGGAAGTTTTATTATATGTGCTAAGTTTCACCCAAATCAATTTGGTAGCTGTTGGGTGAAAGACGGATGGTTGTTTGTTACAAACAACCATACATATAATCTTCCACATTTATAATATTAGTAGGATTAAATAAGACAACTAGAATTTTTTATACTTAACATTGTTTTATAAGTACTCTATAAAGTGTAAAAATTTTACTATGAAGTTATGATTTTGAACAGCCTGTATTATGAAAAGGAGTGGAAACTCTTGAAATGCAAGATTATTTGGAGGATAACCCTGGGCAATTAATTGCTCACTTTACAAGATATTTATATTACAACCTATATATTTTTTAATTGTTAAATTATTATTCATAGTATTGTTATTTAAAAAAAGTTTTGTAAAGACAATTTGATGATACTTGTAAAGCAAAAATAAATAATGAATATTTCTAATCAATTTAATTATATTTCTTTAAAAAAGTAGTGCATTTTTCTTTTATAACCTTGCAAATTGCTATAACTGTAGCACTGACTTATACCTGTGCATATTTACCTATTCATTGAAAAGAAGACGTTGAAAGTTTCTATTTGTTTTAAATTTAGGCTGTACTTGTCATCTACAATCAGATTGTGGCCAACTCTACTGGTTGTGTGCTTCAGTAATTTTAAATTTGACCTTCATAAGTGCCCTCCGATGGCCTAAACTGAATAAATGGTTTTGAATTTTGAAAAACAAATCTACCTCTTATTAAAAAAAAGTACCATCACTAGTTTTTATTCATCCAGTAAATTTTCATAAAAATTTGTTTAGCTAATTATGTGTAAAACAATGGTTAACAATAGACACCCAATTAAGCACTAATTATATTTATTACATTGTAATCATTCATCTTAATTGAGTGTTTTAGTTTAATGGCATTCAATAATGATATAGGTAATTGTTTATGGTTTTACAAAGAATAGTGAATATATCATAGACACAAATCTATATTTGTTATCAATTCATAGACACTTCAAAATCAAACTCTAATCACTACACAACAAGGGTTATTGTACTTGTAACAATTAAATAAACTCTTAGATAAGGGCTTAGATAATAAATTGAAGATATTATAATAATATCAATAAAAAACTTTACCACTTTTACTGGTATTTTAGTTTTTAAGCCATGATCTAGCCAAATATGGTATGCTCTTGATAATGCTGAATAGAATTTTATCTATCAAGGCTGTATTCATTACTTATTTATTAAATTTATGTACTGGCTTAATAAGATGGTAGATAAGCAGGAATGTTACGGAGGCCTATTTCTTCAATTACTTATGTTCATAATAAAAATATAAATTATTTATTTTTCATTAAAAAAAATGGTCTACAATTCTTCTGTTTCTTTAAATCAAGTTTCAATCAAACAAAAAAGTTATGATTTACTTGTTTTAATATTGGATTGGACATCAATTTGAAAGACAAGTGAAATAAAGTAACCAAGAACTTTGCCTTGAGTAGAAACATTTTTAAAAGATTATAGATATGTCTTTGAATGTAAAATTAAGCCCAAAAGACATTTTTTTATTTTTTTTTATTAAGTATTTTTTTAATGGTAGCGTTTGAGTAGTCCCTTCTGATAAAATACCCTAAGTAAAAAATTCTATTGTAAATTTGTTTACTGCAGCCATATTCAACTGATAGTACAGTTGACTTTTGATAAGCCAAGCACTTACAAACTATCTTATAATCACAAATCTTATTGTTTATTTTGGATAAATCTTAAAAAATCTATTGTTTACAAATCACATATCAATGATAATAGGTAATCCCTTTTAAATTATTGACCATAGGCTATAAGTGATGATATATCTAGGTAATTAAATTCAATTTCTTTGAAAATATGTATATTAAATACGTGTATAATCATGAATACGTCAAAAAAATAGTCTCTCAAAAGGTCATCAAGGTGAGACTATAAAAGACCCAAATACATTCCAAATTCAAAACGGTATTACTTGGTACATACCCGTTAAGTGTAGGCTGAGCTCCATCCATTATTTTGCTGCCAATCAAACAACCAGGCGTTTCCAACTTGTCTGTGATGTGATGTGCTTCAACATCCTCCAAAATTGCCGCACGATCAGCGTTCGTTTTGTTCAACTTATCACTAGACAAACTTTTCGATCTGTATCTACCATTCAACGGAGCTAGACCTTTATCCGTAAACGCACTCAAACTATTCAATTTCGTATCATTGGAATATTTTTCGCTAATTATATTAGATGACATCTCGAACCAAACAAATACCACGCGTACGTCAGTTAGTTGTCAATCTCAGCTGCGACGGACGGGCGGGATACAACTGACGTTCCGAGGCGTAAGCTGAGCGTTTTGCCATCAACCGTTTTGCCGGACAAAACAATAGCATACGACCCAGTTCGCGAGGACGTTGCTCCCAATTGTATTGCACTTCGTAACTGGGATATTGAATTTATCCGAGTTATACGTGCGACAAGAAAAAAAGATTTGTTTCAATGTCATTGTAGGTATCGGAACGTAAAGAACACAAACGAGGGTGAAGGTGAGATTAATATTGTGTAATCAGCCTCCTGAAGCTCATCACTTGAAAACATTATTTAGAGTAAATAGCGCTTAGAAAATAAACGAGGAAGTAAATTTTTTAATTGATAAAGAAATAGGGACGAGATTAGATTCTTAAATAAAAAATTATGGCAACCAACTTACTTACATCCGAATTCCTTCCTTGCGATTTGCACAAAACGGAACGTTGGTTTTTGCGGCACAGGGTTCAATTTCAATAAATATTAAGTTGAATGAAATGAGTTAAACAAATTTCATTTACTTTTAAAATGGTCTTATGTTGTTTAAAATGTCTTTTGATTAAGAAAATAATTATTTTGATAACCGAAACGTGAAATAACTTTTTATAGCACTTAATAATTTTATTAAATAAGAATGCAATAGTAGATTCAACTTAAATAAACTCGCCCAAATCATTTATCGTAATGTTTATTATTGAATTGATAACATCGACCTGTCTGCCGTGGGAATTGAAATGCTACGACACACTATGATTCCGAGGCTGGACACTTGACCTCAAATAATAGATAGGCAGATACGTGATTCGCTTAGAAAATATTTTGAATATTTTACAAGAGACATATATTATTGATTACTATATGTACTGAAAAAAATCCTAAAAAAAATTTACTCACAAGCCACCGTTTACGCCTAACCAAGAATTTTCTGGAAATTAGTTCAACAATTTGGGCACTAAAGAATAATTGTAAAAAAAAAAAAGGTTTACATATACGTACATGTTATATAATGCCACTGCTCCACTGTATTGGGCAAGTAACAATGACCATAAAAATCGAGACTGAAAAATATAATGACAGGAGATTAGTATGGATGGGTGAGGCTTTACCCGTGCGTGTAAAAATAAAAAAACTGAATCTTACACCAGTCGTATGAAGGAATAACTATATATTTACCAACAACAAATATAAGTTGGTCTTCATAAGCAGTTAGCTATTTCATTATAAATTAGCTACAGCAATGGAAACGCTGATTGTTTGTCTTACTTAAAATTCAAACGATCGTCACAGATTATATTAAGTAAAATAATAATAACATCCTTCTATACAAGTACTGTAAATAAGTACATTATATTGTTTTGAAAATCTAACGTAAAAAGGATTTCTATTTGAGGCTAGGGTGGATAAAAAAAGGTTATAAAACACTACAAACTTTTTGTTTAAAACTCCTTTTTTATTTTATTATTATATCATTAAAAGCAAAGCAGGGAGACAAATGAGTACACTGTGTTTATTTACAGTTATTCTTATAAATACATTTTTCACGCAAAATTAAATGCTACGAAAGCATGGTAATTTTAATAACCCTTATAAATGGAATAACCGATATATTCTTGATGATGATATTAATATATTCCGATTTAATCCAAGCAATCATATATACATCTACAATATTATAGAGAGCTAAAGTATGTAAGTTTGTATGTAATGTAATCTCCGAAACTACTCAACCGATTTCAAAAATTCTTTCACTGATAGAAAGCTATATTATTCCCCAGTGAGTTTGGAAGATTATTTCCCGGAAAAACATTAATTAAACTGGGAATATAGGTAAAACCGCGGTACGGAAGCTAGTACTTAAAGACCTATTATTTTTAAAAGCAATGATATAATCAACATTTAATGCGCATAATTAAAGTCGCGTAACCTTTAGAACTAATTTAAGTACAAGACCACCATTTGCTATATTGGTTATCTTTTTGCATATATATTTGTTCTACTTAGACTATCAACACTTGAAACTAGGTGTTACGAGGTAAACATTTTGTAAATTAATTGTGTAATAACAGTATGAATGTATTGTTGAGTACTGTGCCAAGTTCTAACCTTCGTGTTTCGCTATCAGTTGACCGAATACCACATACTGGGGCTTGGGAACTGTGGGAAATGTAAACAATTGCAATTTTATGCGAACTCTGGGGTAACGACACTTTGTAACCTACATTTGATATGGCATCCACATAAATCAAATCTAAACTATAATCCCTTCTGATATAATAAATGTGAATGTAAGTTTGTTTGCTACGCTTTCACGCGAAAACTACTTAACCAATAATCATGAAACTTTGTACACATATTTTTAAAGTTATCGGATGTAACATAGAACTTTTGTGTCGGGAAAATGTTACATCCCTTGGGAACGCGGGTGAAACCGCCGGGTGTCCCCCTAGCCAGTAATATAATGAAGTGGAAATATTCGATTTTTTGTTTGTTACGATTTTACTCAAAAACTACTGGACCGATTTCAACCATAGTTTCATTAATGAAAAGCAGCTTTAGCAGCGAATAACATAAGGTATTTATAATATGTATAAATTCTATTCCTTTATTCTCACGGAAACGGAAACTACGTGGGTCATTTCGCTTCAAACATAGGTACTTAATCACTATACCTGCAACGTGGTTTTTTTAAATCCATTTCTACCTTTGTAGCTTTTTCTCCGCTTTATTGGCGGCTTATCTAATACGAGCCAAAGCTCGGAGGTAAATGCAAAACTTTCATCGAATATATTCTTCCGGTAATAGGATTTTTCTGTCTTTAGTTTGACTAACAGGCTGAGCGACGGACCACCATGTTAAATGGTAATAGAGATTTAGCACCACCATATTCCTTAGTCTTACCGAGCCAGACAGAAACCTCCATCCTTAAAGTATTTCAGCTCAGAGGCTCGATTCTGTAAGGAAAATGACATTAACTCGAGGATCTTTTGTCGCGGCCTCCGTGCTCTGTCTCTTTCGCTAACTACGCTAATACTAATCACGTGAGAGGTAAGGTCTCCGAGACCTCCGTGAAGCGGCTCGCCGACCAAGTTTCTAGCTGAATAAGGGGGCTGTATGTAATTAGTAGCGTATTACAAGGTAATTCATTATATTGAAGATAAATATGTATGGAATTAGCTACTCTCTGCACAGTGCACCTCTTATTTTCTTGTTTAAGTTGTAAGTAATATTGTTATTTTGATTATATTTTCACCAGATAATAATTATCTACAATATATTTTATCTGTGTGCAAAATTTTACGCAAATCCGTTTTGTCGCAAATGCGTATTGAATCAAACATTCATACGATCGCATTTATACAATTAGTAAACAATTGTGTTTAATGAATATATTTATTATTATTTCAATGAATATTGGTATCTATAAATTAAATATTACCAAGTGTAACACACAGCAAACGTTTGATCAAACCCTATACGCCCATTGTGCGGCCAATACCTTCAGTGTTACCTAATCTCATATCGTAACGACTGTTAAAATTGATCTTTATTACCACCAATTATATTAACTGTTTTATATTATAATATGCGTTTATAATATGATTTATACGCTCTGTTTGATTTATTACTAGTTTCAGAGTATTTGCTTACTAAAAAGGGTTTATGAATATGAAATAAGTACACTTTATGAAACTGACTTGAAAGCAGATGGATGCTCTCAATTTACTGTGGTGACGCTACGCTATCTTCAAACCAGGGCTTCGATTCTGTAAGGAAAATGACACTAGCTCAACGATGTTTCGTAGCGGCCTCCATGCTCTGTCTCATTCGCTAACTACGCAGTCAGGTGAGAGGTAAGCTCTCTGAGGACTCGTTGTATTGACTCGCCGACGTAGGTTGTATTAGCTGAATAGGGGGGCTGGTACCTATTTACCATACCTTATATACCTAATATAATTTAATTTTTACAGTAGGTAGCCTTACAATACGTATACATACCTACTTATTATGGTGTAGAAATGTTTTTGTTTCTTTTTTAATTTTTTCAGAGCAGTTTTAATTTTAATCGTGTACGATCAACGAAACCCACAAACTGACATTTTAGGTAAAATTGAACAACATATCTAAATTGAATGAAGTAATAAAATATACCTAATCAAATATCAATAATGATTTAGTAGAAAATACATTCATAACCGCAAATCAAATTAATTGAATTTTAATATTAAGTTAAGATATTATTAACGGGAAAGATAATAGACACGCGTAAATTTACAAAAATATTATTTTTGCAAATTTCAACATAGTTTCCCAACATAACATTCTATCCACGGCGCAAGCTACCTCGTGTATACATACCTATAGGTGATATGTGGTAATATACATATACTATATACAGTACCTGGATGGCCGAGCATTGCTCGGGATTTCTTAACTAACGTGACTGCTACCGTATTCTCTTTTTTAAAGCACTGTCATATTGAAAATGAATCCTGGCTACATCGATTTAACGCCCCCGAAACTTAGTATGCATAGCTAGCAGGGGGCATACTAAATTTCATGAAAATCATTGTAGCCGTTTCCGAGATCCTAATTAATAATAAATATAAGAGAATTGCTCGTTTAAAGGTATTAGATAGATAGATATATATATATATATATATATATATATGTAAGTGACCCTCATGGCATACTATTATTTTTTTTTTATACCACATGGGCCGACAAACAAGCGAACGGTCCACCTGATGGTAAGTGGTCACCGCCGCCTATGGACATTTGCAACGCTAGGGGCATCGCCAATGCGTTGTCGACCCTGAGACGTGAAGTTGTTAAGTCTCATGTGCCTGTAATTTCACCGGCCCCCTTACCTTTCTAACCGAATATATCTATATGATATAGGTGAATATTTCATCACCTACAAGTGTGATCCAGCAGCTGCAG
The DNA here is from genome assembly GCA_907165245.1 of Habrosyne pyritoides. Classification (NCBI taxonomy): domain Eukaryota; kingdom Metazoa; phylum Arthropoda; class Insecta; order Lepidoptera; family Drepanidae; genus Habrosyne; species Habrosyne pyritoides. Next base: position 2,644,396 of record OU015587.1, on the reverse strand, counting down.
AGTCGGCGACTTCATGCACCTTTCGACTCTATCGTATTTGCCCACCAGGTTACCAACCATAGTCATATTGGAGTTAATTTGATATTACAGGCTCATGAGACTTAACAAATTCACGTCTTAGGACAACGCATTAGCGATGGCCCTGGTGTTGCAAATGTCCATAGGCGGCGGTGACTACATACCATCAAGTGGACCGTGTGCTGGTGTGAAATAATAGCTCATCATGTTTAGGTTAACCTTCATTTAAATGGGAAGATCTTCCACTGAATAGGTGATCGTGCCTGAGGAGCGCGGTCAAACTGTTGATGCGTAAGCTTGTAAGATCAGATCAGATCCTGAGAAAATTCAATAGCGTGGAGGATTATGGCGTGCTGATCTATAAATGCTAACAATAATTATTTCCTTCCTTTTTGAGTTGGTTCGCCTGCCTGTATACACAAGTGGTATACTTCTCTCAAGGCGATGTTCAAGTTAAGACCCAATTCTGAAGTATATTTTCAGCAGTTTATCTGTTAATAATTACTATCTACAGTTACTGCTTAGGTTCATATGAGTGGTGTATTCAAGGTAATAATAGCTGTCTTCGACGAAGATCACGCTACGAATCATTCCATCAGCTCTGGGTTTCGGTAATGAAACACATTGTGTAAACCATCCATAGGATAGGGATGATTCAGACTGCTGACCATCCTCGGCAGCCTTAAGCGCTAAGGTCGTTATGTGTAGTTTAGTGAATAATAAGCCAAGGTTTCCACGCTGTGACAGCGCTGCGCGCATTGCTGTATCCTTAGAGAATAGCACTGCAGTAGGTAAATCTTGCGCGCTCTTATCGATGTGTTCCAGCACCTGCTCTTGAAAGACAGGGCTAAGTTTGGTCCCTCTTTTTCAATGTCCATTCTGGGCAAGTGTCCAGGGCCTTACAATACAGGATTATCAGATAACGAACTGATGACTGATATTAACAATTGATTGGAAGGCTTTAGACGTCCATAGGTGACGGAAGACGCATGCGACAGACGGTAACCTCAGATCGGATCTTGTCTAGTCACGCTCATCCAGCTGCCATATTATAGTCACAAAGTCGCCATTTTTCTAAAGTGCCCTAGGTGTCCAATAGGTTTAAAAGGGCATGTGTGAGCTCATCACTAAATTTTTCCACATCAACAGACTATTTTAGGATGTGTAGTGGACAGTAATGTTAATTTTTATATTAATAACTAGCCTTCGCCCTACGGTTTTTCCTGCATTCCCGAGGGCTTAATTTTTCCCTGAGAAAGAGTTATGTTTGTTATTTCAGAAAATACTCGATCTGTTATTCAAATAAAGTTGTTTATGCGTGATTGACTCACAAACATTCCAACAACTTAACATTTGATTTTTAGATAATATTAGTGCGATTTCAATTGAATAACAAAGGGTCTTTAAACTATTTATACTTATTCTTAAATCGTATATATTTACTGAAATATGTCGAATTGCCAAATTTAGCGATAAATCTTTGGTATTTTCATTTACATGACAAACTAACATGTAAATACTATTATTTAACAGCATACATCATTATTGTCGCTTTGTTGTTAGTAAAGAAACGTTTTGGCGAAAAGTAAATACAAAAATAGAAAGTATATCCTGCCCCCTTATGCAGCTAATACAAACTTCGTCGGCGAGCCGCTTCACGGAGGTCTCGGAGAGCATACCTCTCACGTGATTTGTAGTATTAGCGTAGTAAGCGATAGAGACAGAGCACGGAGGCAGCGACGAAACATCCTCGAGTTAGTGTCATTTCCTTACAGAATCGAGCCCCTGGGGTTCGATTTTGTAAGGCAATAACCTGACTATGTTTCGTCGCGACCTCTATGCTTTGTCGCTATCGCTAACTAGGCATGAAGATTGTGTATAACCCAGATTAACACATAGGATACTTTTCCACGGGAAAATGTAACATCCCGGAAAGCGGGCGAAACCTCGACAGTTCATGCTAACATATTTCCAAAAGCTACTATTTCCTACCCACCTGAAAAGCCTAATATACATCCCTACTAATATTATAAATGTGAATGTAAGTTTGTTTGTTACTCTTTCACGCAAAATCTACTAAACCGATCATCATGAAACTTTGTACACATATTCTTGGAGGTATTAGAAGTATCTTAGGATACTTTTTGTGCCGGGAAAATGTCACACCTCGGGAACGCAGGGTGAAACTGCGGGGGACAGCTAGTATATAAATTAATCGTATGAAATTGACATACGACCGTACTGCGAGCATTTATGTGAAGATTTCAGAGAAATCCACGTATCACCTGCGCATGCGCATCATACCGCTAACCGCGTAAACAACGGCCCATCAACAATAGCCGTGGAATGATAATATTATTATTGTATTAGCACAAGTGCAAGTGCATGATCAGTATTAGCTTATATTTACTTAAAGGACTAACGACCGTACTCATGAAGTGAAAGACTTTAATTGGCTACGTAAACAATCTCACATTTATTATTTTGGGATGGTCAAAAAATATGTTACAGCAAAATAGTCCTAGGGTATGATCTTTAACCCCTTACCGCATACGAAGCGTGACGTATCTCAACGATGTATCAGGCCTCTGTCTCTTTCGTTTACAATGTAATCAGGTGAGGGGTCTGCTCTTCGAAGTCATAAAACGCCGGCTCGCTGAGTATTAAATAAGGCAGTCTGATAGACCTTCGTTCCGGTGTTATGTGTGATTCCATAGATTTTGGATGATTCTGGTATCAAATGTTCAGGTCGCTGAGTGCATATGGCTGTATTAAAACAGGAAAGAGCTTCCGAAATGGTTATCCATATTAACTCTTGGGTCAGTATATTATTGTTAGATTTAACATAAAAAGTGTAGTATTCATTGATGCTTGTAAAAGCCTACTTATGGATATATACGTATGTAAGCAGTATGTCGTTTTTTTCTCTTTATAGAGATCTCAATACTGAAAAACACGTTTCAATAAAGAACGTAACATACTGTAAGCACTTTCGCCGTCTCTCAGGCACATTACCAATCCCGTTGTACCTTCCCCGTCCTGGGAACCGAACCCAGGACCTTCAGTGTCCATCTAAACTACAAACAGCCTGACCACGGGCATCCATACGACTCCACACATTTATGTTATACAATACTAATATAGAAGGCATGACAAATGAAAATGGAAAGTGTCTTGCACAACCGAATGCCTGGGTCAGTGTGTCTTATTATTATGCCTGGCCTACTACCTGTTGCGTGTGGACTGATAGTGACCTAGAATTGTGTTACAATTAACATTGTTACATGATGGAAACCATGCAAAGGTGCTGCCTTAACATAGCGTGAAGAATGGCCAAGCATCTGCTTGCTTTTCTTCTTACTACGTTAAGACTTGTGATAAGCTACATCTTACCATAAATTGTGGTGTGGCTGTAATAGATTCTAACATGCAGCGGTAGGCAGCCAGGCCGTCGAAAAAAATCGTCCTAGAAAATGCCGTGCTACGGTTTCTCACAATATTTTTCTTTTCCAATATCTCCTGCATCTTCTAGGACTCCAACCCAAGTTCTATGCTAGCATCTCCTATTTACAATTTACTTAATTAAAAAACAAATCTAACCATTTATTCAGTTTATTGTAGACGGTTTTAGCCGCGTTCCCGAGGGATCTCACATTTTCCCGGGATAAAAAGTAGCCTATATGTTATTCCAGGATATGTTAATGTGCCAATTTTCATCCATATCCGTTCAGTAGTTTTTGCGTGAAAGAGTAACAAACATACTTACATACAAATCTTTCCTCTTTATAATATTATTAGTATAGATTCAGTAACTTCACTTGCCGGGCCTAAATTGAACAAATGATTAAGAATTTAATGTTTAGGACCACGGGGAGCACTAAAAAAGCCTTCAATGCAAAGTATTAATCGTAGGAGAGTTCCAATCTTCCAATGACAGGCCAGTTGGCTTGGTGGTTAACGCTCTGACTGCCAAACCGAAGGTCGCGGGTTCGATTCCCACCCAGGACAAACATTTGTGTGCATGAACATGTCTGTTTGTTCTGTGTCTGGGTGTAAATATCTATATAAGTATGTATTTAGAAAAAAAAAGTAGTATATGTAGTATATCAGTTATTTGGTTTCCATAGTACAAGCTCTGCTTAGTTTGGGACCAGATGGCCGTGTGTCAAGAATGTCCCGGGATATTTATTATTTATTAATCAACTGAGACCAATGAATAAACATTGACTGACTATTTGATTGACTGGTAAATAAGTGACGACAGGGCAATAAAGGCCTAGAAGGAATTCGCTTTCAAGGGCTACTAGAACATACTAGCTGTTTACTGACAGATTTTCTTTCATTGAAAAATTAAGCTCATATCAGGATTCGAACCCACAACCTCGTCAACGTTTGACGTCACTACGAATATAAAATCCTCAGGTCAAAATAAATACCAAACATTTACTGTCTTCACAAAAATTATTGTAGGTAATTTATGGGGATAAATCTCAAATCTAGATTTAGATAAACTAACTAACCAAAGATCAACTTTTTGCACCCCCGTGACGGATTGAACTTGACCTGGCAAATAGGAACTGTCTCGTTGCTTCATCATCACACTTTGCGTCCACTGGAGCAGAATAAATAAGAAAACAATAAATTTCCTGTTCCTCATCGCCTTCATTAGTTGGCTCTTTTTATTTACGGAAACGTTTCCGCTACCGACGTTGAGTTTGTTATAAAAAAGTTATAAATATGTGATAAGAAATACGTTTAATAATAGTTTTCTCGCAAGCTATTGTCTTCCTTGTCTCTATTTTTATATGTCAAGTAGAGCGACAAAAAGGCACCAGTTGACTTGGTGGTTAGATATCCTGTCAAAACGGTCGTGGGTTCGATTCCCACCCAGGACAAATATTTGTGTGTATGAATATGTCTGTTTGCATGAATTTTGATCAGTGTCTGGGTGTAAATATCTACATAAGTATTAAGAAAAAAAAACTGGTAGTAGGTATGTGTAGTCTATTAGTTATCTGATTTTCAGAGTATACTGCTCGCTACTCTGCTTAGTTTTTGATTAGATGGCTGTGTAAAAGAATGTCCCTGGATATTATTTATTTAAATACCAGGTGCATCACCAATGCATTGTCGACCCTGAGACATTCGCCGGTCTCCTAACCTTTTTAAGCACAGTAATGTACTACGAAGTACCTATTACCCAATCTGTGCTACTGCTACACGGAATTCGGGTAGTACTTCTCCAGATGAACTCTGCCTGATGATCGAAATAGCTTCAAAAAATTACCTATAATTTTTATTCTATTGAAAATTATAACTGTCTTCATACATCATGTGTTAACTTAAGCTATCGATATTGTACGCGTTATTTTCAAATTCAATAAATATTTTCATTGAGTTTGGAGAATTGATACAGTAAATAAAAGATATACCTAAATAAAGGTGAAGAATGCCTATCCAATTAAGCCATATAATTATGCCTTCTAAAACATACTTGCAAAAAAACTTTGTTAGAATTTCAGCGCCTGTCGACAAAATTTTAGCAAAATCTTTTGCACGAGAAAACTTATATAAAATCTATCAGGCGCGACTCTAGTCACAAGCCTTCCCATTACTTAAACCCAAAAAATATTCAAAAATATCTAACAGTTTTACTTCAGAACTGTGTATAAATAAACATATCAGCTAGCTATCACCAATTCCACTTTTTATTCTATCTTGTCATAGTAAAAAGTCAAATGAACTTGGCCTGATTGTTGAAGTGACCATGTGACTATCATTGCCATCCATGACTCAGTCGAAGGTCGATGTTTACTCTGCATTTCATAGCCCTATATTAGGACGACCTTTTGGTCTTTAAAAGATGAGGAATACGCGCTTGGAATCGTCTATTCGTATCCTCATTACTGAATAGTCCAAAGTTTATCGAATTGACTTTGATAAGGAATTAGGTTAAACTAGAAATAATTGCTAAGCTTCAGATAAACATATATAATGCTCTAAAATCCACAAAGTATCCAAAATTATTGTTAGAGTAAGATAACTTATATCATTGTCGCGAATAGGAGCGTATAAGTCGAAGACCGATTACAAATGCAGCAGTATATACAACCAGACGCATACCGCTTATCACATTTATCTGAGCTAGCCATTTCGGTATCGGGCTGTCACTTAATATCGTTGGCCACTCCACAGTGCGCAATTCTTCGAAAGTCTGAGCTTGTGGGCGCACACAGCTCAACAAGTGATTGTATGCAGTGTGACCAGCCTCTATAGCAGCTGCTACGTCCCCGTCAGCAAAGATATCCAGCGATTCCCACACCAAATAACTAGGGCTGCCCTCACCCAGCAAGGCTAACCTTCGTAAAGCAATATAATCACCACACCGTGGAAGAAACACGTCAGCCACATCTGTCTCCATGTAATTAACTGGCGATTCTGCTTCTTCACCAAACAGTTTCACAAGCTGTTCCAAAACTGCCTCTTTCGAGTCCTCATTATTTTCTCTTGCCATCAGATACCCAACTAGTCCCGCGTAGCGGCCTGAGCTACCAGTTGTTGATAACTTTGGCCGCTCCATAGCCCAAATAATAGGACCACGGACGCTAAGAATATCACCACTGTAACCCAGTTTGCTCCAAAAGTTTTCCTCATATTGAACTAAGAATTTTTTGACATGACCCGGTGTCATCCTGCGAGTTACTGCCGCTTGCTCTTTTATCAATAATCGATCCTCAACTTGAATATTGCGCAACTCGTCTGGCCTCAGAGCCATTGCGAGCAAATTGCACACGTAAGAGGACTCTCCCTTTATTGTCTCAAGAATGACTTGTTCATCAGAATATGCACGGATTCCTTTGATAGATCGTGCTGGTAATGTTATGTCTGCGACGCTCTGTTGAAGCTTGTGTGCTAGTCGTTGCCTACAGTACCCTAAAAGTTTCTCACGGAACCTTGTATTGTCACCATCTAGATGATTCTTCGTGCTGCTAGTTCTGTAACATTGGTGGAGATAAAAAAGGACCGAAACAGTGCTTGCAACAGCTCCACAAACTAAGCGAACTGTAGTTCTCATTATTTCTCTTGAGGTGGAAAATAATAATGCCTTACAAATATGCTGTTCCATTGTCGTCTGGTCGAAGTACATCAGTGTCCTTCTCTCAGACTCAACATCTGTTTGGACCTGATTCGAATGGAAAAGATCCTTCATACTGTGATCCAAGAGAGACTGATATTGATTTAGCTCGAACCTTTCCACGAAGCTTAAGTATTCGAAATCGTTAAATTGATTAGTGCATTCAACAATGTTACCATTCATGTGCTGAAAGAGCTTGTTGAGCGGTGATCTAACTTTTTCTGGAAAGATAATGGCATCGGGAAGAGGTATCTTGAACTCTTTACCATATTCGACTAGATAGTACCTCGCGACATTGTCAAGTAACTGCCTTACGGCAACGTGGCTATAGTCATCTTCGTTCTCGTCGTCGAGACCTTGGAATGCAACGTTGCATTTCGATATATGTTTGGAAGGGCCGGTTAAGTCGAGAACTACTATTACCATAGCGTCACCAAACTTTCTCCTCAGTTTATAGGCGGTGACGATACCTGGTAGGCTGCATCCTAGTATGATGATGTCGGCTTTTATCTTTTCGCTATAATTTTCTTCTTCGGTAATTTTAAACGGCTTGTTGAACTTCATAACCATTCTTTTAATAAATAAATAGCAAACATAAAGAACAACAAAAATAAAGAATTCTATACAAATAATTATGACATTGAGTCCATTGAACTGTCAAATAAGTATTGACGTGGCACCTCTTTACTCAAATCCTACATGCATTGTATAAATAAAAGCGTACTATATAGGTTGCAATTGTCCTCAATAGGTAGAAAGGAATTTAAATATAATTTGTTATGTTTCCCATTTTTTATTACTCATCTTCTGCCCTAGGCTTCGATTCTGTAAACTAGCTCAACGATGTTTCGTCACGTAGAGGCCGTGACGATCTCATTCGCTGACTAAAGAACCACGTGAGAGACTCTCCGAGGCCTCGTTGGGTCGCCCCGCCGACGAAGTAGCTAAATAGGCTGTTCCCAAGTATACTTTCTTCCCATTCGAACATTACTCATTACAATACTTTACAACCGACTGCCTGTCTGAAACCGACCGTTTTTGCGAATGGTTTTGAAGACCACTTGGGCCAAGGTGTCATTGCACGTTGGAAGTCCAGGCTTGAGCAGCCTAGTGCGGGTCTAAGGACCATCGAGGCCATCCGTCCAGTGTTGGAGGAGTGGCTTGAACGGAAGCACGGCAAGCTGACCTTCCGGTTGACGCAGATCCTCTCGGGACACGGTTGTTTCGGGAGGTATCTGTGTCGCATAGCCGGAAGGGAGCCGACCGCCGAGTGCCACCACTGTGACGGATGCCTCGAGGAAGAGGCCCAGCACGCGCTGGAGGCATGCACAGCTTGGACAAGCGAGCGCAGCGAGCTCTGCGCCGTAGTGGGGAATGACCTCTCGTTGCCGAGCGTGGTTCACGCTATCGTTGACAACGAGAGGTCCTAGGGTGCGTTCCACTCCTTTTGCGAGACAATCATGCTCGCAAAGGAGGCGGCGGAAAGGGTCAGGGAGGAAAAAACCACCCTGGCCATCCGCCGCAAGAGAACCGGGCGCCGGAGGGTGGCATTTTTACGCCACCTTCCCCCCACTTGAGCCCAAGGGCGACAGACTCCCCCGAGTCTGACGCCCTTGGCCGCCCTTGCCGTCCAGCACAATCGGGCTCGGGTAGTAGTGCGTGTGTTCCCGCACGCTAATTTAGGCGAAGCGGTGAGGATGAGAGCTCCGGTCCTCACTGCCACAGACGTCTTCGTCGTCGACGAAAACGCCAACGAGACGTGGCCTCCACCAGGCCGTCGCTGCTGGGTACGCGGACGAATGCCTCGGCGCCCCCGTATACCCAGCCAGCAGCGACAGATAGGAACACTGTGGGGTTTTAGTCAGTAGGAGTCTGACATAACCCGGCCGCTCCCCCCGGAACCGCCGGGTATCCGATGGAGGATTTCCCCACATAAAAAAAAAAGGTGTCATTGCACGTTGTCATCGTTGTTGTGAGTTGGGTGGTAGTATTCGTCTCTAGCATACTGCACTATCATCCCATTTTTATAATTATTTAGATAAAGCTTGTTGTTACTTTTGTAGGATAAAGATTTATCGATTATCATTATAAATTGTAGTCCAATGATTTCCGCAACGAAGGGTCGAAAATGATCTGTAATAATGTTTTCATGTCCTTTGTAATAAGTTAAAATTGCCTTATATGGATTTCAAACAGGGAAACAAAGTGTCAGTGAGACTTTCTCACATGACACAACAACAATATATTGTTATCAGTGATTAGGACGTCCACAGTGCGATTGGCAAGATAGTGAGCTATTTGCGGCAATGCGCAGACGCAGTCACGTTCACTTGTATGTGGTGCAAGATTACGCAACGAAGCCATAGTACTCTGTGGTATTGCAGTGTTTTATGTAGTTATTTATAAATTATTAGCTATACCCTGCGTTTTCCAGGGATGTCACAATTTCCCGTGATAAAAAGTGGTTGTCGATATGATGCGGATGCGCAGGTCTCAATACTGACCTATGCCTATCTCTTCGGGGATAACAGGCCTGAAGATATTTATATCACAATCCTAGATTCATTCTTCATGGAGTACTTTAAAATATATTAGAAATAGACTATACAAAATACACGAATCATCACCAGGCCGTAATAGACCCACTGTCACTGACTCGACGCGGGTCTATAACGTCCTGATGATGCTTCGTGTTAAAGCGAAACACGTGTTGATTTCCTGTTGAGTTTCCATGCTTGGGAATTGACAGAGAAGGAGATCCAGCGGAATTAGTTACTAGATAGTTTTTTGTATAATCTTATAATGGATTTCCGCAACGCCACGCCTGATGAGTCAATTAGTTGTATTAGGAATTACTTATCTTGGAAACTGGGCATTTTTAAAGTTTTATAGCGTAGAGGTAGTCTGTGGGCGCTTCTGTGAAAGATCCGATGCGCTGCAGAAGCGAGGTAGCCTTGTTAGCACCATAAAACCTGTTATATTGCAGCTTATTGCACACTCAGAGCATTGTAGAATCGTTGAGAACCACCCAGCCAAAAGAAGGACCGGAAAACCCGGGATTTACAAATTACTAGATGGTGATAAATATCATACAGAGCAGTAAGTAAGAAGACGATATATCATTCTTGGGAAGGGTGGAACGAATCTACATCTTATTGCTCCAATTATACTACTAGCTCTATCCATCAATTATTGAAGGCTATTTTACATACCGTTAGTAGGTTCTGAGCATATAACGGGTGTGTATCTGTAAGGTGTGAATTAAAGGATTGATTGAGGTGCGTTAGTTTCTATATCTTATACTAGCTGTCCCCCGCGGTTTTACCCGCGTTCCCGTGGGAGGTCACATGTATTATACATAAAAACCTTCCTCTTCAATCATTCTATCTATTAGAAAAAACCGCATCAAAATCCGTTGCGTAGATTTAAAGATTTAAGCGTACATAGGGATATAGGGACATAGAAAGCGACTTTGGTTTATACTATGTAGTGATGAGATATCTCTAACAAAGGTCCCGGCTATGGGTTTGTACGATTCACTATTAGATTGATGGGTGAGTGATTGCTATCTCTTTCACACACCAGCGCTTAGACAGATGGTTTGTCCAATATAAGGGGGTTTGTAAACGATTCAAAACTTACCTTTTTAATTTAAGATGAATAACATTTTACCTTTTTGATTTTAGACGCTTAAAAACTTACCTTTTTGCTTTGTTTTAAGGTTTGGCGTGTAAGATATAGTTGATGTATATCATTTTACAATTTACCATTGGAACAATAGATGAACCTTATGCCAAAGGCGATAATGATGATTTCTCTATGACATTATTTGCTCTCAACGGGCCCTTTAGATACCGACATCTTTAATCTCGAAAATTCATGGCACAAAATTAGTCACTTAGAATAAAATAACCTTCCAGAACAAAATCGAAGTGTGTACAGTTTTTTGTTCCAACAATGAAAAAACCACCAAGATACCGCTAATTTCTTAGCTCTGCCTTATTACTAAACTTTTTGTACACTTAAACCTTACAAAAAAATCTACTCGCATCTATTACAATGCATATTAAAGTATATAATTAACGTAACATGATCGTCATTGGCGTGCCCCTGACTTAGTAATCCAGAGGTCATTAGCATCTACAGCTAGACAGTGTAACGTGACGACTGCGTTATGACTACGTGACTTGTCATTAAGAAATAAGGAAGGATTGAGTGATGAGTGTATCGAAGGCCTTTATCAATTGCTATTATCTCTAAATGGAACAAAGTTTCTAATTCTGTATGTGAGAATTATAAAACAACTAGCTGTCCCCCGCGGTTTCACTCGCACTCCCGTGGAATATAACATTTTCCCGAGAAAATAAGTATTCTATGTGTTAATCTAGGTTTCAAAAAAATCCGTTTGGTAGTTTTTGCGTGAAATAGTAACAAACAACCATACATACAAACTTTCGCATTTATACTATTAGTAGAATATCGACATGATTCTGTTTTGCGATATTATTCGATTTTTTTGTTTACTATTTTATTTTTATTTATATATATAATATTATTTATACAACCACATAACGCCCATGTACTTTATCAACCAACATTGTTTTATAATAAAAACATTAATCTGTGATGATTTAAAAGAAGTATTTAGCTTGCTGTACCCCGCGGTTATTTTTTTTTTTTTTTTTTTTTTAAATAATATAAACTAGTGCTTGACTGCGATCCCACCTGATGGTAAGCAGTGATGCAATCTTAGATGTTGAGGCGCACTAGTTTATTAAGAGCCTATTCACTCTAGCCTTGAAGACACCCAAATTATATTTCCGCGTCCCCGAGGGATGTCACATTTTTAAAGATAAAAAGTAGCCTATATTTTATAATAATAATAAATATCCTGGGACATTCTTTACACACGGCCATTTTATTCCAAGATATGCTCTATCTAAGTACAAAGTTTCATCTAAATCTGTCCGGTAGTTCTTGCGTGAAAGAGTAACAAACATCCATACATACAGACATTCACATTTATAATATTAGTAGGATATCCTCTATATCGTAATTAAATAAATAAATTTACCTATATTGTAATTTAACATAAATTGTGTCAATTGTGAGTCCTTAATAGTATTAACATTACATTAATCTTGTTTTCTAAAAACTTTTTCTGGGTTACAAACTTACTATTAAAGTTTTAGTAAGTGTGTTTATATAATTTGTTTTATTATAACTTGCTAAATAAAAAAAAAATATAGGATGTACTAGTACATGTAATAGGACACCCGTATTCACCGATGACACGAAAAGCATATCAGCTATCATTATTTATCATAACGACATATTCTATTTTTGTACGGTAACATATTATTGACACTTCAACGCCCAAATCGTTCTAACCTTTGCCTTCCCCAGCCACGATCTTATCCAAGCTTATCATCGATTATATTTACGACCTAATAATTAAATCTATATCTATACTAATACTAGCTGTCCCCCGCGGTTTCATCGGCGTTTATCGATATCATAGCTCCAAGGACGATAAAGTAACACTTTTCAGAGCATTTTGTACTTCATTTTATACGTGCAGCCTGTGCATGTGCAAGCGGTGCGCGTCTGGTTCGCAGGGTGCGCGCTAGCCCCAACAACGTCCTGGCCATGATAGCGGACAGATTAGACTGTCCGTACTTACGTCGGTGCTGTCACTTGCATAACGTATTGCAAAATAGCAAAACATGTATTTAATAGGTATATATTTATAATTACTAACTAACTCGTAGATAATAAGGTGTACTAACAACAAGGAGTGTAAGTTACTTGAATTAAATGAATTATTATTATAAAGCCTTTAACCATCTAGGAAAAATTCCGCGTCGAATGGTAGCAGTCCCATCCCGATATGTTCAGTAGTTTTGAGGTGATGGTGCGTCAAAGGAACCCTATTTTGTTTTGTTAATATGCATATATACAGATAAAGAAGATAGAAGATGATTAGCAAAGATCTGTATTTTTGTATATTTGTATTTGCAATTTATGAAGTCAAAAAACTACTTGACCGCTTTAAATAATTGTTTCAGTACGAGTAAAGTTACTTTATCCGGACCTAAAATATACTTTATTACAATCTTGGGATTCTTTAGACCCTTAGGAATCACGGGTGAAACCACGAGACGGAAGCTAGTATATAATAAAAAAACGGTTCTGTCTCTGGTTCCCCAGAGTATTTTTTTTTTTTTTTTATTAAGAATGGGCTTGCGTTTGGCCTTCGACTGACCCCAGAAGGAGTTATGACGAGGCCGAGGATGTAGCACGCTTACCCAAAAAATGCCCTGGCCTTATTTTTTCCCGAAGTATAAACTTAGCTTTCTGTCACTAAAAGATTTAGTTAATTGGATGCGTAGTTTCGGACATTACCTCCTACATTAAAACATACAAACATTATTCTATAGATGGAGATAGCCTACGGTTCCCAGTAAAGACAATAGATAAAGTTAAGCGATAAATATCCATTTCCGCATATGCGGTTACTACACTAATAGCGGCGCGACTGAACGAGTCGCGTAATGCGAGACGCATTCGCGGTCGCTCGGGAGACTCCGTAGACTGCAGTTGGTTTCTTTTTGCCTATATTTGCTTTAAGGCGATGGTCATTCAACAAATCATGTGTGAAAGCTAGTCTTTAATTAACAGGCCAATTGGCTTGGTGGTTAGCGACCCTGACTGCCAAGTGGAAGGTCGCAAGTTCGATACCCACCCAGGACAAACATTTGTGTGCCTGAACATGTCTGTTTGTTCTGTGTCTAGGTCTAAATATATATGTATGTATTTAGAAAAATAAAAAAGTAGTATATCAGTTATCTGGTTTCCATAGTACAAGCTCTGCTTAGTTTGGGACCAGATGGCCGTGTGTAAAAGAATGTCCCAGATTATTTATTTATTATTTTAAGGGAAGCTATTCCGACTCCCGATATTCGTCACGTTCCCGTACGAATTAATGTTTTCCCAAGGTAAATTCACTGGCCTATATCACCCAGGATTATGTAGCTTTCTATCAGTGAAATAATTATTAAAATTATAGATTCCGAAATTGCCTCACACTTACACACAAAGTCACAGATATTGCACTCTCTATCTATACACTTTAATATTATAAAGAAGATAGATTAGATTTTTTGTTTATTACAATTTAACTCAAAAACTGCTCATGCGATGTTAAAAATTCTTTCACCATTGGAAAGCTGTTAAATACCGAGAAATATGGTATATTTTATCCTCGAATTCTCACGAGAAACTTCGTGGGTGGAATGAAAAATAAAAATGGATTGCTGTTCATTGGTAAACGCATAACATAAGAACGGCCGGACTGATTTGCCGATAGTGGTGCCATAAGTGAGCATCTAGGTCCCGAATAAATTGTTTCGGTGGTTTGTTTTCGGTGGTAAGGTGATAAGGTTCTTTTATTACCAGTAGTACCCATCTGGCTGGTTCATCATCATCATCAGCCTATCTCCGTCCACTGCTGGACATAGTCCTCACCTATGGCACGCCACTGAGCTCGATCTTCAGCTCTTTGTTTCCAACCGCTGCCAGCCAGCTTGCGTATATCATCGCTCCATCTAGCTGGAGCCCTACGCGCCCTACACGCCCTACACTACGTTTACCGTGCCGTGGTCTCCACTCTAGAACACGTCTACCCCAACGGTTATCGGTTTTGCGACAGATGTGACCAGCCCACTGCCACTTCAGCTTGCTAATCTTTTGAGCTATGTCGATAACTTTAGTTCTCTGGCTGGTTAATAGCCTCAAATTGACATCTACCATCAAGCATCTACTGGTGTGTTCCTTTGGCCACATCATCACTTTCCACGATTATATTGTGTTGAAAACAAATGCCTGCTTCCATTTACAATATCTACTATAACAGCTGTCAATTTCTTAGATATTTGCCATGTTTTTTTTCAATAAATATACCTACTACATATTGTCAAAAACATGTTTTTTTTCTAATAAAGCGTAACTTAACACTAAACATACCATAACCGGGTCAAATGACCCATTTTGAACTTTGCATTCTAAATGCACGTATCATCTTATTGTTTTTGCACATATGACTTCATGACTTTTTCTTACTAATTAATATACAGTTATACTATTTATTTCCCTTCCTAACAACCATATTTCATACATTCAAGCAGGAAACATAAAGTCACATTTGACCCGCTATGGTAGAAATTGGTGCCTAGTAAGTGTTGGTATGATTAGTGTTAAGTCAAAGCGATTAGATTACCAAAATAATTCCATTACCCGTCGAACCCACGTTTTGGATTAACATCTTTCGTGTTGCGAATTGAAACCTTCAAATGAGATCTAAAGATACTAATGTAAACAAACAAATAGTACATCTCATTGGTACTAATCAGTATTAATATATCAACCTGGTTGCAAATGAAATACTTGAACACAATTACTATGAACTCGTTTGAATCACATCAAATATTCAAAGGCTGTCATGATGAAGGTGAACATTCAGAAAACCCACGCAAGCTGTTGGCGCGATATGTCTCCTTGCAGGCTATTAGGTGCATTACATGTATATTACAAGAGATTTGCCAGAAATGTAAGTCCAGCTGTCTACCTGACAAGTATTCTCGTGGGAATACTTCGACGGGCAGTTGGCTTGGTTTTGATTCCCATCCAGGACAAACACTTGTGTGCATGAACATCGTCTGTTTGTTCTGTGTCTGGTTGTAAATATCTATATAAGTATTTAAAAAAGTAGTATATCAGTTTCCTGGTAGCCATAGTACAAGCAGTACACTCTATTTAATTTGGGATCAGGAGTGAAGAATGTCCGGGGGATATTTATTATTATTATAAATACTGTTGACAACGTAGTGCGAGGTAACCGTGCTGAGTTTCATGCCAGCTCTTGTCAGTTGTAACCTTACTTCCGAACAGGAGGTAATTTTATTAAGGTAGTTAATGCCCTCCACGGACCTACTCTGAATAAATAGGTTTGACTGTTTATCAGTTTATTAACTAGCTGTCCCTGGCGGTTTCACTCGCATTTATCGATAGCATATATAGCCTATAACCATCTACGAAAAATTCCGTCGAACGGTAGCAGTCCCATCCCAATGTGTTCAGTAATTTTGGGGTGGTGGTACGTCAAAGGAACTTTACTTTTCTGAGATATTCTATTCATGGCCATCTGATCCCACTAACCATGAACTAAGCAGAGCTTGTACTATGGAAACCCAATAACTGATATATAAAATATACAATAATTTTTCCTAAATCCATAATGTATTAACGCCCAGACACAGAACAATCAGGCATGTTCATGCACACAAATGTTTGCCCTGGATGGGAATTGAACGCACGACCTGTGATATAGCACTCAGGCTCAGTAACCATCAACACAACTACACAACTACAATTTTCAACACCCGAGAAGTTGGGGCGAAAAAATGTTTGTCGCCGCTGTCACATAACTACTATATCACGTTAACTAATATTTTCTTATGAACTGGCCCCTTATTCAGTTAATTCAAACTTCTTTGACGAGCCACTGCACGAAGGTTTCGTAGACCTTATCTCTCACGTCAAAGCTGTCAAGCTAGGAAAGAGACAGAGCACAGGCTGCGACAAAACATACTCGAGCTAGATTAATTTTCCTGACAGTATCGAAGCCCTGATTTGAAGGGATAATCTACAGTGACGTTTATTTACCAACTTCAATTAGCTTATCATTCATAATCATTATATCTATCTATTTATATAAAAATGCTGTTGGTAAGCGCTTTACTTGGAAACGGCTCGACCGATTTGGCTAATTGTTTTTACTAAAATGTTCGTTATCGAAAAAGGTTTTTTTTGTTTTATTGTTTTAGCGGCCATAGTAGTTACACACTATTTTAAATGTCTACCTATTATGGTTCATAAAATACAGCCTTTTGATGGATGGACGTACAGACGGATACATAGCGGAGCCTTAGTAACTCTTGGGTTCTACAGTTGGCACCCTTTGGGTTCCGTAACCCCAAAAAACGTGTTAATAAGTAGTATAATAATAATATTTTTATTATATATAGGCATAATTTTTTATTATTGGACTTAAATAAGTAGTAAAATGATACACGTTTGCTCTTATCCATGATACTATAGACATTTTTGAGTAGTAGAGCTCTTAGTGCAGAGTGCCGGGGAAGTACGAATTAGCACATGTATTACTGTGTTTCGATCAGAATGGTAAGGATGCCGGTGAAATTACAGGCACATGAGACTTATCAACTTCACGTCTCAGGGTCAACAATGCATTGGCGATGCGCTGGTGTTGTAAATTTCCATAGGTGGCGGTGATTACTTACCACCAAGTGGACGGTCTGCTTATTTGTGGGCAATAAGGTCTAAAAAATATTTTTTTGTCATTTTGATCTTTGATGCCTAAACTAACACATACTCGTTAATAGCATCAGGGGCCGACAAACAAGCACACGGTCCACCTGATGGTGGGTGGTCACCGCCGCCTATGGACATTTGAGCACCAGAGCATCGCCACCCTAAGATCCCTATGACATGAAGTTGTTAAGTCTCATGTGCCTGTAAATTCATTTACTTTTCTAACCGAAACACAATAATACAAGTGCACTACTGCTTCACGGCGGAAATGGGTGAGGTGGTTCTTCCCCGGACGAACTTTGCACTAAGAGCTCTGCTACACAAAAAAATATGTTATATAGACATTGAAAGTACATAAGCTATCTTGCTACCAAAGTATAAGCTCTGTTTAGTTTTAGCCCTTTTATTCAGCTAATACAAAATTCGTCGGCGAGCCGCTTCACGGAGGCCTCGGAGAGCTTACCTCTCACGTGATTAGTAGTATTAGCGTAGTTAGCGAAAGAGACAGACCACGGCGGCCGCGACGAAACATTCTCGAGCTAGTGTCATTTTCCTTACAGAATCGAGCCCCAGGTTGTGTGTATATAAAAGAAATGTCAGGTAGTTCATTCGTCAGTGTACGTCTTTGTAATCTTAAGGTCGTTAGCATCTCGATGGTGTAACGTGACCACTTTATATAGACAACGAGTGGTTATAGATAAGGAACGAGGAAAGACATGCTAATGCCCGGTAAAACTCAAGTGTTGCCGACAAGGATGCATGTATAGATACTATTTTAAAGCTGACGGAGACTGGAAAAAAATATTTCATCCAAATTCTAATAATATTGTAAATATGAAAGTTTGTTAGGTAGGATGGGTGTTTTTTACTCTTTCCCTCAAAACTAATAAACAAATTTGGTTGAAATTTGTCACAAAGATAGTTTTTAAGCTGAATTAACACAAATTCACACAAAAATTACTAAGCAGATTTGTATGAAATTTGTCACATAGTTTATAACCTGAATTAACACAAATGTTACTTTTTATCCCGGGAAAATGTAACTTCCCTCAGGAACGCGGATAAAACCACGGGGATACAGCTAGTAACTCGTTTGTTAGTTTGTATGTCAGTGACTGCGACATTCTTAAACTTTAGACACATGAATAGATTTAAGATAATTGACGGAAGCTAAGAAACCTAAAACAAATATCGCTGTTAGCTGGTAACCACCAGTAAAGACAATAGATAAAGCTAAGCGATGAATATCCATTTCCGCATAAGCGGTTACTGCACTAATAGCGGCGCGACTGAACGAGTCGCGTAATGCGAGACGCACTCGCGGTCGCTCGGGAGACTCCGTAGACTGCAGTTGGTTTCTTTTTGCTTCCCTCGCCATATTTGCGTTAAGGCGATGGATCATCGGTGTGAGTGGGTTATATTTATACTGAGAATTGTACTCCATCTAAATAGTCTTCTTCAGCTCTATCCTTTCATTATATTTACATAATAAACCTAGCTTTTACGACAGTGTTCGCGTGTTCAAAGAATCATAGGTTGCCCATACAATTTTTTCTACACTAAGATATAATCTATTTCCTAACCAAATTGCTTCAAGATCCGTTCAGACGTTAAGCTGTGAAAAAGCAACATACAAACATGCAGACGGTCCACCTGGTGGTGATTTTTTATCGCCGCTTATAGACACTTGCGACATCAGGGACATCGCCAACGCGTTTTTGACCCTGCGAAATGAAGTTGTTAAGTCTCATGTACCTGTAATTTCACCGGCCCTTTACCTTTCTAACTGAAACACAGTAATACAAGTGTGCTACTGCTTCAAGGCGGAAATGGGTTAGATTGATATTCTTAACTGTCATTATGGGCCTTTAAACTCGACAACTTTAAATACATATATAGATACCATATTGTAAAATGTATATATATTTCCCAACATTATCTAATGGTCTATACTAATATTATTAAAAAGAGGTAAAGTTTGTGAGGTTGTAGGGAGTAATCTTTGGATCTTGTGAACCGATTTTGAAAATTCATTTACCAATAGAAAGCCAAGTTATTTGTGAGTGAAATCTCACTGAAACAGGAACCACACAGGTGAAGCCGCGGGGCGCTACTCGTTAGCTATAAATTTTGAATATCTAGACATAATTAGGTAGTCTAAACTGGATGTAGATTTTAATACACGTTATAAGTTTTCCAAGTTGTAAATTGAATTAAATTAATATCTACAGTTACATTTCTAATATATTAATATTAGTAAGCTATGAATAATTAAACTAATCGCAGGATAACCTGATGATGTAAGTACCTACGCGGGATGTAGAACATAGACTAACTAGATTAAATTCTAGAAAATTATTGGACTTTATGCAGTGTTTTACGACATACGGGTATATATCTAAATGTAAATGGCACAGATAAGTAAATGTAAATTCGTTACATTTTAATCATTCACTTGCTGTGCACGCAACTTCGTACTCATTATAAATATCCTGGGACATTCTTTACACACGGCCACCTAATCACAAACTAAGCGGTTAGTACACATGAAAACCAAATAACTGATATAGGCATATACTACTTTTTAATACGTACATACATATATAAAGGTACGGCTTGTTAAACGTAGTGCAGGGCGCCCTCCAGCTAGATGGAGCGAACATATATGCGGTTGGAAACAAAGAGCTGAAGATCGAGCTCAGTGGCGTGCCATAGGTGAGGCCTTTGTCCAGCAGTGGACGGAGATAGGCTGATGATGATGTTGATGATGATACATATTTACATCCAGACACAGAACAGACAGACATGTTCATGCTCACAAATGTTTGTCCTGGGTGGGAATCGAACCCACACCTGCGGCATGACAGTCAGGGTTTCTAATAACCAAGCCAACAGGCGTATCACTAATCTACCCCAATCCAGAGCATATTTCACATCGCAAAAGATAAAAATTTTGATAAGTATATTTCTGCATATAGGCTTCAAAAAGTGCAAGGCTCATTTGTAGGACTTACACACTTTAGGATGTGCACGCATTTATATTAAAACCCCTGCTGAAATCTTTA
This sequence comes from Habrosyne pyritoides, assembly GCA_907165245.1. Classification (NCBI taxonomy): domain Eukaryota; kingdom Metazoa; phylum Arthropoda; class Insecta; order Lepidoptera; family Drepanidae; genus Habrosyne; species Habrosyne pyritoides. The sequence goes on along the minus strand of OU015587.1, from coordinate 2,623,786 downwards.
ATTTGCCTTTACAAAAATTTAAGGAAAGAATTTAGACTATTTTGGTATAAAAGTCTTTTTACAATACAAACGATTATTTTCATGACGACAATGCTTGGGTGTAGCGCTCGCTCCAGCAGGTTATGTACAAAATCTTATTTTGAAAAGAGTAATTGCTAAGTTTATTGCCGGCTCTTCTCAGTAAAAACAACCTTCCAAACCGGTGTTAGAGTCTGACCATTCATAAGTGCTTGTGAAGGCCTATTTAAATAATATATTTTATTTCATTTCATAAGTAATATGAACAATTGTCAGTTTTTATTGTTTATGAAAAACTAAGTAATTCAATAAATAAAGGTCTCCATTAATTACTAAGGTACGTCCAGTGAAGCGTTGTTCAATTGTTTCTAAAGAACCTGATACGGCTGAACGAACGTGAAATGAAGTAAAAACTGCTCAGGCCTATTGAAACCTGTTTTTATAATACATTTTATATGGCATGATGAAGCGAGTTACCGAAGCCTGGGACTCTATCTAAGCAACTATTATGTTCAAAATTGTGGTTGATTTCTTTTATTGTTTATGCCAGACTTTTTTTCAGAGCAAGATAGTTGCCATTGTTGATTGCCAAAGAGCGCTTTGGGAGAGTTTTATTAGATACTAGCTGTCCCCCGCGGTTTTACCCGCGTTCCCGTGGGACATACATAAAAACCTTCCTCTTCAATCACTCTATCTATTAAAAAAACCGCATCAAAATCCGTTGCGTAGTTTTAAAGATTTAAGGATACATAGGGACAGAGAAAGCGACTTTGTTTTATACTATGTAGTGATTGAAAAGAGACAGTGAAATTGCTTTGTGTGATGATTAAGTTATGTGAAATATCTGCCCGTTATCTGTTAGTTACGGTTATGTGCACAGAAGTTTGTCCTAGATGGGAATCGAAGCCACAACCTATGACGCACTAGTCCGGGAATCTCTCTTCTAGGCTTTGTGTGGTTACTACCACATTATCACGTACTTAAGCGAGATTGTGGTCAAAAAAACTAAACTACTCACCACGTCAGCCTACCTGTCACATACACATCTCCGTTCATGAATAAAGTCAAAGTTCAAGGCTATTTATTGAAAATTAGATAATTATCTATCATTAATAATGTGACATCAATATAAATTAATTGGATAGATATCAGCGCCTTAATGAACTCCCGACTGGAATAGGAGCCGGCGCTACTGCGGCGAGGCGACGTGCCCGCGCGCACGTACGCCACCCTCGGGGGCGCGGGCACGTTGACTCACGACACGACAATGTTGCCATAGCAACAGTCATCCGAGAATTATTGACGGACCTAAACGAAGAAAAGGAATTTATTTCTGTGAACACGTGCTACATGGAAAAATAATGTAGTATAATCACTGTACTTTAACTCGAAAAATCGCTCATGGTACCTTTACTCAGGCTGCATTTTTTTAATAATGTTATTTACGTAAGTTTTAAAAATTTTATATATTATATGAAACCCCAGAATAAAAGTACACCATGTATGTATTAATTGAAAACATTCTACTATTCCTATCAACATTATAAATGCGAAAACTTTTGTGGGATAGGATATATGAATGTTTGTTACTCTTTCACGCAAAAACTACTGAAACGACTTGAATGAAACGTAACACATAGATACATGCCATATAGAATACTTCATATCCCGGGATGTAACATTCCTTGGAAACGCAAGTGATACCACGGGGCACAGCTAGTATTCTATATATCTACCACGTATCATCTAAATCCGTTAAGCCGTTACGGAGCTAAGTGGTAACAAACAAAGACACAAGTACCTAATTAGTAAGATAAGATACATAGTCTCATTCAATTTGGAATATTTATTGAATGTTGTAAATTAATATATAAGTAGATGTTATTATTAGAAGAGCTAAAACTTTGACAACTGTAATATATCTATATTGATAAATATGAAATGCTATTCCTAAGGGCATCATTTGGGAATTGCAAAACATTTTTTTTTAATATACTAATAATACCAATTAAGGTTTTTAGAAAAAAAAAATTGTATTTTTATTTTATTTTGTCTTATAGGTACAGAAACAGACAACATATTGAGTATCACTACATAGTATAAAACAGAGTCGCTTTCTCTGTTCCTATATCCCTATGTATGCTTAAATCTTTAAAACTACGCAACGGATTTTGATGCGGTTTTTTTAATAGATAGAGTGATCGAAGAGGAAGGTTTTTATGTATAATACATGTGACATCCCACGGGAACGCGGGTAAAACCGCGGGGGACAGCTAGTTACTTATAAAACTAGATAATTAACAATATCTAAACCTCTAGTCCAATTATAATTGTACACAGCATCTCATATACATCTATATATATAAAAATGAATGTTTGTTTGTATGTCCTTTATAGAATTGTAAACTATACAACTGATTTTAGTGCAACTTTCAGCAATGGATAGTTCTCAATCAATAATTCAAGATGAAGGTTTATAACCAGAATTGAAAGCGGATAAAGGTGCAGGGCACAGCTAGTAAAAAAAAAATATATATATTATTACTTGTATAAACTCAAGCCCATAACTCTCTCACATCACTCACGATTCAAAAACGCATAGCAGCTCATTCTGGGAACAGCTAGTTAATAATAATAAAAATATTTATTTATTTCTCCACACAATGACAAGACTTATGTCAGGTACAAAAATTTAAAAATATCTATTTTGGTTTCACAGTTTACAGTCTAGTGTATGTGCGGAGCTGGTGTCTATTACACGTGTAAGCCTGTAGTACAGATCACCAGGTCCTCACCCCACGGGATTTAGTATAACATAATAAAAAATCTAACGTAGGAAGAATTACGTATAAAAGCAAACAGATTAATTCATCTTTGTGACGGAGACACTATATTACAAGTAAGATTAGTTAAAAACAATAACGCCCGTTGTGTATGTGTGTGTGTGTGTGTATATGTGTGCGTTAACGTAGTTGTTAATAAAAATCATTTATAATTAATTCTAATGAGCGAAATTTGCACAGATACAATGGAAACGCACTTTTATCTCGTATAGAACGCGAAACGAGCGTGTTCCAATTCGCGGGCCGGACGACTCCATTAGTATGCGATTTGCAATAACTCTAAATGTAATGTATCTAAAGCTTCGGCAAAGGCCCCACGTTTCCGTTTGTGGAGAGCTTTTTATCTATTAACTCCACATTTGCATGTTGCGTGGAAAAGACTTCAACGCGCTCTTAAAAGTAAATTAGGTAATTAATAAAAAAAACGGTATTTTGTTAGTAATGCATTGTTTTGCTTTAACTTCACCGGTTAATAAGAACTTATAAAATATAGCTAGCCTTGCTGTTTCGTTCCGATTCTTCTGAGTAAAAGGCTGACTTCCAAGCCGGTAGTAGCTTCAGTAACTTTAATTTTGACCTTCATAAAACCTTCCGAGGGCCTAAACTCAATAAATGGTTTTCAATTTAGATGGTCAACTTTGCCCTTCCTCGGCTTTATTAAAGAAATTATTTTGAATGTTAATTTTGTGTATTTGGAAAACTATTCTGTAGTTTGGATCACATCTTGCAACTACATTTCAGGCTAGGTACCAAACCAAATGTGCTAATATATTATGTCATAAGAACTATCTAATTCCATTGAGTAGATAAAAGTAATATTGTCACAAACATAAAATCATAAAAATTATTTTATTAAATAATTATTATGTTATGTTCTTAAAAGCAGATAGAAGCTTAAAGCAACATAAAAGGTTCAATTAAACTAATGACTGCTAAGGTCTATAAATAGAAAAAAAAACGATAATTAACGATAGATTAAGTAGATACTCGTTAAATATAACTGCTGGGCTAAATGAGTGAAAAAAAGCAAGTAATTTTAACCCATGTAACTTTTTAACAACTGTTCAAATTAGGGCTACAAATTTCTCGTTAGTGAGGACATGAAGTTAAAAAAAAAATTGTCTAGAAAGGTCAATAGCCTGTTGCGGGCAGGTGACGCAGACTATGCACAGAAATATGGTTGGAACGAAACTCTCGCTTAATATTTGTGATGAGAACACCGCAACTTAAGTAGTGGGTTTGATTCTGGTCCTTAGGGTCAAGGTCGCGTGGAAACCTTTATAGAGGTAGTTCGTGCCCGTCTAACTGGCTTAAACTTTAAAATCGAATGCTATGCGCTTACTATTGTGTTCTGGCAGCTGCTCTTCAGAGCCTATTTCCTTCTAGGATTTCTCTGGTTGCAGTTGGGGATAAACACAAGTCTATCTATAGTAAAAATAGCACAAACCAAATTTAAGAAGAGCTGTTCTGGTTCATTCTGACACACAGTAATTTTACCCGTTAAAAAGTAGATCTTGGCCTATGGAAACCAGATATTTAAGCTTAGCCACAGAACAAACATACTTAAACGCCTGTGTTTTGACTTGAACTCATGAACTAAATATATTTAAAAATTGAATTATTAATATAATTACAATTTGGTGAAATCCTTCTAATATTATAAATACGAATGTTTATATGTATGGATGTTTGTTACTCTTTCACGCTAAAGAACCTTTCAGGGTCAGTTCAATATATCGGCCAAATGCATTCACTAAAGAGATAATGGGTGTAAAAATATGTCCCCCAGATCAAATCTAGATATATAAGAGAAGAAGCTGACTGACTGACATATCAACGTAGGGCCTAAACTATAAGGGTAAGAAACTTGAAATTTTGCACAAGGTTGGTAAGGAACCCCCCTTTTATAGCGTAGGGGAGCACTAAGAAATTTCTAATGATTTTTGAAAATTCACCCCCTAAGGGGGTAAAACGGGGATGCAAAGTTAGTATGGAACAACGTGTTTTCTTGGTCTGATCAACGTCAACTAAACGCGGGTGAAACCGCGGGGGACAGCTACGTTTCATATGGAAGATACCAAGATAATTATGCTGATGTCAAATCAAAACAGGTATCATGTAAATGAAGTCCTGATTACTTGTATCCAGTAGCTTTCTTAATAGAATCTTAAATATATATTTTATTCGCTCATAAAATATAATTGCGTGTTTTAGCTAATCTTGCAGTTAGTATGGGAAACTCGATGTTGATCCGACTGGTAGGTTATTTCTAATAAGTAAGTAGTATCCAGTAGTTAAATCTGGCCATTTAGAGATCTTTATGATATTGGTTTTAATAAGTATTCATCCATGGTAATATTATTGATTCGTTGGTTTGTTGCATTTTCACAGTTACATGGACAAACAGATTTTGAAGAGGATTTGTTAAGGAGATTGATTGTCTATTAGTTTCTCTCTTTTTTTCATCCTATTAAATAAATATAGATTTGTTTTTATACAATTTTATTTTTTGCTTTGCAGCGAAGGGAATCCGACATCGCGCAATCGAGGTTTCTCAGGATTTGACCACATATACAAGCTTCCAACATCAATAGTTGGACGGCCGTCCCCAAGTATGATCACTTAGCGGTGGAATTTAATTAATTTTCTTGTTTAAGTTGTAAGTAATCATTGTTATTTTCTATTTTGTAGTCTTGTTATTTCTTTTTTTGTTTTTGAATGTTACCTACGTGAAGTATTTTGTAATTGTTAAATATATAAAATTGATATTATAAAATAACCAAAAAGTCAGAATAGATAAAATTTATATAAAAAATTATTACATAAAAAAGAATGAAAAATCCAATCTATATACAATGTCAATGGAATCAAGCTAACTGAAGTATCAGTAATCCGAGATTTGGGCATATATTTGGACGGTCGACTTAGTTTTGTTGACCATATTGACAACCTGGTTTGTTCTGCTTTTCGGGCTCTCGGATTTGTACTGCGATCTTCGAAGGAATTTAAAAAATCATCCACTACACTTCTCTTATATAATAGCTATGTCCGAAGTCAGTTGGAATACTGCTCCACTGTTTGGAATCCAACATACCAGATCCAAATAACTCGTATCGAAAGAGTAGAGAAGAGACTTGTCCGTTACCTCGCTTTCCAGTTTAAAGTTGGGACCTCTAGGTCGTATAATGATAGGTTAAGTCACTTTAAACTAATGTCCCTCGAATCTCGCCGTACTGTATCTGACTTAATATTTTTGTACAAGTTACTCAATAATGGTTTTGACTGTCCAGATCTTCTTAGTAAAATTTGTATTAACGTTCCTTCTAGAATCCCACGCTATCCCCGTCCTTTACTCAATGCCCCGCGATACCGAACAAATTTGGGTAAACATTCTCCGGTTACTAGGATGACTCATCAATATAATAAGATCTCGTCCTCCTCGGAAGAAGTAGACATATTCTCCAGTACTATGGGGAAATTTAAGTATCTGATTCGTACTCAATTGCATGGCATGTAATGGTTGATATACCTCGCTTAAGTAACTTTCTCATTTTAATATTAAACGTATATTAAATGTTTATTAACGTTTAAATTTTAATACGATTTCTTATAATTAATGTTACTATAATTTATTGTATATATATATATATATTTATAATTATTGTATCCTATTTCTCAAATGTTTAATTAATAATAATAATTTAGAATTTTAATTATTTATATTTGTTATTGTTGTATTTATAATAATATTTTTTTGCTATGTTACCTGTTTGTGCTTTCTGTGATGTCCTATAATTGAAGAAGCACTAGGTGTATAAACGCTGTTATTATTGTTTTAAATGTAAGGTGCATTCTTTGTTGGACATCCAAATAAAATAAATAAATAAATAAATGTATTCTTTTACTTTTTAACTTTAAAATTGACCTTCATAAGTGCCTTCTGAGGGCCTAAACTGAATAAATGGTTTTGAATTTTGAATTAAAGCTATTATAAGTCTCAAAGTTAATTTGAAAATAATGTGTGCCCATTGTTCTTTTTTCTGTTCCAAAGGCCTTCAGAAAGATGGTCGACCTGATGGTAAATGGTCACCGTCGTCTATAGACATTTGCAACACCGAGGGGTTCGCCAATATGTTGTCAACCCTGAGACGTGAAGTCGTTGAGCCTGTAATTTCACCGGCTCCCGTACCTTTCTAACCAAAACACAGTAATTCAAGTTCAAACTCTACACTAAGAGCTCTTCTACGTATCTGCGTATCTTATCGTGTCGTGTCTGATTGGGATGACACGGCCGCATTAAAGATGTCCCAGGAAAATTGGAAGCAGTACAGGCAGATAATAACAGTTACTTATTACCATAGACTACAATTCGTCATGCTCTCAAAGTATAAATGTAACTGACTCATCACCGCCACAGATAACAAATATACGTTATCGCCACAAAAAAGATCTGAAATCATAATATGGGAAATGCATCACATGAAATTAATAATATTGTGTGAATTTGTGCAAATTCACCGTGAATATAAATAAATAACACCTTACTCTCTATTATTATCAAATATAGTACAAGTCATCATGAATTTCATATTTTACAATTTATTTACAAATAATGTTGCGTTTTTAAAGTAAACAATAAAACGAGTGATAAGTTATGAACTATTTTTCTTTTCCTTGAATAAGGGGACATTGGTTGGCAGAAAACCTTTTGCGACGCAATATCTTCTTTTTTATCCGTTTTTAAATCATATATTCAAATTATAGCCTGATAGTAGCTTCAGTAACTTTGACCTTTATAATTGCCCTTCAGGGCCTAAACTGAATAAATGGTTTTAAATTTTGATCAGGAAAATGAAAAACCTCGCCATGTTGCCAATTTTTTTACTGATATGAGAATTTTGCAATGAAAAGCGAAAGTACTGCCCCCAAACCTGGTAACTTTTATCTTGTCAGGCTTTACATATTCATTGTGCTGCCTATTTTCTAAAGAAACGTAAGCTGAGTGTTGTTGAGCCACCTTAAGCTTTTAGAATCCCTCAGAAATAATAGATATAGCGCATAGTATATTTTAATATATTAATGCGTGCTGACGTCCGCGGTTTCACCCACGTTTCCTGCGGTTGTTACCATTTCCCGAGATGAAAAGAACCCATATGATATTCTAGTGTTTTCTCTATCTATTTGCCGGGTTTGAATAAGTAACATACATCCATTTATCTACACAGGCTGTTACAAAACTATCCGTAAAGCCGAAAGGAGGTTAAATGGAGCCTTATAACGAGTCCATTCTCAATATTTAAGAACCGAATAGTAGTAACGCGTTATAAAGTACCCCAAAAAAAAAATTATGATTTATTTAAGATTTTTATGAATGAGAAATAGAAAAATTTAAGTAGACAATAATTAGGTAAAATAGGTACGTAGGCCTTTCTGTTATATAATCTGGTTCCCTGACATGACAGCTTACTAGGGTTGTTGGCTTTGATAATTAATTATATTTTTACGGGGTATTTTGTAACACGTTGTATATACTCCAAACAAGCTTTCGTGTTTATTTTTTTAGTAGGATGAAAGCATACAATAATGCAAGAAACCTTACCTTACCTAGCCAAGCTGTTTCCAATCAGTTGGCGCATATCTATGCATTAGGTGTATACATATTACATGAGCTTAGCAAGAATTTTTACAACCGGCCACCCTGGATTTTCTTCACACAATAGTCGTGCAGCCACCTGTGTGTTCTGGCAGCATTAGAGAGCAATGACTTTCTGTGCTTGTCTTTAACATCATCACTTACTTATGGTGAAATTGCTGACGGACTAGTAGTGACTTGGTGGTTTGACCCTGACTGCCACGCCACAGGTCATGGCTTCGATTTCCACACAGGTCAAATCTTTGTGGGTCTATAATATCTGTCTGTATCTTGATGTAAATCCTACGGATGTATGGATGTTTGTTACTCTTTCACGCAAAAACTACCGAACGGATTTGGATGAATCTTGGTATGTATATAGAACATGCCCTTGATTAACTTATAGAATACTTTTTATTCCGGAAAAGTGTAACAACACTTGGGAACGCGGGTAAAACCGAGGGGCACAACTAGTATCTATATAAGTAAGTACCTATTTAAGTAGTATTTAGAAGAAACGTTGTGGCTTGTAGGTATAATGTAGTATATCGGTTATCTGATTTCCATAGTACAAGCTCTGGTTATTTTGCGATCAGATGACCGTGTGTAAAGAATGTAAAGAGTGTGAATTAATAATATTAATATGACCAGACACAAATACATACTTTTCTTTTTTTAAAGTATATATCTAATGGTAACAAAGCCTCAATAACTTAACGCCTACTTATTTAAATAATGCAAAGTTTTCCATAAGACTAGTGAAGCCATATTTGCGACAACGGCCAGCATTTCATCAAACATTTGGTTGACATTGGAATTTTCTTTTACAACCATTGTGATGGCTCTGTCAGTACATTTGTTTATCGTTGTTGAGTAAACATTGCTTGCGAATGATTGCAATATTGTTTGCGATGATAATGAAAATGTAGGCTTGGATTGTGAAATTGTAATCCTACTGTAATATAATTAACGTTATTGTACCAGTATATCAACTTATAAAGATTATTTGTAAAGATATCAAAGAGAAAGAAGAATTATAGCCTATATCCATCTCCGAACCATACGCTACATATGTGCCTAATTTTAGCAAGATCGGTTGAGCCGTTTATCCGAGGAAACCTATCAAACAGGCAGATACTTTAGAATCTATATTATAAGTATAGATCACAAATAATATCATAACAATATCGAGAGCAGAACTCAATATATCTTTACGCATACTATCCTAGAAGAGGTAGGCAGATATCTCTGAAATAAGACCCACATTCCATCGACATTTTAAGTTCCAACGTGACATGTGATGAGTATTACGGCTGACTTTCAAGCAACAGGTAATAATTTCTAAACAAAGAAACAGTAATTTACCTTGCTGGTCTGTAGCGAGGCTTCATACCACTCGACCGTCGCGTTTAAAAAACGAAGACAAGCTTTCAAATACATAATATGATAATAATATAATAATTTTTTTTTATTTTATTTGTTTAAATCGTCTTAAGAAATTTAAATCAATTCCGAGATGTAATCGCAAAATTCGAAACAATTCAAAAACTCAAAAAGTTCTGCACCGATCGAGCTGAAATTTTAGCATGATATATAATCCGCATCAAAGATTGTTTTTATCTATTTTTTGCATCAGTCACATATCCGCGACCGTCTTTGTTTTGTTTCTCATTTCTCAACCATTTAATCACAATGTGCCACAGCGAAGCGTGGTAGGGTACAACTATTTGAAATAAATTTGAATATGGAATTCCTAACCAAACGCCAGATATTTGAGATTAAAGTGGCCAGTTAGACAAAACGCCAATTTCATATGTAACGACCTAATACTTTAAACAAGCTATTTTTAAAACTGTTTAAAGTTTCTATTGATTGTCATATCATGAGATAATCATAATACAACACAAGGTATCAGATGACATATTTTGATCAAATCTCATCAATATATCACGTTTCTTGCCCGTCGTCCGCGAATATACTGCACTGCAGATAGTCCACCACCAATCTTATCAATTCGGAGAAGAAGATTTGATATACGCAACAATTTTTTTTTTCAACTTGACATTTTTTTAAGCCCTGAGTAGGTATAACATCCTTGTATTGAGGTAGCAAACATTTATGAATACAAAATAGAAAAACTATTAAGGTAGACAATTATTAGGTAAAATAGGTACGTAGGCCTTTCTGTTAAATAATCTGGTTCCCTGATATGGCAGTATTTTGACGCACCATCACCTCAAAACTACTGAACATATCGCGATGGGACGGCTACTACTCGACGCGGAATTTTTCGTAGATGGTTATACTACGATAAACGCGAGTGAAACCGCGGGAGACTGCTAGTATTAATATATAATAACTAGTCATGATCACCTGCCCACATTTACTTTTATCTAAACACATGATAATAAAATCTGTGAAGTAATTCTCAACATTATAGCAAAACTGAAAGTTGTATAGTAATGTCAGATTTAAAAAAAGAAGTGTCATCTTTTCTGATCAATAAGATGACAGATCAATTTGAAATGATTAATCAGTAACCTATCTTCTTCTGTACATATACCTACTATAAGCAAAATAAGATTCCTTTCACGCATCATAACCTCAAAATTACTGAACATATCGGGATAGGACTGCTACCATTCGACGCGGAATTTTTCCTAGATAGTTTTAGACTATATATAAATCGATAAACGCGGGTGAAACCGCTATTTCATTACTAAACTTAATCACCTACGCTCGATACAATCGCGGTCAATTACATAAATTAACAAATCCTCACAGATAACGAGTACGATATTTAAATCTCTTTTAAGTACACGATAATTAGAAAGAGATGAAACTCCGATTGACGTAGTTTCATAAACCGAGCCTCAAATATTACAAACAGGTGAGCCGCGTGTAGATTACATCGAAAACAGGTGTGTCATGTTGTCGTGACGTTGATACGTCACAATGACAAATATTATCATCAATTAACACCCGCTAATACTTTAGTAGGACGCCATATTGTTATAGAGGTCATTGACAATTGATGAGAAGAAAACGACCATAGACAATGGCAGAAACTTGCGGTTTTTGGAGTGAAACCTTCTTTGAGCGCTTAAAAGTGATTTTTGGTAGAGGGAAATCTTATGGGTCCACATGCTAAATGTTAACAGTATGTCTTCAGCTATCAGTATTACGTGTTACACTTGACTAGCAGGGATGTTTTTAACGTATTGTAACGTGTTTTTTAACTTATTTAAAAAAAAACACTGTCATTTTTAAGTTTTCACTTCTTTCGGCAGTTACCATGACTGTACTTTTTTCAATTTGAATAGTCACTAGACTATACATATTTGAAAATGAGATGCTTTGTATTATCTGTCAATTTTAAATTAGTCTTATATTTCGAAAAAAATCATGATCTTTCTTACGACTGGAAAGTCTTATGCACTAGAAATGTGAGCATCAAAGAAGAGTATCAAAAATACTAGCTATTATAACATAAGGTTTTCGTTTCATAAATGTACACAATCGGTTACATCTACATCACCTGCCTGTCCTGTTCTCAATCATTTAGTGTTCGCGTAATACGGTCCATTCGGTGCATCACGTATTACAAGAGATTTGGCAGGTTTTAACAGCTGGCTAGCGGCGGCCTGACGTCATCCCTATTTGGGAATGCTTTTATTGACCACATGGTGCACGGTGTAAGTGCACGTGGTCATCGATCTCTTAAGTCGCCTCTTACGTTCAAGAAATAATCTACTTTAATGGGCTTCCATTTATTAGATAGAAAAACATTCAGTCGTCATCATTATTTGTCAGCCAATCATTTAGGGTTAATATTGCGTTGTACGCTTTAGATATTAGAAGAAACTTGGGAGATTATATCGGTCGAGCGTCTACCTGACCCCAATCTCATTGGGGAATGATTTTGTTGACCACTTAGGTCAATAATGTACGTGGTCATCGGTGCACTCTATCAACCCTTACAATATCCTAGACATGAACTAGAGTGGTAGTACCTACCTTTTCAACGCCGCTAGCACACAACATTCTTTTTTTTTTATTAATTACGGGAATGCAATTGACCGCAATCTCACCTGATGGTAAGTGAAGATGAGGCCGACGATGGAGCTCGCTTTCCCGTTAGTAGCCTATTATAGCCTATAGTATTTTTTCTTAAAGACCAATTCTAGTCCGCCTTGTATATGTTTCAATCATCTATCTTCAGTCACACCCACTTGAAAAAAGTTATTTTTGAACTTTTCCTTTTACATATTTCATGTCCTACGTGAATTTGAATAAGTACCAAAGTTTTCTGATTCACATCTTGTTTTCAACAGAAAAAGTTGTGTCAACAACTAGTAAAAGTAAGTTAATCATAAAAATATATGACATTTGATTTGATAGCATATATTACTCAGTGTTTACTCCACAAAATGGCCTTGGATAGATGGACCACGCCTATTTATCGATAATTTTACATCGATTAGTCATCTCTGTATATTTAGCCTTATAAGTATATGTCGTGACTCATTAGCGTGTGAAAATATATATAGCATTATCTTTAAGTGTAGCTTTTACGTGTTATTTCATTTATTTGCGAAATGTAAACATATTTTATGCGTAAACGATTTTATAATCTCGCTGACCTAGAATTTGGCTAATTTCATGTTGTTAAAAGTTTACGATAAGCCGTGGAGGTTATTTTTTATTAATAGGACACGTCTGGTTCATGTTGTGACTGAATGAATGGAGAGAACTGATGAGCGAAGATCACTATCGAATTCAAAACATAACTGAAATAAACAAAATAAAATATTTAGATTTAAAGGGGTAGGTTATTTAACTCCTGAGTTGATATAACATTTGAAAGGTATAAAAGGAATGAGGTTCTGAATTTGTTTGATCAGTAAAAAAAACTGTTTTTTTTAGAAAATTTCAAATATGTCTGTGATAAATGTACTGCAGGATGTAAGTCGAATGATTTTAAGAATGTATCAAAATAACATATATTTATCTATAGATAATATATAAAATAAACTAAATGCTGTTGGTTGAGCGTATCCCTTGATAACGGCTGGACCGATTTGCATATTTTTATAACAGAGGTAATAGGAGTAATAGGTATGTGACGTGGTTTTTAAAGAAAGAAAAGTCGGCTTCTGCTTTTTAGTCTGTGTAGTTTTAGTCTCAAGCTTCTTTCAAGTCTTTTAATGGAAATATGTATATATTGTTAAAAAAACAAGTAATCTAGTTTATGATTGTCGGAACACAAAAAGAAAATGCGGAAACAACTGTTCAGTAGTACATTGGCGATAAGATAAACAAGCTAGAGACCTATAATCTCCTCATTGATGCTGACAGATGAAGAATCTATCTATATACATAGATAAAATATTTTTCTATTCAATTACTTTACTTCCGTAATATAGGAATAGGATATTATTTATTATTATTTACTATTAATATATTAGTATATATGAAGGTAATAAGATAGTGCGGTGCTCATTGTTAAAATATTATGTATTGTGGTTTTCATTATATACTCAATTATGTCGGTTTCTGTAATACTTACATTTAAATTATTATGGATTTTGTAATATTTTTTTTTTATGCCACTTGGGCCGACAAACAAGCAGACGGTCCACCTGATGATAAGTGGTCACCGCCGCCTATGGACATTTGCAACACTAGGAGCATCGCCAATGCGTTGTCGACCCTGAGACGTGAAGTTGTTAAGTCTCAGGTGCCTGTAATTTCACCGGCTCCCTTACCTTTCTAACCGAAACACAGTAATACAATTGCACTACTGCTTCACGGCGGAAATGGGTAAGGTGGTAGTACTTCCCCGGACGAACTCTACACTAAGAGCTCTACTACTCTAAAACCACCAGCTATCCGTCGCGGTTTCATCCTCGTTCCTGTGGGATCTTCCATTTTCCCGGGATAAAAGTTATCCTGTGTTCATTCAGCTGATAAACTATCTATGTGCCAAGTTTCATCTAAATCCATTAAGTAGATTTTACGTAGGAATAACAAACAACCATATATTCGTTCTCACATAATTTTGTTATTTTCTAGCTGTCTGCCGGGGGTTTGCACCAAGTTTATAGAATCCTACTGAAATGAGAAATGCAGTAACGGTTCTCATCTGGTGAGTCCTGAACGCTGAAAAACAATATGGTGCAATATGGGTGCTATCCGTCAATTCCGCCCGCCTAACATCAGCCAGATACAAATCTTTTGCTGACCACTTGGTGACAATTATGTGCGCAGTCATCGACACCTTAGACAGTATGGTGGTAGTCTCTCTCTGTCGCACACATGTAGTATAGATACACATAGAATAATCAGCTTAAATACTCTCATTTCTAGTGATACGAATTGCCTACATCCTATTACATAACTCGATTAGTTCCTACCACGTCTCAATTACGAGGAACGAGGAGCCGGCATGATCAAATGACATACGAGTCGAGGGTCCAAGTGGGAAGCCACCAATTACACCAACTGTACCTCAAACGACCAACAAAACCTGTTCAATAAAAGAATTTATACCCAAATTTCAGTTCGGGAAGGTCGATTTTCAATTGATCTCTCTGTGATAGATAGGATTTTAAAAGATGGTTAATATTTTGCAATGGGTGCAACGACCCAAATGATATGCGATTTTATTTATTTTGATTACAGTCATTCGATTTTACTAGATTAACACTTTGTCACTTGCAATAATCGCATATTTTCAACTAATCATAAGTATGGAGTATTTATTTAAAATGAAAAAAAGCTACATATTAGATTTACTGACAGTACCAGGGTATCAGAAGATTGTAGGACTTGAATCACTAATTATAATTTCTATCATTTAAAAAAACAATGCACTGTGTATGCTTTCAACAGAAATATTGATCAAAACTTTTTATTTGTGAAAGTAGGTAGATAAATCCGAAAATATCCTTGGACATTTGCACATGTGACTTACTACATAAACTATTCTTTAAATATATACATACTAGCTGTACCCCGCGGTTTCACCCGCGTTCCCGAGGGATGTAACATTTTCGCGGTACAAAAAGTAACCTATGTTACTTCTAATAGCTCCAAGAATATGTGCACAAAGTTCCATAATGATCAGTTAAGTAGTTTTCGCGTGAAACCGTAACAAACAAACTTACATTAAACAAATTTGTGCTACTCTCACAGACACTGCACTAGGTCCATAAACATCGCAATATTTTTTCGCGGCTTGCGTTGCATTTTTACCTTTTTTGTTGTAAAATTTTAAAATGAATCCAATTTCTTCATTAGATTCACTCATCTTGGCGGTACGAAAAACAAATGCAAATCACACATTTTCCTAATTTGAATTTGGAATTATGCTCTTTAAAATTTAAACTTTCAATGATACCAAAACCAGCCAGATACAAATAGTATAGCCAAAGAGATTTTATTACAAGTTCATACATACTATAATGCGAAAAGACTTTTTCCCCAACCTAATATTAGTAGGGATTGTATGTAAGTATGGTAAGACCCATAATATTCGAAGACGTACGGTTTTAAAATACAAATCTGTAAATATGTACTTCATAAATAATTCCATATGAGAAAACGACTCGATTCGCCTCGAAATCACACAACAAAATGATCACGTAGCCACAAATTCACGTAACTGAATCAGAATGCATGGGAATTGTTAATTCTTGGTATTCTTACCTAACACTGATACCATTTCTGGGAATTACAACTCTGAATAGGGGAAAATGAAAACCAATAAATTGTTAAATGCATTTGTTGACGGCTAATTGTACATTACCTGATACTAATAAAACGGGAAGAACTTGCTTGAAAATTAAATTAGTCAGCCTTGAATGCATGTGTCCTTCATTAGGATTATTTGAGGTTACGCAATTTAATATTAAATATGTTACTACTGACTTCTTACAGATAGAATAGTTTATTTTTTAAATAGAAACGTGCGCTTGCTCAAGCTAATTGTAGGATGCGAATCTAAAATTGGTCAAATACTAAAAAGGCCTATTTAACACACACAGCTAAGAAAATGATAGAATATCATCTTTATTGCTTAAAGGATAAGACCTAATCATACATTCATAACGTCATAGGATATTATTTTCTCTTTTTAAATGCTGCACTCGTTTGTCATGACAGATGTCAAGTCGAAGTAATACGATAAGTTACTCTAAATTGAACTTTAGTAACCTCAAATCGATCCAGCTTGATATTTATTTACTTTTATAAATTGCCAGGTGCATGTTAAATAAAAAAATATTGTACGAAATATAATATTTTAACCTAATTTTAATAAGTACTTTGTATTAATTTAAAATTTTACCTAAAGTAGGATGCGGTGCCAACCTTCCAATTCGAACTGTCATTTTCATGTTTAAAATTTTAAGTACGCAATTTGATTCTTCCACAACGTCAAACAAGATCACAATCTGTTTAAAACTGTGTTTTTAAATTCATGGCGATTAAAAACTGGTTATGGCACGAGAGGGCAATTACATTAACAAAATATTAAAGCTTTTTACAATTTATATTTGCATAAATGTTTATAGTAATTGTTTTTTTGTCGCACCTTTTATAGGGCCGTTATTGATATTATTTTTAAATTCGTCGATAACAATTTGTGATTCGATACGATTATTTATTTAAAAACAAAAGAAGCGTATAATTTATCCATATTATTATGTCATTGAAAACATCTGCACATTGGTATATAATAGTATATAGGGTTATTAATTAGAAGGGGCCTGGCCCCCTGAGATGCCATGGCTGATCTGATAAAGCAGAGTCAACATTAATTGTTGTATGTGCCTTGGTAGTAACGACAAACCATGGGTCACATTAAAACAAATGCTTGTTAATCTTCTGTAAAGCTAATCAAGTATCCTAGAATGGTGGCCACTAGACCATACTGGGGTGGGGACGGCCCAAAAGACAGAAAGAATGCGAATACAAAAAAAGTGCGAGCGATTTTCTGCATAGACATATTTTATGGGCCTTATGGTATTCTACCCCTAACTAGAACGCGGGTGAAACCACTGGGGACATATACTTACTTACTACATACTCGAATAACCCTTACTAATATTATAAATGGGAATGTAAGTTTATTTGTTACGCTTTCACGCAAAATCTACTAAACCGATCATCACGCAACTTTATACACATATTCTTGGAGCTATTATAAGTAACATAGGATACTTTTTGTGCCGGGAAAATGTTACATCCCCCGGGAATGGGGGAAAATCCGCGGGGGAGAGCTATTATTTAATAAAAATAGTAATAAGTTATCTGGTTTCGATAGTACAAGCTCAGGTCAGTCAGGTATCATCGTTAAAAATGTAAAAATAAATTAAGTTAAAAATTCAGAGAAAACACGAGAATGATCCACAATTGCACGAACTCATTCCTTCAACGACACGACACCTTTAAATTTGTCTACATTAAAATAGAACGTCTTTATTCGTGTGTGTATTGAGTCGGTCATGGCCCGGCGTGACGTGTCATGTGACTGTCACGTCACGTGTCACGTACGACCATCATGAAAATAAACTTTTATGACTTACATAAAAGAATAATAAATAAGAAATAGTAGTTGACCACGTGTTTGGACCGACCTCATTCAATAGAACTCAAAATTTCATAAAAAGACAAAAACGCAACGTCACCTTTTATAGTACCGCCAAAAAGTTTCGAGTTTTTTCTTAATTTAAATATATGGCACCAATCCTTTTCTATGGCTTATTTCTAGCCAATGTCGAGTTATAATATAAATACCTATTTGTTGTTTGATGTATGTAAATTAACACTGTAACTAAGTCATGTTAGTTACTGTCCCCACAAAGTCAATTTCAGTGAAATGGTGTAAAAAATAATACATAAACACTCCAATGGCCTAAACTGAGTAAATGGGGACATTTTAGTCAATGACGCCGGTTTGTTCAAAACAAAACTCCTTTACATTACAACTATCCATAATATGAACCCGTTTTAGGAAACCTATGTCTACTTTAATAACCTACTGGAAACGACGATTATATTTCGTCTACAGCCTTTACAGGTGTTTTGCTTTGTACCTAACAGGTACAACAACAGTTTAAGTTGTTTGTTACCACCACAGTTAGATACTAAATAGTCACTTCGTAACACAGCGCTGCAAATATTGATGATAATGTTGGTAGAAACTTTTGCAACCTTACTAATCTGTGAGATACAAATCCGAGGTCAAATTCATACCCAACTAGTACTATTCTTTTTAAAATACTACGCTATTATTGATATATTATGTTATTGTAACCTCAATTTCATTTTTATTTCATTAGAGGATATAATAGGTTGGGGAAAAAGTTCCTTCGCATTTTTTAAGAAAATTCAAAACATTTTTAATATAGTTTATTTACATTTAACTAAAGTATGTAGGTACCATTTTGTTCGATAACTTTTGCCATCTTGTAGGTAGGGACATGATCCCATTGCTATAGAAATTTTGGGACTTCTGATCAAAATACTGCGCCAAGTGGTTTTGACAGTCCTCTCGTGATGTTAACCTGACACTGCCTAAAGAATTCTGAAGAGACCGAAACAGGAAATCTGAAGGTGCAAGGTCAGGACTATACGGCGGATGCATTAATACCTCCCAGCCAAACTCTCTTAATTTTTTCTGAGTGGCTAAAGATGTGTGAGGTCTAGCGTTATCATGATGAAAACCACACCCCTTCTGTTGATGATGTAGACACTGCACTAGGTCCATAAACATCACAAATTTTTTTCGCGGCTTGCGTTGCATTTTTACCCTTTTTGTAGTAAAATTTTAAAATGAATCGAATTTCTTCATTAGATTCACTCATGTTGGCGGTACGAAAAACAAATGCAAATCACACATTTCCTAATTTGAATTTGGAATGATGTTCTTTAAAATTTAAACTTTCAATGATACCAAAACCAGCCAGATTCAAATAGTTTAGCCAAAGAGATTTTATTACTAGTTCATACATACTATAATGCGAAAAGACTTTTTCCCCAACCTAATATATATATAACCCTTGGCAATGAATTGCTGGCCTGACAAACTATTTACTTAATGATTAATTCTAATAAATACATAATTTACTGTACTTTAATTTAAATAATAAATGTTATATAATATTGTCTGCATTATAAAATAAATTATAAATATCCTGTGACATTCTTCACACCTGGCCATCTGAACAAAGCACTCGTCGCGGCCTCCTTGCTCTGTCTCATTCGCTAACTGCGCTAAATACTACTAATCACGTAAAAGATAAGCTCTCCCAGGCCTCCGTGAAGCGGCTCGCCGAGAAGTTTGTATTAGCTGAATAAGGAGGCTGAAAAATTACGTATACTACATGTAAAATACAAACTTATATACTTTGATATTTACATACACAAATAAATAATTTTATTATATTTCGATTTAAGTAAATAATAATAATACATAACGGCCTTTTAAAATCTTAATTACACCACAAACATTACTGCCATTACAGATTTATCTTCCAATAATTACTTTCACAACTACGTATAAATGAACGAACTAAAGACTTGAAGCGTACGTGTTTGGGGGAATGTATCTTGTGAATGCTAAGTGGATATACGAACTGAGTGTAGGGAACGTCCCGCTTACGATTTTGAGGAAAACGTCTTGTTTTATATAATGGTGATGGGATAATATCACAGCTTAGGGCTAGTCCCTTCAGTGTGGCATAGAATTAGGTAATACTTTTTTTTCCAACATCTTATACGATGATATAACGACTTACAACAATGAAATATTCAACAATATAATAACAGGTATTCAAAATAATGTGTCACTATTCTCGATACATCTCTGTGCTCCTTCTGTAAACTTCGGCATGCTACAGTGGAAGATTTCAATTTCTTTTGCTATTACATTTATTAATCGAAAACTCAATTTTATTTACATCAATTGATGCCACTATCCTGTAGATTATTGGTGATATAATAATGTCTCGCTCGATGGACGAGAGACTAGATCGACTCGCTAGCTTATTAAAGGAACTAGTTTAACAATCATAGATTCCTTACATGTTAAAAAGATAGAATAAAATAGATGTTACTGTAACGATCGTTTCCTGTTATTACAAAAAAAAGTTGGCGCTATTTGAAAATTTGAAATAAAGAACGTGTTTTATTTGAGAAAAATAGTATCATCAGTTGGCCAGTAATGTTCGAGGTAAGAAGTGAAAGAAGGTCGTATCGTTACCAACATCATATCTTCTAGCATTAAGATTTCCAACTTAGAGTAGTAAGCCAGGTACAGAGTACCCTTTCACCGTGCTATGATTTCCTCACGATGTTTCCTACATTGGGCTCTAGCTCACTGCATTCAACGTGACTAACTGAGCTAACATCACCTTAAGCTTTGACCCTAACTCCTTTACATACGTTACATATAACGAAACTAAGGAAAAGTCGATAGCCGGTAAAATTACAGGCACATGAGACTTAACAAGTTCACATCTCAGGGTCGACAACGCATCGGCCCCTGGTGTTGCAAATGTCTATAGGCGGCGGTGACCAGTTATCATCAGGTTGACTATCAGCTTTTGTGCTGGTGGAGATGGCAAAAAAAAATACTGAAGTGTTTATTGGCCAAAGAATTACTAAGGATATTTTTTTTATTAATTAAGTGGAATAATCTTGATACCGAATTATAGTTCAAAGCCGGTTAAGATCATTAAAGTGTCGCCGCTTCAGAACAATAACAAACAAACTTCATACGAATTATTGCGTATTTATTTTGAAAACTAAGTACCCATATTGTTATAGCGCCGGAATATTCTCTAAATTATAAGTTTCCTTAATAATTTCCTGCTAATCCCATAATACATTAAAATTACATTGAAACCCTTTTATAAATAAATTATTTATAAATTAAAGGTATTTTACTAGTACTGAGTATTTTAAGTTTATCGGAGTGTATATTAAGGAAACTCTACAACACAATATTCATCTGCCTACCCTGCTCCAAATAAATATGACAGGACATAATTTACATACGGCCATTTTATCCCAAACTAAGCATAGCTAGTATTATAAAATGAAAATGAAAAATGAAAAAGAAAATATTTTTATTCAAATAGGGCTTTACAAGCACTCATGAATAGTCTGACTCTAGAAACCACATAACTGACTAAACTATAATACTTTATTTTTATACCCATCTTTATCTTTCACAATCTGCGGCGTGGCGGTCAGGATCTCTAACTTCCAAACCAACCGGCCCGTCCTATCTTATATCGTCTAATATTATAAATGCGAATGTTGGTATGTATGGATGTTTGTTACTCTTTCACGCATAAACTACCGGACCGATTTGGATTTAACTTTGCACATACATTGAGAATATTCTGGAATAACATATAGGCTACTTTTTATCCCGGCAAAATGTGACATCCCTCGGGACAAGGGTAAAACCGTGGGGGACAGCTAGTCCATAATAAAATTATACAAAAAACAAATATCCAGTAACTAATTCCCTGGATCTCTTTTTCTGTCACGTCCCAAACAAGATAAAGACGCTTCGTGTAGCAGCGAGACTCGTGTCAATTTACTGTTGAGTTTCCTTGTTTGGAACTTGGCAGAGAAGGAGATCCAGCGGAATTAGTTACTAGATTTCTGTATAATCTTAATTTTTAGCCGTCTCTTATATCTTTAAACTACGCCAATTGATGCGCTTCCGGAAGGTTCCTGTGTATAATACATTTTTATTATCCCTCAGGCTCAGCCAAAGCCGAGGCGGGTCGCTAGTAAATCTGAAACTATGTTTTAAACGCCACCCTCATGATTGTATGTTAACAGTTAAATGTTGCCAACTTCGAACAATTTTTTATCTATCGTATAAATGAAAAATGTAGGGGTTACGAGCAACCTTGGTCAGTTTGTGGTCGATGTATGCACCGTGAAGGCGCTTAACGACCACACTGCTCATAAATATGAATTGTAACCATATTGTAACGCATTTACAGTTCAAACTATAAAAGTTTTAATTTCATTATAAAAAAGCTATTGGGTCTGTCGTTTTTGTTTCATTTTAGCTCAGATTGTTTCATTATCATACAAATTATTTAAATCGACAAACTGGGTGGAAGTACCAACTACTTTTTTGTTTTGTTTTTTTTCCATCAGCTGTAACTCTTCGGTAGTCACCACACTATCCCGGGGGAAGTGGTACCTACCCTCAATATCCTTGCTGTGCTGTCGCACGATGGCTCTAGACTGCGTCGATCCATCATATACCCCAGGGTCGGTTCTGGGCTCCGATCCCGGTTCCCTACGACCCCAAAGGTCTCCATGTAGCCGCCTCTTACGACATAAAGGCGCTGTAGCTTCTGCATGGCAGGAAGTGGCTAGCGTAGTTGTCCGATACTGCATCAGATTGAGGAAAAATCATAACCATTTACTCAGTTTGACCCCCAGAAGACCTGGAGGGCAGAAGGGAACAGAAGTTACTAAGGGTTCGGAAGACAGCTTTAAACTGAGAAGTTGATTAGATACTCTTTTAACTAATGGGGGATAATTGAGTCTTTGAAATTACCCTAATAAGAAATTATTCTGTCTTGCGAGCATACATAAATAAGTAATCAAAATAGTGAGTAAAACAGAAAGATTTATCGATTTCTGTATATACATTTGACATATGTAAGTCTATGCGCATAAATAACATTGTAGGTACTATAACCGTGTAGGTACGCTGGGCGTTTTTTAAAAGCGCAGCGGGCGCGTACCAAACAAACACCGTGTGTTTCCAAGAATTACCCATTCGTTTTCAACTAGTGACCTAAACTAGCCGTACTTAGACTTCATTAGATGTTTCCTTTTATGGATGTTTATATCAATATTATTACAAGTTGTAACCTATTTTTGATCTATCACATCTTTTATAGAATTGCGGCACTAAATGCTAATTGTAAACATTTTATATTTATATACTTCATGACTTAATTGTCACAGAACAGAAACATGGGAAAATAGAGAGTGTAAAATTGTTAATTGTCATGCCACGGGTGGCATGAAATGAAATGAAATGAAAATGAAATGAAATGAAAATCAATTATCTACTTAGTTTGAAATCTGTGGGACGAATGGCAAAGAGTATGTTCTTTTTTCTGTCATATTCGCTATTTTCAGTCTGCATTCAGTACCTGATTACAGTAAGGAAGAATAGGAAATAGACTTTTTATATATTTCGGTGCAATCCTATATTGAATACAGATTATTTTATTTTCAATTGAAATCTTAATTTAATTTTGTAAATATATCTCTTTATTCAAAATATTTGAATACCTACTCGTAAATTATTTGTAATATTGATCATAAAAAGAAAGAACAATAAAAAAACTAGAAACCATTGTAAATATCTTCAGATAACATGAAAATTATGGATCAGAGTACGATATGACCAGGATTTACTAAAGGTGCAATCACACCGTAGTCACTTCTTGAGGAGTAACGTTTAGAAGTGATAGAGCAACAAATGATAACAAAAATAGATTTTAAATGTTACTGAATGTTGTCCAGTGCCCTGCTCAGCTAATACAAACTTCGTCGGCGAGCCGCTTCACGGAGGTCTCGGAGAGCTTCTCTCACGTGATTGGTAGTATTAACGTAGTTAGCGAAAGGGACAGAGCACGGAGGCCGCGACGAAACACCCTCGAGTTAGTGTCATTTTCCTTACAGAATCGAGCCCCTGAGCCCGAACATCCATCGGAACCCTATCGTCATCGTATCGGGTGCACCAAAAACTAATCTAATGGGAAATGGAACATGGCCTTATGTCACGGTATGCTCAATGTTTAATTTTCTTTACAAACCAGCTATTTGGCTCGCTGTAAACGGTGACGCTACGGTAGATGTTCGTGTTTAGGTTGCAAAATGTTTCTCTACACAAAATAACTACGGAGTGGACGGACCATTATAGTTTTAAGTAGATCGATAGAGGGACTAGATAACATCTTATTTGGTTCATTTCCACTGTCAGGGCTTCAGGGCTATGAACCGGCTGAAAATAAATCAATGTACCGGGACATTCTTTACCCACGGTGATCCTAAATTAAGCAGAGATTGAGATGCAGAGAGAGAAGCAGGAACAAACGGTTGTTCATGCACAAAAATGTTTGTCCTGGGTGGAAATCGAACCCACGGCCTGCGACGCGGCAGTAAAAATCTCTAACCACTCACCCAACAGGTCAATGTACTACCTGTAGGTACTTTACTTTCCTATGGAATTTTATCGCGGTAAATGTGATTTTTTTCTTTTAAATTTTATGTGTATGTTTAATGTGTAGAATATAAAAAAAGGTTGAATAACCCAAGTTATACTTTCAGCTCTTATTAGATTCTTTCTCATTTAAGGTCAGTGATGCAACTATTTATATTGACTAACTTCCGTCTCGCGGTTTTACCCGCGTCCTGTAGGATCTGACGTATCTCGGGATTATTATATAGCCTTTGTCACTTCTGGATAACGTAGCTATCTAATAGTGTAAGAATTATTAAAATCGGTCCAGTAAATATTGAGATCATTCGATACAAACGAAAATACAAAATCTTTTCTATTATATAATACTAGCTGACCCCGCGATATCACTCGCGTTCCAGCGGCAAAAGCGCGCATTTAAAATAGGTATCAATTCATTGAAATTCTCGCCTTTTTTTCTACTATAATATTCTTGTATTATACATATAAACCTTCTTCTTGAATCATTCTATCTATTAACTAAAACCGCATCAAAATTTGTTGCGTAGTTTACAAGATCTAAGCGCACGTGAAGTTTATATTTCTCGTGTACATGTAACTTCACCGGTCCCCTTACCTTTCTAACCAAAACCCAGTTTGGTCTCTAAAGCTCAACTACCAAGGCGATAACTGCAGTTTTATGGTTTTTTTTATCGATAATGCGAAGTAAATCGTTTCCAAACCACCAACCTTATCTACAGTAAATAGACTAGTTCTTGGACATTTTTATCTTCATGACTCATTTCGAATACTTCGAATAATCGAATGATCACCAACCACATTTACGACCAAAAACAATATTCGATCCTCATACCAAAATACATAATTATGTCGATTTTTAACATTAGCTTGAACTACTGGCCTACTTCTTACTAATATTAAAATGCTATAGTTTATGAGGTTGGATTAAAAAGTCGAATATCTCGGAAACGGTCATGTTTGGGGTAAGGTGTTTCATAGTGAAATAAGTCAGAAATTAAGCGTACTACACGCCCTTAACGGGTCTAGCACGACTTTTCCTGTAATCCTGTATATGTATGCATGTTTCTTATTTCCCAAAAACCGAAGACCAAATTACTAGGCCAACTTGGATGAAACTTGACACATAAGTAGGTTATAGTCTGGATTAATACATAGGATATTTGTTATCCCGGAAAAAGCAACATCCCTCGGGAACGCGGGTAAAACTGCGGGGGACAACTAGTGCCAAATAGAGAGACAGGCAGACGGTGTGACTACTTCCCCGGGCGAACTCTACACTAAGAGCTATACTATTTTTAAATTCTCATTAAAAAGAGAAATCAAATATAAATTTTGGTATCTAAAGTACTTTGGTACAAACTAACAATACTTTCTTTATTTGATTTGTTAAAAGAATTAAAAACTTTTACGTAATCACATCTATAGCTAATTAAAATTCTATTTATTCTACTCTAAAGGACAAAGATAATGATACTACCTACTAGTCCACAGCTGGACAAACATAACTGCATTAAGCAAAGCTTTTTTTTATTCATTTTCTTTAACAAACACAAAGTAACCGGAGTCTCCTTTTAAGCATGTAATGCCTGTACCAGGAGACTCCACTCTTCCATAACTAAATACTTACTTAATTGCAATGCTTAGCTTTATTAATTACTAGCTGTCCCCCGCGGTTTTACCCGCGTTCCAGTGGGATGTCTCATGTATTATACATAAAAACCTTCCTCTTCAATCACTCTATCTATTAAAAAAAATCGCATCAAAATCCGTTGCGTAGTTTTAAAGATTTAAGCATACATGGGGATATAGGGACAGAGAAAGCGACTTTGTTTTTTACTATGTAGTGATTAGGTTAGTGAAGTTAAAGTTTTTACATTTAAAACACAAGAGCTTTAGTTAGCTTTTAACTAACACTTACTGTACAGATTATATTATATTTTATCCTGAAAAGGTCAACATCTTTCGAACCGGTGAACGGCGTCTAGGTAATTCCCAGTACTCGAAGGAGACCTAAATTCACATTCTTGGACTTCATGGAAAATAACGTCTTTCGTTTAGCAGAAAATAAACAATATAAAATAAACCCAAGATCTATGTTTATAGACTTCTGACTAATGATTAGCGAAAGTCGATTAGGTTTAAATAACTGTAGACCATACTCTGTAAGTGAATGTCTATTACTAGGAACGCGCCCCTATTTCGCCTGAGTAATATAATTTTATTGTTCGTTGTCTTCGTATAATATATTTATTTATTGCTATTTATATAACTACCTATCCCCCCCTGCTTTACCCTCGATCCCGAGGGATTTGACATATTCCCGGATAAAACGACTCAACGGACTCCGTACGAAGCCTGTTCCGTTCGCAGTGGAAGGCGGGAATGATTGAGTAACAAACATCAGCCAATCTTTCGCATTTATATAATAGTCTTCTAAATAATGGTGAAAACCGCATCGAAATTTGTGTAGTAAAAAAAACTAAGCGCACAAATAGAGAAACATAAATAGTGACATTGTTTTAAACTTGTCACAATAAAGGTGATTTTATACTACTGGAATTATTTTTAAATTGTACGTTCTATGATTTTGTTCACAGGTCATGGGTTCGATTCTCACTCAAGACATAAAGTTTTGCGCAAGAGCATGTCTGTTTGTTCTGTGTCTGGGTGTAAATATCTAAATAACTATGTATTTGGAAAAAGAGTAGGTAGTACCTATGTAGTTCAGTTATTTAGTTTCCATAATACAAGCTCTAGTTAGTTAGGAATCAGATGACTTCTTTGCAGCTTCCTTCCTCATACGCACAGCTAAGGATTGGAATTCTCTCCCCTCGTCTGTGTACAAGCTCTGCTTAGTTTGGGATCAGATGGCCGTGTGTTACTATCGCATGAAAAAATATGTTGCAAAATGTACCGTACATTATCGGTCCATGTTCAGTGAAACATTTATGTTTATTCTTTTAGTATTTTCTTGCTTATTAACAACAATTATATATTTTACTACGTTTTGTTCAGTCCGTCATCGGTTTTTTAAGACTATATTTATTTTACGACTGTATTTAAATAAATAGCAGGGAAATCACTACCGGTATAGTTTATTACGTAGAATTTATGATGTCAGCTTATACTAATATGAAGAGAGAGTGGGAATCCATACATTTTCCTCTTAAACCAATCTCAAAATCATGTTTTTTTTGTGCCAAGTATGCCGACAAACAGGTATACTGTCCACCTGATGGTAAGTGGTCACCACCGCCTATAGACATTCGCAACACCAGCATTGCCAATGTTTTGTGTTCCCTGAGATGTTCTCAAGTCTCCATTGCCTATAATTTCACCGGTCCCCTTACCTTTCTTTCCAAAACAAATGCACTACTGCTTCACTTTTTGATGAAATAATCCTTTAAAACGCGGGTGAAACAACGTGGCTTTAGCTAGTAATTAATAAACCGTTTACATTGGTATAATCCAAGACTATTTAACTAGCTGTCCCCCGCGGTTTCACTCGCATTCCCGGGAGATGTTATATTTCTCCAAGATAAAAAGTTTTCTATTTTTTAATCCAGGTTATAAACTATCTGAATGCCAAGTTTCATCCAAATCCGATCAGTAGTTTTTGTGTACATCAATTCTCACAAACGTTCGAATTTATAATATTAATAGGATTCCAAGTCAATAACAGAATAGACCGATGCATCAAAAGTTTGTAAAATAAAGTCTAAAAGATTTTAAAATTATGTTTTCCTAAGAGGAAAAATATTTAGGTAGATGCTTAAATTTGTGACTTAGAAAAACAGACATCGACTTTATTTATTCGATTGTTTTCTTGTTATACAAAAAAAGTATTGCCAATCCTGTTTTAGAGAATGGCTAATTTGATTTTGACCTAGTGCTTGGACGGCCGTGCATGTTTTAATCCAAATTTTATTTAATATAATTATTATATAAATCCTAATAATAATATAAATGTGAAAGTGTGTGTCTTTATAGTTTCATGGAAGAGGGTAAGTTGTTACTTTCGGTCAAAGAGCATGATGAACATCTGGCATGGCTGATCATGAAGCTGAAATGTAACCTTATGGTGTTTGACATAAATGCCAGTCGTTTGACAATATCGTTTAGAACAGAAGTATGGATCGGAATTATATTGATAAAATAATTAATTTATCATTACTATAGTACATTTCACAGTCGATTCAATCGGAAAATTGTATTGATATGATATGAACAGTGAGTTTTTAAGAAGTGTTTGTTCATCACGTTTCGTTCAGAGCGCTATCACGTCAAGAATAATAAACACTAAGTTCTTGGTACTATATTTTTATTAATGATACCAATTCGAATTCAATATTAATTAAAGACAGGACAACGTCTGCCGGGTCAGCTAGTATCTATATAAGTATGTATTTAAAATGAAGTATAAGTTGTAAGTGTAAGAAGTAGTAGTTTAAGTTAAGAGTTATCTGGTTACCATACACAGTACTGCCGCTGTTTGATTTAGGATCAGAAAACCGTGCGTGAAGAATGTTCCAGAAAATACATATCTATGCGATTTTTTTATTCAGGGAACACGAGTAAACCCATGATTTTAAAACTAGTTTAAAAAAAAGCCAATTCAACAATCAAGCTAATATTATTGATTTGTTTCACGCGAGGGCTAAACGGATTTCGGTGTACTTTGACACCTGGATAAAATTTGTTTTGGATTAACATATATAATATTTTAACCTAGGATAAGACCCCTCAGAAACAAGAAACTATTTGCTTTGACTTTTTGCTACTATTACTTTATGAGCTTGGAAAGTTCAGTATCTTTAAATTTGACCTACATAAGCCCTCCGCGGGCATAAATAAATATTTTTGAATTTTTGAACTGCATGAATAATATAATCCATCGACAATAATGTTACCTACTACATAAAGGAACATCAATATGTTCTCACTTGATCGACATAATGGTAATTTTAATGTGTGAACACTGCAACGAATACAAGAATCGATATAAAAACACGTAAAATATATCGATGATTTCATTCGACGTGAAGATTCTTCAAGCTTAGTTTATTCTGTGGTACTTATTTTTTGTTTAAATCAAGTTTGAAATGGCTTATTGTCCGTTTTTAAGAATCAAAGGACGTTTAAGGAGTAAGCACAGAAATTAATAATAATAAATATAATTTACATGTGAGTCATTTGTAATTATTGTTACTACTAGTAATTGTCGGTTGTTAAGGAAACTGGTATTTCATTTAATACGTTTCGAGTAGTGTAATTTTTATTTAAACACTTATGGTAACTTGCTATAAAATTTAAAACAAGATTTAAAATGAAGCCGAGATTCGTTAAACTAGTTTTGTCTTTTAATGTAAGTGGGGTTGCCAGGCAAAAAAAACTGTAATTTATCATTATTATGTTTAACAAACATCCTAAATATAATGTCTCTCTTAATATTCATAATAATTGCTTCACATTACGACAATACTAAATGAGGAACCTGAGCAACCAATTTTGCAAAAGTTCCAAATCTTGTCTGTACCTAGTCAATTACAAGTCCATATCAACAGTCATCATCTAGCCTCATAATTTTAAAAGAAATTAGCTCTTGGTGCAGAGTCCGGGGAAGTACTACTACCATACCCGTTTCCGCCGTGAAGTGTGCACGTGTATTACTGGACTTCGATTAGAAAGTAAGGGGGCCGGTGAAATTACGGGCACATGACAACTTCACGTCTTAGTGTCGACAACATATTGGCGATATCCTGGTGTTGCAAATGTCCATTGGCGGCGGTGACCACATACCATCAGCTGGACCGTCTGCCGGTGTATCTGTCTACATCATATAAAATTTTATTAATAATCGAGATCTGTTTTACTTCACGTTTAAAATACGTAAAACAATAGTGATTTACAACATTTTTATTTCTCCCCTGGTTTCACCCATTACTTCGCCTTCCGTGTACCTATGCAATTTTGTGTCTTTCAGTGTTATAGTTCTCACGTGATGTTTTTACAAATCTTAGTAAAATAAACGATTAAAAACATATTGGAATTTGTAAATACTGGTTAGAAAATAGTTTTCATTTTAATGTTTCGTTTCGCGTCTGGTTGTGTCTATATCAAGTAGGTATGTATGTATTGAAAAATAGGTATCTGTTACCTTATCAATTGCTCTGCTTATTTTGTGATCAAAATAGCCGATTATGAAGAATTTCCCAGAATACTTTCTATTATGTATTCATTACATATATAAAATAAAACATTTCTTGCAAAAATGTAACTTAAATTTTAAACAAAATGACAGATTTAATTAAAGGCATCTATCTCAAATATGACACAGTAAAATTAAGTTTGAATTAACAATTGACTACTAAATTCACATTCCAAAAGAAAAAAGCCGAATTGGAAAAAATAACAGCACAGCGTCCCGCCTTGGGCGCCGGCGCAGTAGCGCGCCTTCAAACAATATCCAAATAAGAATTTCCACAATCGTTATCTCGAAAGCCGCGTGCGCACACTTGCATCAGTACGTATGTAGTCGGTACGTGACGCCTACTGCGGTGGGGGGGATACGATTTGCTCGACTTATATTCGTGAACGCGTAGCCGCGCCGGCCAAACGAGAACCGACCGCGTTCACAATATCGTTCATAAAAAAATGTGCAACATGTGTACCCGCGATGCCACGGTTGACCCGCCGCCGCCGGCTCCCGAAACCCCAAAAAACAACCGCATCCTGGAGCGTATGAAGATGAAACACAACATTGTCACTGATCCTGCCAACGTGGAAAAGCAGAAGGAAGTCGAATACCAGCCGGACCTCCTCGCTGTCTCCACCCAGTTCTCCAAGATAGGATACGACCTCTTCAGGCAGGGCCTCGTCCGGTTACAAGAGTCCAAGGCTTATGTGTAAGTCGCTTTCTATTTTATAAAAGTGGAGAAGTTACGTATTCCGTTGCCGTGTGAATGTGACGTTATCGGTTGGTGTTTTCTTTTGTATCCGATTGAATTTTCCGATTGCAAGTGCCGTGTCATATTGTTTTTTGTAACCGTCTTCATACCTAGCTGCTGCACCAAAACTTAATATATAAAGATATACACACTACATTTACAGTAATTCAGTAAATTTCATTCCATTTCTATGGTGATATTTCACAAAGGATAAAAATTGCATTGCTGTTCTTAAAAAACCGATTAGGTCTGATATTTAATTTGCAAAATACTCTTCGCGATCTTCGCCACTGAGGTGTTTAAACCAACCATCGAATATAAAGTAAAACCAATAAAAAAAAGAATATGCATGATCGAATCGACCCTAAATATTTTCTGACCTCGACACTGGCAGAACACAACTAAAATATTTAATATAAAAAACATTGATTAATATTTTTTACCGGAACATAAAGCCAGCAGGTTATCAATTAATATTCAAATACGCTTCCAAAATTCATACCAAATTTTATTGAATTGTTGCTATCGGTATTTTAATCACAACGATTTGTCATTCAATTTAAAAATTAACCATAGAATAGATCAAGATATCTGTACTTTGGACTATAAAAGGAGCTTCCTATCCCATTTTTTTAATATGGTATCACTTCGAATGAACTATTGCTATAAGAATGCAGCAGCAAACCAAGAGCAGAAAAAACACAATTTTAAATTTATCTTAACTATAGAACAGTTTCTTTTTACAAAACCATTCGATAATCAAATTTACAACAATTTCAAAATTCTAGTCATAGTTCCGAAACCATTAGAAAGCAAATCAATCAGTATAATTGTGTATGAATAAATCTACTGTACAACAAAAAGTCTTGATTAGTTCCGAACATAGAGATCTAGTTGTCTATAGTTAGTCTAAATAGACACGAGGTCAGCTGTCCGACTGTGTGTCACGGCTTTAAACAGATCACCTCGGATTGGGATTGTTTTGAAAGTTATATCCTGGAATTGTTCGATATCCTAGTTATATTATAAATTCAAAAGTTTGCGAGGATGGATCGATCTTTGTTATTCTTTCCTGGAAAAATTACAGAACGGATTTGGATGAAACTTGGCACATATATAGCTTATAACCAGGATAAAGTCAAATGATATTTTTTGTCGTTGGAAAATTGAACATCACTCGAGAATGCGGGAGAATCTGCGGGAGACTGCTAGTATTCTATAGTTCTGGCTATATTTAATTAATTTTTCAATTTTGTTTCCCACCTATAGGAATTTTAATGGTTTAGGATACTTCGTGGTTGCTGGCTGGTTTCTTACTATTAGGTGGAGCTTTCTGACATAAAAAAACATTCCTTATTCAAAACGTGTCAGTAAAGAAATATAATATATTCCATTTAATTTGAATAATCTCTAAATAACGCTTAAGCTTTATAAATAAAAACTACGCGATCATAACACTGTAGCTAGTAGCTGTGTAACCACAAACAATGGCAATACAGATAAGCATAGACCATAAAAAATGTGTTTTTTCCTAACAAACCAAATGTTTTTTAAATAAGGCTATCACCATGGCAACCAGGGTCAAATTTGTATAAATATCGTGACCATTAAATCAACATTAAATTATATGGCGCTTATGAATCATTCGAGGTTACTGACTGAATAATCAGCAAAATAAATAGAGACGTAACACCTTTACAAGTTGGAAGGCCATAAAAACTGCTAGTCATCAAAATACAATTTTATAAAAATAAAAAATTAATAAATTGAAAAACTTGCATTGGAATACAAGGTAGGTATTTCTATACTAATATTATAAAGAAAGAGAACGGATTTTGTAAGTCTGTCCATACGAACAGAGTATTCTCGAAAACACTTCACCTATTTAAAATTCTTGCACTGTTAGAAAGCTACACTATTCCCTCGTGATATAGGCAAATATTATAAATAGGAAAGATTTGTATGTAAGTATGTTTGTTACTCTTTTACGCAAAAACTACTAAACGGATATGGACGAAACTTGGCACATAGAGAGAGCATATCCTGGAAGAACATATAGGCTACTTTTTATCCCGGGAAAATGTGATATCCCTCGGGAACGTGGGTAAAACCGCAGGGGACTGCTAGTATATTATATAATAATAACTGTCGTTAAGCCCATCACACAGTCAGCAGTCTATATTTGAGAGATGTAAATTACTTATAAGCCTACCTAGGCTAGATTGTAGTATAATTAGGGGATATAATACTTTATTATGTATACTAAAATATAAAAAAAAAACCGTCAGAATTCTGAAAAAATCGTGAGAAAACCATAGCACGATATTTGGGTTTTGTAGTTTGATTTGTATTATTCGGTGTTTAGCCAAAGACCTCCTGTCAAACACCTATCTGTGTGTTCTGCAGCTACACTATAGTACCAGTTCTCTTCTAGGTCCAACATCAACCACATGATGACTTACGGAAGTTAGATGTCAAACAAAGTTAAACAAAATGTCATCTGCTAATATAAGCCATTGTAAATGAAAGAAGGCTATTTGTAGACTATTCATAATACCTGTACTCTACAAACATTCAGACAAGCTAAAGTAATCAAGTTTTGTAAGGTCTTCAAAACCCTTAGTAATTTGTCTATATTATGCGTTACGAAAATGTGGATGTAATAAGGAATTTCTGTAGCTAACCGTAAACTTTAACAATTGGTTGATATAGCTGGAATGCATCTAATAAAACCAAGCTCTCCATTCGAAGCGTTCAATGGACTGTAATCTGTGTTAGTTACACACGCTCCATAAATCCGAAGGCAATTCATCTTAATTAATCCATTTTATTTATATGGCATTTGTCATTTCTTCACGCGCTCGTGTCTATAACTGTGATGAAATATTATCTATACTATGTTATATAATATACTAATATTATAAATGGGAAAGTTACTCTGTTTGTTACTTTTTCACGACTAAACGGCTGAGCTAAATTTTGCAAGTCGATAGATATCCTGGGAAAGGACATAGACAATCTTTTATTCCAAAAAATAGCCTTGAATGAGAAATAAGGGTTGAAGGTTTGTACGCGCAATATATTATTTCTCAAGTTATTTGCAAATTCGCGATTTGTATATTCATGTTTTGACTTTTGGTAAGAAATAATTCGAGTAGTAGAGCTCTTAGTGCAGAGTTCGTCCGGGGAAGTACTACCACCTTACCCATTTCTGCCGTGAAGCAGTAGTGCACTTGTGTTACTGTGTTTCGGTTAGAAAGGTAAGGGGGCCGGTGAAATTACAGGCACATGAGACTTAACAACTTCACGTCTCAGGGTCGACAACGCATTGGCGATACCCCTAGTGTTGCAAATGTCCATAGGCGGCGGTGACCACTTACCATCAGGTGGACCGTCCGCTTGTTTGTCGGCCCATGTGGTATAAAAAACAAAAAAAAATAAGAAATAGGTACTTCAACTCGGGAGCGCGGGTGAAACCTCGGGGGACAGCTAGTATTGATTAAAAGTAATGTATTAACTACAATTAATATTCTTCTTTTTTTAAAGTTAAAAGCATTTTCTTATCATAAGGAAGTTGCAATGTTTGTGTATTCAAACCTATTGTGTTCTTTTTTTAATCTTTGATAGGTATTTCCTGGTTATCACAAACCCATTGTATTTCGTAATGCTGACAGAACGGTCATCCTTATGGTAAGTGGTCACCGCTTATAAACATTTGCAATACTGGGGCCATCGCCAAGGCGTTACCGACCCTGAGAAAGTGGTATTAAGTCTCATTTACCTGTAATTTCACCTTGCCTTTCTAACCGAAACAGTAATACAAGTGCACTACTGCTTCACGACGAAAATAGGTATAGTAAAACTTTAGTGAGAGCTCTGCTACTTCTAGTGCATGGCTTTCAATGTACAGCATCATTATTGAGTAAAAGATAGATAAAGACATACACATCCGTTTGTATTTGTATGTTGGCAACAAGTGCACTTGTACACTGTTGCAATGTATGTAGCCCGAAGATCAAGATACATCAGGGCTCTCAAAAACAGCGCAAATACTAGATATTATACGCGCGAAGAAAAGGAAAGAAACAATGCCACCTTACGGTGTACCTGTTGTTAGAGAGAGAAGAATATACATCGTTAGTTACGTTAAAATTGGGTGCGATAAATGGAATAAGGTCAATTGCCAACATTATATGTTAAATTTTGAGCGCCAACAACGCATCTACTGGTGAAAACTGCATTAAAATCCGTTGCATAGTTTACGATTCTATAAAGAACATACAGACAAACATTCATTTATATACGAGATATAGATTGGTATAACCTAAGATTCCTACAAACACATGCGTCTGTAAAAGAAGCCACTACAACTATAACAGAAAGGAGTTCGTTAAAAAGAACGATTATAGTGCAGTCTCATTCACGTGCAAAATTTTTACTAGTTACTAAGAAGGTTGGTGAAATTATAGGCACGTGAGACTTAACAACTTCACGTCACAGTCGACAACGCATGGATACTCCTAGAGTTGCAAATGTCCATACAGCGGTGACCACTTACCACCAGGTCAACCGTCTCCCTGTTGATCGGCCCACTTGTAAACATTACGCATTGTAGATATATTCAAATAAGAATTCCTTATCATAAAAAATTTATCCTTTATTTATTTTATTTTATTTTATTAAAATTTATGCACTAAAGTACAAAGGCGAACATAATGCCTTAGGCATTTTCTACCTGTTTACCTTGGGGTGATGCAGAAACAAGCGAGGCAGGTGCACTAAAGGATGGTCAAGTAAAGTATACTTCTAAAAAAAAAAAAAAACTTATGAAAACATACTTCATAATAATTCTATTGTATATATATACGTATATTTAAAATATTGTAATAAAATAGTTAAATAAACTTACACAATAATACAATATTACATATACCTACATAGATACTATATACATATATATATATAAAAATACATTAATAGATATATGAGAATAAATAAGAAATAGATTCCGCTAACTTGTCAGGCCTAGGTGCCTCTTAAGTTTCATTTTAAATGTGTAACGACTGTTTACCATCCTGATTTCCTGGGGCAGCGCATTCCATAGCATTATAGATTGGATGAAGAATGAACGATGTAGAAAATCAGAAGAATGAATTGGACATTGTAGTCGTCGATTATAAGAAGATCGGAGATTTTTCTCATGGTTTGAAGAGGTATATTGTAGAAAGGAGGATAGATAAGTGGGTGGAGTAGGAGAAAAAAGAAAGGAGTACAGAGTAGTCAGGGCTCGCAACTCTCGACGCTGTCGAATAGGTAACCACTTTAGTTGCGATCTGGCTTCTGAAACATGATCATACTTGCGAAGATTGAAGACGAATCGAATGCAATTGTTGAGAAGTCGGTCAAGCATATTGAGGAGAACTGCATTCAGGTCATAGTAGCACATATCACCATAGTCAATAATAGGGAATATCAAGGCCTGTACAAGCATTACCTTCGCGCTAGAGGGTAATAAGTTTTTGAACCGGTAGAGGGACCGCAAAGTCCCAGTGACTTTTTGGCTAACACTCTTGACTTGTGCACGCCAGTTGAGGGTATTGTCGAGGAGCAAACCAAGATCCTTAACCTCCGAAGTAAACGGTATGACAGTGCCATTGAATTTAAGGAGTGGTAACGTGGTGCTATCCACTCTACTGACCATACATGAGCTGCCCACAATTATTGCTTGGCACTTAGTGGGGTTCACTGTCACACCGAACCTATCCGACCAGTCCTTCACCAACACCAGATCTTGGTTTACCTTGTCGATGATTTCTGACAAAGTGTCTATTTATGTTGTGTGGTCAATGAATACTACCACTCTACTTATTTCTAGGCTACTTTTTATCCCGGGAAAATGATCCCCCAGGAAAGCAGCTTAAACCGCGCTAAAAACCTAGTATATAACAAAAATGACTACAAATATATATTGCACCAAACCATGCATAATTGGGACCAGAATACGTAGATTCAGTTATTTTGTTCAAAACTCTATTCTAATACCCCGTAATAAAGTACACAACAGAGTTTTGCGGTCATAGTAAAGTATGAGAATGAATATGATACTGGTACATTTGATTCTTCGTTCTCTTTTCAGACTGTAACAATTCGATATGCTTATCTATTGGCACCAATTAATTTTTAAACATCAATCATTTATTTATGTCAAAGTAATTAAACGTTACGCCAAAGTGACCGGGTTTTATGAAACTTAAAACTACTGAGCTAATTCTGATAGAGTTCTCTGGTTCTGTAAGGAAAGGACTTTCATTACTTCTGAAGGGTAACGCCCACACACACACATACACAGCTTTCATTTTCGAAAGCTTCATTTCAAAAGCGCTTAGACTATTTTGAAATGAAAAAAGTGATAGTTTGAACAGAATAGTGATCTCTTTAACTATTGTTATAATGGATTATTATTATGTTACAAAGGATATTCAACCTACTTATAATCTTTTTAAGTATTTTTATCGGTTGAATGACAATGTGAGTGTATGTAAGGAAGTGGAGAGTTTAAAAATTATCCATGAGGCAAACAAAAAATGGCTTCTCTTCAAATTAGTTTTATCTGGGGTCTTCAAGATCCAAACGCTATAAGTAATATAGTCAGGACTTAAAACAATTTTATTTCTCCACGTCAGAGCCATCAGAGTCTAAAACCTTCAAAAACATATTTAAATCAATGTGTAGTCAGTTTTATACACGAATCTTAATATTAAGTATCCAGGTTGTAGAGCATTTAAACTCTTTAAAATATAATAAAACTAGCTTCAGCCCCGTGACTTCACCTGGTGGACCTGTTAACTCCCTCTGAAAGAACTGAACCATTGCTCCGGTAAGACTGAAAATGAACAAACAAGCAAATATATGTATATATAGAACACTTTTAGAAGAGTATAACATACTAAAGAAACAGTTAAAAAAGCAACTAAACTGTTGTTGTAAGAATGCTATCAGCCTCCTTTGACAGCTTCTGTAGTGCATCGATTTGGGCAGATTTTCTATTCACAAGTATTTTTTCATAATTTTGACCGTTATGTTTGTTCTAACTCTAATGCCCTTGGTAACAAACGTACATACAGTAAAAATAGTATAATGAGGCATGTTGCAAGTAACCCGGAACATTTTCTACATTACAAAAATAAATGTGCGGAAATGACTGTTGTTTTGGATGGCACCCAACGGGGAACGTGTCGTATTGGATCGCGGTCACAAGTCACAGTTAATTGACATCAGCTCTGGACTATTTATCATAGAATGGTGGTGTTCTGCTGACCGATTTGTCTTCAGAAATCTTACTATTATTAATGTCAAAGTTGGATGCATGGATGTGTTTGTTACTCAATAACACCAGAAGAGCTGAACGGATCTGGAATAGCACCCGGGAAATGTATCTTTTGGAAACGCGGGCCAATCCATAGGGAATAGATAGTCAAGATAAATATGAGACGAGATAAGTCCTAACATTGTAGATAAATAAATATCCCGGGACATTCTTTACACACGGCCATCAGATCCCAAACTAACCAGATAATTGATATACTACATATATAACTTTTTTGCAATACATATCTACTTATATAGATATTGACACCCGGACACAGAACTAACAGACATGTTCACACAAATGTTGGTCCTGGGAATCGAACCCGCGACCTTCGGCTTGGCAGTCAGGGTCTCTAACCACCAAGCCAACTGGTCCGGGATGGTTGTCAAAATAACAAAAGCAAAAGACTAGATGATCCATTACTGGAGAAGTACTGATTATCTTAAACACATTCCACGAATGTTCGGATAAGATTTTTGATTGATGAGGATGTTTGGATGTTTGTTAATTTGCGAATCGCTCATCCAATAACAGCTGAAAGAGTTTGAATTAAATTTTACACTCATCATTTTAATTTCGAAAAAAAGCAGGATTTTTCAGGAACCGGGAAAGAAACTACGAGGTGCAGTGGTACTTGATGTTTTGAGAAGTAATAAAGCTCTCAGTGCACTGTTCATCCATGAAAGTACTACCATTATACCCATTCCCGCTGTAAAGCAGAAGTGTACTATCTATTACTGTTTCTGCTACATGAGACTAAAAAGTTCGCGTCTCAGTGATGCCCATTTGCTTCCAAAACAAACGCCAGCTCCCTCACAACAACAACCCACACATATCGTATGTTATATATACGAGGAGGCACATGACTGCTCGTCACATGGTTACCGTCTACGTACTGAAAACGTGACCAGGAGCACGTAACTTCAACGAATGTGTTCTGTTTATACCCCTTGTGATCTTGTTATGGTATTTTACAAATATCTATTTGAAATGAATGCAAAGAACACTTACCTGTATGCCGTCAAGTTAAAGTTCAATTGTAACGCACGGATAAAGTTGTAGGCGGGTATTGAATGTAGGCCCGTGCCAGTGATTCTCGCGGCAAAGGAAACAGTTTCAGATGGGGTTCTATTGTTTTGTTTTATTGTTACTACGAGAAATTGTATGCTGTGAAATGAATGTAACATGTCATACTAGATTTCTACCCACGATTTTACAGGCGTGCCCGGGGGAACTTATTTCTTCTAGGGTTCTTCTATTTCTTCTCTTATAGTATCTTACGTGTAATCCAGAGTATATTCTATCTGTGTGCCCTGTTTAACCCAAGTATGTTCAGGCGTATGCGTGATTGGCACAAATAGTCAAACATCAAAACGTCACTTTGATAACATTACTCGGTTTTTGAGATTATTCATATTTCATATTTCTCCTATTTGTAAGAAGATATTGATCAAAAATTTACAAAACAAAGACACGAATGTAAATTTAGGGTTAAGAATCAGATCGGCCAACGGCCGTTCCAAAAAATTGATTCCAATATATCACTTGTCTAGAGCGAAATCAATCAAAGAGATAAAGCTATTGATGGGATGAAAAAAAGACAATATCATTTGAGATACATTTTTATTGCGTCATCCTTTTAGTGCTTGATTTACGTGTTGAATATCTTAAATTTAAAAAATATTAAAAAAAAAAAAATTCAGGAAAAAAAAATTTTACTTACTTGGTTATGTAAATATTACCAACATACAAAGGTACTAATTAGATGCCTACAGTCGAATAAAGTTGGACTTATCACAGTCCAATACATGAGTTTTCTTTTAACAATAAAATATATGTTTTTA
This sequence comes from Habrosyne pyritoides, assembly GCA_907165245.1. Lineage (NCBI taxonomy): Eukaryota > Metazoa > Arthropoda > Insecta > Lepidoptera > Drepanidae > Habrosyne > Habrosyne pyritoides. Next base: position 2,582,848 of record OU015587.1, on the reverse strand, counting down.
AAGTGATTTCAACAAAGAAAAACGTAGGTAAATGCGTAAATGGAAAACTTACAAAAACCACAGTATCGCAACAAGATAAAATCGTCAAATAGACAGATGATAACTTCGACAAGCCATTTGAAGTGGCTTAGGCAAGTTCAAAGGCTTACGCCGTTAGTTTTTGCTATCTCTGAAGGGCACTGAGAAATTTAATTCAAAAGTTATAAATTTTCATGAATGAATATTATATTCATAGATGTAATGCGTCATCAAATGAGAGATATAAATGGAACCAACACTGAAGCTTATAAGGCACCATTGGTAATGTCAATTTGACGTGTACATATGTGGTCCCAAACTGCTGCAAACAGCTGATGTTAACAGGTCACCATCATATACACGATTCTATTCAGTTCCAAAGTCAGCTCTTTAAGTATTTAGTGCTTTAATTATAATTTGCTAAGATAACCTTATTAATTACATTTGATACATCATTTGTGATATTCGATTCCATATTGATACCAAATTGTCGATAGTTTTCTTCCGCTTTAGATCCACCTATCTTATCATCTTTATTTCATTTGAGTGGCAATCATTCAGTTAAGTGCTGAGCACACAAAACTTGCAAGATAACTCTGTTACTATTGGAGACAAGTTTAAATTTCTAGCGTTTTGTTTCTTCACCAATAAATCGAGTCGACCTTACAGAATTCGATTTTTTGAGCTTGTAAAATTTTGTTATGTTGATTATTCCCCCTCATCTACTTTGTAATCTAGCTTTAATTCTGTTTCGATTTATTTGATTGTACTTCCTTCTACCTTTCAAACAATACTGCCCCTTTGATCATTAACCTTGTGCCTTTCGTTCCTTTTACCAGTATTTTACAAGCTGACAATCACGTGCAAGTGTGTCTGTAGCTACGTGGATTATAAAGACTATTTTAATTCTGAATCCTACTTTTGTATCTGAAAAGAGCAGTGCTATTTTCTTGTGCCAAAAAATTCGTTTAATGTATTTAAAAATGTTAATAATCTCATGATCTTTAATTTTAGCCAATGACACTAAATTATATCAAAATCTCGCACAAAATAAGAAAGTATATTATATATATTTGTGAATGTCAAAAAAGTTTTGAAACTGGAACACAAAATCATAATTTTATGAAGCTTTTAATTATTCAAATATGTCTATATTTGTTTGTTGAATAGCTATAGAAAGGGACAGTGCTAGAGATAATAAAAGGCCTAGGCATACTGCATTGACTTGGAATAAACCAGTTCAAGTCCCATTGGATGCAATGATGCAACACTCGTGTCCATTTAACAATGACGAATAACAATTGTGTTCTATTGAACCTATTACATAAATGAACTCTTTAATTATTTTGGTACTTCTTTTTCTTTCATATACGGCCTGATATATACTTGTTTTGTTGTCTTATATACTTTTTCATTTCACATTATGTAATGCATGACGTTTGAGTCGTTTATCAATGTCGATAATGTAGGCTTGTTGCTACCAACGTCTTTAGATGGAATCTTATCTGGTTTTCTGAAATTTAAGCCGTAATCCCTTTTATTCCAACTTACTCGGTTGCCATGAATCTGTAGGAACAATTCATTTTGATGCCGACGTTATCACAGCATATTAAACACGGTCGTGTTCTGGTCGCTAGCCTCAATCCAAATAGATATTATAAGTTACTAAATAGAAGCTATTCCATACTGTAGATGACGCATTGTAACCCGAATTGGGTGCGACCAGCCCTGAATTTCCACGAGTTTTAGAGTAAAATGTTAAAGTTAAAATTCATACTTCTGTCGTCACTTCGGACGAAGTTGGAACGTGGTCATAGGAATTTCTAATTGACTTTTAGTTCAGTTCAATTCCGTGTACTCTGTACAAAATACAGATTATATATCAATTAATATTTTACTTTTACCATCACTGCATATTTAGAAAAAATCACACGCTTAGAATTTAACTCCCAGTCTATAGAATAGTTAGCTAGCTGTGCATGACAGAACAATTTCTATAAAGTTTTATGATCAACTTATGAGGCTAAAGTCAAATAACACGAAAAGATAACATTAAAAGTCGATAAAACAGCTTGTTTAAAAAAAAGTATGGCATCTTAAAAGCATTATAGTGTACGTGCAGAAACGTGTCTTTTATAATTGGTATAATCTTGAAATTAAGCGTATCCGTGGCGTGACTTACTTGATCGCACATTTCCGATTTCATTTCTTTACAGTCTTCATTAAATTGTAAAGTTAGGAACCTTGATTTAGTTTATGCTTGAATTTCGATGAAGGGAAACTCCCTGAAAAGGCAAATTCGAAAGTCCGCCCATCCCTTAAACATAACAGACATTTCATTTCACAAAACTATTTCTAATTGTCCATTCGATTTAAAACTCTCCAAGTTTATGGGCTTCGGGGGACAATACAATAATTTGATGCCATGGAGTTAATCTGACGAAGAGGAAGATTGTGTTACTCTTCTGTAACTATTAGTAACCTCTTGAGGTTGGACCTCTCAGGGATTCTCATACATTCGGTAATGATGGAGCCAGGAAGAGAATAGTGGAACTCTTTAGCGGCTACTAGTAAACCTCTTGTTTTGTCTTGACAAGTTCTTTACATTACCTACAGTTGGTAATGAGAGCCTATAGCGTGTTTTTTCAAATTTATGTTTCACTCGCATGCAAGACTATCTTTTGTAGGTTGCAATAAAGCATGTCTATTACAATGACAAATAAGATTGATCCCTTTCGTGTCTGTCTTGCTTCATAAATTGTTTATTATCTTACAAATTTCCCGCCAATCAATATAGCTTTTACAGTACCAGATCAAGTTTAGTTTTTATTAGCTTGTCCTCCGCTATTTATGTTTCCACGAAATTAAAAGTATCCTGTATTAATTTAGAAAAGAATAGGTATGGATAGAATGTGTGATAAAAAAATACGTTAATGCTTACTTACCCCACTGGCATAGTGACCCCAAAGTATCGGAGGCCAAGTAACATCTAGATTGGAAATCACCATTCAATAAAGATGTCTGCAACATAACAACTTCCTTACATTTAAAGCGTCAGATTAGTTTAATAATCTGAAACGAAATATTCGACATTGGGATGCTTAAAAAATTGCAAGTCTAAAATGAATATCTAACCTGATCTGTATTTTCTGACACCCACAATCTGAATGTCTTAGAATTATTATATTATCAAATCATTTATAGTATAACTGTTTCAAAATTAAAAATCTATGGCATTGCATTGGAATATTGTCAATGGCATGAAAACAATGTTAGCCAGCTCTACGCCAAGAGTCGTTAGTTCGAGACTGTTGGCAACTCATGTGTGGCCCAATAATACATTGTACAGTTGTAACAATGTGCAATTGAGCGTAGGGTTGCCAAAGTTAGCAAATATTCGGTGTTGACAACTGAAAATACAAGTCTTTTTGCGCGCAGCGTCAATTTACCTTTTTATATTTTGTTGGCCCTAAGATGTGAAGTTTTTAAGTCTCATGTGCCTGTAATTTTACCACTCTACATTTATCTTAACATTCTAAGCGAAACACAGTAATACAAGTGCACTACAGAAGTGGGTAGGGTGATAGTACTTCCCAAACGAACTCTGCACAAAGAGCTCTCATCATCATCATCATCAGCCTATCTCCGTCCACTGCTGGACCTATGGCACCCCACTGAGCTGGATCTCCAGCTCTACTACTTTTAAATAATGGCAGAAGAAAAAAAAACTAAATATTTCAGTACAGGAATCAGTCTCTTAGTGTTTTCAGAGCCAATATTTTTTCTAGTAATTTACTGTTAGAATTTTTACGTGTATAATACTTCTGATTGTCTGAGAACTTTTATACATACTTCCCCACTTGAGGGTGAGCACGTAGGTTATTTAAAACAAGGAGATTGTAGCAACTTCTAATATACACACAAAAAAAAGTTTGCGTTCACTTAGAAACCCTAAAGATATTTTATGATTACGGTAAATATAAAAAGAAGTCATCTAATTTTGTATTTTTAAACAAAGAACAAATTCAGATTTTTATGTGAATGCAAACTTTTTGTTGTGTGTAGGTTTCCTGCCTGCCAGTCTGGCTTACAAAATCCTAAAATTAACTTTGTAATGCTGATGTGATCGCCAAATTGCCTTTATAAATAAACTTTTTAAATCTCTGTCACTTTTTTTTCATAGTCAGCCATTACAGTAATTCAAGTGACAGTACTTTTTTTAATATTTGTGACATGGTATGGTCTTGTTTATTATTTTGGATAACCGATGGAGTTGTGTGGTATAAAATAAAATTGTTTTATTGGCTATGTACACTAGAGCACTCGACAACGCGGGTGAAACCACGGGCTGTTAGCTAGATTAATTTATTTACGATGACTAAAGGTTTTCCTTAGTTAACTTATAAACAAACCTAATAATATCAAAATGGGAAATAACAGGAAAGCAATTTCCAGTCAAGTGTTGTAAACACTTTCGATTCAGGGTTTCAAAATATCGATTTTATTCATGATTCATTAGATAAGAGTTCTATACACGTATCTTGAGTATTGTTATAAATTCAATGACACGGCTATCGACATCTCAAGAGAAGGTATAGTCTCTTAAAGGAAAAATTCAATAATTTGAACCGTTCCGTCTGATAAAATATAACCGATAAGTTATGGGGGTTATTAATATTATTACAATGAATAATTGCATGTCATTAATTTTTTTTCTCTTTAGACTTTTTTTTTAACTCTAATTTACAAACTCGAAATTACAGGCACATGAGACTTAACAACTTCACGTCTCAGAGTCGACAACGCATTGGCGATGCCCTTATTGTTGCAAATGTCCATAGGCGGCGGTGATCACTTACCATCAGGTGGACCGTTCGCTTGTTTGTCGGCCCATGTGGTATAAAAGAATAAAAAAATATTTTTGATACCCCATAAAGAATAATTATTAAACTTAAAAGATACGTTTTTCTTTCCTGCAACTTTAATACAATTCATGTTTAAGTATACTTATTTGTATATTTCTTATGTAATGTTGCCAGTTGAACTAACCATAGTGCTGTCGAATACCTGTTAGATACCTAGTAAGTTAATAACCGATACTATACTTGTTTTAATAAAGTGTTACGTATTCACCGTAAGGTGTAAGCATTTAATAACATCCTATGTAATGTCAACAAACTGGTTTGAACTGGTTTTAACCGATCAATTACTTTGTATTATCACATTATCCCTACGGTATATGAACCAACGATATACTTTTTAATCGATTTTTCAAACACCAATTCATTAGTCAATATCGATTTAATCTCTAAAATCTACTGATTATCATTTTCAATGTACCTTCCTATCAGAGACTGATAACATCGATTTGTTGTCAATAGATCTTCATGTACCCTTCGGTTGATAAAGCCGTGTTAGGTTATGACGGCACAGATCTCAATCATTCATTATTTATCATATTTTTTGGTGGTATCTGTTCGTGACTCATTCATTTCTAATATAGATAAACTAACAATAATTTCAAAAGTTTTTAAACACAGATACTAATTTAAAATATTTAAATAAACAACAATAAATAAGGTATAGGCATGCTGTTTTATTTCTGTACCTTTTAAAAGAAAAGAAACGTGTACATTCACTATTTAAAAACCGGATCAACGTGTACAAACAAACCGGTATTTAAACCAGATTAAGTAACTACCTACACTATTTTTATCCGATGCACATTTTCTCTGAAAACCATGTACAGAAGTGGATTGACAGAGAAATTAATATATTTAAGGCTAGCCCATAAAACAAACAATAAATAGCGATTCACTTCTGTATTTATTATGTTTTGTAGGCCGACAGACCCTGAGGCTTAAAGTTGTTAAAGCTATTTGTTTATCATAGTACAAGCTCTGCTTAATTTGGGATCAGAAGACCGAGTGTGGGGAAATTATACCGACTGGTGGAAAAATGTATCAAAATCATAGTATTAAACACTTTTGTCTTGAAACCACTTCTTTTCAAAGAAAATTTAACCAATTATACTGCTATCCGCAAACAGCTACCTCCATCTCTCATTCCACGGCCTCAGTATATAATCCATCACTTAGGCCTTGATTCTGTAAAGTAAATGAAACTATCTCGACGATGCTTCGACGTGGCTTTACTTCTGTCTTTTTCATAACTACACAATCACGTGAGAAGTCCGCTCCCCGAGGCCTCGTTGGGCGACGAAGTTTACAGCAACTGAATAAGGCCTGTATGCCTGTAAGCGATTATAACTCCTCAGCTATTGATTCAGAGCGATAAGCCTGATTTAACACGCGGTGACCTAGATCGAATAAAGAGTTATGTACAACGGCTTTTTAAATCAGCCTTCAGGCGTTCAAGAGAAAATATCGCGAAATAAGATCTTGCAAGTTATTGGTACATGTATTCATTATTGGATTGGAAATTTGAAATTACAGGCACATGAGACTTACGGCCAAAATTAATATACGATCCCGATCTAAAATCGCAAGATTGAAGTAGAATTTTGACATTACGTGTATTAAAATTACTGTCAAAAGGTTCAAGGATTGCATATTAATTTTCGCCGTTAACAACTTCACGTCTCAGGGTCGACAACACATTGGCGATACCCCTGGTGTTGTAAATGTCCATAGGCTGCTACCATCAGGTGGACCGTCTGGTTGTTTGTCCGCCCATGTGGTATAAAAAAAAAAAAAAAAATTGGTACGATTTACTGTTATTACGGCAATTATTCTTATAGTTTTTTTTTTATGTAGCTGGTGATTGACTAGGTATATTACCAATGGTAAGTGATGATAAGGTGTTGATAGCTCAGTAATGACTTCGAATCCAGAACGAATCGAAAGGAAATCATCGTGAAGATCTGCCTCTACCAAATTAATTTCATGATTAGCTTATCAAATAATTAAGGTATCTTTGATTATAAATCTGCTTTTATATTTCATTATAATCTAATCCAGATTATAATTATATCCTTATTCTTACACTTTTCTATACCGTGATTTAGTATTATATATTTCATATAAAACTCCCTTAAGAAATCTTCTAAATAATCATCAAAATTTATTGCGAAGATTTTAATTACTTAGCCCACAAACACACTGAAGTAGTTACTTTGTTTTATGAAATTGATCCAATTATATAAAATGCATTTCATTGGAACATGAATATACGGCTGCTCTGGGTAACCATTTAATTCCTCAAAAACGTGGACAAAACCGCGGGGCGTAGTATCATACATAACGCATAAGCATTATGATAAACATCAACGCCACGATTGTTATAAAGATTACAAATATTTGTACCAAGATAGCCAAGCTATTGGTACAAGTGTTTGTGCAAACATTCCCAAAACGTACTTTCTCTTCACGTGTTGGTTCTTGTGACCGATAATATGCAGATATCGAACTGTAATGCACTTTGATCGATTGAATCTTGCTTGTTTATGATAAGAAGATACATAGACAAAGTTAAACGTGCATCATGTTGCAGTCACTGTTTTAGTTTTTCTTTTTATTTATTTTTTTTGTCTGTAGGCTGAATTTCCTAGTAAGGTCACCGTTACGTGTAGACATTAGCTGGGAGATTGCCAATGTATTGCTGACCCATAAGGGTACTATAAGAAACTGGATCTCAAGTGCCAAACCCAAGAATAGGGTTTTGGTGATAGATATAAATACTTTAAAATGTTTTATTGAATTCCCATTTTATGATAGTTTTTTTTACTTGGAGCATTTAGTATATCAACTTATAACGGTTTGGGTTACAATGAAAATCGTAGCTAAGTTAGTAAATATTATCGTTTCAGTAACGCTAAAGTCATCTTACTATGTAATTTTAAAAAATGTTGAAAAAATCTCGAGTTTCCGCGCGACATAACCTCTGCACGGAGTCAGTTTTCACGTTATACGATGATGCTGACGCCAAGCAACGTCACACAGACCGCACAACGCGACGACAAGGTCACACAACGCTTCACAGTGGGTTACTTGACCTGACAGGAGACCTTGTATTGGCGTACGTAGTATACTTCATATATTTACCTAACAGACTTACTTTAGATGGAATTCAGTTAGATCTGTTGACTGACGCGTAGATTCAAGGTTAATTGCTATTCTCTTTTTGAATTCATTCATAGGTAATCGTAAAACAAGCACAGACATTACAATATACATGACTCAGTTTTTTATTTTATTTTTGGCCAGTAACCAAATCTGATTCTTTTGCCAAAATGCTTTTTTTTCGTTTCTGTATTTTTGTTTTTTACTGAAGGTCAAATTGAAAATTGTTTGTTTACGGATCAAATATCTCATATTGCTTCATACTTAAACATATCTTCATTGATTAATTACAGCTACAACTCACGTCTTTTGATCAACTTAAGATATTAATAATTACATTAATGAATTAAGTAAACATGCGTACTTTCATGATAATGACGCGAGCACGCGTCATTTCAAGACAAAAACACTTCATGTTCCTTCTGTTTACCTTATTCAAGTTTAATGTCTGGCAAAAGAGGTGTTATGTATTGGAACTGGCAGCTTGTTTTAAACAATAGAAAGGTAAGTCAGACAGACATGGGGCCACTCTTATTAGACTATTCCAAAAAGTTACTTCTCCCTCAGCTTTTAAGATTGAAACCAAATATTACTTGGGACATTCTTTACACACAGTTACCGATCCCAAATTAAGCAGTTTGTTCTGCTTATAGTATACCAACCAGTTAGCAGATAGACATATACTACTTTTTAAATAGATACTTGTATATATACTCACAACCAGACACGGTACAAATAAATATTTTTATACACATAAATTATTCTGGGCAGATATCAAATCCATGACCCGCAGCGTCATAAGCAGGGTATCTAATCACCACGGCAATTGGCCCGAATTTATCATTATTTTCGTAAAGTTTTTATACATATTTACACGTTTGTAGATTTTTGCATAATAGGTATTACTTTTATACTTTTCTTAACATACGACGGACTTTCTCATATATATTTATCATGCATACCAACATACTACCATTAATTCTAAATAAGGACTATTATAATAACTCAGGTACAAATTTACACGTGAAATATCTATGGTTCAAATATGAATTCAAATGCGCTGTCGTATCTTGAAAATTTACAGTCAAAGTCCAAACACAATATTAAAATGATATTCAACGCAAGTACAAGTTACAAATGATATTTATTGACGACTACAACAAGTATTCAGCAAATATTAACATAAATACAGAGACAGGCATTTGGCTGAGCACCCTCCATACTGAGTGTCTCTAAAGACAGACTGTATACTGCCTTTTGTCTCAGAAAAATATCTTATATAAAATCTATATTTTACACTTTTAAGCAAAAAATACCCTGAGGATTTAAATGAAACTTGGCACATAGATAAAGTTACCCTGGAATAGCATATAGAATACTTTTTATCCCGGATAAATGTAACATCCGCGGGGGTAACTTGTTCTTTATGACACGGGTAAATACAAATCGCAGGCGGAGTTGTACGTGCATCGACTATGGTTTATAGTCTATGCTAATCACTGACAAGTGGCACTGTAGTCAAGTTATTAACTTATCCCGTCATCTACCGGGAAGGGCAGAACCTATGCCAAGCCAGCTAGTATATCTAAAAGGAATCTATTGAATAAAACAATAATCGTGTGAATTATAAATTGAATTATGTCAAATATTCATTATTTAAAATAACAACTTTCCGTTTCCAATGTACATAATCCAATTCAGTAAAGTCCGCGCTGTTTTTAAGCTTAGAAATAACAGTATTTTTAGTTAAAACTCAAAATCATAACCAAGAAGGTAAACAATAAGTGCAAAAAAAAACTTATTGGGTTTTTGTATAAAATATTTTATAGTATTTACAAAGAATCAATAAAAACCTGAAAAGGTAAACTTTATTCAATGTTTTTTATTGTTTGTCATAAACTTGTGCAGGACTACAAAAATAACAATTTATTGTCTATTGTCTAGTGATGTAATTCATAAGATGTATCGTCACGTAGAGTTGTCATAAATAATTTAGTAGTTGCCTTCGCACTTCGATTTCACCGCGTTCCTGAAGTGTGTGCAAAGTTTTGTCTAAATCAGGCATTCTAACATTCACACGGAATAATATTAAGTACTATGAATTGTTCGGAACTATTGACATGACGAAGATACCTATGAAATACTACTTTTAGCGACTTCATTCAACAGTAACTGTAAAGATTAGGTACTTAATAAAAACCCTTCCAAGAAATTGACAAGTAAAACCAAAACAGACTGATAATAAAAATAGCAATTTTTGACATTCCTTCCTGGCAAAAATTAAAACTGCTCCAAACAATGTTATCGCGCTCCACGGAAGCTGCATTTAGTTCAAAAATGCTTGTAAGTACAACGACACCGGACTTGTTCCATATCCTGGTATCAGGATTCCTATCATTTTTACCGTCCCTACCTCGCCATTATCGCCCGCTGCGTCCGCCCAAAATTATACCGAATCGAAGTTCAAGTTCAAAAATCGAATATTAAATCGATTTCTGATGAAGCTGGCTGAATTGAATACAAATGCTCCGCTTTGTTTTAAAAAAAAATGCATTATTCATTGCATTGTCTGTTTTTGAGAACAAATTTAAGTATTGCTCGATGCAAAAGATAGTGTAGGACACGATAGGGCTTTCTTTATATTTTTTAGATTTTTCTTTAGAGCGTCGTTTCAAATGAAATTGGACCGCATAAAGTAATTTTACCCAGATATAAATTATTTACTGGCACTCAAAAGTACCTATATTGATAACAGATAATAATATAGGTTTTTGAAATCGACCCAGACACTTAATCAGATAAAAGTAAAAATAATAAGGGATTTTTTTACGTTTTATCAATAAGTACTTATTTGTTGTCATCAATTTGTATTCAACGAAGAAGTCCATTGAAGAATCGTTGCTCGGTTACCAACATTACAACGACCCGTTTCAAAATTACATGCCATTTTTTGCTTCAACACATAATATGACCCGTCAGTGGTTTTTAGTGATGTTTCAATAGATATTAACTTTTTGTGACCCATTCAACTAAATTCAACATTAGAATGGAACCATTGCCCCGTTAGAAGAATATTAAAATGGCACGATACTGGAAAATGTATTTTTATGAATTACATTGATTATTAATTTGAATCCAAATAATAAGGCACTGGAATGTTTTTATGAGTAAGGAAAAATAAAACAAAAAACGGTGTTGAAGTAATTTTGATAAAAAAGGTTATTCTCAAGTTCAATAGACTACAAAGACATCTTGAGTGAACTGTTTAACAGATTCATAATTTTATCTGACATTATCAATCAGCAACCTGATAGTATAATCTATCTAGTTTTAGAAATTCAGTCAGACTGTAGGTTGTTTAATATGTATGAAACTTTACATTTAATTAAAGTAAAGAAAATTAAAATTAAATTCCCACGAAATATCGAATTTAATTCTTCATCCACGGAGAAAGATTGATCAAGTGGCTATAAAAAATTCGATAAAAAAAAAATTATGCTAGGTATCAGCCATATACTACATACGTCACAACCGTTACTCTCGTGTAAAGATCGCGTCCTCGTGCGTTCATGCAAACATTCTCGTGCAAACATTATTTTACACCACTACAAAATTACGTAAATGCTTTTTTAATCAAATTGCAATCACTGTTTCTTGAATGGCGCTGATAAGAATCCATTATTCATTTTTATTACCGTTGTAAATATATCCTTAAATGTACTTTCTGATAACGGTGAAAACTTTTTGTCTTAAATGCATCTACCGTTGCATTCTGACTTATATCCCGGTTTTACCCGTGTTTAGGGAATTAACGGTGACTTATGTTTTTATCCGGTTCGTTTTCCCTGCGTCTCTATGCCAATTGTTACGACAAACAAGACAGACGGTCACGTAATAGTAAGTGGTAACCGCCTCTCATCTGCCTTTGTCGACCCTATGAAATGAAATTGTTAGGTATCATGTACTTGTAACTTCACCGGTCCCTCAACTTTCTAACTGAAAATGTTACCTCGTTGTGTGCCAAATTCATTTAAATTTGCAGTTTTGCTTGACTGAACCCGAAACTTACAAACCCATCTATCTATAAATAATAAAAAAGTTATGCTGTTCGTTGGAAAGCGCATCAATTGAGAACGGCATTTAGAAAATTTCTTAATAAATTTTCCTTTTCGTCCAAATAACGAGTTTGTGGAAGTAAAATTTAATAACTAGCCTTGAAAATTTGAAAAGTCTGCAAGCAATAAAAGTGAGCTCAGAACCATAGCACAAGGTTCGAAGATGCATTGCATTGCATGCCGAGATCACTCATAGATCACAGATAATTCCAGACGCCCTGACCCGAGACGTTTACTTCATCTTTACACATACCGGTTACAAAGATGTCACCAGAACTAGAAAGTCTCATGGACTCAGTCAGTACGTGAGACAAAGCACGTCGGCACATGGAAGGCAATTATATCAATGATAACGAACGGCGCTACGATATTGATAGAATACGTGAAATTATATGTTTACTCTGATATATTATTTCCTTATTTTGTACACGTGGTGTTCTGATGATTTATAGTTCCTTGAAATAGATTAGAAATAAACAAACAAGGGCCCTTTCGGGGCCCCAAAATAGTGTGGATAATTAAAAAAGAAAATTTGTTCATATAAATTATAGAATAGGCAACTGCCAAGACCAATTCCGGTATAACTGACATAAATAATAACTAACTTAATTACACGCAAAAGTACACCACTTTTTTTTATTAGCATCTAAAAGCACCCATAACTCCGGATGCAACAGGGCCCTGCATGAACTAAGACGACCCTGAAAATTGCATTGTTTCTCAAATTAGGCTTCATCTGCTTCTAATTCAGATAACTTACGATGCAACATTAATTTGATTTAGATGTGGTCTTGAACTAAATACCAGTACTGTTTATTTGTTAAGTTCACCAATTTCGAGCCTAAAATATTCCCTTCAGCCGTAACCTATGAATTTATTACAAGAACCACTTTACTTAACCTCGATTAATTTCTGCACAAATAAACACCTGGCATCTACCCAAAGATACGTTCCTTTATTTGTATACAAATCAGTCTCAAATACAAAACAAAATTGGTCGAATTGAAATCTGTAAAATATTGCGTATTAAAATTTAGTTTCATAAAATAAAAACATATTTTATAAAAATATTCCATAGACTTTATGTTATTTTTTTTAAAGTAACGCAATTATCAGCTATGTATAAAATGATATCGCTTCGTGCAAATCGGTGGTACAATATATATACAATTTCATTATCACACAACAGACACATGTGTGACTATTGTGTGATGAAAAACATCATTTTCATCAGGAACTGATAATGTAGTTTCAGTGATAGTCTATTAAATAAATTTATATTATTGACGTCACATTTATCAACCTTATAAGAGACGCGCCTTCCATAAATGTATGTAGGCGTTTATTATGTAACACAGTTAACGTGCTTTATGGGCCAGTCTTTATGTTCTATTTTACGACATCTTTAATTTATCATTGTATTGTGGATATTTATGATATGACATAAAAAAGGACCTAGAAAAATTACTATTGACTAAATGAATAGTTATAAATCTTGCTTGTAACATGGCTTGCACATTCTTAAAAAAAATAATATAGTTTTTGACTTATGGTCAAAGACCATCCCCCTCGTACTTTGACGAATAATGGCTACAAATTAGATCCTTTACACACTAAATTGAGTTGATTTAATTATTATAGTACAGAACCCTGGGTGCGTGAATCCAACTTCAAAATTTCTGATATTTAAAGGTTGTAATTGAAATTGTCAATGTTATTACTTTTGGTTAGAAAAAAATTACGCGTCACATTACGTGATCAGTACGTTCAGTGACTTATTGTACTCTTTTCTGACATTTATTAGCGTAACATTCACAAATATGTTAAAATTTCAATATCGTGGTCGTCGAAATAGATTATATCCACTTTCTGGTACTCCTCCTTTAATATACATATTAGTATTCTTGTGATTATTGTATTGCCAAGGAATCAAAGCCGATAACCCTAAAGTTTAGAAGAAAGTGTAGAGAAACGCTTCACAAGCAAAATTAATGCTTTCATGTTTGACTCTACGCAAGTCTCTTAGATATTCCTGTAGGGAAGTAACCCGGCTACATTATAGTAACTTTATTTTTGAGTAAAAATGTTACCTCATCATCTTATCATTCAAGTAAGTAACAAAAATGTTTATGTAGGGTGTCACCTGTCAATTATTTTGATGTTTACTTGAAAACAGACTAGATATGGCATGACGCGAACTTATTGTTTATTTGAAGATAGTGATTTCTGAAAATAGCTGCACAAGTAGCCATTAGCATATTTTAAGAACGAATAATATTATGAACTTGTTTAGGTAAATATTTTTTATTTATTTTTTTTCATTATCGTTTCATAGAAGTTATTATAGATAGCTGTTATCTGTTTACTATGTAAAGGCTGAATTCCGAATCAATTATAAGGCAAATACTACATGACGTATTACTTAACACAACATAAATAGGAATCGAGACTCATAACTATCTCTTTCTTCCACAGAATCGCCACAAGGACCTCTCAGCCCCTGCACGTGGCGCTTGGAGTGGTAGTGCTCCTCGCGTGGTTGAGCAGACCCGGCAGCAGTGGGAACCTGCGCGGCTGGAGGGCACTGTACGTAGGCGCTGTAGCCACGCATCTTGGTGCTCAGATCTGGATGACACTCATATCTGGTATGTTATTTTATACCTAAAGAGGGGAGATTTTAATCATGCTGATTCAACTCGCCTTGTGTAAGCTCGTTTCCTCAGAAAGAGACAGGTCATCCAATCGTTTCTATATCAATATTAAAAGCGTTATCTTCCTATATTTCAAACGGTATAGAAGTTACTTAAGAAATTTATATATTTTTCAAAAATATAACAAGTTTAAGAACCTTTCATTAAAACACGTAATAAATACATAAGACAATAACATTTCGGTGACGCATAAAATAGTGTTTTACGTAACAATACTGCATAAGATGCATACAGGATAAGTAAAACAAATATTTAGTTTACATTCCAAAGCTTTTAATATCGTTATCTAAATTGCTTGTTAGTTTATCGATAACAGAGAGGGACATCACTACAAACTACGTCATTCGCATAATCTGTTGACAATATATCGTAATAAAATAAATAACCGCAATTGTACTTTCCACACGTGGATTTTCTGTTGTAATAATAAAACTGTGTTGCCAGCTGTGTACATAACTAGACGCATCAGTGAGGTAGCAACCAGTGATCTCTATGTAAAGATGAGCTTTGTTTATATAGATCAGCGAAATACAATGAGTTATATACTGCCTTTAATCTCAATTTTGTGGACTCATTATTCATTTATATTAAGCATGTATAATTATATAAAGCTGTTGGATATCCTAAGAAATAAAATAAAATTTTTAAAGAAACCATTTTTTAACTAACCGTCAATAGAACTAGTATGGCTTATTTTGAGTCCTTTGTGAGTGATGATATGACTGTAGGTGGTAAGCACATAAAGTCTAGGTAAATGTAGTACTAGGGAACTGGCTCTCAAGTGCACCTGCCGAAACCCACCGACATGTGCTTTGCAACAGATTCTCAACTTAAGGGTACCTTTAAGTAAGGCGACGAACATCTATGGGTAGTTAAAGCATTTTCTTTCTGTCGTCCGCGCTTTGCTTGGAAAATGATGCGGAACTATGTTTTCAGTTCAAGTCAATATTTGAAGGATTTTCTATTACCATACCTATTTGTTTTGCCTGTTTCTCTCTCTATCCGTGTTATTTACAATTTTAAATTAATATTGGTAAACTTTTTTTCTATTCATTCATAACATCGCAGAATTTTAATTTAATTGATTTATGTTATAGTTAAACGATGTAATAGTTCTATTATGTTCTTCTCTAGTATGTAGGTACCATTAAACTAAATTGCATTGATCTTATCCTAATGTACATAAGGAATAAAATCAAATCACAACTGTAATCAAAAATAAATTGTTTCTCTAGTTACGTTGATTACATGAGAATTCCATTACCGTGCGGGATTTTATGGGGTAATAACCATAAGCCTTTGTTTTACTGATATCATAAACGCAATCGCTTGTGAAGATGGATGTATGTTACTCTTTCACGCTGACTACACTAAACGGATTTGATAACCTGGATTAACACGTAGGCTACTTTTTACCCGGGTTTAATGGCCCTAGGGAATGTGCGTTACTCCGGGACAGCTAGTCGTCTATATTATGGCTATCGAGCCTACAATTCTTTTGGAAGATTGTTACTTTTTCGACACCAATTTTAAACAGTTATAAACAATCTTTTGTTCCATCTAAATATGGATAAGACGCATTGCAATGAATGCGTGTTCATTTTAACTTGTTTGTAAATTATTTGGTACCAACGTTTTATAACGAATTATAAAAATTAAATAAATGGTGGCTTTGGGCTTCATAAGTGCCCCTAAAGGCCTGAACCCTTGACTTTGACGCTCAAAATCCAAAAAATCAACTGTCAAAACAATCATCCAATTAAATTGGATTAATATTTTTTTAAAGGTACTGCTTTGCATTAATTATAAATTGAGAGGTCACCTTTGCCAATTTTTATCAATATTTGCACAAAAACTTTGTGCAGCACTTAGAACCTTGGAGATAACCTCAAGATCGACAAGGCTTCATTAAATCTGCAATTATTTCCTTATTACCATGGGAATTTCAATTGCATGTAATTAGAAACAACCAAAATGGTATATTACTCTTGTGTACCTTGGGTAGGGGTAATTGGATGTGGCAGATTAGCAATCTAAAATGACCTTTGTAACTTTAAGGATCTTTTGAGGGAAACATATTAGTAGGTACTATTTCCCGGATGTTTTTGAATTAAAACGTATTTTAAAGAAGTCTGCCAAGTTAGCTAGGTAGTACTTGTAAAAAAAAATGTAGTCAATTGACAAACTAACAATTGACCCAAAAGAAATTGAAAATGTTTGTCCGTATATCTTTTAAACTAATAAATAAATTTTGATCTTGTTTTCACCGTCATTTAGAGAATTTCTTCCGTAAGGTTTATATAAATATTTAATACATTTATATTATCCCACTTAAGCAAAGCCGGGGCGGATCTCTAGTATAAGAATTTAATGATGCTTCCATAGACAATTATGCTAGTTCCAAAATCATGATATTGCAATAGATTACAGTTTACATTTAATATTACTTATTTATAATTCGAAAACAATCTATGATACCTATATATATGAAGCAAGATATCTCCAGCAACCCATTCTTTAATATTTGCTCCCGAGAACAGATGTCTAATAATGCTAATTTGCGCAATTGACTAATTGTATAATGATACAAAATGAGGGATCGGCGAACTGAACTGTTGCACTCTTTTTATTTGACGTATTACATACATCATTCCAATCCAAGGTCTTTAATTGGCACAGAATATAAACGGTTCAAATACGTTACACGTTTAAACATTTCGATTGGTTAAAACTGTTTTACATCTGTTAACTGTATTTATGGTATTCAGGGCGTGCAATATTATTATCGGTAATGCCATCAGATACTCATTATGAAGAACTCCACGTTCGCATAAATATTTTTACACGGGATCTTAGGTAGCAGAACTCGAAAGCTGAGTCCTACTGGTAGTACTAATAGGAGTCCTTTCAGAAGTAGGTCTAGTAGTTTGAATCAATATTAACCTTAATAATCTTCTCCGAAATATGTATTCCCTTTATTTCGGACCGACTGATGCTGCTGTAGCAGTATTTAAGCAGCACAGAAGTACCCCGAAAAAGCAATGTAGAGTTTAGTTTCTAAATGCCAACTATGTCAGTCACAAGAGGAAGGCAGATTTATAAAAAAACCACTGTTGCTTTAGAGAAGATCCAACAATGATAGTTCAAAGATCTCATGATTCATAACGGTTTCCGTTACCAATGGAACCGATTGGCAATCACGATTAGACAGGAGGTAATTCGCAAATTGTTGACAATTGATAGAGACACATTGTGCCCTTCCGTGATACATTAATATGACCTCTAACTGTGACTACGTGACCATAGATATGTGCCGTTTGGAGCTATTATCGTTATAGGGTCATAAATTGACCCTCCTTAATGATCAGTAAACTATCTTGCTGCCACTGAGCTATCCCCAATGTTTATTCTATCTCTTTCTTTCCCCAGGTGTCGTGCTATTCTTCTCCCTCCCTCGCCACGAGTTTGGACGAGTCCAGACAGTTTTGTTTCCCGTATACTACGCTTTCAACGCCGTCGTCAGCCTGCTCGCACTGCTGGCCTACTTCAGGACGCAATCCCTCACTAGCTTCGAGAATACATCCTGGGTACAGGTAAGCTAACAGAAATAATTCATACTCCTTAAAACGATGCTAGGTACTAAATAAACTAGAAAACGCCTCCTTATGAAGATCAACACTGGTTTATGCGTATGCCATCAATTGATGAGAGAACCAGAGACAGTTTATGTGGGGCAATATACTTTTTGATTTCTACTTTTAAACAGGTTTATACATTATCAAGCATAAAAATAAGAATTAAAAAAAAAGTCCTAATAGGTATGTCATACAATTAATATGTCAACTGCATAAATGTTTTATGGATTAAAAAGGTCAATTTCAATAAGACGTGTGTAATTAAAGTTAAATAAATATAAAATTATGGCGCCAACATCACCTTGTTTGTGCAATTGCAGTGAATTCCCTTCCATTCATGTTATTGACCGTAATTGCTAAGTTATCTTTACTGATACAAATAAGTACTTAGTATTTAATTTAATATAAGAGAAAACAAAAAGAATTGATTTTATTGCAAACCATATTTTCATTCATCTTTATTGGGTTGAACGTATAAAGTCTGTTCGAAAGTTGAAAGCTGACAAAACAATTTCAATATAAAAGAAAAAAATATATAAATAGTCTCTGGTATTATATGTATTATTTTTTATATTATCGTATTTTTTGCACTTATCTTTCTACGGATATATCTTACTTAGCATTTTTTTATTTCTTTGAGCTGACTCAAACTCTAACAAAAACAATTTTTTACGTGAATTTTACATGTAATTAAACAACAAGAAATTTAGAAGCCATTCAAGCAATGAGTTTATATACATATTAGAATTAATACAGCCTTTTGCACAAATAGTTGCAATATAATTTTATTTGAGGCCAAGGTCTTTTGAATATCGAAGGATATTTAAATAAAATAAATAATGAGATATCTTCTACTTTCTATAGAGTAATGATTAATGATTCTCTCAATCAGTACATATGCAATTAAGGTCAATCTTCAAAACATTTTTATAATGATGATGTTTCGCATGAACTGTCCTTGTACGCGAGATGTGTTTGCAAAAAATATTGCTTCAAATGCTAAAAGGCCGTTGTTCCATTGCCAGAATGAAGGTTAATTTTCACATGTGTTATCGTGGACGAACAAAATACCTAACTATACTTACATAATTATATTAATTATAAGTTGTAAATGTAAAACATTAATGTGCGTAATTATTATATTTCGGATACGGTTTCCTAACTAAAAGAAGTTGAATCATAAGTAATGGCTTAGGTACCTACCTATGTTGATATTTATGTAATAGAGAAAAGAATAAGAACGAACTATTTAATTCGCAATCAGGGGTTTATTATAATCATTATTCCAAATATTATCTATCTGTTTGTTACTTAATTTTGGACGTGGATATTGAAATAAAACGCAAAAATTACATCGCACGATTACATTAATCCTTCAAGTGCTAAGTAGGCGCAAGGTTCCATTTAAAGGTCAAAAGATTAACCCGCTTTTGATGCGGTCGACAGATAAAATATATTACTTAACGATCAGGAACCGGAACAACGGAAATTTGGATTAAAAAATAAACATTACTTTTTACGTTTGTCTCTGTGACAGTTCAATAATATTTTGGCGGGAATTAATTACTACATGTACCTTTTTATTGTTACTTAACGGAACTTTCTCGTAATACTCTGTGACTTGACGAAGAGTTATTTTACATAATTATATTTATTCTATTATTAAAGCAGAATAAAATTACGAAATCTATCTATAGAATTTAGCCTGGAAGAGAATGGGCGAGGTAGACATAGTATTCTGAAGGACCCACTTCTACCGCGTGTGAACTGCACACATTTTACTTTTTCTTATTTTTATTTTACTAAATTAGGTTTTTGTATTGTTACAGTTAGCACTCCTGCTAGCAGTATTCAGTATAGAGTCGTATGTGCGCCTGCGCCTGGTGCGGCCAATGCTCCGCGCCAAGCACGTCAAGACACAAATGGAGGAGGCTGCCGGTGGCGGGCAGGAAGTGAGTATTTTTATCTGCTAAATATTCTATGAATATAACGGTTACTCTGATAAACATAACAGTTTAGTCTCGGTATATATTTTTAGTCAACGTCGAAAATGTCTATAATATTTTTGTCGAAAGAGTTTATAATTGTTTTGGGAGTAAACCATAATGCTAAGACTAATCTTTTTGTCTGTGATGGATGGGGATTTCTTTAGAAGGGACTAAGAGTAAAATGTCCAAAACTATCTCTCGTATCTTCTTATCTTTATCCAGTGTCATGTCGCATTTTGCTACCAAACTTGGTAACACCAACAACCGAACCGGGTGTCTTAATAACATCATTAATTGCAATTAAAAAATATCTCCACGCTCATTACCCTCATGAGGTTAACGGAGATCTATGCACTGGGACTCACGTTCCACTAAAAACATTTAAGGATCCATCGTGACATATAGAGGGAATTTCGTTAAATGAAAACTAATATAAGTATTTACGATCCCCAATCATAGCGACCGTTTTCAGATTTTGCGTCCTTCTGTCTGTTTGTCTGAAAATGTATATTGAATAGACTCCTAAATAGATAAAATATTCCCAAAATAAAACACACGCTACTTTTTATCGCGGAGAATATCAGATCCTTGGTAAATAGAGGTGAAACTGCGGGGCGAAAGCTACTCAATCAATATATTTGAACATACATACACACACGACATGTTTCGAAATTGAAGTTACATAAGCGTATATAAATTCTGTTGCACTTGCATTAGCTTAAACAATAGCTCTTACAATATTACTCAATACGCACCTGACACCGATGTTACAGTTCGATCAGCGAACGACCTTCGGATATCGATTCTTCCAGTGATTCATTAGACACGTGTAAATTTTACTTTATTGCAGAATTGGCGTTGCCAACTTGAGATAGCCATGTTTTGATGCAGGTGTTGTTATGTGAGGCAATAACATGTGATGTTGCGAATGCAAGACGTGGTTGACCAATATTATTATTATTATATATAAATATTAATCTTATACTCAATGGATCTGCTTACTTCTTCTTTTTAATTCCATTGACAAGCTAGATCACTTCTCGCCTAATGGTAAACGTAGCCCCAGCCTACAACGCACTTGCAACACCAGGTTTACCTATCACTAGCGCGTTGCTGTTCAAATCACTTTAAACCCGTGTTGAAGAACTCTTTTTTTTAGTTCTATTTGCGCCCCGCGGTTAACCCACCTTCAAGAAGGAACTAATGTTTTCCCAAGGCAGACATCTTATATCCCTTTCCATGCCATAGGCTACGATATTTTGTTACGGCATTATTTAGCGTTGACCCAAAATTTCGAACTGACTATTTCAAACATTCAATAATAGTTATACTTAAGTAGGTAGTTATATTACCAATTTGTTGTTGGCGAAAGGTAATATACCGAGTTTCTCGGAGTTTATTAACCTTTTTCTCACGCCAATTTGTTTCACCGAAACCTGTTAGGCAATTACATAAGTGCTCCTGGAATGGTGCCAGGAATCCCCGCCCGACAGCGATCATCAGTTCGGCTTTATTTGACAATTATTAATTGAATTTATGTTTTGTTGCAGGTCGGCCGCTTAGTGTTAGGTGAGCTTGCACATTGTCCTCGCTACCTGCGTGTGCTAAAAACCTTCAGAACTTACCACTCTTCGATAGCCATGGGCACCATGATAGCATTAGGGTGTTCATTATATTCAACCATGATTATTGTCGATTCCATGTGTCATTAATGTTTTGTTTTAACCGAGTGAAATTTTAGGAGCAGACCTATATTTGTGATAGGAGTTCCTTGAAGTTCATAATATCTAATAAAACTCGAAATACTATTTTTAATTTTTAGTTTTTGGGTATATTTTGTGCAGTGCATTTGTTTTGTGCAATTATTCTTAGTTTCATATTTAAAGACGAATTTTAACGAATCATCACAGATATTTGAAGGCTCGTGACTAAAATTTCGCTCTACAATCGCTATCTCCTTTTTAATGCTATGCTAACTTTATCGCAGCGATAAGTATATATGATAGTTAAAGTGTCATAGATAATTTTATTGTATTGACGAATATTGCCTATTCAGAGATAAACATAATCAATCTTTAGATGGCAATTTTTAGCCTAAACTAAGCAGTATATTGGCCTTTGGTAGCAATACAGAGAAAAATACTAAAAAGCTCATTATGTTAATACATTATTACACATTTTGTTTATTCACACTTTTATTATTTTCCCAATTAATACCAAATCCTGGTTACGAAATTGTTTAAACAGATTATTGGAGATTTGGAAGTGTAATTAAATAGAATATTTTACGTACGTTTTGAGTGACCTCTGATTGTTTGTTAAGGGCCGATTTCATGAATGCAGTTTATCCTAGTTTAAATTCAGGCTGTGAAGTCTGTTTTATTATTAAACTTTTTTTTAATTGTATAGTATTATTCATTAGCTAATAACTACGAATGATTTGATGGATATAACTAATGGTATGTGAGGCGCTGGTCGCACGTAACGTTTCTATACGAAACATTGAAAGTGTATCGTTCTAAATTATATAATTAATTAATATGTCAATTAAATATTAATCATAAGTAGAAAGCTTAAATAATTGCGACTGTTCGAAGTGTTTGTAAAAAACTTGTGGCAAATTGGCATTTATGTAGACTTGCCAACGCAAATTAGAAACTTGTATGTATTGTAGTCGTTTATAATATAACCTAATAATAAGCCGAGAATGGCCGCAGCCAGCCCATCTTTAAGCTGCTTGATTTAAGAAGAAACTCATGTTGTTTGCTCTCTAATTTCCTGCAATACTGCCATAGTTTTAGTGCTAAGTGTAGTCATAAGTAGTGTAAAGACTCTCGCCAACGCATCGCGTCGGACAATAAACGTTTAAACGCAGGAAGTTACGAGACTTGCAACTTTTATTGCGTGTTCGGTGCCAATGAATATGCGATCGTGACAGTGTGCAACGTTGTTTTTATCCTTGCTAAAATGTGTCGTGTAACAATTGCGATTCGTTGGTGCATATGTTGTGATGCGACGACTCGGTCTAGTCAGCAACGTTTACAATACGGCAGTAAAATAGCGCTTGCTTTATTACAACGCGCTGTAAGTTTTTGTGAAATCGAGCCTTAAGACTAGACTATCATTGTTAATCAATGGTAGGTATATCTACAGCTCGATTCAAGCAGCTTATGCCTTAGTGCAGAGGGCGCCACTCTGTAAATCTTATAATTGAATATTATTGAGCTAATGTATAGCATTAGTTAGACCTTTATAAATTTTAACCTATTTATGTTAATTAAAATTAATATTAAGAAACATCAATATTTCTTATACTTATTTTATAAATGATCTGAGTGATAACTTGCAAAAATATTTATTTGTGGTTATGAAAGAATGACGAAAGAATTAAATAAATAAAATGTTAAATTTAACTATCGTGTTATTTATTTCAAAATTATTATTATCTATACCAGAAGGAAGGGTAATGACTTAGCAAATGTGTATAAAACCTTCTGGCATGTATATATTTATACCGGTAAACTATGAATTAGAATTAAAAAGTAAAAAGTATGACAGTATATTTTTTGTATATCTCACACCCAAGATGTATGGGATTGAACTAATACATATATATATAGGTACATACCTATCCATCTAAAGTCATTGTTTCTACATAATTTATTTATTTATTTATTTTGAGATATCTATGAAATCGTGGCTTCAGAAGACCATGACAACAAGTGATGAAAGCTAGCTTGTAAAGAATTCTACACGAATCTGAGATAAAGATATACATTGCTTAAGCTAGCTAGAATATAATCTGATATATATTTCGTAACATCTAATTACTTTAAAAGGCTACCACTTTCTTTACAAACTACAAAAAATTATTGCATTCATGTTGGTTTCAAGAGTAAAAAAAAAAATTTAACTAATCACAATTCTCAAAAAGAATTTACATTCACTTAATATGAGAACTTAAAAAACAAATATGGAGAACTTAAAGTACTAAAAATATGTAGGTACTATAATTATTGATAATATGCAAGCTTACTAACTATGTAGTATGAAGTAAAGGAGAACCATCTCAGTGTACTAAAAAGTGTCCGTTGAAAGGGAACAAATTAAGGTGGCGCTACTGTAGCAAGTGGAAGAATTTTAAATAGAGTGCCACAAATTATTAGAGTAGGATAGAAAATTAATGAAAAAGGGAAGAAACATTTCCGTTTTGTTACAGCGCATTTTTTTTTTAATTATTGTAATATATAGACAAACATGAGTATGGAATAAAATAATACAGTGTTTTTAAGTACCCCAATTAATTGTAAATAGCAAATAGAAAATAGTATTAAAGAATTACCGGAAACCAACCCAGCACACTTCACTCTGTTCATATCATTTCCACTTGCTACACTAGCGCTATTTCGGTGAGAATTCGATAACTAATTTGCTGTTTACAAGTGGACACTTTTTCGACTAATCCTCCATACAAGATGGTCCTCCTTTACTTCTACACTCCATAGTACTAACTTAACAACAAAATGAAGGAGTTACCATGTCATAATAATCGTTTCAATATTTTTATGAGGTGGGTAGTTTTGTATTATTCTAACAAAACCACACATTTTGGTACAAGCGAAATGCAGTGAACGAGTTTACATACAAGGAAAGTTTATATATTCCTCCTGCTATAATTATATTAGATCATATACAAGAAAATGGCTTCGTTGTTATATTATAAATTTAAAAACTATAAATTAATGTATAGAAATTGAAAAGGCATTGTTTCAGAACGAAACATTATTGTCAATGTCAAAAATTACGTTGACGTTCCATCTCACAGTATTGCCAGCTCTATAACTTTGTTAAATCTACTGAATTCATTTGAAATATATAATACAAATTTGGTTGTATTTGAAAAATAAAGTCAATTGCTGTCACCTTATATACTTAAAAATACGAATAACAATATATTGATTTACCTGTAAAATAATTTTGGCTGTTCTAGGCTTATCCATTGATATTTAACAATTCTTTACCACAATTACAAGAGATTGAACCTGGCAGCACAGCTTAATTCAGTCGATTTCAAAATGTCAGAAATAGAATTACGTGGATTTTTGTTATTAGAGTTTAGAAATATTTTTGCAATATACAATGCAATCTAAATTATTTACAGTGAGTAACGTTGAGATTTTATCGCCCAACATATGTTTTAGTGATTGGAACGACCATGTTGTTGATAGGTAGGCAGAACGAAGCGGAGACGATGAAGTGCGGTTTCAAAAAGCATTTATTCACAAAAATGATACTAGATAGATGTAAAACAGTGTTAATACTGTCTAGTATAGTGTGCACGTTAGCTGTGGTTATATCTTTGAATAAGTTATTGAGCTACGATGGGCGATTTTCAAAGCCATTTTCGCCCATACCATCTGGTTTATATGGGAACCATTTGGAGGCTGTTTCGGATCATACGCCGCTGCCGTCGGTTCGCAAGGGTCAAGACACGGCTCGGGACGCTGAAGCTGCCGTATCATTAAACGCTGCGCTCGAGATGAAACGAGTTGGTAAGGCAGACAAGGCCTTAAAACTTTTTCAACATGCTTTTGCACTGTCTCCCAAACACGCAGACATATTAAACCACTACGGAGAGTTTCTAGAAGACACTAAAAAAGATGTGGTGAAAGCTGATCAACTATACACCTTAGCTTTAACAAATTATCCAGACCATACAGGTGCTTTAATGAACAGGCAACGTACTGCAAGCATAGTTGAAAACCTGGACAGGGAAATGTTACGTAAAATTGATGAAAAACGAGATGCACTGCTGTCTATACCCGAAAACAACTCAGCATTGCGGCGTGCCAAAAAGGAGGCTTATTTCCAACATATCTACCATACTGTTGGTATAGAAGGTAATACAATGACTTTACAGCAAACCAGAAGCATATTGGAGACAAGAGTGGCAGTTTCAGGGAAGAGTATAGATGAGCACAATGAGATTTTAGGCCTAGATGCTGCTATGAAATACATAAACTCAACGCTACTGTATCGTATCCGTGACATAAGTATGGGAGATATACTGGAAATTCATAAAAGGGTGTTAGGTCATGTAGACCCTGTCGAAGGTGGACATTTCAGACGTACACAAGTTTACGTTGGTGGTCATATACCACCTGGACCATCAGATATACAGAGGCTGATGATGCAGTTCTTGGAGTGGTTGAATTCGGAAGATGCATTGGATTTGCATCCTGTAAGGTAGGTGTATATTCTCTTTTTGTATTTATTATCTGACAATTTTATTTATTTATTATATTCTTATATAATTCTTCTGTACATGTGTTGACAGTGAACTCCTCCTAAATGGCTGGACCGATTTGAATGAGTTTTTTTTGTATGCGTTTGGGTGGCGCCCTGGATGGTTTAGATTCACAATTTGACCCGGAAGGTGGCGCTGCGAGCGAATTCCTTTTGCATTATTTTATGGACTTATTTCGACAGAATGATGTCTGTCCGGGCAGCTGGTGTATATATAATATTGTATAGGAACTTTTTCAAGGATTAAAGAACCTTATTATGAGACTTCTAGACCTTCTTTAGAACAGTTTCTCATGTAGGTAGATGTTATCCTAAAAAAACATACTTATACATTTTCATCATAGAAATAATATTGAGCTGAGCAAAGTTGAAACAGCATGCTAAAAGCTATTGTTTGTAATTTATTAAACATGTTTATAAACTCAACTAGTGCAGCATTCTTTCTACTATTATTGTAATGATTGTTTAGTCAATGTTTACATGTATTGTTTATGTGGTATAGCTGCCTGCCCCTTTAATAGAAGATGCTAGAAGTAGAACAGCTCTTAGTTAAAAGTTAGTCTGGGTATGCACTGCTACCATACCCATTTTCTCTGTGAATCATCAGTACACTTGTGTAACTGTGTTTCGGTAAGAATGGCATGGAGACCAGTGAAATTACAGGCATAAGACTAAACAACATCATATCTCAGGGTCTAAAGTAGGACAACAACACATTGGTGATGCCCCTGGTGTTGCAAATGTGCAAATGGCAGCAATAAGCAGTTACCATGAGGTAAACAATATCTGTTTGTAGGCCCACTTTAGATAAAAAAAGAAAATATTGTGGTCAAGACCCTTAAATTCCTTTCTTCTTCAATTATAGATATGCAGCCCTAGCACACTACAAGCTGGTCCACATCCACCCCTTCATAGACGGCAATGGTAGGACTTCTCGGCTCCTCATGAACTTGGTACTGATGCAAGCTGGATACCCCCCAGTGATCATCGCCAAGCAACACCGCCATCTTTACTATCAACACTTGCAGACAGCTAACGAGGGTGACGTTAGGCCTTTCGTAAGGTATAAAGCATATATTATTATTACTGTGGGGTGAGAAGGCTTCATGTCCCAGGGTCCGAATTAGCGATGCCCCGAGTATTGGAAAGGTTTATATGCGGCCGTTACCTCTCATCATTATGTGGATGGTCTTGCCGTCTGTCGGCCTACCTAATATAAAAATACGTGTCAATTTAATAATATTTATAGCACTGCGTAACTGGTTTATGTCACACTTAAGTCACGCTTCTTCGTGACTTATAATTTTACCATTGAAAGTATTTTTTTTTTAATAATATAAAGTAGTGCTTGACTGCGATCCCACCTGATGGTAAGCAGTGATGCAATCTTAGATGTTGAGGCGCACTAGTTTAATAAGTGCCTATTCACTCTACCCTTGAAGACATCCAAATTATAATTGCAAAAATAAAATATAAATCACAAAGCGTAACGTCATCGCTTCACGCGAACAGACAATTATATGCCCTATGCCACATATAAGGTCAACGAAAGCTCGCATCACACGCTATAATGTGGCCACACACTTCATGCAACGTGGAGCGATATCGACTATAATTCTAAGTAATATAGGTAATCTACTGTTCACGAACGGTTATGCGATGGGGCTGTTACCTAGATTCTGTTAATTAGTCTTGCTGATTTTCTTGCCAGTTTTTCTCAGTTGATTTACTAACCGGTAACGGTAGCTTCTTGGTCTAAAATGTAAATGGCCCTGAATTTTGATAACATAGTAAAAATCATGAAAAAAAACAGTAACATATCTTCTCAATCAATTCTCACTTGAGTTAGTAATGCTCGCTTTAATGCATTTGCTTGCGGCGGCGTCGTGTGGCGGGTCGCTCACTTCCCTACAAAATGGCGAGGAGGGCGATGGCTGCCACATGCGTCACACTTGGGAGCAGGTGCTGCTTGTTGGGGCTGGTCAGCTTTAGTTTGTTTGTAATTTTTTTATTTTTTTTATTAGATATTCATAATATTATTACAATATTTAAATAAAAATATTTTCATTCCATTATGTTCAAATGGCAAAATAAATTGCAGGTTCATCGCGCAATGCACGGAGCGAACCCTCAACCTGTACCTGTGGGCGACGAGCGAGTTCACCCACATGGTGCCGGCCATCGGCGAGCCCGCCATCCTCACCGGGGAGGAGCTAGAAGACGACATGCTATGACCCTAGATGCACATATAGTGCTCACCACCGAACATTGTATTACTGGACACAGCAACAAGACGATCCGCGGAAAGCTAAATATAGATAATATAAGGCGTAAAAGGGCGCGGGCAGAAAGGAAACGTAGTCGTTGCTTAGCAACGTAGCTGTATAATATGCTAGTATAGCCTGCAGCTCACTTCTGACAGAAAGATCAATGGCGATTAGTGTACATGAAGTTGAAAAGAGTAACATAGATTTCTAGTTCTGTTCGAACTAAATTATTCTTTTTACTTGTGTGACTTTAATGCACACCTCTAAAAAAGGCAGAACTAAACTAAATTTCAGAGTTTCTTTTTTGCATCTTATTAAAATAGAAAGAGAGACGTACTCGCAGCAACATAACATGTAGCATAACATATCCAAATTAACAAACTTTTTGGACGAGTTGTTCCAGAGATTACTTCCTACATCCAAGCAAGCAAACAGGTAAAGTTTTATAAATATATGTTATGAAAAAGATTTTGTCAATTTCGGTCTTTTTAACTACTTATGTTACTGACCGTACATCTCTCTCTGTTTCAATAAGAAGAAAAGAGAAGGTCTGCAATTTAGTTTGTGGATTAAAGTCGCTTCAAAATAAAACTCGTATTCATGCTGAACTAAAAATATCGCTCACTCATTTCAACTTAAGGAAAAGAAAGAAAGGTTTATATATAGTTAGATGTGCACTAGAATCGTGATAAGTATGGACTTAGATGATTTATTTATGATATAGTGGAGTACTTAAAAGCTAAAGATGGCATGGGACCTAAATACGAGCACTTATTTTCGACCAGCTGACGGCATCAAATTAAGGTGTCTAGATTGTGTTATTAAAAATAAACCCTAAAGCCTAAAGGCTATGATCTATATTCAATTAAAGCTATCTCGCGATGAAATTTCAACTTTTGACTCGCATTTGCTAAAATATACGGTTTGTCCAAAATCATTAACCGTGCCTTGCTATCTAAGTTCGCTGTACTTAAAGGTGCTTTTCCAATAACCTGGAGATGAGAGATGAAGTGATAAGCCTTCCTGTAAGAAATATATTTATTTTGTGCGTCTCTCTAATGTAAATTTATTTTTAGAGTCGTTTTCATTTACCAAATCGATTTACCTTTAAACATATAGGTACTAGGAACATATTGTATATTTCACGGACATAAATTCTTATTTTAAGTTTTGTGAGACAAATTCTAGTTCATATGAAAACTTTTTGAGGGTGACGAGTCAATTTCAATGAAAATAAAATTCTCGACAAAATAATTTAAAATATCTAAATATCATATTCGAAATATATTTCTTGAAAACGCCATTTTGTAAGGTATAAGGACCATAATAGAAGATATGAAATTGGCAAAACTAAATTGTATGTGTATTATTTATTATTGTTTTTAGTTACTATTATAATAGGTAAATTATTTATTCATCTACTACAAGGATAACTTGCCTACTACTGCTACATCAAATAGCGCCTAGCTACGACTATATACAACTACCCAACCCGCCTTCCAAGTATTCAACAGTAGTAGTTACCACAGGGAAGATGTGGTCAACGTAGACCTACCACAATGTAAATAAATCGTTATAAATCCTAGTTGCATGTGTATTATATAAAACCGGAGTCTTTTCTCACAGCAACAAAAGTGTATGTGACTGGCCTTACCACATCATTTTACGATAGGTGTTTAAAAAATTTTGGTTCGGAAACCAAGTATAAAAAACGGATTGTCATTTTCTATTGATTTATTAAAGTTGGCAAGATCTAAAAAGGCCGTTTTGACAGCAAAGAGTGTCATAGGAAAATCAACCCTATTTCTTAGCAATAAGGTTCATCAGTATTATCATACAATAAACCATTCA
Source organism: Habrosyne pyritoides (assembly GCA_907165245.1). Lineage (NCBI taxonomy): Eukaryota > Metazoa > Arthropoda > Insecta > Lepidoptera > Drepanidae > Habrosyne > Habrosyne pyritoides. The sequence continues at coordinate 2,551,876 of OU015587.1, read as the reverse complement.
ATAGATGTACCTTGTCTTTCAAGCAATAAAGTTGATTTTCATATGGCATTCCTAACTGTCAAAACAGACTTTTTTGTGGTGAATAATACTTCCACAGATAATATTTGCCTGCAGGCAGGTATTATTATTGTACTTAGTGCACAGTATGCAAGTGCTCAATATATACAAATGTATTATTAAATTATGAAAAATATAAGGCCTAAGAAAACTAGAAATCTTTACCGCCATTGTATATATGTACAAATTTGTATCTTAAAGCTTATAGACCAACTGTGTGGCGGGGTGTTAGTTTGTCTACACCCTAAATGTTTATTTATTTATTGTTATCACTACTAGGAATGTTCTGTGATATTTAAACAATTTCTTATTTATGTTTCCAATTAGTTAACTTAATTATGCGAAATGAACTATACGTATGTATGACTATACCACATAAATTTGTAATAGTTTTGTATTTTGTGTACTTTAGATGCATCTCTTAAATCTATTTAAAATTTTCTATGGAAATATGTTAAATTATTTACTGTATTCTTTATGTTCTCTGATACTTCATACTTACTAGTAGCACTTACTAGAGCTTTGCCTACATCTTCAGAGATAATTGACTTGAGGATATGTGAAATTTTCTGTCTCCAATCACTTGTTTTCGCTATCTAATTAACAACAAAAGGATTTGCATCTATAAAATTAATGTTTTAACAAATGAACACGTTATTTTAGAATGGAAATTCAACACCTACCGTGCTATTCAGTTGAGTGTGGTGATAAGCAGACCTCTCACCAGACTGCAGGGTTCACGAAAGAGATAGAACATAGTCGCTGCGTAACTGTAAAGTTTATGTACAGAATAGCATAACAGTGTTCCCCGAAACACATTTTAAAAGGTCACAGATCCTTTTATGTGCAAATAAAAATGTGGTCTTCCATTTACGCCATTACATGAGGTTTTTACTCCGACATTAATTTTGGTAATATTATATAGTATTTGGTTATAATTCTCGTGTAAATTGGTGCATCATGTGAACTCATGTGTATGGTTTAGGCATTTGTGAGATTAATGTTTATTTTAAGCATTTTCATGATACCAGTACAAACTCTTGCTCTAAATATATCTCTATGAAGTATTTGTAACACTTTTTTTATTGTTTTCCCAATCCTTTCGAATCCTTCTTAGGATTTCTTATTTTACACCCATCTTTGATACTTTAAATATCCGAGAGTTTACTGAAGAGGAGCGTTGCAAATCGTAACATCTTCAAAGTTCTGGGAGCCTGGTACTTTTTACAGAATGCCACATAGAAGATATAAATTGAAAATACTTTGCAGATCTTTCTTAAATAATGTAAAATCTATGTAAAAGCATTTTTTTCGACATTCCCTTGTCCGCTTTGAATAAACGTGAAACAAACTATTTTGATTAACATTTTTATTCTTTAATAGGTATTTTATAAGTGTAATAAGGTTTATGACTTTGATAAAAGATTTACTGGATCTTCATAGTCAAACCATCAGTAACAATAAAGCATTTCAAAAATAATGTTCAATTAATAAAACAGCCAAAAGTCAATTTCGATTAATTTATTATAATGTGCGATGTTAAAATATGTTTATTATAATAAAGCATTTTATCTAGACAACTAGAGCGAGCACACTCGCGACCACTCGCACCAAACACTTGTCCATTTTAACGCAAAAACACTTCTATACAAAAAAAAACTAATTCAATTTCAAGGCAAAGTATGAGAGTTACAATCTCGATAATATTACAAATTATTAAAGTATAATAATAAGAGAGATTTCGTTTATTACGTCAAACATCGGCGCCCGCAGTAACTCTGATACAGAGTACCGATTTACCCCCGTATTCATAAATAAAGTTATGAAGCATAAATGCCGAAGTATTTCTGATGACTCGTTCATGGTGAAACACGAAGGATGCTATCGAGTCAAACCGTTATAGTTTACAATCTTTTTATGAATACGAGCGTTAGTATATTTATTAATAAGCACTATCTAATTGCCTCATTTTGTAAGCTAAAGAAAACAGGATCCGCGATATCTTGAGGTAGGTAGACAAATAGCGGGACCAGTTTTACCCTTCTCAGTAGCCGACAAATTTGGCAAAATATTTCAACAATGATTTATATGAAGCAAAGAAATATAAGCTTTAATCCCCCATGGTGAAAGTTAAATTTCCATTCACAAGCTATAAAACTCATGAGGTGATTAGAGAAGCAATAATTCTACGTCAAGCACCAGACGATCAGATATTAAACCACAAATATTCCGTTATTGTTTATTTATTATTGTACAAATATTGTAAATTGTGGTAGTTAACGTTACAAATCAAAAAAATACGATATAGGATTTATAACTTGGATTCCATATTCCATTAAACAAACGATACTTCGATTCCATATATTAAATAGCATACCAGGTTATTCCTTGCATTTCGTATCTGAAAATTATATTTTCACTAAACTTACACGCTGCTAATGAAATATGGAATTGAAGTCAGTTAAGAAGACGTCTCATTTGTAGCAAGCGAGCTCGCATCACAATCGCAACACATAATCCAATACATATTATCACAACATAATAAATAAGTCGCGTTACAAAAGAAAATAGAAACACAAATATTAAATGTACTGACTTGAAAAACTTACATAGTTACGAGTCTTTAAGTAGTTTTACTATTTTTATTAATAATTAAAAAAATAATCACGTTTTACGATTTTTTATGAGATGACAGTGTTTTGCTATGTTTTTAAATATTAATTAAGGAGTAACATATAAATATTTAATTTATTAAAATGATACGAGAAAATATCTGCGTATAGAAATTTATCTCACCGTCTCATGTCAGTCGTGTAAAGTCTTTCGGACACGTTCGCATTTTAACGCGGGAAATTAACGCATTCCCCTGATAAACCGCGCACGTGTACAATAGCCTCTAAAAAGTCTTTGCCGAGATCTTAGCCTTTAAATACTCGATACCATGATGTACAATATATGCGAGACTCCGGGACACAACCATCCCTATAGTCATTCGACCTCTTGTACATAAAGTCATTATAAATAGAGAACGCTATTCTACTTATTTGCGTCTCTTTCTCACATTTTATTTTAAATTAATATATTCTACATTCTACACAAATGTTGGTTTGTGATGTTATGAGTTTACGCCAATGTTTGAAAACTAAGGTGATACGAAAAAATATGGCCACAATGCTTTTGCAAAAATTGATTTTTTATTCTAACTAATAACTATTGGAAATAAATCAGGAATAATATATACTTTATTTTTTATTCATGTGTACATTCCCACTTTTATTTCCAGTAGCCTCTCAAAACTAATTCCTTAATCATTAGACGGCATTTCATTTAGTAAAAAAAACAATACCGGCTCACAGATCCGATTGGAAAATGGTTAATTTACCGCGGTAAAACCGACACGTGTAAGGCAGTAATAGCTTTATAAATTGATAGACTATCACACTTTAAAATCCAGGAATCGTCCACTTTCTATCATATACAATCATTATTAAATAACGATAGTTATAACAAGCTATCCACGAAGACAAAAGATATGTTATCAACAAATCACAACAAATTTTATACATGTATTTATGTTAAAACAGTATTTGAAGTATGTTAGCGAAAAAAGCATGTAAATGCTAACATCTTCTCGGCCTAAATGCCTTAGTTGAACATACGTGTTTCAATAGGAACGCGAGAAGAAAATATTTCAGCAGAAAATAATACTTTAAAAGTTATGTAACATTGAAGATTTCGAATTTTAACTTAACATTAATGCAAAAACTATACATCACTACAAAACCAGTGACAGATGCAAAATGTACTTTTCAAACAATTAATACTCTAACCGTCATATATCTTCACAACATTCCGAGTTTTAAACTTTAAGGCTTTAACATTAAAAAAAACAACCAAAAGAAAATTTTGTCATGAGTTTAAATCAAACGTACATCACTGGGACCGATCATAGCGTTCACTTTGTACTTCCAAACTCCCATACATTTTAATACAAAATATCAACAATTTCAAACGATTATAGGCCATTAGCGAAAGTTAAATGCATTTCGAAAGAAATAATAAAATATAATGACACTTAAATGTTATTATTACATGAAAATTAAAAACAAAATGTATCTATTATAAATTAAAATAATTTCGCACCTATTAGTGTTGTTCTAGGATTTACATGGATTGTTAAGCGTTTGTGAAGATTAGATATTAATCGACTACAATTGATAAATTTTAACAATAGATGGCGCTGAACGAATCAATAATTAATACACGACGAATGACAACTGATTTACCCTGTCATATTTATGAAATTACTTTAAACAAATCGATTAATATCTAACACTCCACTAACTTTCGTATCGATAAATTAAAATACACCGAGACTAAGCACCATCAAAACGATCTCGACGATTCCGACGGTACTCAAATCGATAATCGAATTGCGATCATCGATACGACGTTAAATAGCACATCGCCGTCGTATCGATAGGTCTCGTTTGTGCTTCACACATCTACTAATAAACAGTCTCTCGTTTCCATAGCGACGGCACATCTCCGCTAGACGTCATAGTATACTAAGCTTTTACGAAAACAAAGGAAATCAAATGAAGCGCGTCACAACTCGTTCGCTAATAACGGTCAAGCGATAACTTACAGTAGGCCAGCTACACACTTTCACATTGAATTTTTCAACTTCAATACTGATTCTGTTATTTATACAATAGGAATCGGGCGGTCGACGTCGCGGCGCCATCTTGCGGCCGGGCACGTCCGCAGCGTCGATGTACCGAGAGTGAATCGCGCATCCCCTCCCAACTCACACCTCGTCCGTATATCACAATCGAACAGAGATTCTATCTACGACCACGATAGATTTAGTAACATTGAAAACCGAACTCTCAGTAGAACAGATAAACAAATCTCAATAGACGCAGTATTAAAATGTGGAATTTTGTCATCACAACACTAGAAATGTTGTTAGCGCACGCACTCAGCACACTCGCGGCCCGGAGCCCCCACACGGGGCGGGCGGGGCGGGGCGGCGCCACTAGTGGTGGCGGGGCGCGGGCTGCATGCGCCGCGACAGATGCTCCTCCTGCGTCATCTTGGCTCGGAACTCGGTGACGAGCGTGCGCGACTGCGCCAGCACCACGAGCTGCTCGTTCAGCAACTCCTCCCACTGCGTCGCGTATGCTGTGAAAACACATTTTATTATTATTTCTATGTTCATAGATTTTTTTATGGGTTTGCCTGGTATTTGTTTTTGTAAAGTGTATTAATTCTAGTTTGGGATATTTTTATTACTATTATTAATGGAGGAATTTTCTTACAATATGGTAAGTGTTAAGAATTGCGGATGTTTGTAGATATGTATATGTTACTGTTTTGATAAAAGCTTGTAATTATTAAAAGATAGGTATGAACGACCACCCGAGACCTTAATATTTTCGGGAATAATGATTGTGAAGTCATTGAGATTTTTGGTATTAGTTTGTGTTAATTTTAATGTTTCAGTTAACAATTCATTTCAACCAATACCTTTGTTAACATTTTAAATTTTTTTAATTCATAAGTAATAAGAAATCTCGATAAATACCAATATAGTAGGCAACAACTATAATTTCCTGGGACAATACTTCAAACCATCTGAGCCCAAATTCAGCAGTTTGTGTATTGGTCCTTGGATAACTTTTGAATAAAAAGTTTTTACATTTACACAAAGCAAACATACATATTTATTCACAGTTATATTTGTGTGAATGTGGCAATGTATGCTGTTTTTGTCAACCATCACACCAACAGGGTCAAAGAAATTTAACAAAATGACCTTCCATTTGTTTCTTTCTTTCTTTCCATTCCGTAGTTTCATTGACATTCCCAAGAGAATCAATGTTTTCTTGCCTTATATCAGATGGTAATAATGTAGCATTCTCAGAGTGAAAGAATTGATGGAAAACACATGAGTAGATCAAGACAATTTTATACAAAGTATAAATTTGATATAATGTTTGTAACATAGAAAAAAAAAACCATAGTAAAAGTGTGATTACCTAATAATTACTTATTAATTACAGTTGTCATACATAAAAGCTATATTAAAAAACGAATATAAGAAAAATATTTTAACAAGATGTATACGAGTATACATGTATGATCGTTGGAGTTGTTTAGGAAACAATTTAGAATGTTTAATACACCAATTGAACCCATTGAGCGACAGCATTGGCATTAACCTTTGTAAAGCGATGATTCCGCGGATGATACGGCTATTATTTATAATGGACTCTCATATTAGTTCACACCGAGTATAAGGATGATTATTAATTTTTTTTTGTGGAAATTCAAAATTAGGAATAAAAAGGATCAACATAAAACACGTCAAACGCAAAAAAATAACGTTGATATAGAAAGCTGGATAACGGGATGGAGGCACATTGCCCAGTAGTGGGATAGTATATTCGTACCTAAACTGGAAATGATTATTAATTAGTAATAATACAGTCCAAAATGGTATTTTGAACTAATATTAGTCACAATTATTTTGTGAAGAAACCTAATAAAGTAATAAAAACTAAACTAAAAGAATGAGGGAGATTTTTTAATATCCGGGTCAACAAAACAATTAATTTTGTCGCTTTCTCAATTTCGCTCCATACACCAGCACACGTCACTATAACAATGAGAACCTCCTCCTTTCTGAAGTGTCCGTAATTTACTTTTTTTAGGACGGGCTAGAAGCGTCAGTCTCAGATGGTTTTTACACCCTTACGCCGACGTTTCGGTGAGCGCAGAGGGCTCTCGACCGAGGGAGTCGGTAATAGAAAGGTTACTTTGACAGCACTCAACTTAATTTAAGAATTTCTCCATCTATTCATCTTAATGAAATAGATAAGTTTAACTCAACCGAATGAGCTGTGAAATCTTATGGAGGGCTAAAAAGGGCAAAGTCCTGCGGAATACTCGGTGTGAACGCAATTGTTACAGGTTAAACGCTGCTTTGGCATATTTGCTTTTTAAATTGGTGATCAAACCTAACATCCGTCGATTCCGGAACGTGCCAAGGCCGTAGCTCGGTACCGGGGACCGTGTCGGCGTCGGGAGGTAGAACCGGAGTCGCTTTGTGCGCGAGTGTGAATGCGACCCTGCCGTTACCCCGCGCACACACACACACACATACAATTTACACCATAATAAGTATACAGAACAATTTCACACACATAACACATGCACATTTGTATAAGAAAAACATAAGCAGAGTATTGTTGCTCTAGGTTAATTCTCCATCAGTGAATATCTCCTGATTTGATATTTTGTTTTTTACTGCACAATCTCCATCAAACACCCTGACAGTACCGTATTTTAAATAGATGCGGCTCTCTTTTATGATTTCATTTGACTTCAACCCAAGTAATTTTTTTTAAGGAACTGTTTAATGTAAATGTACGAATACATTTCGAACAAGCAAAAGCAAGCGACTTTTCAGTATCTTTTTTAATGGTCTACCATGAGAACAAACAACAGCATTGCAAAGCAGACTAACCACAACAATACAACCAATCAAAAACTAAATTTATATCTATGATAACATGTTTTAATTCCTTACCGTCCTGATCATAGTCCACGTCCCTGGTAATGGCCAGTAGCTGGTTGCATCTCTGCAACGCGTGATGTAGATAGTCTGAGATGGCTTTGTGGTTATCCAATACTTCTTCCTCCGCGCGTTGGATCTCGTCTATTGCTTCGTGGAAATTGTACATCTCCGCTGACATGTCGCCTTCCTGTTAGACAGAGAAATTAATGAAATATATTTATAAAAAAATATTATATTAACGTAATATTTGGGTCTAATTTGAGACCACAGCCAACTTCTTCGAGGATACAATGGGTGTGAAGAAATGTGTATGGATATGATATGGGTCTAAGATAGGTATGGTATGTCTAATTCTAAATTTATTTTACTTCGACATGACAACAGACTAGTTGTCGTAAATTTATTTTGCCTTAACTATTACTTTGAAAAAGTAACTTACATTTAGTGAGCGTAGCTGAGCGAGGTCGTCGTGAGCGGGTTCCATCTCGACATCAGCCAGCGGGGACTCCCCGCGCGCGCGGCTCGGGTCCATCGTACCCAGCTCCTTCACTCTGTCGACATTACACACATTACATCGATCAGAGACTATTTGAGACCACGGTTGCCGAAGGATTAAATTAAATAGGCCTTCAAACAGACACTTATGAATGGTCAGGAAAGCTTTTGATTTTGCTGAGAAGAGCCGGGAATAAACACAGCAATTACTCTTTACAAAATAAGATTTGATAAATAAATTAGTACTAATATAAAATATGGGAAATGTTGGATATTTGTGATTCAATCTAAAACGGTTTTGAATATTGATCTGAATTAACACTAAGGATACTATTTGACGTAAGATTAAATATATGCGCTCTTTTCTCAATTGTTGAGACTATTTAATAACTATATACCGCTTAAGCGAGGTTGGTACATTTTTCCTGTTCCATTTCTCATTGTCAGGCGTCAGTTCATGCATATAGTTTTGCCGACAAATATTTGACTGTCTTAAATTATGGTAAGTGTTCATCTTCGACAATTGACATTTGCAAAACCAGGAGCATCACCAATATGTTGTCGATTTATTTATTTAGGGAAATAAATATAATGACATTGCCTTCATTATATATTTATGAAAATATAATGTTTATACGTAGAAACATAGGAATGTTTGAGTCAAAATTGGATATCCATAATATTAATACAAGACAAAGGGAGAAGTTAGTTGTTCCATATTTTAGGAATGTTTGAGTCAAAATTGGATATCCATAATATAAATACAAGACAAAGGGAGAAGTTAGTTGTTCCATATTTTAGACTAACTAAAGTAAACAAGTCATTTCTTGGTAATTGTGTTCGATTTTATAATAAGATACCGCTTTCAGTAACCAAAATGTCTGATCATAAATTTTAAAATTATATTAGGAAAGTTTTGAAAGAAAAAGCGTATTACAAGGTGGTTCATTATATTTAAGATAAAAATGTATGGAAATAGCTGCTCTCTGCACAGTGCACCTCTAATTTTCTTGTTTAAGTTGTAAGTTATTATTGTCATTTTCTATTTTGTAGTCTTGTTATTTCTTTTTTTTTTGTTTTTTTTTTTGTTTTTGAATGTTAGCTTTATTAAGTATTTTGTAATTGTTAAATATAAAACTATGTAAAATTGATATTATAAAATAGCCAAAAAGTCAGAATAGATAAAAAAGAATTTAATAAAATAAAAAAGAATGTAACCTTGCTGAGTTTCTTGCCGGTTCTTCTCAGTTGAAGGCTGACTTCCGAACCGGTAGTAGCTTCAGTAACTTTAAATTTGACCTTCATAAGTGCCTTCTGAGGGCCTAAACTGAATAAATGGTTTAGAATTTTGAATTTTTTTTTTTGCCCTGAGACGTGAAGTTGTTAAGGTTCATGTGCCTTTAATAACACCGGCCCTTACCTTCCTAACCGAAAAACAATAACAAGTACACAAACAGTGTAACGGCGGAAAACTTGTATGGTGACAACTTCCCCGGACGAACTCTGCACTAAGAGCTCTACTATTTCTAAAGTTATATTTATTTATTTATATAAATTACCTGTCGGCGTATCTGAGTGTATTCAGCGAGTGTTCACACGAGGACATGGCCGGCGAGATCATGGCGATCATGCAGGTGCGCGACTTGTCCCCGATGAAGCTGTCGCGCAACACTTGCGTCAGCTTGGACACTCTGAAGGGCAAGTGGTTGTTGCCCTTCATGCCCAGCGCTCGGATGCACTCCTTCAGCGCGAGGAGGGACTTGTTTATCTCTGCGCTTTCCATTCCTGTAACATTTATTATTGTATGACCATTATCACGCGGTTAGGAGTATTATCCTTAGGATAAGATCATCTGTGGGCCATATTTACACTGTAATTTTGATACTTAAAAATTGCCTCAAAGAACTGTTACTATTCACACTTTTTCAGTATGTTTCCCGAAAACTATAGGGTCTCATTATAAAATATCACAGAGATTTAGTAGACAGGCATATATTTTCTGTTATTGTTACTTAATTTATATGGGCGTGTATGTATGTTTATTTACAAATCAAATAATATACCAATAAATGGCACTAAAACTAAGCAAATCAAAATCATATATATCACTGTCAGTAGGCATTCATTATAATATAAAATGTGCGCATTTCACACGTGATAGAAGTGAAACCTTCGTAAAACTACTTATATAATTATCTCGCAGGCTAAACCCTATAGATATATACATTTGTATATTTCTCGTTACATTGAGCTTCAAATCAATGCTAAAGAGTTTTCAGTTGAATAAGTATAACAGTAGGTAAGGAGCGGCGTGTACTGACGCGTCTGGCGGTTGGCGGAGGAGGTGTCGGCGCCGCGCTCGTTGCCGGCGAGGTCGATGAGCGAGAACTTGCCGTGCACGCGGTGCATGCCGGGCGAGCGCACCACGATCTGGAACACCGCGTGCGAGCGCGACGAGTTCGAGTTCGCCGACGTCTGCAACATTACACCACGATATATTAATAAACGGTTGGGATAATATATACGACTCATACATATTCACCTTCCGAAAGAAATTCTCTACACGATGGTGAGTACATCATAATCTTTTGCCAAGTTAAGAGGATGTAACCGGTAGATTTTATACACAATCGACAGTTTGGAGGTCATGGATACAGCGAGCTACGCGATTCCGAAGATCTTACATTTCGTCGGAATAAAAATTTCTATGATTTCAAAATATATTCTACCATGGTGCCATTTTAATTAATTTGTCTCTTACTAATTTAAACTAAATTCAATCAAAACCGTAGAGTAGTAGAAATTTGGAGCCAGGGCCTAGCGACTGCTATTTCTATCAGCGTGATGACGTGCGAAATTGATACCTGATCAAAGATTCAAGACTCAAATTCGACACCGAAAACAGCTGCTTTCGTTCACTGATAGAAAGCATGTCATAGGTGACATATGCTATGTAATAATTCTGTGATACAATAGATTCCTCGCGGTACGGTAGCTAGTTGAGTATATATCGAGTGTTATCACCTGTCCGGAGGTCCTGGCGGCGTTCCCGTGGTGAATGAGCTTGAGCACCTCGTCCACGTTGTCCACCACTTTCTCGGTAAGCCCTACAATCTGCACCTGCTGCTTGCCGTCCTCCAGCACGCGGAGCTTCGCCTTGTCCGCTAGCAGGTCGAACACCTGGAAAATTTCATAATTTATTAGCTGTTCCCGGCATGCCTTGCTATGCGATATTGTTTTAGGAACCTACGCAGGCGTACGTCGAATAATTCAGTAACGTTTCATATCTAACAGCATAGGGTAAAATAATCTCAAAGTGATAATGACGTCACTAAGACGGTTGAATGGTTTTGTGATCTTCGCTCAAGTTTATATCACAACAGCCTGTCATCGTATAATTGTTCTCTGACCTTATTTAGACAAAGCAAAGGCATATCTTTCAATTCAACCGCAAAAAGTTAGTAACTTGGTTAGATTGGAAATCATTTGGAATTTTTATTTGAAATCTAACATAAAAAATACAATATCCCATAATTGTTACCTACTTCACTATATTCTTACAATAAATGACGTTTATTATTTGAACTTTTATGTGGTATAATTTCGGGGAGAGTTGAAAATAATATAGAAACCTTCTTATTAGATAGCCTAAGATCTCATTTATGAGATGTATTTATGAGCAGGGACGATGACATCACAAGGCTATCCGTTCTATATCTGAACTAGGTCCAATATAAGAGCATAGGTTACCTTCCCGGAGTATATCTCAAAGAAGGACGCTGAGACTATTAGGTTAAGCGGCTTGTACTTAGGAGACTTGAGGTACGCGAACACGTCTCTCGCCGCCATCGCGTATATACCCTTCTTGCAGTCTTGCGTCTTGCCCTGGGGGAATACATCACTATTAAATTGACTTCATTATTTTCCTAGTACATATGTACATACATAACATTTTACACATAGAAAATAATTAACTCAAACTTAGATTAAATTGTGAGTAAACACTTAAAACTTGTACTTTGTTGTTGTCTGTCAATTAATTAAGAGGTATTAAATCTACTAATCAGCGATGAGCGTATAACAATTATCATTTTTCATTTATTATTAATTTTATTCCATATTCCTACCAAACTCCTTGAGGTTTGGATGGAGGATACCGGCAAATCTCTGTGACAAAGAGGCCATTGTTAAATAAAAATACTATATTCAGTTACTTTTTTTTAACGATCACAATATCATTCTATAGTATCGAAGCAGAATTACAAGCACATGAGTATCACTTAGCAACGTCATATCTCAGGGACGACAATTAGCGATGCCCCCTGTATTGCAAATGTCCATACTACCAAGTGTAATGCAATAATAAAAAAATCGAAATATGTAGTGACAATTAGCACGTGTTTTGTGCGTTGTTGTATGTATGTACTGTGTGGGTGTATGTGAGTGTGTATTCCAGGTGTTGTTGACGGTCACCTGGAAGTCCCCACCCATGGTGTGCGTCTTGCCGGAGCCGGTCTGTCCGTATGCGAAGCAGGTCGCCATGCCGCCCTCGAATATCGTCTGCACCAGCGGTTTGGCCGTGTATCTAAAATACAAAACACAACGAATCAATATGAGGCAGTAAGATACTTATTAAATAGACTTTTATAACCGGGAAAGTGCGAGGTGAGCTCTCAAACTTTGCTCTTTTTCTTTAATCATTTATAATTTATAATTTATGATTTAAATTCAAATCTGTACTTCTCTTTAGGGTCAGCAGATTGCAATAATGTGCCGCTAAACTCGTTCTCATACTTTAAAAAGTTCCTTCTTATTTACTATTTATTTAATATACACTAACATTGGTTTCATATTATTACACCAACCTTCGCCCAGCGGTTTAATCCACGATTGGGTATAAAAAATACCCAATGCCTATTCCATGATCTAAAGCAGGTATGGGCATGTTGAGGGCCTAATTTTAGCGTGCAAATACGTTCGCGGGCCGCGTTTAAAAGTACTTAGTGCCTTTACTACTGCAGTACTTAGTGAGTATAAGTACCTAAGGTAATATTATTACCGTAGTAATAGTAATTTACTTAATATACCAAATATCATGTTTATCCAGTTAACTCAATAAAGACGTCGAAATAAGAGCCTCCACCTTTTCTTGAAGCCGGTTCACTCACTTATATACAACTTCATTGGTGCAGGAGTCGTCGAACGCGTAGTCGAAGCGAAACTTCTGGTTCTCGAGGTACTTGGTGAGGTCGACCTTGTTCTTCGGCTCGTGGACTATCATCTGGTCCTTCGTCGGCACGCTTATCACGTCCACCTGGAGACATCATTTAAAATTCAAATTTAGCTTTCTTTTAGATTATCATAGGGTTTAGTTTAGGTAAGCACAGACATTGATACGCAGATGTCTTTGTAGAGCGTCGTCTCTATCGCACAAGGACGTGAAAACAGAGACAACATTCTACAAATCCGAAGCAAGCAGATTTTGGCAAAGTTCAAAGTACAGGAAGAAACTTCATAGTTGAAAATTCAAACCGACAGTTTAGGTCCTAGAAGTGCACTGATGACGGTCAGAGCTACTGCAGTTATACAAGAATATTTCGCCTTTTTGATAGTTTCTTCATGGACCTTCCCAATGACCTTTTCGTTGTATTTTATATGCATTTTTTAAATTAAAGAATTGATTTCACCGTGTTAAATAAGTGATTTGAAATTTAGCCTAAAACGTACTAAGCCAAAATTAAAAAAAAATCTAATAGACGTAAGGTATATTTAAGTCCAAAAAAATATTTATTGTTTTGTACTTATTTATTTTGGTTCAGTATAAGTAGTTCGAATTCTTTCAATATAAAATAAATATTTTTTTATTATTATTATTATTTCAGCCCGATCTAGAGACATACCTCTTTCTTATTATTTTCCTTCTTGTTAAGCGGCCTCTTTCTCACGCAGACGGTGATCTGATGATCCTCGACCGGTTCGTTGCCAATAAGCGGTCGGAAGTCGATGCTATTCTGGTACTCGCGTATCATCGCCAGGAACTCCCAGTTGGGGTTGCCCGGGTCCATGTTCATTAGTGCTTCCTGGAGTGAAAAGAGAAGTTAATGGTCACAATTTTGTTACAAAACTATCTTTATTTTTATTAACACAGTTTGACAGGACCAAACTCAATTATTTTACTTTCTTTTATATCTATACATTTCACAACATTCAATAAAGTTTTGCGACATGCAATAGAATTAACACCATTATGATGACTTTTGGGATGTGTTTCTAGCGATCATGATATTATGTTACATACATATTGCACCCTCAATACGATAAGGGCTTAACTCAAAATTTTGCGAAATGGAGTTACGATCATAGAGAGACTAAACAAAGTAAGCTCTATCCAACGACTAGTAAAACATAGTCAATTTAATGATAGAATAAGCATACCGATCAGCCACTTTAACACCGGGACCCACCCTCCCCGCTCAGTGGGAAATATGAGAAGATGGGAAGATGAGCCAAAAGTTCTGAGGGTGCGATATACAGGTGCGTGATAAGCGACAGTTATAGTTAATACTAGCCATCCTCGAGCGCTACGGAGAAACCTTAATCTCTCGCGCATAGGTACTCTAAGTCAGGTTAACTAAGTTATGTCATAATACTGATCATCGCAACTTCAATATCTTATTTCATAGCATTAGCTCTGCTTTGTTTAGGATCAGAGAGCAGTGTGAATAGAATATCGCAAGATTTATATGACGGAAAATAAGAGGTCGTAATGGTCACCTTCTCCTCCTTCAGCTCAGCCTGCCGCTGGCGTCGCTTCTCCCTGTTCTCCTTGAGTCGCTCCACCTCCTTGACGACGTTGGAGCGCCGCACGGCGCCCGACGCCACGGCGTGCGGCACCGACACGGTCGACGACACCCCCGCGGGCCTCGCTGACGCGCCGCCCACGTTGCCTGTGTTGAACTGTACACCGTATAAAGATGGGGTTAACGTTGTTTTTTAATGTCCTCGATATCCGAGTTGGGATACCGCCTAAACTTACATAAAATACTGGTCTAGTCAAAAAGAAATTGGAATGAGAAATAAGGAGTACCTCATAATTTTAATTGTGTAATTCCCGCGTATTTTCACATCACACATAATTAATTACGAGCTAATCTCGAATTATTAGATGCCCTACCAAAGTTCAGATTGATTTAAGACACAATAGGATCAATAGGACATCGTCATGGAAAAGTGAAGGGAAAGTAAAGGGCACGTTGGAACCTCTTTATGCGGTCTTCTCTGGAGGTGTGGCATGTACGGAGACTGCTGAGGGCCTTGGGGGACTGACGCCGCACTGGGGGTGCTTGCGGCGCGACATCGACCTCCAGACATTGGGGGCTGGGAACAGGGAACAGGGTGTTGGGGAATGGGAATATAAAGGACTGATAGGATTATGATGGGATCTGAAGATTTTTGCCAATGATCTGGTGCCGGAATTGTTTACATTGTACGCAGCCTACCGTACATCATGCAAGGCTGATGATTTATATCTAAAAATAGTACTGATACCGAACCGAAAACCTTACAATAAATAGTTAAGGGCCATCACCTTATAGTCCACCACATGAGATTGGTGACCTTCACTTGTCTCTGAAAAGCTGGACCATATCAGATAGGCTTCTTCTTGTGGATGGACGTGCTCACCTGTTGTGTGACCCTGGGGTTGGGTGCGGGCTGAGGTGGCGGTTGCTGCGGCGGCGGCACGTTCTCCGCCCCCCGCCGCCCCGTTGTGTCCCCCCCGTGCCCATTCGTGTACGCACCCGACGCGTTAGACAACCGCATCTGATTGTTGCGAGTGACGCGAGATGGCGCTGCAAATGATAACAACAATATTGAAAAACGCATTGCCGTGTATTTCTTTGGTATTTAGCAAATGCACGAACAAAAAGTAGTAGCCAAACAACTGCATCCTTTTGTATCCATGAATCATACGATAATGACGTAACACCTATTTCAATAACGACTAAGCGAGTAAAAAGAATCCTACTAACAACCAAAAAAATAAACAAAATACAAGCATAACCGAAACAGTGCAAAAAGCGAAACCAAACGACAACTAACGACCTTACAAACATGGTGCGATGAAACAGCTGTCTCCTTACGTGATTTTAGCTCGTGTTCCTCCTCCACTGCCTCGACATTAGGCAATTCTGAGTTTTCGAACGCTTCTGTCGGAGCGTTGGATTCTGCCGAGTCCGCCACGCGTCGGCGACATCTCAGCCACGAGCAACACATATTTGCCAAATTTTATGCAGTTTAGATATTTAAAATTGCATTCTTTATCATTAAACGCACAATTCCAGTGTGTAACGTTGTGTGTCACTTGCTATGTGCTCTCGTGATAGACGGATTGTTCGGAATGGCTACGATCTGCGTTGGCGCAAGGCGATCCTGCGCCTGCGCCGCCCGCCATATTAGGATCTCTTTCCGCACTCAAGGCAATGAACCGTGACGCACGCGCGCCGAGCACGGTCGTGCACGAAGGTGAAATTGCATATCAACCTCATTAGTAAAATACGGCAGTTAAAAGTTTAGTTCCAAAATCAAAAATAAACCGCAGAAGAACAAATAACGTCGCGAAGCAAATAGAGGTTAAATGCTTACGATGATTTAAAAACTGAGCGTGCAAACAGCACGAGCCAGACTGCGACTAAATTGTTCGCTCACATCGACCGATCGTAGTACATTAAGAGTCGTCCAAACTATTGGTTGAAATTGGAAAATAATAGACGGTCACATAATAACACAAGCATAGCGTGCCTTTTGTCTGCTGATGAAAAATTTACGTTAGTGACGTCAGAGCCGAGGTAGCCATTGATCGATTACAAGTGACAACTTATAGACTTTATATGAACTTGACAAGGCCAATGTTATATCGAAGGAATTGTACGTCTGATGCTTAATTATGTGTAACAAAATATGGCTATATTTAAAGGCTGCCATTGAGAAAACAAATACACGCAACCCAGTTTGCAAGTTACGTAGAATGCCTTTTATTCCAAAAGGATTAGGCTAGGCAAGGCTTAAAGATGTGAAATAATAAATTAACTGGAAGCTTTCCCCTTCCATTTCGATCTGTTACATATATATTAGCGGTGACAAAATGGGAGACAATTTTCTATAGCCTATATAAGTACATAATAGTCTTTATAATAAAACATAAATAACACACAGTCTAAGATTTAAAAGAACACCAAGATTGAAAAAAAACGACTGCGTAATGGCTTTATTACCTTGAATTGCGCATAAGTGTCAAGAAAAAGGCAACATATACAAGGGCGGACATCTAAGATAAACCTTAAACTCAAGTTTCTAAATCGTTGGGTAAATAGGTACAATAAAAAAATGTAATTAACATATTCATTAAATTCTTTATATAAGCCTTGTACACAAAAATTACCTGACCTTAAAAACAGGGCCTAAAATCTACAACCCTTCGACAATCCTAACCAAACTGCACTAAATACAAATCATCGTAGAAATCGAACGTATCCTAAAGTGAACAAAACACTTTCAATCATTGTTATAACTAGTTGATATCCTAGAACACATTCCCTCGCCATCGACAGTTACGGAAAAGTGAACTGGCGCATAACAACGGTTCACCTGACAACGGTTGATATGGAACTGATCAATAACAATCGGACCACAATAACATACGTACACTTTCATATTTATGTAACACCAGAATGTACAATGAATCCGTGAAATTGCATTATATCGCAACACGTCTGAATTTCATGACACGAGGCCATATACATAAGTCTTGATAAAACTTTGCATACGACTAATGCGGTATTTATGCAAATTTTCGTTGTAAGAATTTTATTTTTGCTAAACGTTTGAATGTTAATAGCATTGAGAAATAATGTAACATATAAAAATATTTAATTTAACATGTTCTTGATTGAAAAAAAATATGGTTCAAAATTTAATTTCTAAACACATTTTTAAACATCATTAATTTTTTATCATTGTATTGTCTATGATGAATGTCTGAAATAGGCAACCCAATAATACATATAATTAAATATTATAAAATAAAGAATATGTTAATTCAAATTGCTAATAAATCATATGTAATAATAATAATAATGAAATAAGAATTAAAATATATATAAATAAATAAAATTAAAATACTTAGTTAAATTGGGAATTAAAATTAATTTTAAATTAAAATTAAATTGGGAGGGCTTTTATTATTATTATTATAGTCTAACTAACACAAACCTGTTCCGGGTTGCCGAGAGATGTTTCAATTTCCCGTAATAAAAAGTACAGAAAGAGTACCAAACATTCATGAATCCGTTCTTATAAATATTCACATAGATTATCATCATCTCTGCCGCTTAACTACAGTTTAACAACGAATACAATCTAAACTGGACCACAAAGAAACATCGATAAACTTGGCACAGAAAAATCTCAAATACTATAAATCGTCCAAACATAAAGTTTACGAGCTAACAATTTTATAGCCACCTGGAGACCTGCTAGACCTAGTCTAGAACTTGAGTTATAGCCTGCGTGCCATCCAGGATTTAGTGCCTCGCCGTAGGGTTAGTGTTTCCTTCCCTTGCATAAGTGGCGATCCCAAAGTTTACTACATTGTTCCTGATTTACGATATCTGATGTAGTTCATTGCTTCAAGTGGATTGTTCTTACGATAAACTCTATTTCTTATAAAATTTCAGAAAATAAACAACAAAATTTCTAGAACAGAAATTGCACCAAAAGCATTCAGCGAATTTAAAAAAGAACAACTAACAGAATAGTATTCCAGTCCTGAAATTTATTTTGCCAAATATGCAAAACAATTTACGCAGGTAAACATTTTCTTTTCAGGTCACATTCTTTTAAAAATAACATGAAATAACCTTTAAATTTCTACAGATCACTCGTTAAAGTACTCTCGCAAATTCAATAGAGGTATCAAGTCAGATGACATTATCTGACCTACAGTCATGAAGATTGACTGTAACAAATCATCAACGACGATCTAACAAGCGTGCATTATTTGAAATTTAACGATTCCAATCTTGTGACCTCTGTTTTCTGAGAAAACATTATCTTTTAGGTTAGTGCAGCTAAACCTGTATCTGCTTCTTGAAACTGTACTATCTCCACAAGGTAAGTGGTAGTTACAAACCTCTTAATTGTCGTACTCTCTCTCTCTCTCTCAATAAACACAATATGCTTAAAAATACCAGTATTTGAAGTATTGAATGAAATATTGATGCAACAAACAGAATTGATCGAATGATTTAAATCAACTAACAACATGACAGTACAAATCGACTAAAAACCAAACATAATGCAACCCTAGAGACAAATTAAATCGATAATGACAAAGATATATGACCCAATTCGACAGGTCATTATTCTCTCATTGGTATTGGTAGATTGCACACATTTCGCGTATGGTTGGGGTCGCGTTGCGTCGCGGGTCGTTAGCCAGCGCCTACGCAGTTATTACCTGAATCACTCGACAGTGCGATATCCTCCTGTCTTTAAGACTGATATCATAAACAAAAACTACAGTATAAATATAATGCACGTGGGCGGGATTTGCGACTGGAACAACATGATCTAAAGTCATAGATCGTTGAACTTTGGAAAATTTGTGAAAACTCATTGAACATTTGAGAAAATATAATTTATAAGGACTTCAATTTTTGCCGAAGCACATCACGTTCAAAGCCCTATAAAGTTTTAATAACTTTAATTACAGCGAGTCCATATTACAATAAAAAAGTACGCGAAATGAATTTCAATTTTATCTGTAATATTGAGACAAGTTAAGAATTTCATGAACAAAAATTTATGTCAAGAATTTATTGAAACGATCGATGCAATATTAAATGCATACCGTACAGATGAGCAAAAACTATTGAAAGCCTTACAATTTATTCCAAGTTTATTTATCCATTTCCTTTATTGTCCTTTCGGAGGTCGAGCCCTGACCAAACTCGGTAATGTCAACAGCTTCCTAGTTTAACATAACACCTTGAAAGCACAACTTTCCGAAATGGGAAAAATTCCTGTCAGCAATATCAATATGCGACACTCGTTGCTGGAAATCAATTCTCAGGACACCACCACCGGACACAGAACAATATCACACTTGCGATGGTAACAATACGTTCCAAATTCGTACGATCACCATCACAGACAGCGAGGGGGTTGAACTTACGGCCTGCGTTTGCCCGCCGCGGCTGCAAATTCGGCTGAACGCATCGCACTGGCATAATAGCGGTCGGAATTAGAAAATAAAAAATAGACGTTTTAGTCGAATTTACTATCGAAGGTCAGGTTCACAGCACTATTGTGTGCAATCCATTTGCACGATTGGTTGGTTTTGAATTTGGAACACCGGTGCCAGCCAGTGTTGTGGTACACGGCCGGCCGCACACTGTCCGCGCGCCTCAAAATCGGCCTACACTTATAGCGAGCGATGGAACTAACGGAGTTATGCTGACCGCCCCATGTAAAATTCAAGCAACCCTAAAAACACATGGTTTAATCATCGCACGCCATCGCGATGTGTTTTAATGGTGATATGGAAAACTGTGGCTATATGTGGAATTAAGGAAGGCATTAGTTAACAACAACAAGTCAAAGCATCCGTTTTCTGTTGTGAGGAACTTTGTGGAAATTTTCTACATCTACAAAGGTCAGACTTAGAATAGAAATTACGAGACAGTGAAACTGAATAACCTTTGACACATTGACCCCTCGTTTCAACTTATCTTGATTTCCTCATGAAGCTTTTCGAGAGCACTCCCCGAGCTCTTTGTTAGTAAAGAGGTTGCTATAAACCTTTCAGTTAAAGAAAATGTCACATCCCTTTATGTGACATTTTCTTTGAAAAAGTTCGGACTTGAGACTGAATATATGAATCAAATAGTAACTTTATTAAGTGAATGGAAGTAAATGAGTACAAAATTTGTAGACCTGTATTAATAATAACAAAAAGACAATTACAAAAGATGACGCACTATTCCAATGTTGACTCACTACTCAATTTGGTTTCAGAACGGAGTTAGAAAGTGTATCAAATTAAAGAATCATATCTACGTCAATCCAGAGTTCTGACCAAATAGTTTATTAAACGAAATCAATATTGTTTCAAGGATAAATAGTTTAAAACATTACTATAAAAAAAATAAAAAACCCATATCAGTTTCCTTTCCACGAATATAACATAAAGCATTTATTGTATTCTATGCGTTATCATATGAAGTAAAAATAATTATTATTGAGTGTATGTATGACAGCGATTAAGAGTAATAATTTAAATTTTTTAGACACAAATTTAATTATAAAAACACAAAAGAACAATGACAGTGATACAAAGTATAGGATTGTTAGGGTAGTATAGTATGCTCGATTAAAAAAAACTAAAAGTATTTAGTAAGTAATTTAGGCAAAAGACTAGAAAGCAATTTTCTTAACAATAAGTTATTATTGAGGAGTAATTAAAATAATAATAATCGCCTTGGTGGTTGAGTGGTATAAAGCTTGCCTAGAGACTCGAAGGTCCTGGGCTCCATTCCCGGGTCGGTTAAGGAAATATAAACGTTTTTTCGGTGCAAGGTCTCAGTTCTGATACCTCTGCCAACTACTTCGAGGATGATAGGCGTGAAGATATACATGTATGGAAATAATAAAGAATACATATGTACTAATTATGTTACATAGATTAAAAAGCTTAACGTACGTTTGTGGAAGGAACTAACTAAAAAACTTCAATTTGCTAAGTGATGTTAAATTTAAATTGCTCGTAGGTGCAATGCACTTGGCATTAGAGTGCTTTGTTCCCAAGCGATGTGGGAATAATAAATTTATTATAACTCCACCACTAATTGTGTGAAAAGAGCCAGCCGGTACCGCTATAAAGGACTGCATGAAAGGAAACATGAGGTTGTATGCTATTAAATGATGTAGGCCTTATTAATAATACGATAAACGTTATCCATACTTGTATTATAAATTAGAAAGTACGGCTGTACGGATCTTGATGAAATTTGGTTAGAAGATAGATTGTATCTTTCGGAAGGTAGGCTAGCTTTTGTCTTCAATAAAACATCATCTTTATAACGCGGGTGAAATTACGGGGCGGAAGTTAGTTAAATATTAAAAAAAAACAATAGTGAAGTGTGTCCCGACAGTTCCACTTGAGGGCCTGTTGCATTCTAGGCAAAACCTTGGCAATCCCTCTGGCAATAGTGACCACTTACTATAGTAAATAAATGCGTCCCATAAAAATCTATTAACTTGAGGAAATGGTTACTACAAATTCATATTCAAACCAACCAAATCGCATTGAACAATTAGAGAATGATAAAAGTACCAACCAACCAGTGTTACCAACTAAAAGATTAACCCATTAACAACAAAGCGGTAACCGCACAAAGGAGGTTAAAAAGAAATCGTCACAAATAGCCGCGACCTTCGCAGGAGCACAATGTCAAGACTGCATTAACATAAACGAGGTCGGCCGTGACCCTTGTCCGTTACAGTTTAAAGTTCAACATTCAATTGGGCAGCGTGTTTATATGACAGGAGCTTAATGGAGATGATGGGACCATTAACAATTCAGAAGAGAGCACACGTTCCTTAAATTCATTAGCGAAAATTGTCTTATATATTTGTTAGCGGCAGAGGAATAGGTAGGTTGGTTGTGTATGGGCAAAGTCTGTCACGCTTCGCCGGTTTAATCCTTAACTACATAATAAGATAGAAATACTAGCACATGTAACAGGATTTCTTCACACAATTATATCAGATCCCTACAGTTGTCGGACCAGATAGCTTAGTGTTTAGATATTCGACCCTGAGGTCGTGGATTCAACTCCCGTCCAGAACAACCATGTAGATAAACATGTCTGTCTGATCTGTGTCTGGGTGAAACCTAGAAAAAGAAGTAGTATATCAGTTACTGGTTTCCATAGCACGAGCCCTGATTAGTTTGGGATCAAATGGCCTTGTGTAAAGAATCTCAAGACTATAATATTTACTACCAGACCCTCCCGTTAGCCGAATAATTCAAACTTGTTTAGATCATCAGCACAGTGCACTGTACTAAAACCCAAAGTCCACTGGCTGACCAGAAAAAAACGCATCACATTAGTACAGCCAACCAGGTCACCTATAAAGCTAACAACGTTGCCAAATTCATGTTGCGCAACAACATCACTTTGACGTAACCATCCGGCAGGGAATGCACACCGGCACTCAATTGGGATGCCCAACTGCCCAATTCGACAACCGAACTGTCCACTGTACTTGACATTGGATCTACTAATTGTTGAATTCATAATGAGGTAATGACACTGATGTTATTTTAGTGATGCAACTAAAATAAATAAGTACATAAATTAGTCTGATCTAACAAAGTTTTTAGCATTTAAAATTATTCATTCATCAGGTAGCAACTCATTGTTATAGATAATATATTTTATGCGTTTAAGACAAATGAGCACCCCTATAAGGGGGCTGTGAGGTGATTTTTTGCCGAAACCCCCCACTCCTCCACGTGAGATTCGGCTTGACCCCCCCCCCCCCCCCCCCATGCCTCACGTTACACACGCTACCTTATAATCCATTTAAAGAAATACATGCATACTGTTTGTCCTTTGAGCAAATCACGATTCAGGGAAAAAAGAATGGCTGTAAATAACAAGTTCATAAATGGAAAGACTTGACGATGTGAAGACTGTGCATGGAGCTATCGAAGGATGATGACCGAATTTTGACGAAGCAAATTCCGGCATGCAAAAAGACATCACTTGGCAACTGGATAAACACGGAAACAAGGAGTAACATGCGACAATAAAGTATTTTATTGGTCAACCTGGTTCACAGATGACACGAACGTCGGTCGACGACACTGATATGGGGAACAGAACAATGACCTGATGGTATACTGACTGTTTTGTGAAATCTGAATCAGACCATACGGAGTTGGACATATTGGTTACATCTGTAGAAAACAGAAGATTTAGAAGAGAAATTGGAGCAATCAATTGAGGAAGCACACGAGCTGAATAAAGGGGTCTTGCAAAGGCCAGGATTGTTGAATCATGAAAGCTTTCTCGAGTAGTAGAGCTCTTAGTGCAGAGTTCGTCCGGGGAAGGACTACCACCTTACCCTCACTTGTGTTACTGTGTTTCGGTTAGAAAGGTAAGGGGGCCGGTGAAATTACTGGCACATGAGACTTAACAACTTCACGTCTCAGGGTCGACAACGCATTGGCGATGCCCCTAGTGTTGCAAATGTCCATAGGCGGCGGTGACCACTTACCATCAGGTGGACCGTCCGCTTGCTTGTCGGCATGTGGTATAAAAAAAAAAAAAAAAAAAAAAAAAGCTGCCATTCTTATCGCCTGTTTAAACTTTTTCACAGTAATGTTTATTAGGAAAATTTGCATTAGGCTTGTCATAAACTATCCAAGCGAAAACTGCAACAGGAACTGCAATAATGTCACAATTGGAGCCCTGAACTTTATTATAATTTTTAGCTATACAATCCACCTGTTCAACCATGAAATGATCCGAGACCGTTGACCGGGCCGGCGGCGACACCCTCGTGCTTTACAAATGAACCATCTACCTATCGCCATCTCGCTTCAATCATATAGCAATCGATAGAGATACCCATCAGTCACTAGGTTAATGTAATACAGGTTGTGTTGTGAATCATCGCGTGATAGAAGTTTGAGTATCAATCAATATTTCAAAGCCGAATAAATATTGGTATCAAACGAAAAATAATTGAGGTGCTGTAGTATGTATTTTGGTGGTTTTGTATACGGATCACCATGATACGTGTGTTGACGGTATTTTTTTCTATTATTTAAGGTCTTCGGGATATGAGCTTTCCGTCTATTCGGTGCATTACGTATTTAGAAGAGATTTATCAGAATTCTTACGACCTTGCCTAGGCAATGCTTTTGTTGCATTTTAGTGCACTCTTTAGTTGATTTTTACGTCGCTCCAAAGTTAAGTAAGGGCGGACACAGTCTAGCAAGTAGTCATAATATAAGCCGGTAATAAGATACTAGATATCTTAAAATCAGAAACTAAATGCATTGTAATATTTCATACAGAAGAAAAACGATGCAAAACACCGACAAACGAAGCACTATCTCCAAATACTTCCGTAAACGTAGGTACTGGAAAATAGTAACTGAAAACATTGAATAAACACGGCTAAACGAGGCATCAAATAACAACAAAGCAACACCTAAGTATCTCACAAAAGACTTTAAACAATCGAGGTATCATTATAAAATTAAACGTCACAAAGTGTCTACAGTAACTCATAGTACTAAAAATAAAACCTAAAACCGGAGTGAGAACAAAGGCACACGCCATGTAAGCGCATGATTGTCATTAAGATTACACTGCGAACCGTTAGGGTACGAATGTGAGGTCATAAACTATGCTGTTGTCTCTAAGAATGATATGGAGTCACCTTTATGGTGCAATATAAGTTAAATAATTTCATGCAAAATATATGTCGTTCCAAAATTGCAATGATATTTAAAACCATTTGCTGAGTCCGATTGACACGAAATCGTAAAATGTTATGACACCATCGAACTGGTCTGATGCTGAAGTCGAAAAGTGGTTAAAAAATCCTCATAAACTTTTGAGTTTTGTTTTGAAATAATGCTTGTTTTAAAAATAAGAATTTCATCATCACTATTTTACTTGGAATTGGTATTTGAACACACTCATAATGGCATGTTATGTGATGATAAGGTGTATGTAAACCTATAGAGCGGGAATTACGAAGTACCCTACCATCGTGCTATTGTTTCTTTTATCAAAAAATCAAAATCATTGTAAAATTCTACAATCATAGAACACTACTCTATTAAAAAGATGCTTAATTTTCTAAGCACACGGTCATCTGATGCCACACTAACCAGTGATTGTACTATGGTAAGGATGGGAAACAGATAACATAATTATATACTCGTATACTATATGCACTTTGAAAATGTAAAATTTTATCGACATGCACACCAAGACACAAAACAAACATGTTTGTATACACTAGTGTTCGTCGAGCGAATCGAACTAAATTTACAAAGGCTAGACGTGTCTAAGTCTGCTAAAGCTAAGATTCGCCCCGAATACTCAAGAAAAAAGAAAAGAAGACATTATCGCTTAAGAGTCTTATCGATAAAAAACGCAATATCTAGGTATTTTGAGATGAAATTACTCGTAAATGAAAATAATTTTTAACAAACAAATTTTAATACCAGATTACGCATATATTTATATTGTATTTGTATAGAATATAAATTAAAAAATGTTATTATTCATTAAACGATAAACTTATTTTGAACACATGTTTTTGAGATTTCACGGGAAGACTGATTTTTGACATGAAATTTATGAATTAAAAATGGATCGTGGAAATCTGAAAAAAATACATTAAACAGGAAAAATACTGTTATTGTTTTTGTATAGAATATAAAAGCAAATTTAATTCCCTGAACGCCTCAAAAAAAAAAAATCTATAACCTAAATTTGACGAAATTAAACATCATTTTTACTTGATACTGAAGCTGGGAAACCTAAAAAAAGTCACACTGTTTGGAAGACGAGTTCAGGCTTTCAAAAAACAGTAAAAGAAAAATGATAAAAAATAATATAAATGTCGTCAAAAATATTTTTTTTAAATTAGCTATAAATTACGCAGCGCCGTTCGGTGACGGCCAACCGGTATATTGACAGGCGCGCTCTTCTTCGACGTGGCGAAAGCGTTTGACAAAGTGTGGCACGACGGCTTAATTTTTAAGCTTTACTCAATGGGAGTGCCACCGAGGCTCGTTATCATCTTGCGAGACTTCTTGTCGAATCGTCACTTTCGCTACCGAGTCGAGGGGCGCGTCCTGTCAACACCATATCCCATTCGCGCCGGAGTCCCGCAGGGTTCGGTGTTGTCACCCCTGTTGTTTGCGCTCTATACGAGCGACATGCCCAGGACCAGTGACACTCACTTGGCCCTGTTCGCGGACGATACGGCTATTTACTCTTCAAGTAAAAGCGAATCCCTCCTTTGCAAACGACTCCAATGCGCAGCCAACGCCTTAAGCGAGTGGTTCCGCAAGTGGAGAATCGAAATCAATCCCCTCAAAAGTCAGGCTATCCTGTTTTATAGAGCCTTCCGCGAATCCTACCGACCCTTTCCCGCGTCACCCATCACCATGTTCGGCGCGCCTATCCCTTGGGAGAGGCAAGCCAAATATTTAGGTGTCACTTTGGATGATAGACTTTCCTTCGGTCCTCACATTAACACGGTGCGTAACCGCGCCGCGTTCGTGTTAGGCAGGCTCCACTTCCTCATTAATGCTAGGTCTAAATTGGCCCTCAAAAGCAAAATCAGACTGTATACCGCGTGTATACGCCCCATAATGACGTACGCGTGTGTAACTTTTGCACACGTCGACCCCAAGCGGATCCAGAGATTCCAAGTCCTCCAAAATAAGTTCATGCGCAGAGCCACGGGTGCCCCGTGGTATATGCGTAATCTCAATCTCCACATGGACTTAGGTTTGCCGACCATCAGGCAATTTATCAAAAGGGCTTGTCGCCGCCATTTCGATCGGGCAATAAACCATAAAAATCCCCTCATTGTGCAGGCCGCGTCCTACACTCCGTCCCGCATTAGTCGCATTCGCAGACCGAGGCACGCCCTCGCCGAGTCTGACGACGACATAACAAAAGCACAGACAGCTGCAGCCGAATCTGCAACTCGCGATCATCCATCACACACACAAGGCCATCAGCCTCGCTACCGTCCTCGCCGGCGTGGACGTAAGAAACCGCGCTCTCCTTAATATGTTCATTGTAGAGTTTTTTTGTTTTATTATTGTTATGAAATAAAGAACCACTAATAATCAGATAAAGTAAAGTCTTTGATTTAAAAAAAGGCCCCCCACGCAACGCCCTGAGCCCGAGGTTCGAGCCCCACAGGGGGCACCCTCAGTGCGCTGTTGCTTAAAATTTTGTATTTCGGTTGAGAGCCCTAAGCGCTCACCGATATTGTCCGCGTAAGGGTGTCAGAGCCATCTGAGGCTAACACCTTCGTCCATTCAAAAAAAAAAAAAAAAAAAAAAAAAAAAAAAAAAAAAAAAAAAAAAAAAAAAAAAAAAAAAACGGTGACGGCCAGTTGCGCGATGGCGCTGTTAGAAGTAGGACCTGTGTCGCTCGCAATACCGCCGTCTAACTATTCAGATATGTGCTTGCGCACCGATTTATACTGCGTCTAGCTCATTTTGATCCGTACGAATTGTATTCCATTGTATTTTGTTCAATTATATTATTTCGATTCATTAACATAATAATGTGGTGTTAACTAAGTGCACGATATGGTAAATGCACAACAAAAAAATCGTTTTCTATGGTTTTTTGGGTATAATTTTAATTGAAAACTTTTAGGTGATGGGCCGAAAAAGTAAATTGTATTATGGTGACAGTGGTGGTATAAGAACGAGGAAAAAGAAAATATTTGAGAAACAGTAACCTGTTTCAGTTAATTTGGACACTCAAATTTAGATTTGCTTTCATTGATACCGCGTAATATCACAATGTTTTTTTGGAACGAAGTTCGCGCGTTGCGAAACGGGGCTAGACGGAAAAAATTAAGACCAAAAGTTGTAACGACACTTTTTGCTATTTATTATTGCCAAGACTTATACTAACTATAACACTTCACACTATTTTCTATAAGTTTCTTTTTACAAATTAACGGACTGACGGACTGATGGACTGACGGACTGACTGACTGATTGACTGGCGGACTGACGGACTGACTGACTGGCGTACTGATGGACTGACGGAATGACGGACTGCCAGACTCGTTTGACAAAATTTTACTACGAGTGCGTACTTGCGTGCGTACTTCCCGAAATCATTAAACCAAGAAAAAGTCGATCAATGCCTTTGAGTGAAATAAAAAAAAAATAATATTTAGTGCGTTTCGTTTATTTAAATATTTTACAAACCTACTATTACAAAAAAGCCTAAAACAACCTATAAAAAAAAACTCTGAAAAAATAGCCACAAATCGAACAAAAAAGGTATAAACGTGAGACTATAAAAAGAAAAAGACTGGCCAAGTGGAGTCGGACTCGCACAAGAAGATTTCCGTACCATTATCAATAATACGGCAAAAAATATTTGTTTTATTTTAATTTTATTATTAATTTTTAACAAAATATTCTGTGAATATTTCAAGCATCTACCTGTTTCCGTTATCAATATCGAGCGTCGGGTGACCGCTCTTATTATTAGCCTAACGTTTTTTTTAAATCAGTTTGAGAAACTGAGAAATTAATTTTTTGAGTAAATTTATCATGCAAGGGTTGTCGCTTCAATTTATCTGGATAGTTTAGTTATGAATTCAGTTTCTAAGTAGGTTTACTTGTAGTTCTTAATACTTACTTTAACATAATCGTTGTTATTTTAATATCATTTTATTTCAGTAAGTGTTTTTATTGGTACAGAGCGGTCCCGCGACGCGAAAACATTTAATCAAAAAATTTCCTACGTTTATAATTGCAAGGTATTTTTTTTCTTTTTATCGTTTTTTATATTTTTTTGTTTGATTTGTGGCTATTTTTTCATAGTTTTTTTTTTCAATTGTTCTGGGCTTTTTACGTTCATTACTCTTTTTATTATGTTCTGTTGGGTTGATATAATATAATTCTAGTTTCACATTCTAAAGATCGTAGAAGAACTTATATTACGGTGGATCAAAATCGTTTAGTCCCCACACTTGCAACCTGCTTCTGCGAGCGAGTGAGAAGATGTCGCGTAACTCGACATTCACTCAATAATACCTAAATTTGCGCGGCGCCTAGATTTGATAACGCTCTTAAAGTATTTCCGTCGCTTTCTTTCCACACAAGACTCAATATAGAATCCAATTTACAGTAGACTAGGAACTTTATGTAAACTCCAATAAAAAACACAATGTATTGCCCAAAGTTGGCCCAAACGTACCTTAAAATAGATAAATGTATTGCTCCTCAGTGACGTAAAGTATCAACGTTTGTGTTTTGTTGCAGCCATCAAGAAAATCTCCGGATCATATTCCGAGAAATGTTAAAACAGCCCATATTTTATTTACACAAATATCCAAGTCGGTGAATCATTTGCTCTCTGATTTGTAAGAAATTCGAACCCCAATCAAAACTACGCCTTGCAGATGCAACCAATTCTATTTTTAACATAATGATGAGACGAAATAATATGCCAAGATACTTTATTCGTATGATTCATGGATTTCGTACAATCAAGTTTTTAAATAAGAACTTATAAGTAATAGTGGTCGATTTAGAATGCACAATAGTCTCAACTTAATTAAAATCTATGAACCGCTCTTTCTTATCCTCATGTTCGAAAGAGCGCGGGAGATATTAGTCATGTGAATTTGAACAAGACGATTTACTGCGTGGTTTTAGTGCACACGTCATAGCCACAAAACACTATGTAAAAAAGTTATTTACACAGGGCGAAACAAATTTAAGGCATTCTTTCTCTTTTCATCTTATTCGAATAGAAATGAATGTACATAGATTTATCATAGTTGACTGTAGCGCATAAATATTATAAAGAAACTCACCTTTGGTTGCCACTGGAATGGACTGCCGCGTCATATCCTAAAACAGAAATAACATATAAGAAGATATACAAAACATAACAGCTCATCGCAAAATAAAAAAAGAAGCTTAATATAATAAATAGTCAACCGAAAAGAAAATATCTATTTACAAGAAGATTTCTACAGCCCTTTCCCAAGATTAAAATGGGTGCGGAAGACTGAAGGCACTATAAGGTTTCAATATCACTGAAGACACGCGATACCTTTTACTTCAGACTGACATGACACGTATTCGGTCGTATTAGCTGACGTCGGTCACGATTCTGTTATGGATCTTATGTCTATGAATCTCTCTTTAATTTCAAAAGCTAAAAAGAGAAAAGAGATTTTTAATTCTGTCGGTTTTATCGAATCTAATTCCTGACAGAACTAAACAATATTTTACAGACTTTTCTCTTTTCAACTTGTTAAAATAGAAAGAAACGAAGTAAAATTTGTTTTAGCTTAGCGATGCACAATTGTGTTCAATACACGTCTTCACTAAGACAATATGGCTGAAACGAGTCAGACCCTCAAAGCTGTGCATGATTTGACGAATGTTGTTGATTGATAACATTTTCAGAGCTTAAGCCGACAGAGACCTGTCATTGTTAATTATTGTAACATAATTATGTACTACTTAGCACAAAAATGATTCTTGAGATTTACACCAAAGATTAATTAAAGTCATATCACAATTGTCAACGAGCTGTTACAGCAAACAATTATTTAAAGAGGCATTAATTAGAAACTCTTCTGAACTGAAAATCAGTGTTTCAGATATCAGCTGCCTATGCGAAGCTGTTACCGTTTTTTTGATTTTATTCTTTCAAATACGCTTACGATTCTATTTCTTCGTAGAAAGTATGATTGAAGAAAGTTAGACTGAACCAAATTTGCCACATTTCAAATTGTACGAATCAGAAGGTTTAGGAAGTAAAATAGTTTCAGCAAATATTGAACCTTATATCATTTCGCCTTCACAGGCGCTAATGAATTGTCAGCCTAACTACATTAACAAATAATATTATAGATAGACTTTCCCAAACATCAATCCGATATTAAATTAGGTAAGTGTAATGCTTTAGTAAAACGGTCAGTTATTTCCGCCGGCGTTTTGATTTGAGGTAATTTGAATATTGCTTACATCTCATTTATTATTTACCGCAAACACAGCACAGGAAGTAATTTGACTCTCAGGCATTAAAACTGCTTGCTCACGCATAATATTAATTATGTTGTTTTGATGATAAATGTGGCCTTTCCGAACTATGCGGGGTTTACAGTTTTATGTTCTGTTAAAATAACTAAATAATTTCCGACTTGCCTCAGTGGTCGAGTGGTTTAAACGTCGACTAGAGACACGTAGGTTCTATTATATTGACGGGCCAGTTTGCTTGGTGGTTAGAGACCCTGACTGCCACTCCTCAGGTCGAGGGTTCGATTCCCACCCAGGACAAACATTTGTGTGCATGAACATGTCAACAATAAATATGTATTTAAAGATGTAGTATATGTATTGTATATCAGTTATCTGGTTTCCATAGATCCGCTTAGTTTGGCCTCAGGTGGCAGTGTGTAAATAATGTCCCAGGATATTTATTATTATTCCGAGAAAGGGAAAGGTAATTAATATTAACGTTTCTGTATTTAGACATGATTTACCTGCACCGGGTTTAGAAATATGGCAGTGAGGCGGCAAAAATGCTCACCATATGTGACTTAAAATATCATCGGCAGAAAATCTCACCGATTACCTCTTGCCTCTTTGGGCCGTGAAAATATATTTTCATGTACAATATCCTATAGCTACATAGACTTTTACTCTTTGTTCACAATTTTTTTTTAATATTCATTGCATATTGTTATCTTGTAAATCAGACAATCATAGCATAGGTAATCTTATCTTGACAACATTTTTCATTCATATTCATGTTTTTAATCAAAAACATTGCTCATTCTACTTTTAGGAATAAATATTGATTCATATTAAATGATAATAACAATTCCTTATCCTAAGTAAAATCCTAAATGAGAAAGAAGTTTCATTTCCGGTAGTAACTTCATAAGTGCTTTTCTATGGTGTAAATTGAATGAATGACTCCGAATTTTGAAGGTACCTCTGTGTCAAATACATGATCATATGTTTAAATAAAATAGCCTAACAATACTAACTTTAGCATTTAGCAGCATAATAAAATGGTTAAAGTAATAACTATTTTCCATTTACCTGTCAAAAATATTAACAAATTACAAAATCTTGATTCGTAACGTAAAATCAGAAGCGGTAATAATCTACCACTACAATAATGCAATGGGATATAAATTAAAAAAAAAACTGTTTTTAGGGTCCCGTACCCAAAAGACGCCAACGGGACCCTAAGGCGTCCGTCTGTCACAGGGTTATATCTTTTGAACCGTAATAAATAGGTAGAATTAAAATTTTCACATTGTGTAATACTATGGCTGCTTTATTTACTAATGATAAACAAAAAAATAAAGCCAAAGGGACCATTGAAACATGTTTTTGGTTGGGTTTTGTTAAATATTTTACATAGGAACCCTTGTGTGCGAGTCCGACTTCCTCTTAGCCGGCTTTTTAAAAATGAACCTTATCATAATGCAATACGGAAGTTTTTTCTTTGACTTTCTTAGCTGTCAAAACGGGCATATTAAACGGGACTATAAAGTTCAGACTTCAAACCTAGCCCTCAAAGTGAAGGCTATTCAGTAACTGAAGTATCAACGACGTTCACATCGTCATTTCCTTTTTTGCAAACACCGCTGGCATTTATTTCCTTTGCGGCATCTATCCACGGTTTGATGGGCTGTTTCCTGTTTAACTCTATTTGCTATCTTTACGGTTTATTTATGTGGACATATTTCAAAGTTGTAGAGATCTTGTGTTCGTCCGGGGAAGTACTTGCACCATACCTATTTCTGCCGTGAAGCAGTAGTGCATTTTTTACTGGGTTTACGTAAGCGGGCCAGTCAAATGGGCATGAGACTTAAGTCCCAAGGTCGACAACGAACTCCCAATGCCCATGGTATAGACTACTTACCCTCAGGTGGACGTTTGCCGCCTTTAAGACGATACGCTGTTAACGTTAAATATGTAATTAGGTTAGGTAAGTGTTATTGAAGTTAAGTCGATGACCAATTTCACTTTTAAAACAACTGCCTTCATTGTTGAATAATCTTTGAGTCTTATTTACAAAACGTTGCTTTATTGTGCTGAGAAGAAAAGTTACCTGAGTGAGTAGTGTAACAACCACCGAGTGACCATAAGACCATAGTGTGTGAGTACATGGTATAATTCATGCATATATTGGAACATACTGGGTGCCAATAACTAATGCTAGATAACACCTAGGCTGCCACCTCGAGAAATTTAAGCATTACCTGCCAGACTAAGTCAATATTTTTATCTAGGTATATAGGTAATCTAAGAAACTACTCTTCAGATTCAAAAAATTCTGTCACTGATAGAAAAGTACACTATTCCAAAATGACATTAGCTATGTTATTACCCCGGGAAAACATTAGATCCCTTGGGAAGGCGGTAAAATAGGAATTAATCTTTGGTATAAATACATTTATCCATCTGTTGAAAATCAATTATGTCACGAACTACGCTCCATTAGAAATTACAAACAATACACTGTCTTCGAACAGTTTTATCATCGTCGACGCCATTTTACAGCCTTTGTTACTATACGTAGGGTTGCCAACTATCTGTTGTAGATTCAAAAAATAAAATGGGTAAGTATTTATATATTTTTTTCTACAGAAGTTACCACCGGTTCGGAAGTTAGACTGTGTGAAGCTTGCTTACATTAAATGAATAATTCATATTTTAAAATGTTTCCTTTTTTTATTTGAAATCTATCTGACTGAGTAGTATTAATGCGTACTACATTATATAACTTCCAACATAAATATTACATAAAATCAAAATATATTATGGTTGACAACCCTACATAAACATGATTATTATTGATCAATAAAAAATTCAATAGACTGAAAGTAATAGTTACTGCTTACAAAAGATATTTTTTAGTATCCAACGTTAAGCCGATAAAGACATGTTCTTGCGTGGAAAAAAACTTATAGTGCGATGTTAATGCAACTTCTTTGTTACAAGAAAAAAATTTGACGTAAAGAGAAACTAAAAGCGAAAAGTAAAATGACTTTTTAAGTCTTAATAACTAAGGTCCTAAACTAATTTCGTATAATTAGTCAGTAATCAATAATTCACCACTCATTCATCAGCCATAATGACAAAGATTGTATAGATATCTTTCGCCCTGCGGTTGAACTCGCGTTTCCCGAGGAATCTCATGTTTCCCCGAAATAATTTGTATCCTATAAGTTAATCCTGAACATAATCTATCTGTGTCAAACATCATTATCTATAAGGAAAATAGGGTTATATCCTTCAACGCACCATCACCTCAAAACTACTGAACATATCGGGATGGGACTGCTGCCATTCGAAGCGGTATTTTCGAAGATGGTTATAGGCTATATAGGATATCGATAAACGCGGGTGAAATCGCTGTGGACAGCTTGTTTATAATATAAATTAGTAACAGATTAAGATTTCAAATTAGGTGTGATTTTCGAACACCTTCGTCAAGATATTACGTCCTTGACGTATACTTTAACACAATATAGGATTCGAATCCACGACCTTCACCATGGCATTCATCACTACCACTGAGCTATCGTCGCCTTCATCTTTAATAACTCTTCATTAGCAGAAAGCAATTAATCATAGAGGGTTGAACGCAAACTGTCGCAGAGCTCGTAATCTCTTCCACGAGACTTGGTCTGATTGGAACAATTTACCTCGCAACTACTGAGCTTAGTAAATCCCTAATATCCTTGGCAAGGAATTGCTTTAAAGAAATGCTACGAAGTACGAAGCAATTTGCAAAGGGGAATTGAAGTTGTTTAATCTGTTACGTTTTGCAATAAACATTTCAAATTGAAGGTATAAAAATGATAAAATTCTTGTCAGAATTCTATGAATAATAAGGTGGGTAATAATCTGGTTATATCTGGATATCCATAGTATTATTGCAAAATACTAGGATGCACAAAGTAATTACTACCAATTACTAGTTGTCCCCCGCGGTTTCACCAGCGTTTTCGAGGGTCATCATATTTTACATTATATCTTTTTCAAGGGAATGGTCTATCTATGTGGTAAGTTAAATCCAAATCTGGTAGTATTTGCATGAAACAGTAACAAACATTCATACATTCATCCACACAAAATTTCGCATTTGTGCTATTCCAGACTATAATCTATCTCTATGCAAAATTTTATCCAAATCCGTTCAGCCGTTCTGGCGTGATTTAGTAACAAACATCCATCTATCCAAACTTTCACATTTATATTAGTAGTGACATTATTTGGCACTTGGGGAGTGGCGTAGCTACCGGAGAAGGCAGTAGTAGGCAGTGCCCCGGGGCCCGAAACCTCAGGGGGCCCCTCGGACTTTGACTTACAAACAGTGGCGTAGCTACCGTAGGGCTAGACGGGGCAGTACCCCGGGGCCCCCAAGCTTCGGCTGGGGGACAAACGATTTAAATAGTTTAGTTGGGGCCCTACAAAATTTGTGCCCCATGGCCTATAGTTACTTAGCTGCGCCACTGCACTTGGGATATTAAAAAAACTAAAGAAAACAAAATTTCAAAAGAACGATATTCAAAAAGCGTCCGACTATCCACAGTTGATCATTCGACAGTAAATCCACTAAGGATGAATGCCCGGAAGCAGTCTCATTACCGCCATGAACTAGACTCTATTTCCATAGTCGTGGTTGAATAGTCTAGTGTTGGCACACGGTGATTCATACGCGAGTGCGTGATTACAGGTTCAATGTTGGTATTGTCAAGTAACTGCTATTCACTAACGGTATTGTGCAGGGCTTTAATGTCTTGATTAAAGATTTATACGGATGACTAACGGTACTTTCGCGTCAATTCACTAAGGCAAGTGATCTAGCCGAAAGAATTATCACACAGTGCTTAAAAGAGAACTGTGGAGCAGTCAGAACACACTGGCTAGTACTTGGCGACTGAGTTTCAACTTGAGGGTGGTTAGCCAGCTGTGGTTTCATCACGATATATTTCTTCACCGAAATCTCAAGCTAATTCTAGTATTAGGACCGCGACTCTCGTCACGGCATTCGACGTCACTACCAACTGAGCTGGCATCCTTGTGACTAGTACCTTTAAGTTGAAAATCGGACGCTAAGCACCTACCGGTGTTCTAGCCGTTGGACATGAGAACCAAAATGTCTCCAATGCTTTGTATAGGCCGGCTCCGCATTCGCAATATGGTATAGTACCGTCATCAGTTGGACAGTGACTACCTTCTGATATAAAACAAAATCGAAGCTTTTTGCTAACTGATCACCTTTAACAAAGTTTGTCACCGAACCGGTGCATAAGACATCGGAGAGACCTCTCACGTGACTGCGTTAGTTAGCGAAAGAGACAGCAAGAAACATCGTCGAGCTAGTGTGGTATTATGTTATAGAATTAAACCATAGGTTTATCAGTGCCATTAATACAATACACAGAGGAGGAAATTATAAAAGAGATTTGTAGTAAATACTATAATATACTTCATACTTATTGTGATATATACCTATAATAATAAATCATTGAAAGAATATGAATCAGTCTTAACATTAATAAAGCTGATCAAACAAAAATAAACTCTATGGCGAATAGCGATACAGCCTGTTATTTTAACTGTATACTTATTTTCTAAATGTTCTACAGTTATAATCTGAAATGTCGACATTTTATAAGCATATCATACAGCTACAAAAAATATTTCAGCATATACCAAATTGGCGACAAACGTGAAAAAATCCAATGAAATATAAAAATAAGGTCAATACAGCATTTTAAAATGTTCACACACATAAAAACACTATCAAAAAGCTTAAGCGGGTTCAATCGTAACTAAATAGGAGAATGCAATTGACAATACTCGTATATTTAAACTACGTAAGAAAATTTCCGTTAAAAGCTACAACTGCCAAACGGCGTGGGTAGATGAATCATCAATGATCAACATGATGTCACTGACGATATCCAAATTAGTATTTATTCGTAAACAGGTGAAAAGCGAACAGAGTTAGACATAATAGAACTCTTACAGTGAAATCGATAACTAAATAGAAAGGTTGTAATAATCGTCGCAAATATTATATAGAACTACCATCAAACTGATTGGATCGAGTTTTTGTTACGCCACAAAGCAACCGGGCAAAACGAATCGCAGAGTCGATGCGGCTTTAACAGGCGTGACAAAAGCACAATCCATACAAATATAACAAAACACCATAACAAGCCGTTCGTGTGCAAATCATAGATCGTGTAGCAACGTAAAAGTGTGTGAGGACGAAACAAAAAATAAAGTGGCAGCGGATCGACGCATACGCACGCGTTCCCGCAACCAACGTGCGATATTTGCAGATGATGCTTTAGTAACGTGCGTGGACTGTACCGATCGTGAGTTGCGCACTGGCAGCGTGTGCCCGGAGTCGCCGGCGCCTTCGCCCTCGGCGCCCTCCCTCAGGAAGCCGCCGTCGTCCGACGAGGAGCCCGATGGATCCTTCGGCACGCCATGTCAAACAATCACGTGCCAATGATACAAGACAAACACAGTGCAAAACTTACTGAACGTACCGGCGGCGGCGCGTCGTCATCCGACTCTGTCATTTCACATTATGAAATCAATTTGTCGCGAGCGACGAGCGAGCGTCCCTAATGGTCTAGTTCGTGATGAAAGTGAAACTGGAGTGCTAACACGACTCAGTGTGGAAAATCGATGCGACCGGTGTCCGTGCGTCTAACGTACCCATACAAGTTGGAAGGTCGTCCGGCCATCAATCATCGGCCTGTGTAGGTACATAGCACGCAACTGACCTAAGTATGCGGCGTAAACATACACATTATCCCTTGGAGCTACAGGTCTATCGAGTTACCGCCACTTAAGTTAATTCATGTTTACAGTGTTTACCTATTTCTACTATGTGTTACAGCTTGTGTACCGGCAGCGCGGCGTGAACTAACAAACAGCGTTGCCTTGGTAACGGGTGCAATTTGAAACAATAAATAATCGCCAAGCGATGATCACTACTGTGTGCTCGTTGCTTAATGTTCACCTGCCAACTGATGATGTATGGGAACATTTCTACATTTTCCCCCGCGATTGTGCGACAGCCGTGACACTGGTACTGTGATGAGTTCCGCCCATAGATGGATTCTTAGTACATTTTCACTAGACTCACAAGTTTTGAAGCTAGATGAGCGACAGTGAGATGGTTATTATGATCGGGAGTTTCAAGGCTTCATGGACAGAGAACACACTCGTCGTTCGCGGACATGTCAGTACAACTGTGCAGCGGCGTCGATTAGCAACGTTCTTCGGAACCCAAACAATGAGAGTGATCGCGGCTTGGTACGCGGTTCAAACGCCCTCGCTAATCGATAAAACTAACCGAAGCATCCGGCCGGTTTTTATCGCTAAAGTGTTATTAACAATCGATTAAGCCCGCAAAAATTGTTAGCGAAAGCGAGCAAGCGTCGACACTGCAGCTTTCTGCAAATACTAATTCGGTATGACCCTCAAGTATTAGCCATGAAGTTAACCGCTGCGGGGAATTTATTGCACTAAAATTCTAAATAGTGTTAAGTAATGTAAATTGGAATGGAACGAAAGCAAGGCTGCTTAAAACGGGCGACTGCATTACCCACATGTTTATTCATTGGCTAGTTAATATTAATTTCAAAACACGCATGATGTAATGTTTAGTGAATTACAAATAAGTTGATTACGCGTTCGTTATAAGCGTATCGAAGATGAAATCATTTGTTACTATATTACCTATGTAATGTACGAGACCATTCGCATAATGTGTGATGATTGTAGGTTTCATTACGACGTCGGTGACTGAATGAACTTTAAATTGGAAGATTGTTACTACAATACAAGCAAATGCGCGTACGGCTATTGAACCTAAAATAAGAACTCTGGGACACGTTAAACCTCTAACCATCTTATGTCTATCCCCGAGAGTTTAATTCTAATTAGCAAACAATTCCTGAGGACAAATTGATTTGAATTCATTAATCAAAGTACCAGGCGGTCATAGGGTTTAAAGATTTACTCACCCTGGCTAGTTTGTTGGGCATAGGCTGGAGATGTGGCGTGTGATGCCGCGGCCCGACTGCGAGTTCTGGGTTCAGTGCTAGAATGGCGTCAATCTCCACTTCCTTGCCCTTGGTCTCGCCACGCTCGTACCACTCGACTGTGACCGACCTGGTCTCCATGTTGACCCCGGAGACGATCGCCGAGTGTATCCGGCCTGGAATTTTGTTAAGTCTGTTTTTAATATTGATTGCAGTGTCACCAAATATTGTGGTTGACCACAATCTCACCATGGTAAGTGATGATGTGGCCGAAGGTGGTATATACACAAGGCCTAAAAGGCACTGGCTATCAAGTGCACACAAAAGCAAGTGCTTGGCTACAGATTTTCAACTGGAAGGTAGCCAGCCAGGGGGACTACTACAACAACCATGATTTGATTTCCTCAAGATGTTTTCCTTCACCGAAAGATCAAGCACACTTTGAGATATGAACCCACCTCGTCTTAGTACCACTACCAACTGACCTATACATCCATCGGATCCTACACAGATGAACTTAACTTACATATTCATGAACACAATGTTTGTCCTGGATGGGAATCGAACCCACGACTTGCGGCGAGGGTGTCGGTCAGGGTAACCATCACGCTAGCTGGCCATTAATTTTAGTTCGATGCGCAACACGCAAAATGTGCTATTCGCATAATCCCAGATTATGCAACTATACTGGTTAACTCTAATTGTAATTGTTCACCTGTCTAGATGTCTCTTACACTTTGAACATGAGAATGTATGATTCAGATGCTTAAATATGTTCATGATTTTCTAACAATCAACTCAATAAATAAGACGCGGGCAAACAGTTTTTCATTCTTATCCAAACAATAAATGCAATGCCTTGGTTGGTCGTACTGTCTGTTTGTTCAGTTTTGCACCTACAGTGACGTACTATCAACTGACGTGGAATTACTTAAAAATTCCGTATCGCTTCTTGTTACTAGTACGTATTCATTTTTATGTGCATGACACGAGTCTATTAAAATTCTACCTTAACAAGTTAATCAACTTTTCTTATAAATTGTTATTAGAAGTCGCTTCCTGTTATTTCATCTTTCATAACCAGTGTCTTGTCTGAATCATCTTTCTTGTCATCTCGAAAAGACGACAAGCGAAATATTCAGTACTTCCTTTTCTATAATAATAATTTATCTCCCAAATTTCATTCAAATTCGTTCAGCTTGTTTCCGAATCCAAACTGTAACATATTTGTGAGATGTCTTGTTGTTGGAATAGTATAAAGCTGGGTTGGATTCCGGGGTCAGGCAACGAGATTGCTAAAATGTCTGAAAGACAATGACAGTACTTATATGTCTTGTTGGGACTTAAAAGTCTCATTAAGATACCTCTGCCTACCTCTTTTAAGAAGATGTGTTATAAGAAACATATTTATGTATTTTCGATAAACTATTAACGAAAAATAACCACACATTATCGAAGACAACAGACGACATCCATTCATAAATACCTAGAACAAAGACGTGTCCACAAAAAGATAACCCCAGCCAAGTAAGGGTCACAATTTAATTAAACAAGTACATTATCCCCCACATACAATAGCCTAGTCAAAGGGTTAGTGCCTGAAATAAAATGGGGGAAGGGACGTGCTGGCTAGACGCATAAAATAAACGAGCCCGAACGTGGCGTGGAGAGGTTAAGGTTGCGTCGATATGAGAACAGGAAGTCTGTTCGTGCTTTGAAATTGATATTTTTATAAAGCGTGGAGCATATAGAGAAATATTTTGAGTTTATCTTTAACTCAGTTAATCCAGTTAAACACGAGATGATCAATTGTGTATTTAAGTCGGTAATCACTACAATAGTGATTTGTCCAAAACATTGATATATAAATAAGGCATAAAAAATATCATTCTTTAATTATGAGACACTCGGATTTGAACTATTGATTAATTTTTAAATGTGATGTCCCAACTGTGCAGACGACGGCCTTACAACAACGCTTGAGATTTTAGAAACTCCATAAGCATCAATATTATAAAAGCGAAAGTAACACTGTCTCTCTATGTGTTAGTGTTTTTATGATTAAGCGTCTCAACCAATCGCATTGAAAAAAATAAGATAAAATCAAAGGTCAAAAGTAGCTTCAGTAACTATAAATTAGACCTTCATAAGTACCTTCCGAGGGCCTAAACTGAATAAATAGTTTTAAATTTTTTTATTTATTTTATAGTCGGGAGAACCGCGAGGCGAATTCCAGTATCAAAATAGCTAAAGAATTACGACATTCATCCCAAGATTCTCAAGTT
Source organism: Habrosyne pyritoides (assembly GCA_907165245.1). NCBI lineage: Eukaryota > Metazoa > Arthropoda > Insecta > Lepidoptera > Drepanidae > Habrosyne > Habrosyne pyritoides. Next base: position 2,509,528 of record OU015587.1, on the reverse strand, counting down.
ACAACGTGGCGTAGGTTTCCCCATTCCATCACGGTCATGTAAGAGCTAATCCTCGTCAGGAGCTAATTATAGCATAGCAGGACAAGGTCACTGACCTTCTCCAGTTCCGAGCAATGTCCCGCGTTCCCCTTTATTGTGAGTCTGAACAGCCAGACAAAGACATAAAAAACACCACATACGTTTCACACCCTTTGTTTTTATGGTAAATGGTCAGGTCCGACATTAACTCCAGACAACGCTTTTTCCGAACCACTAATAAGTTTCAGACGACGATCATTATTGTAAGATATTTTCGAGGACCAGGCACACATATCACAAAGGAAGTGAAACCTTTAACATAAATCATTACACTTCCGAACCCTTTCAAAGAAGGTCAGTCATCTCAAAGACGTTAAAAGAAGGTAAATCCAAAAGCCAACAACACAGTAGTAAGCAAAAACTCATTAGAAAACTATTTGTTAGAATCATAGAAAGCTAACAAAAGATACGCACAGAGTGAAATGCACGCATGTTCTATTGTGATAATGGTAAGTATGTTCGCATCAACGATTTTGATGATAAATTATCTCAGCATAATGTGGAGCAAAAGCACAGTCACTGTTATAATTTGCTTCGATGACGATCACAAAGTATGCAAACCTAGAGAATATTACAATGAAGATAAAACCGATATAACGAAGAAGGAAAAACCGAGAGTACTACATCCCACTTGACTATTCATTCAAATTGTAATCTACAAATTAAACCTTTTTAAGAATCAAATAGTACAAATATCACGCTAAAAGTTAAAATAAACATATTAACAGGAAGCATAATATCAGAGTAAGAACGCTATTAATGCAAATTTAGTCAATAGCGTGTTGTTATAATACCCACGTGCATAACAAACCAGCTCTGTGGAATTTTATTGATTCAGCATTAAAACTCAACAAATATATTCATATAGTTAGAGATAACGTTGCTTGTCTATTACATTTGCCAAAAAAAAATAAGAACTAGTGGATATTGAACATACACCGGTTGTCATGGTTACGCTCCGCAACCGCACCAACGAAAGTGGAACGAACTGCCGAAATAAAATAAGCAAAAAGCACCGTTATTGGAAATATGTTTTGTGCTGCGATGACGAGTCGGTCGGTAGTCACGTCTAGATACGACATCGGTTATTTTATAATAGAATTAAAACGCTCCAAACAGTTGAATGGCCCTATCAAAATGAATTTGCTATTACCCTCATTCCAATAGTTTGGTTTATTAAAGTATAATTTCCGCCCCGCGGTTTCATCCGCGTTCCCAAAGGACCTTACATATTCTCGGCTTAAAATTTAACTAATGCTTTTATCCATGTTATCAACTATCTATGTGCCAAATGATATCCAAATTCATTCAGCCGCCTTTGCGTGATTAAGTAACAAACATCTAAACATAAGAACTTTCATAATATTAGAAGTATCTAATATTGAATCTAAATACAGAAAATCATTACTATTCAATGCAAAAATCTACGAACGTTAAAATAAATAAACAGGTAGGCAAGCACTTATTTATTTCTGAAGAAAGATAAGAATTGTGTACGATGTAATCTGTATGCACATATCTGAAGAGATCGCTGAATATGGAACAGGCAAAAGGACAGAGCTCGAATACAAGATACAATGCTATTTAAAAGCTTTTCACCGAAGGACACGAGATGAAAGCGAAATTAATGATCGAAGGTTGAGCAAAAACCGTAAGGATAAGAAAATATAATCCGGGTGAGGGTCAACTCTTTGCAACGTTATGGCCATGTAGGCGTCACTGAGAACTGCAAAATTGGCAAGTTGCTCACTTAGAAAACCGTTATAAGGTGTCGTTACAAAACAACCGAGCAATTTTGGTAGCTCTTGCAAAAGGACACGAAGCAATTTTATATTACATTCGCGAAGCAAGAAGTCAAGGCGTTTAGAATTAATTAGATCACACAGATTTCGGAAACGTACATAATAAAAAAAAAAAGAGAAGGAAACTTGTTGGAATTGGACAACAATAAAAGCAAAACAGGTTTTATCTATAACATGCAAATTAAATGCACCGGTTAATCAAAAAGATGCTTGACCTAGCGTCAGACACTATAAAACATTAATGAACACAGACTACGTAGAAGATAGTAATACACCGGTTCATCGACACCGTTCGGTCCACAGTACAATATCAACTTTCAAATTAAAATAAGACCTGAGAAAAATCGTTGTAGATACACATTCATAAACGACGACAGAACAAAGCAAACTTCAAAGTACCAATTCATAGAAGGACTGAAATGTGGACTATTGAGTCAAAGTAAATCTGTAAATGGTAAAGACTATGATAGGCATCTGTCAAATGGAGAGCGATCTGATCTATCACAATAAAAAACAACTCTTGCCGCTCATTAGCAATTAGTACGATACTTATAAGTCGCGAGAATAATATCTTAATAGAGATAATTATAATTTTCATTGTTGTTCCTCATATTTTGAGTCAATTAGCGACCAGATAACTTACATGTTAATGGTAGCAAGAATGTTTTCAATTAGATAAACCAGAAGATTGTAGATCTTCACTTCAAATGATGGATCGTTTACGTTTTTAATGAATTAATCATGAATCAAAATCTAATAATACAATGATTAATTATTATATCTGTGAAACCAGCTGAACAATTTTATAGCATAGGTGTTTCACCTATAGCATTTATCTATTATAGTCAATGAAATGCGATAGATTATTGCAATAACATTAAAACTTTTCCAGCGTGTTTTAAAGTCATATAGCCATGAAGACAAACTTTTATCGAGGAAATTGCTAAATATAAACTTCAGAACACGCGACCGGCTTTCAGCCAATTTCTAGCGGTCGACGACATTGTGGAAATGGGAAACCCACGCTCATTTAACTTAGATAAGAGTGAGACAGGTTATGGACAGGGCTGAAATGTTGGATGACAATACAAAAATTATGATTATGCTACAATAGGAAACTCCTATTGTAGCATAATCAAAGATGATATATTACTTCTTTAGGCAATCAATCGCTAAGTAAATCAATAAGACAGTGGCTTGATGCCAAATTGTGCACCTGTAGTACCAATATAAAAAGATCTCTCATTTATTGAAACTTAATAGAATAAGGAGACCAAATATGACTGGTATACCGTGCTGGATACAATTTTATTCGTGGCCGAGGTGTGTCATTGACCCGTTAACGCATCGCTTTTGAGTTAATTATAAATAAGTTGCGTTTCCTTGTACATGTGTTAGGTTAGACGTGTGCCCACGAATGTATTAGCTGGCTAACTATGACAAAGCGACGTTTCCTCAATTAGCTAATTCAATAGAACGGGAGATTCTAACGACATTCTTAACATTGCCAATAAAAAAGTAAGGAAGATAGATAAACGCGCAGAAATTCGTAAGCAGGCGTAAGAAATCGAACCCTTCAAAGTATATTGAAGCACAATATAATGTGAGATTTTAAGAGGTAATTCTAAAGATTAATCTCTGTATCTAATCTAACCGTTCCAAATTGCTGTATTATTCGACTGACAAAAGAAAATACAACTCCAGATATTATTGCAATCAGCAAAACAATTAAAAAGACACGAATAAAGTTATTCAAACCAATAATTTGACTGACGGGTAAAAGTGGGATAGAAAAGAAACGAGCTCAACATTTACAATTCCCACGGTCAAGTTTGCAACAGGCGAGAGAATGAGAAGCAAATACTATGCAATTACTGTCGTAAATGCAGAGATGAACGCGTTTCTATGAACGCAATGCTGGTTCACGGTACTACGAGTAAGTTACGACCAATGGCACTATTAAAGAGTACTAACATATAGTAATGGATTTTTCCAAATCGATAAGCAAGGAAAAAACGGAATTAACATGTTCCAGACTTCGCATAAACTTTATACATGTAAATGAGAGTGTTTCACCTTCATCTAGAGTATTGTTAAAGTAATTATTATAAGGAGTATAAGAAACCTTGTACCAAGAAGACTCCATAGGCACATAATTTGTTTAATTCGGTTCTGTAGTTTGGGTTGTGCAAAAAAAGTATTTCACATACGTACATGTCGTATTCTCTCTTCCTCCCAACCATCTATCTATACTAATAAAATAAAATTGAAGGATCTGTTTATAATAAAATAACAGCTTTATACTAAATGGATATGAAACTATTTTTATTTTGACAGATAAACCTCTCGGAAACGCGGATGTAGCCGCGGTGGACAGCTAGTATCAAAATGAAGGTGCAGTCCAATTACAAAGGTCGACAGATCAGTGCGACATAAGGCAATCATTCCCGGCGCCATATAAGGTCGAACTCGTGAAATGGCTGCTAAGGTCAACACGCGGCTTTCCCCACAAAGCGCAACTTAACTCCCATTGCGGTAGAAATGACACATTTCGATTTAGAACGTGAGCCGTGATTGTTGTCAGACAGCTTACTTTGCGTGCAGTGGCGTCACGATTTGATGTTAATACGTCATCACGACCGAAAGGGCTGATGACAAATTGTAATGGAGTCTTTGTTGGTGAAACCAATTGAGGTTAAGCTTTATTTAGAGAACTCGTAACATAACCGTTACTAGTGGAAGATGAAAAGGGATTTTTAGCACAAACAGCCAATGAGCAGTAATATGATACCTCACTTTAAAAATTGTAATGAAATTAAGATAGGATGTGGAGTTTGAGAATATTTTAATTAGTTATTCATAATCATGACCGTTAAAGCCGTTATCAAAGAAAGTAAACTAAATATTAAATCTATACTGATATTATTAAGAGTTTGTATGTTTGGTTGAAAGCATTGAGCTCTGGACCTACCCAGTCCTATTTTAAAAATTGATTTTGCACTACATAGACTATTTATTGAGAAAGGTTATAAGACTTTATAATATCACGTTACGACACAGTAACCATAAACGCGAATGAAGACGCAGGCACAGCTAGGTGTAAATTCTTAATAAGTAACTATCACTTAATTAAAAATAAAAATTTAATTTGAAATGATAAAGTTGTCCTGCATCATATTTGTTATTAACCAACTCATCCAAATAAACGTCATGGAATTTTATTAGGTCGAAATTTAATCTATTAATATTGACCCAGACTCTTGAGCCAAAGAATCTAGAAATTTCACAATATGAACTTTTAGTTATTTTTATTTCTCTATCCTACTTTCGATCTTGGTATTTCGTTGGCAAATTTAATTCAGGTCAGATGTATTTTATTAAAGCCAAGGTGAAAGAACGAGTTTTAAGAAAACAATTACAGAAGTAATTATTTATTAAAGTGCATTTTAATTGTTGGCCATGGTCGAGGTGGAAGACCAGTTACATTTTGTTAGTAATAAAATATCAGAATTAATTTAAGACCAAGACAAATTCAGCAATATGGCACGGTAAAATCTAGCAAAAATCAACGGCTCACAAATATTACTTTCAGTAAAAGACTGAATCAAGAAACTAAAGATTTGCAACGATTGCATTGAATCAGAATTTAAAGACATCACTGAGATACCATAACCTGCAACTTGTTGATACCACTTAGCTTACTTGCCAAGAAATATTCAATACCACTTTTTATCTCATACATACTGGATTGACAAACAGTTTTGTCTGTTTGAGCATTACTTACGTTTCAAGAGGAGCCCTTCAGTAAATTGGGACGATATAGCTAGTTCGGAAAACCTTCGGATTCCCGATCAAATAGTATTCGTTGAAATATAACAGTCGAAGTGGGGAAGGCTACGTTGCTGTGTTGAGTGTGGTGACTGGTGAGTCAGCAATCCGGTTGCAACCGGCTAGACGAGCGGCGCCCGCGCACCACACGCCATATGCAGCTAAGATTTGCGATAACGAAGTTTGCAAGTAATGATCTTTAACGATTTATCCAAAACCATTGATACTTATATAGGATTTACTATCCTCTGTTGAATTATGTCTCCGTTCTTTATAAACAGTTTTTTTATAATACAAAAGCCCTCTATCCGCTGTCATTGAATTTGAATCTTTCAAAGGATTCAGCACATTTAGTTTTCTACTTTTACCTTTCTCTCATGTAATTTGACTTTTGGCGTCTCAAAAGGATTTGCAAAATTATCTATCCGCTTATCACTTATATCAAGAGTAATATATGTGTCTATATTGGACAGTCAATAAATTAATTTATATTAAAATCTTTGTTAAAGCACATCTTCTGCTGACACTGACGTTTTTAGGTCGAACTATTTGGGTTACGGCAAAGGTCGATTTCAGACTCGATAACAAACCGTATCTCTTCATATAAGAATATCAATATCATGTATTACATATCAATATTTAAAAGCTTCTCTATTTCTATTGTGATTTGTTAACGATAATTAAGAATATATTATAGAAGTCGAAGAGAGAGACTTTGAGACTTTATTACGAATTTCCATGTCCATTCCTCTACCTCTACACTCTCTAGATGGTGGTGACGAAAAACAACGTTGCAATCACGATGTTTGTTTAAAAAAAAAATTGCTTTATTTCAGAAATCATTTTAACAAGATTTACGCCGAGACTTCCCTTAAGTAATCAGAGATACTGTTTTGTTATAATTTTTAATATCTAATTTTAAATTATGAATTAAGTACCTTTAAAAATAAATATTTTCAAATAATCACCTTTTTTGTATCTTTTCTGATACCCGGCCTGAAATTTTTCCATAAACTTGATTCGTTTTTTTTTTGTATGCATAACCAGACAATGAAGCATACAATACAGATTTAACAAATTAAAATTATTAAAGGTTAAATAGTTGTTTGTCGAATACTTTAATTTTATTTTCTTTTTTATGTGGTGTGAACAATAAAGTATATTTGCATTGTATTGTATTCCATTAAAACACACCTCTTGGCCGTTAGCGGGTGAGATATAGAACTAATTTACGGTTATTACGAGTTAATACAACAGCGACCATGTTAATTTTATCGTGTAATCCAATAGGTGCATTAATCCTGCAATTTTAATTGGATAACGTTATTTTTATCGTAGTATTATCCTTTGATATTGCAAAAAGAAGATATGACAGACTTAAAATGTACGGTACAGATTAACAAAGACCGCGGCAATATTAAAAAGTTTTATAAAAAAGTAATTCCAGAGCCTGAACCAACAAGATTTCATTTTGATCATAGAGACATTTATATTTATTACCTACTAGCTGGCCCCGCGGTTTCACCCGCATTCCCGAGGGATATAAGATTTTCCCGCAACAAAAAGTATCCTATGTGTTATTCCAGGGTATTTTCTATACAACGTGTTACAAAATACCCCGTAAAAATATAATTAATTAAAAAAGCCAACAACCCTAGTAAGCTGTCATGTCAGGGAACCAGATTATTTAACAGGCCTACGTACCTATTTTACCTAATAATTGTCTACTTTAATAGTTTTTTCTAATTTTCATTCATAAAAATAAAATTTGGGGTATGTTATACAGCGTTACTACGGTTCTTAAATATTGTGAATGGGCTAGTAATAAGGCCCCATTTAAGGCCAGTAGTTTTGTAACAGCATGTATACCTATGTGCCAAATTTTATCAAAATCCGTTTGATAGTTTTTTGTGTGTAAGAGTAACATACAATCGTTTGCATTTATAATAGTAATAGAATATTTTTTTAATAATCGACATATTATGACAAGTTGTATCGACAAAACTACTGTTTTATGTGTCAGTTGACGTCATAAGGTGATAAGAATAGAAACCAAATGGAAATTGATGGTGGTAGTGCCATCGTCATGAAATGCATGAATAGAACGATTATATTGAAGTTCTGACATTTGAGTATTGGATTGATATATTCAATTTAGAACACAAAGACACATGGGAAGCTTTTACAAGTTTACTTATTGTATTCGCTTAATTATTTTTTATATTCACAACTAAAAAAAGGCTTTTGAGAAGGTGAAAAGTCGAAAAGGATTACTCATAAATCTGAACTGTAAATTTATTAAGATTTCTTCCTTATTTGAAGTAAAATTGATTGTGATTGTGGGCCGTATAACTATTAAGAATCTTAATTTTTTATCACCCACTTCTGTATGAAATCCGTTACATTCAACTTCAATTTCTATTGGTCCTAAAAAGTTTCCATGGCCTCCTAACTAAAAAGCGTATAGGACAAACAGAATTAATGTAATCGGTCTGACCATATTCATTTAACGAATATACTTCAGATGGTGACTCTAATCGTGTGTAACGATGTAACAAGAACAAATTACTTTTGTGGTATCGAATTTGAAATGTCATCCGGACACCGGTTCAATTGATTCTCGTATCGCTTATCTAAAATCTGTGTTCTTTAGATTCAAATTGTTTGATTACATTAGTTACGCTTTCTTGTCATATCTATATTATTGTAAACATTTTATTACAGCGCATAGAATTTAAATTGGAAGCAGAATAATCTACGTCTGCTTATCTAACAACAAATGATAGGGATGATAATATATTCACTGTTCGTTCGATTAGAACAGCCGAAAATTCAATAAACGAAGACACAGTAATTATTATAAAGTAAAAAGCTAAGGGTCAAAACCAAGAATTTACTTAATCTACATCAACCCAGAATTACGAACAAAGCTAACGAGCCCTACCAGAATGATTTACGACCACAGTGAGAAACGTATCAAAATTGCCACACCACAATCGTTCTACAAGCTCTAGACCAGCACACAGCCTGCGGCCGAGGCGAAGAGCCGATGACATCAGTCAGACGGAACCATTCCGCTGCCCACACGCCACCCACGAGCGAGCCTTGCAAAACCCTCGGCGAACATAGCCCCGTATTACAACAACAAGAATGTCAAGACTCAAGAATTTACTGTGCTAAGCGAAAATAAAACCCCATGCTATTAATACTAATAAATTTCATTAAATTTTGAGTCTACCTTTTGTAAAACGGACATCAAAAGCACATTGTATAAAAGAAGGCGTAAGCGAAAGCGCTAAGCTAACATGTAATAATAGAAGCGACAAAATGGAACTAGAACGTGCATATGAATATTATAATTTCAGATTGTCCTTGGGAATGCGTAAAATCTTCGTAAATTATGTTTTATAGCTGAGAAGATTTTTACTAGGACCTGTTTCAAATGACGACATGAATAATTTCCTGACAACATTAAACCGCGAGGTAGGATATACATATATGGTTATGTTGACGCTACAGCCACATTAATTTCTCACAAACTTTACGCCTAAGGAAATAAATAAATAAACAATGCAAATTTTTTCATATCGATGTATCCAATTCGATAAAAAATCATTCATACAATAAAAAATATCACAATTCAGGCAAACGAGACAACTAATTCGTTAAGAGACAAATACAAATCTCGCTAACAAGACGAAAAACGATGATTCAACGTCAATAAATAGGGCGACGAAATTGAACAAGACTATAATTGGTTCAGCAAACGGCTTCTGCCAATTGAGGATAACGATTCGAGTCGATGAACTGGATAAAGAGT